>CM053505.1:76098782-76342204 GCA_028627145.1 Eidolon dupreanum
TATATAACCATTTAAAATGTTATAGAGAGCCAATATGACGATGTATATCCCACATTTTTCATTAATGTTATCAAGATCACAAAGCCAGTAACTGTTGAAATTGGGATTAAATCCTTGATTTTCTGACTACAAATTCTCAGTTCTTTTCATTATATGACTAAGGTCATCCTTGTATCATTTCTAGAAATATTGTGAAACTCTTTTGATGTTCTGAGACTCAATATCTAACGTTGAGGGTGGGCAGTCCCATACTAACTAGCAATTCTCAGGACACCAGCTGAGTGTCCTAAAATTCAACTCAATTCCGACACTACCGAGAGATAGCATCAGATTCCACAGGTTGAGGGCTTATTCCCACAAGACTGCCCTCCCCCACTTCAGATGCCAACCACAAGTTACTACCGGTGCTTCTGACAGAGTGGCTACAGGATGAAGTTTCCACAGAATCCTTTCTTGGAATTCAGAAAGCAATCACAAGCCTAGGTTGTTAGCTGTACTTCCCAGCAACTGGCTATAAATAAGAGGTTCCTATGGCCTCCTCCTTGAGTTCAATTAATTTTTTATGGAACTCATAGAAACATTTTACTTACTAGATCACCAGTTTATTAAAATATATATTATATATTTTATACATATACATATACAAATACATATATACATACATGTACACGTACACGTACATACACATATACATACACACACGTATACATATATGTATACATATACATATACATATACATATACATATACATATACATATACATATACACATACATATACATATACATATAAACTTAGGAACAGCCAGATGGAAAAGGTACATAGGGCAAAATATGAGGAAAGCACATGAAGCTTTTATGTCCTCTCCAGGTGTACCATTCTACCAGTACCTCCATGTGTTCACCAATCTGGAAAGTCTCTGAACTCAGTCCTTTTGAGGTTTTATGGAGGCTTCATTACGTAGTCAAAACTGATTAAATTACTGGCCATTGGAGATTGATTCAACCTCAAGCCCCTCTCCCTTTCCTGGAAGTTGGAGTAGGGAGGGACTGAAAATTGTAACCCTCTAATCACAGGGTTAGCTCCACTGGCAACCAGCCCCCCAGTACTAGATGTTTTCCAAAAGCCACCTGATTAATATAAAACACACTTTTGTCAGTCTCAGCACTTAGGAAATTCCAGGGGTTTTGGAAGCCCTGAGCCAGGAATCCTGGACCAAGATCAAATATATATGAGAAATATATTTTGGTCAACTAAATGATCAAACATTTTTTTTTCTTATAAATTACAATATCATGGGAACCAAGATCATCGTTATGAAAAAACGAGCTTATGCCTTCTCAGCCCCTACCATAAGACAAGTTCTCTATGAAAGGGTTTTGTCACTTCAAGGTACAGTGAGAAGATACATGGGAGTAGAACAAAAGGCTAAGTGGAAACTGATTGCCAGGTCTGCACTCTTTGTCAAGCACCTTTGAGCAGAATAGAACCAGACACCTCCTCTGGTTGGAAGAAGTACAGGGTGCAATCTCCAGAGAGAACTACAAAGGACCCACAGTTAGTAAAGTACAGGCTATATCTCAGCCTACATTCATGTCCTCTCAGAAGGGTATCTCGTATAGAAAACTAATTGCACAAATATCCCTAAGGCCCATTTCCACTTTGACAAATTCAGAAAAGTCAGATGCCCAATGGAAATGGGGCTGTTTTATTTTTCCTACAGACTGTGTGGGCAATATCTGGGCCGCACAAGAGCAGTAGATCCTATTATCCTATTTAGACTATATATTAGAGTATACTGTGTTAAGTGCTAATAATTGAGATATGTTTGTGGTACTATTGGATGGTGGCTATATGAAATAAGACATCTGGAACAATCAGAATTCCAAATATGCCCCCATGTTGTATTATTCTAAATCAGATAATGTAATCCGTAGTCATCATGAAAACTGAAGACTTTTGAGAAACACAACCATTTTGATTGCCAGAGTCCTGTGCAAATACAAATTTGACTGAAAAAATGCCAACTTTTTCTGGACATTTTAAGGGTTTTGGTTACCGATGAAATTTAGGAGATTGATAATCACTTATCTAGTTCTCAATGTCTGTAAGGCAATGTGCTAAGTCCTTTATTTAAATATTCCTCATATAATCTTTAAAGCAATTCTATAAGGTAGGTATCCATCATCATCCTCATTTCTATTTTACAAATAAGGAACTGAGATTTAGACATATTAAACAAGTTATTCAGAGTACCTCAAATAGAAAATGGCATGGTGTCAATTATGAGACCATGCCTTTTCAATCTCAGAACTTGAGCCCTCTACTGTTTCTGACACACTCCTTTCTAAGCTGACCCCAACAATAAAAATTTAAAGATGTTCTGATATTAAAAGTAAATTCAAATTCTCAGTAATATTATCCTAGTGATTTCCAAACAGAGCAAAAATTCTTCTTCAGGATTCTATCTAGTGGAAATAGATAGTTAGGGCTAAACCTATGCAAATATACTTGCATAAATATAAATAAACTACATTAAAAATTGAAAGTTTGAGGCAAGTTCAGGAAATACATTGGATTTTTTTGCTTTGTACAGAGATTAATTAATAATAGACCACTCCAAACCTGCAGTTATAAGAAAAATTAATCAATATATATCTTTTAAGTGAAATGATATTTAAATAGCAATTATATTTAATGCTGCATTTGAAAGCATTGCCTCCCACACAGTCTAATATTTTACAAACTACATTAATTAGCACATACAATTTCAAAAGACTATTCCTCCAGATAGAAAATTACAGTATAAATATACTGAAATCACACAAACTAAATTCTTTAGTAACAAAATTACTAAATTCTTTTAGTAACACCACAGGTGTTAATAAAACATTCAAAACTTTTTTCTCCAAAATATAAAGCAGTATTTTGACCAATACTACTTCAGAAGAGATGGCATTAGTTTTATGAACAGTTGATGAACTACTGTATTTAGAAACCAAATTATTACCAGTTTTGCTTTAGGAGATATTGGGGAGCTAAAAATAAGAAAAGATGATTTGCCTTTTGAAAGAAGAGGTTTGAAAACCACAAAAACTACAGGCATGGGCTATTATAAACTCTCTTCTGAATTATTAGTCACTAATTAGGGAGATTTTCAATTGGAACCACAGGGTGATGGTTTATGAAATGATACTGTTGGGGAGCAGGAGAGAATTCCCCTATTCTACCCTTCTTCAGTTTTCTGGCTGGACTAGTTATAAAATAATCAAACTGACACAGGACTAGATTAATAGGAGGAAAATAGGGAGAAAAATGTAATACATGCACAGGAGAGAATCACGATATGATGTTCAGATCATAAAATGAGGATCAAAGAAGGGATTGAACTAGGCACCTTTTTAAACCTTTTCAATGAAGAAACAATAAAATTGTGAGAAATTGATAGGATGAAGAAAGTTAATGCTCTTTAGAAAAGAATCTTAAGCAAGTTTTGGTATTTTAGTAAGGAATCTAAACAAAGTTCGGGCTTGAGTAGTAAATTAGTAAAGGAATTATAAGGTTTTTTTACATATGCTTTTTCGACTCTGGATTTTACAACTCTTTTGATAAGGTTGCCTCTCAGTCCTTCTGGAATGGGGAGGGCACCTATCATTGAGATTTATTTTCCCTGCTTTTAGGAGGGCAGAAGAGAGAGAGAGAGAGCTCTTCCTGCTCTCACTGCTTCTCAGGTAATTTTAGTTCAAAATAATCAATATGCCATTCTACAATATCTTGGGGCAGCTTGCTCTGAGCCACAACAATACTAACCTTGCCCGGTCCTGTTCATCATTTCTGATCAACCAATTGAATAAAGACGGAGATGGCATGCTCACGACATTGTGAATTGCACAGATCTCAGACTGCTGATCAATGAACAGGATGACATAGCTGGAACCCAAAAAGGCAAGCTAGAGAGGTGGGAAGGATCCAACATGATGAATTGTTAAAAAGAAGAGCAATAATTGAGCCAAAAAGCCAATTACAGCAAAACATGAAGTAGATGTAGCTAAACAAAAAGTTGTACTAGATTATAAGATTCAAGGAGTTAAAGGTCAACTTGATGAGTCTAAAAAGTCAATTCAATTTCAATTTTATTTAACAAATATGTATTATCTGAGTATTCTGTATTCTGCATTTTCTGTAGAATGAGATATTAAAACATGTTATGTGGGAGAAAGCGATTTCATGACCAAATCAATCGAGGGGAATTCTAAGTTAATTTAAACAAGTCTATTTTCTGCAAGAATATTCAGAGCCTAAATGATAAAAATTGCTTCTCAAACTTATTGACCACAGAACACTTTTATTGTAAGGTACCTTTTTGGGACTGGCATCAAAGAGACCAACCCAGAGGAAACACTGAATAAAGACTCTCTCAGGATGCAATGAGTTCCTTGCAAGAAAGATTTTTTAAAAACAGAAGAAGTCCAAACATCAGATGAATGTTGGACATAAGGTTTCCTTTGTCCTACCCTGGAGGTCTATGATACTTGATTAACTAGATCTAATAAATAGCCCTAATTCCATATGATACCTGGAGCAGAGTTTCTGTGGAGGAAAACTTCTTTTGAGAACTACCACAGTTAGCAGAGTGATGGGGAAAACAGTTCCATCCAACAGGCACATGCATCAAAAGGGCTGTCTTTTTAACTATTTTCATGGTAACATTTTGGCAGAAGGATTATTAAATCTTTCATGAAAAGATGTTAGAAATAGCAGTGCGAACACAAGAGTCTGGTAAGACACAGAGAACCTAGTCAAAGAGTGACACCCTGTTTTGTGTGCTCAGCCACCAAAGAACAATGCAGCCCTGCACTCCAGGGCTGTCTATCCTCGACACTCACCAACCATGCTATGGTGACCTCCCTATCCTCATGTTAGACAGCTGGCCATCCATCTGGACTTACCTACTAAAGGGTTTCTGCTACTGGATGGTAGTCATGACCTGATGCCTGAGAACAAGCTTAGGTAAGAGGATGTTTTCTGATATTCCTTTACCCTTTTCAGGATAATGTAAACTAGCTCCCATACCAGAGTATTTTTCTGGCCTATCCTCTAAGGAATTAGACAAGAGGATTCATTAACTATGTTGTGTCTATTACCTTTGATTAAATCCAACCTTCTTTTCTTAATTGAGGTCTCAATTGGTGTGTGTGTGTGTGTGTGTGTGTGTGTGTGTGTGTGTGTGTGTAAGTGAGTGTGTAAGTAATAATGAAACCTCATTTCTACAAAATCAAGCAATATTGTAAAGCACCATTAAGTATTTTTTTTAAAATCTCACCTAAGGTGCAAAGAACTATTACCAAAAATTCTAAATAACTTTCTCACAACCTAAAATCTTCACTGATTTTTAATTTATTCAATTTAATTTACTAAATGTTTTAAATTGAGGTCTGTGACACAAACAGTACAGCATTTCTTATTTTGATACTGAGGCCCATTGCCTTACCAGGAAAAAAGCTTAGCAATGGGAATCACAGTATTGCACAGAGCATTACAGAAGTCTGTCAATGTTTTTTTAAAGGGCTACCAGCCAAACAATTTAAATTTCCAAAAAGTCACTCATTCAGAAAATATGTTGCTCTCCAAATATTTAGTTACTAAATATTAAAGTTGTGAAAATGCATTTTGCTTACTGATATTGTCACCAGTTTGACCTCATTCTACTAAACATTTTTAAAATTTTTAATTTGACTAACTTTAAATATTAAACAAGAACCTTCCTGTGTTCACAAAAAACATTTTAGGGTTACTTAGCACAATACTTTGAATGGTGTAGTCATACATAAATATTTGTTGAGTGACAGAATACATGACTAGATAAACTTCAATGTTGAAATTTACTTTTAAATAGCAGTGGCAGAAAAACTGATGCATTTATTGCAATTGTACTTGGCACTTATGTAAGAAGAACAAAATAAGTGAGAGTTGGCTTAAATTGCAACAAAAATAGTCTTATTTACTTTCAAGTTCATAAGATGGGTATTGTCAAGTATAAAGGGAATATCAAGGAAATGAAAAATAAATCAAAGCAAAAAAGACCATCTTTATCCCTATATTTTTTAAAACAAAATATGGACAACTTTTGCTTAGTGACTGAAGTCAAGGATTTTTTCTTTGAAGCATTCTGGATCAGAGACTGTGATTAGACATTATCTTTTGCCCAGGAAAACAAGCTAATGAATTTTACTATCCAATTCATGTACAGAGTAACAGCAATTGCTGATTAGGGACTAAAAATTAGTTGTAACTATATTTAATTACATTTTGATGTAAGGCTATAAGTTAATTTCAGATGAAATATTGTACTATATTGATTTACAAAATGGCTAATTAGCCATTGAGAACACAAAGGAGACCAAAGGACTATTTATTCCTATTTAATATATAAAGAAAATAATGAATCAACAACCACCAGCAAATTATTTCAAGGAAATAAACATTTATTTCAGGCCAGAATCAATATTAAAATAGACATAACTTCAGCCTCAGTCCTTCCTAGGTCACTGCTTAGCAGCAGAAGTTTTAGTATGTAATAAGTGTTAAAAGGTACTTCTGATACTTCCTTCATCTTTTGAGTTGCATAAAGACCAAAGGGTTTAGAAAGGAATGGAAGAGGTTTTCATTTTTATGCATGTCTGTTTTTGATTGTCCATCCCATTCAGTCCCATAAGCTCTACTGAGAAGAACCCAAAGAGTAGCATTAATCTACCTATGGAGTTCCCTTTAGAGCAATGCTCTTGTCATAGTATAAGCTCACTTAGACTATGCACAGATTCCATGGCAATTATACTTTTTTATATACTGAAACCATTTTTTTAAATAGTGGCATTATTGGAGGTCCAAGTCAATATGACAGAATAGTTAAATGCCATGCTTTGTTCCTCCTGTGACCACATTAAAACTACGACTGAATTCTAGAACAATCAAGCTAGAGAACCATCTAAAGACTACCTGAACAGAAGCCCTGTAACTAAAGATATGAAGAAAAAGTCACCTGTAGACTAGTAAAAGCGGCAAAGACACGGAAGGGTTGGCCCCACACCTACATGTGGCAGTTAAGAATTGGAAAGGTTATTTCAGTTGCAGAGGACCCCCTGAAGAGCAAGAGGTCCAACACCATACTGGGCTTCCCAGTGCTGGGAATAAGAATGCCAAGAACATACAGCTGTGAAAAGCAGCAGAGATTCCGTCCATCCAGGTGAGACGCAAGGCTGCTATAAATCCAGATGTCCTCCTAAAGGGCCTGTGCACAGACTCTCACTTCCAGGCACTTACCCTGGGCTCTGGCTGAGGGACGGTGGCTTGGAAGGTGCCAGAGACATACAGGGAGAGACTAAATTGTGTGGCTTCAGGGCAAGGACTAGAGGGACAGCCACATTATCCCTGTGATGAGCCATCCTTTAATGCAACCAAAGGGCAGGAGCCATTTTTCCTGTGTTGAGATCACCCCACAACGGCCAAAGCTGAATGTGCATCAGCCTGATGAACTCCACTGCCTCCACCCTGGTGACTCTCTGGAACTCTGCCCCACCCAACTCAAGCATGACCTGAGGTTCTTTGGGTGGCGGCGGGCAGCCCAAGTGAGCCTGCATTACAGTACTCCTTAGACAACTCTCTGGGGTTTGCAGGCTCCTGTAGGGCAGCGACTGGACTCAGTCTTGTGGCCTGTGTCTTTTTTGGAGTACCCCAGGCTCAGCAGTGGTGGCAAATCTGAATTTGCATTAACCTGAAAACCAATACTCACCAACCCCTGATGATCCCGAGTCCCCGCTTCACCCAATTGTCATACCACCTGAAGCACTTACAGTGGCTTAGACTTTTGGACAGCCAGCAGGTGGCAGCAGACCTGGTGGTAACCTGAGCCTTTTGCTGAGATGTCCAAAACCCAGTACTGCTGGTGGCTGCATTCTCTTATGTGTCTCCAATTCTTATCAGTTAGCCCTCAACAGGTCACAGGCAGTGGTTGACCTTGGCAAGCATGAGAGCCCCTCCCAAGAGGAATCCGAACCAAATTACATAGTGGCTTGCTTCAGACCACAGCACAGGCACTGTCCAATTAATCCCACAAGTGATACACACAAAGGGTGGTCTTAGCAGGCACCAGAAATCATAGGCACAAAATATTCAAAGTGATGAAAAGCAAAGATCTACAATCAAGACCACCCAGCAAGGCTATAATTTAAAATTGAAGGAGCTGTAAAGAGCTTCCCAAACAAACAAACAAACAAACAAACAAAAAAAGCTAAAGAAGTTAATCACCAAAGCAAAAGCAAAACATTATTATAAGAAATGTTAAACGGACTTCTTTAAGAAGAAAGGGATAAGAAAAAAATATAAATATGAATAATAAAATGACAGTAACTACATACCTATCAATAATCACTTTAAATGTAAATGGATTAAATGTTCCAATCAAAAGACATAGTGTAGATGAATGAATAAGAAATCAAGACCTATACATATGCCTATACATATGCTGTCTACAAGAAACCCACTTCAGATAAAAAATATACACACAGTCTGAAAGTAAAGAGGTAAAAAAAAGATATTCAGTAAAAATAGAAACAAAAAACTGGTAACAACACTTATATCAGACACAATAAACTTTAAAGCAAAATTTATACTAAGAGACAAAGAAGGACATTTAATAATGATTAAGGGATCAATCGAACATGAGGCTATAACCCTTGTAAACATTCTCATACCTAATATAAGAGCATTCAAATAAATAAAGCAAATATTGACAAATATAAAATAAGAGATTGACAGTAATACAGTCATAGTAGGGGATTTTAACATCCCACTGACATCAATGAACAGGTCTTCCAGACAGAAAAAATAATAAGGAAACAGAGGTCTTAAATGACACATTAAATCAAATAGATTTAATCAATATTTTTAGAGCATTTCACATCAACACAGCAGAATATACATTCTTTTCATATGTGCATGGAACATTTTCCAAGAGAGACTACATGTTAGGCCACAAAACAAGGCTGCAAAACAAGTCTCTATAAATTTTAAAAGATTGAAATTATATCAAGTGACTTCTCTGGCCAAATGGTATAAAACTATAAATCAGTTAAAAGAAAAAATGAAAAACACACAAATACATGGAGGCTAAATAGCAAGCTACTAAATAATATCTGAGGTAACAATAAGATCAAGAAAGAAATCAAAAGATACTTTGAGACAAATGAAAATAAAAACACAATAATTCCAAATCTGTGAAATATAGTGAATGCAATACTAAAAGGGAGATTCATAGCAATATAGGCCTAACTGAAATAAACAAACAAAAAAAACTCAAATAAACAATCTAATCTTACACTTAAAAAAAAATAGAAAAATATCAAACAAAGCCCAAAGTGAGTAGGAAAAAGGAAATAATAAAGATCAGTACAGAAATAAATAGAGTCTAGAAAAATAATACAAAAGATCACTGAAATTAAGAGCTAGTTCTTTGAAAGATAAATGAAATTAATAAAATTTTAGCCAGATTCATCAAGAAAAAAAGAGAACCCAAATAAATAAAATCAGAAATGAAAGAGAAGTGACAACTGATACCATAGAAATACAGAGGATTATAGGAAAATACTTTGAACAACTATATTCCAACAAACTGAGCAATTGGGAAAAAAAAAAAAAAAACTATATACATTCCTAGAAACATACAACCTCCTAAGACTGAATCAAAAAGAAGCAGAAAATCTGAACTAACTGATTACTACTATTGAAATTAAATCAATAATCAAAAAACTCCCTACAGACAAAAACTCTGGACTAGATGGTTTCACAGGTGAATGTTTCAACACTCAAAAGAGAATTAATATTTATTTTTCTCAAACTATTCCAAAAAATTCAAGAGAAAGGAAAGTTCCCATCCTCATTTTACAAGGGCACTGTTATCCTCATTTCAAATCTAGATAAAAACATTGCAACAAAAAAATTATAGGTCTATATCCCTGAGGAACAGATGCAAAAATCCTCAACAAATATTGGTAAACCAAATTCATCAAATAGGACTTATCCCAGGGATGCAAGGTTGGTTCAATATCCATAAATTAATTAACAAAATATACCATATAAACAAACTGAAGGATAACAATCGTATGATCATATTAATAGATGCAGAAAAAGAGTTTGATAAAATCTAACATCCATTTATGATAAAAACTCTAAGCAAAGTGGAAATAGAAGGAACGTATCTCAACAAACCATAAGTCGTATATGATAAACCCAGACCTAACATCATACTTAACAGGGAAAAACTAAAAGCATTTTCCTTAGATCAGGAACAAGATAAGGATGACGACTTTTATCAGTTTTATTAAACATAGTATTGGAAGTCCCATCTGCAGTGATCAGACAAGAAAAATAAATAAAAGATGTCTAAATTAGAAAAGAAGAAGTAAAGCTTTCATTATATATTTGTAGATGACATGACATTACGTAGAGAGAATCCTAAAGATTCCACCATAGTACTATAAGAACTGATAAATGAATTCAGTAATGTAGCTGGATACAAAATTAATATTCAGAAATCAACTGCATTTCTATATACCAATAATGAACTATCACAAAAAGTAATTAAGAAAACAATCCCTTACGATTGTATCAAAAACAAAACACATAGAAATAAATTTTACCAAGGTGCTAAAAGACCTATACTTAGAAAATTATAAGGCATTGAAAAAAGAAACTGAAGAGGATACAAATAAATAGAAGCATATACTATGGTTATGGATAGGAAAAATTAACATCATTAAAATGTCCATAATACTCAAAACAATCTATAGATTAAAATGCAATCCTTATCAAAATACCAATGGCATTGTTCACAGAACTGGAAAGAATAATTCTAAAATTTATATGGAGCCACTATGACCCTGAATACCTACAACAATCTTGAGAAAGAAGAACAAGTTGGAGATATCACACTACCTGATATCTAATTATACTACAAGGCTACAGTAATCAAAACAGTATGGTACTTGCATAAAAGCTAACAATTAGATGAATGGAATAGACTAAAGAGCTCAGAAGTAAACCAATGCCTATATGGTCAATTAATATATGACAAGGGAGGCAAGAATATACATCTGAGTAAAGTCAGCCTATTTGATAAATGACATTGGGAATAATGGACAAACACAAGCAAAAAAAAAGGAGAAAGAAAGAAAGAAAGAAAGAAAGAAAGAAAGAAAGAAAGAAAGAAAGAAAGAAAGAAAGAAAGAAAAAGAAAGAAAGAAAGAAAGAAAGAAAGAAAGAAAGAAAGAAAGAAAGAAAGAAAGAAAGAAAGAAGGGGAGGGAGGGAGGATGAAAGAAACCGGACCACCTTCTGAGTTCATAAATAAAAATAAACTAAAAATGTATGAAAGATCAGAGGTGATAAAACTCCTAGAAGAAAACATAGGCAGTAAACTCTCTGACATTGGTCTTAGTAATATTTTTTTCCGATTTATCTCCTCAGGCACTGGAAATAAATGAAAAATTAAACAGATGAAACTACATCAAACTAAAATGGTTTTGCACAGCAAAGAAAACCATTGACAAAATGAAAATTCAACCTACTGAGTGGGAGAAGATATTTGCCAATGATACATCTGATAAGGTGTTAATATCCAAAATTTATAAAGAACTCATATAACTCAACACCAAAAAACAAATAATTCAATTAAAAAGTTGGCAGAGGACCTGAATAGACCTTTCTCCAGAGTACATACAGATGGCCGGAAGACGTAAGAAAAGATGCTCAAGGTCACTAATCATCAGATAAATACAAATTAAAACCACAATGAGATATCATTTCACATCTGTCAGAATGGCCATCATCAATAAATCAACAAACAATAAGTGTTGGAGATGATGTGGAGGAAAAGGATGCCTTGTGCACTGTTGGCGATATTGCAAATTGGCACAGCCACTATGGAAAACAGTATGGAAACTCCTCAAAATTTCAAAATAGAACTACCTTATGACCCAGCAATTCCACTTCTGGGTATTTATCCATTGAAATCCAAAACATTAATTTGAAAAGATGTTCATTGCAGCATTATTTACAATAGCCAAGATATGGAAGCAACATAAGTATCCATCAATAGACAATTGGATAAAGAAGTTACAGTTCACATACACAATGGAATATTACTTGGCCATAAAAAAAGAATGGCATCTTATAATTTGTGACAACAAAGATGGATCTAGAAGGTATTATGCTAAGTAAAATAAGTCAGAGAAAGACAACATATGATCTCACTTATATGTGGAATCTAAAGAACAAAACAAACAAACAAACAAAACAGGAAAAGACTGTTTCAGAGAACAAACTGATGGTTGCCAGATGGGAGTGCAGTTGGAGGCTCAGTGAAAAAGGTGAAGGGATTAAGTAGTACAAATTTGTAGTTACAAAATAGTCATGGGGATGTGAAGTATAGCATGGGGAATATAGTAATAATATTTTAATAACCATGTATAGTGCCAAGTGGGTGCTAGGCTAATTGAGGATAACTTTGTAAATTATTTAAATGTCTAACCATTATGCCCAACATCTGCAACTAATATAAAATAATAGTGAATGTCAACTCTCATTGAAATAAATAATGGTATTATTTCTCTTCTATTCTTTATAGTAAAGATATGGATGCACACCTTTTAAGATATCAGTTATTAAGAATGAAATTTGTAATTTGGGGCTCTAACAAAGAATCTAGAATGTCATCACATAAAAGGCAGTCCTGCCTTCTCTAGTACATTCAGCAATACACCTCAAAGACCAAGTGGCCAAAGAAAGCAGCTTCCAGTGAATCTGAATGCTATCAGTTCCATTTCCACTTTTTAGGATGTATTCTGTTTGTCTAGAAGCAAAAAGTTACAATAGTGCTTATCCATTTCAGCAACTTTGTAAAGGTTAATGAATTCTGGCATAAAATAATGTCAGAGCCATAAATAACTTATATATACAAAATCTAGGAAAACCACAAAACACTCATCACACTTCTGAGAATGGTAGAACCCTAGATGATAAAACCACTATGGGCTTCTAAATTATTCCTTTAATAAACTTGGTGGGGAATTATACTATATATCAATATTTATGATATCAGCTAATGATAGTTCAGGGATGCAGAATGCATAATGCAGTCTGCCTCTGTTCAGTTGTGCACTGCCTTGCTAATTACTTCTACACTGAAAACTGTATTCAGTTTAACTTAGGTAATGAGGAAATCAGTTTCCAATTTGGCAAAGTAGATATCTAATTAGCAATTCCCCTGCCCTTTGTCATAAAACCCTCACCACATTTGTGTTGGTTTGTAGAATAAGTTTAGAGAGAACTGGAACTATGTGTTATATACTGTGTTATGTAGTTATTTGTAGAATTACAAGTAAAACAATTTTACAAAGCTCTTAAAAATTAGGGGCGTGGAATGTACCTACATCAAAATCAAGTTTGCAAGAGGCCAAGTAGAAATTGGTTTACCACATACGGTGAATTTGACAAGTTGAAAGAGACAGTGGAGTCTGAAAAATTAGGTACAATATGATGAAATTGGTGGAGGAAAGCAGAACCACTAGTGGTTTATGTTATGCCTACTAACTAATGATACAAAAATAAATTGAAAGATACTCAGCTTCTAGCTTAAAGCCATAGAAGCACAGAAAGTTTCAGTTAAGAACCAAAGCTCCAGTATCTAGTCAGAATGCATTTCTAGTCTTAATATTTTACAACAGTACCACTGGGTGGCTTAATGCTGTATTGCCCAAGTTGATCAATCCCTTGAGTCTGAGGGTCTGACTACACCAAAAATACACAGTACTTACAAATGAAAATGTACGTTATAGTGAGCATTCAGGGCAGCTACAACTATTCTTTTGATTGCTTTTGCTCTTAAAAGTCTAGCACTTAGCATTATACATTATGAGTAAGCTTGTTTCCTGAGACTAATTGTTTGTTTCCCTCTTCTTCTTCTCCTATTTTTTGTAATGTACAAATGTTATTTACATAGCAC
The DNA here is from genome assembly GCA_028627145.1 of Eidolon dupreanum. Lineage (NCBI taxonomy): Eukaryota > Metazoa > Chordata > Mammalia > Chiroptera > Pteropodidae > Eidolon > Eidolon dupreanum. The sequence continues at coordinate 76,112,837 of CM053505.1, forward strand.
TTTTTTCTAAACTGGGGTAATATAAATTCAAATCCTTTCATCTTCAAAGTACGTTAGTACTTTAATGTGACTCTTAGATAAGGAAATTAAGACAAGATTGAGTTATTTGTCCAAAATGGTACTACATAGCTAGTTGGTATCAGTCAACATGAGAACTCATTCTATAAGATTATCATTGTTTGACCTGGAAATAAATTATTAAAGAAAGTAGAACCTAAGTTTCCCATCTTTAACCATAGATTATAACACCTTATTTAGAATTTTATTGTACAAATTTGATAAGCTAATGTATACCTGGCACACATATTCACTAAATATTATTTCTCTATCTAAGGTCAAATGTTTGCTAAATGCTAAGTTAAACAAATTAAACAGATATATTTTTTTTTTCTGTAGGACTCTTTGGAACCTTTGACATGCTATGTGATGACCCAAGAGGCAAATAGAGTATATAATATAACCTTTCTCCAAACAACCAAACAACAAATTTTTCTCAAAAAGTATTCATTCATATCTCAGGGAAGACTAAAATTCTACAGGAAACACTTGGAGAACCCTGCTGCAGACCATAAAATATTTGAGGGAAATATGTGAAATGAGTTACTTGCATATAATTAATAAATTATTGATTTACGTAATCTGATCTGAATAGCTTAGTCACCTTTCTAATTACATAGGAAGTAACAATCACTTGACAATACTACCCCAAGCTTGCTTAGAAAGATACTTGAGTAGGTCAATTTTATTGCAGGTCTGTGTGAAAGCTAGACACATTACATGATTATTTGTGTTTCCAAAGTAAAAACACCGGCAAGCTTTCAAAAGAAGAAAGATTGTTAGTGATTCTGCCTATTTTCCCTCAAAATACATCACCTTTTCTGTCGTTTGCTACTATATGGGTCAAATCTTCAGGACAATAAAGAGAAAAGAAAGAGTGTAGCAGGTATTTCCTTTTTTCCTTTATCACTGTTAAGAAACTAAAATCTTTTTGAGTCACAATGGATGAACTCTGTTCATTGAATGAGGTAGTGACCATTAAAACTGTGCTCCAATGTGTGGGAGCTATGACCCACATATGTGTTATTGAGTCAACAATAGTTATTAAATGTCTAATTTTGTGTTAAATAGTTCTAGTTGTAAGAAAATAGATTTCAGCAACGTATAATCCTGTAGGTGAAATAAGACATACACCTCTAGGGAGAGACATATAGAAAGTATAATATAATATCAAACAGTACATAATGAAGAGCTAGATTTTGAGGTACAAACTGTAACTGTCATATAAATCCAGAAAAGAGGAAAGATCACTGAATATAGTGGGCTGGAGCTGTCACTTGAGCTGGACTTTGAACACCTGTAAAAAGTTGCCACAAGGATTCTGTAAGGGAAGCCAGTTCCATCATTTCCAAACTGCACCAACTGTCAAGGGAGTGTTGGAGCCACTCTTCCCTTTCAGGAACAATAGAGGGAATATAGAAAATTTTGATTCTTTTCCTCTCTTCTTCTCTGTAGTTGTAGAATGTATCAGCTAAAGATCCTCAAATCAGTAGCCCTTCCCTCTTAGTCACAGCGAGGATTTGACTGCTTGCTTGCCCAATAAAGTAATGGAAAAAACATCAACCTTAACAACAATTTAATGGTTAGAGCCACATAAGAAGGATTCAGCAATAAGAGAATATACATGGGCTTGTGTGGAAAGACAAATGATATTTTCTGCTTGAGTTTGTGACTGGTAGAGAATCACTCAACCCTATGATTATATTATTTATACTGAACTCACTAGGGCACCATCTGGTGCTAAACTAACTGCAAAAACAGGAAAATTAAACCCAAAGCCAACTGTCTTCATTGGAGTTTTCATTGATGACCTGTTCTTCGTCAATATCCCAAATGGTCACATTCTAGTTGGAAACAGGAAAAGATATTTAATGCTTTAAAGGGAAATCCTAAAGGGAATTTAGTTAGACATACCCTTAAAAAGATTCTGTTCTTATCTAGATCTTCTCAGTTGAGAGGACACTGCCCCTATTTCAGGTCTTATTACATCTTATTAAATTGTCAAATCAAGTTCATAATGTCCTATCCCAGTCCCCAGTCACCAAGAGATAAGGTTAAGAGGTGATCTTGCAAGATTAAGTCCTGGGGATGGAAACAAGCCAAAACAATGAGGAAAATTCTGGTGAAGTATAAGGAACAAACTAACAAATTTCCATGATGAAAATAATTTTAATCTGAAATCACTTTCAAAATCTCACATTTTGACTCTCAAATTATCCTCACTGAGGTAACAAACTTGACATTGCAGATGTATGTTCCTTTGAAATCAAAATGTTCACAACTATAAAGCAAAAGATAGGTGTGAATGTCGAATTTATATATTCAGTTTTAAAAATCCAAAAACAAAAGTTTATCTTTATAGTTCTTGTTGACTTTTCCTAGATTTTCCCAGTTCTAGTAGTTTTCTTTTTGACACAGGTAAAATGTTACCCTATGTCATTTTTATCTCAATATTACATATTCATTATGAAGGCTGTGAACATTTCTAGTCTTACTTTCTCATTTGAGGCTAGCACTGCATGTCTTAATGGTACCTCAGTACATAATTTGGTGCCTTGGTGTCAATGTTCAAAGTTCTCTTAGTGTGATTTTCATATTTTTAGGGCTCTGTTTTCATTATAACCCTTTAAAGATTTTGACAACCCCAAGAAGTTAATAAAAGAGTCCCAAACAGTGATATTAAGGAGAATTGCTCTCTCAAATCTGACAGCAAAATAAAGTATCATATAAAGTGGTTCCATAAAGCATCTTCCATAACTCATCCATCTGATTTCAAGAATCAGGGAGGTCAATCTTGCTTGCTTAATGTAAAATTAAGACTTCACTACAGTCAGAAGCTTGCTTATGATACACATTTAAAAATATAAATAAATCATCGATTTTAATTAAAGCTATAATGCAAAGAGAAGTTAAGTCACCTGAGTTTGAATTTTAAATCTGCCACTTACCAGTAGTTGTTCCTTGAGCAAATTACTTAACCTCTTTAAGGACCAGTGATATCCTTTTATGTGTAAAAACAAATTTTTAAGACTTATTCCCTGTGGTTTTTCTTTTTTTTTTTGTGAAAGTGGGTGAGATAACATTCAGAAAAGTCTTGACATGGTTCCTAGAACACTGTAGGGGGTCTGGAAATCAGTTCAATTCTTCATTCCCAGTTACTTCTAAAACTTTTTCTTAAGAACAACAACCCTGTCGAAGGGAAGTGATTTACATATAGCACATCACTGATTATGAAAGCCTAGGGAAATTAAGATGTATGTACCTCTAACTCCATATTTCCATTTAAGATAATGTCAAATGTCATTCACAAGGTTCCAGACCTCCTTGGACCCCATCTTTCACTGTATAAATGGAGTCTACTCTTCATTAGTAAGAGTGCCTTCTCCTATTTTGAATGTCCAACTCCCTCCATCCCCAACCATATCTCTTGATCTACTAAAGGAAACAGCTGATTTCTTCACATGAAAAAAGAAACAATGTCTTACATTACTAAACAGAGTGCTTAATATCATCAAACAGAAAATTCAAAATCAGATGACTTAATCTAGAGCTATGCACAGAATAAAATAACTAGAAAGAAAAAAGGCATTTGAAAAGTTTTTATTTTGGTTGTCAGAAACCCAAACACAATAATGTGCTAGAAAAATTAATAGACACTTTCTAGCAGCAACTACAGACTAATCTTAACTAATTCAACTTATCTGTATGTAGCAATAATAAGGAAGCTGTATTATTCATCTTCCACATCTAATCCATATGAAAATCCTGTTGGCTCTAAGATATTCACCACATTTGTTCACTTCCCTACATTTTATGTAAAGATTGATATTTTCTTGGGGGCATTTTACATGGGCCTTAGTTTCACAATCTTTGACACAGAATACAGCCTACTTTATAGGGCTGGTTTGATGACTAAATTAGATTGCATATGTGGCAATACCTGTGAGCAAAGTAGAAATAGAAGAAAATATTTTTGTCAATAAGAAGGCAGTCTGGTGCACATAGAATCTGAGAAAGGGAAACTAGAGTTCAGTAGGCAATATTACTCCAACTCTGGTGGAATATAAAATATTATCCACACGGCAATACAGAGACTGCCACTGTAAGGATTCAAGTCCACTACACATAGTCTATCCATAGGATCAAGCTAGAAACATGGATAAATCCCAGATTTCTCAGAAATCTCATATTTCTCAGAAATCCCAGTTAGAGAACTAATCTTTTTTAAAATTCCTCATCAGACATCAAAAACTTCTATCATCCTGACATCTCCTCATGAGATACATGTTGAAATTAATGATACTACAGGGTACCTGCTATGAATTCTCACTAAGATGGATGCCTTCTTGGACCATTTCTGTCTAGCTATTAGGCACGCCACACCTTGACAGCTGCAAATTCACACAGCTGTTCTAGGGATGCTGCTTCAAGAAACTGTACTTTTCTACTCTAGGAAGATTACTGTTGTCTTTCATTTCAAGGAGAGTCCTTTTCTGACATCATCCCCAAATTCTGGACATGTTCTTCTATTTAGAACAATGAGGAATTGCCACTCAGAGCCAGGGCAGAGAGAGGTGAAATTGGAGAAGGCTGTGACAGCACAGGATGGATGGTTCTAAACCACTGGAGATCTTATCAATTTTTTGAGACAGTGTGAACCTTGCAGCATTCATTTTGAGAAGAAACAAGAAGTGGGGAAACTAAGGCAAATTTCAGAAGCCAGAGTGGTAAATACAAGAGGGACTTTCCATTGTCCTTGGACTCAAGATCAAGCTTGAGTATCAAGTGTATCATGGCCCATGAGGCCTTGAGTGACCAGATTCTGCATGCTTCTCTGACCCCATTTCATTTATTCACCCTCTTCCCATCATTCCATTCCATCCAATATGATCTATGTGGTTTTTAGACCTGCCAACTCATTCCCACCTTAGAGTCTTTGCACCTATTGTTCCTTCTATCCTCTCTGGGACCCTCTTCTATATCTTTGGCTGGCCGAGTCCTTCCAATCACTCATATTTCAACTCAAATATCACCTCCCCATGGAGGCCTTCTTTCATGTTTCCCAGCACTCACTACCACTGTCACCTAATCACGCTATCCCATTATCCTGCTTTAATGTCTACATATCACTAATCACTATCTGAAATTTTCAAATTTACTTATGTCATTGTTTGCACATTATCCATCTCTCCTACTATAGAATGTGCAGACAGGATCCTTGACAGTTTGTTCATCACAACAGCTCCAAATGCCTGGTATACTACTATACCGCCTGACACAGAGCAATTACTCAATACATAACTGTTAAATTTTCTGTGATTTAATGAATATTTAGGGATATGAGAAATGGCAATTTGTAAAACTATTTGTAATATTAACAGAGGAGACAACATTTACTATAATGTAAAGTACTGACAGGGGTAGGAATATTTCACTTAGAGCTGTTATATAATGGGTAGTAGAAATAGGAAGAAGGAAGGATCAGAGAAATGCCAATTAGTTAAAATTCTACTTGCCATAATTCTGCAGCTACACTAGACAGAATGATAAGAAATCTAGCTTGGCATCAGTGCAACTCCATGCTTTACAAATGGGCTCTGCATCAGTTAATTCTCTATTTCTACATATTACTGTTGTAGGTTGGGTCACAGTCTTACAGTTAGTTAATCTGAGGTTAAAGATTTGCATGGATGTATATACTAATTCAGTGTGATCCAGTATCGATTTTGTCTTTTAGCAATAATGAAATAACAACACTTGGCTTTTATTCAATGCCCTGTGTCTTTTCAAATCCCAGAATAATCAACAAATAGTGCATTTAAATAGTTGTATGTGATGCATAGTTAAAATATTATCCCTAAATTTTAAGACAAAGAAAAACTCAGTTGTTATTCACTATAATCAGAAGTTTACTTCAGAACGTGGAAGCTCAAATTGAAAGATTTCTAAATTCTATCACATACCAAGCCTGAGAATATTTACTTAATAAAACAAAATTTATACTTTGGAACATGACCATATTTCTACCTTTAAATTAGAGAATTGGCCCAACCCTTGGAAACACTGGAGAAATAGACACTTTCTCCATACCTCACCCTAGCTCCTATATGACTGCCCAAATCCCCTCAGAGTCCCATCCCTAACACCATTTTATGCTCTAAGACAATCCAATATAATGAATTTACACTATACCCAAGGCTCTCTGCTAAATGTTGGTTAGCTTGTTGAAATTAATCAGAGAGGTACTTGCCCTCAAGTAGCTGATAACCCAATAGATATCAGAAAGATTAAGAAAAACAAAATAGAAAACTCTACATAACACTAGGAAGCTTATACTATTTAGCAAGGAAAAGTGTTAAAAAGTTTTTAAAGGATGTAGCATTCCATCTTTGGTGCTCTTCTATTTTACCTTTACACATTCTTCCTGAGTGATTTTATCCATGATTAACTTCTATTATTGATGGTTCCAGATGTGTATGGCCAGTCCAGACCTTTCAGCCTGTATTTATAATGTCTAGTGACTACCTCAGTCCACTGGAAAATTTTGAAGTTTATGAAACACCCAAATTCAAATTCATTAATGTTCCCAACACTTTTTTCTCTTGTAAATTCCCCATCTCTGCTAATGGTATCTCATATCCAAAAAACAATATCTCCCAAGCTAGAAAGCTTAGAGACTTCATCCATGCCTCACTCTATTTTATCCTTCAACACTAAATCAGTTACAAAGCCACATTAACACTATTTTCTCCCTCAGTGGATACTTGAGTCTACTCCTTCTGCTCTACATCTATATCCCTATTGTCACTGCCTTATTTACTCATGTTCATGGACTCTGTGGTCACATATACCTAGATTTCAGTCTTGACTCTGCAATTTCCAGTTGGTAACCTTGAGCAGTTACATGGAGATAATATATTTTAGTCTTCATATGGTTGATAGAAATCTTTGAAAAAGGCAATGCATATTATTGTACTTCACACAGTGCCTAGCACATAGTAAGTGGTCAATACATTTTAATTGCAAAAATTGTCATATCATAATCCACAAGTTGGCTCCATTCCACCTTCATAGCTCCATTTCTTATTATTATTCACTCCCTCCTCACTCTATTCTTATGCTGAAACCTCATAAGACATTCTGTGATTCTCTGAACACAAGCCCTTTCATACCTCCCTCCCTTTGCATTCTCTATTCCCTGTTTCAAATGTCATTCCAATTTTACCATTACTCAGAGTTGCTATTCACCTTGAAATTCCACATACCTCAAGTTTACACACCCCTGTTACCTTCTCAGAAAATGAATTTATCACACTTCTTTCTGTTTCTACAGAATACACATGTACACACATATGCACACATGCACACACATGCACACAAAAAGGCAATATCATATCATATTATATATTTTTATTATTATTTGTTTCATGTATGTCTTCTATTTGTGATAAACTCATTAAGGTGAAGATCACTATAGTCTTCATTCCTAGGTTAATAACTTACATAGAATTGGGTCCCAGTAACTGGTCTTTTAAACAATTACTGGCTAAGATAATCTGGGCATATTACATGAAAAGATATTTTCATCAGAGAGAGTAATAGAAAAAAAAATTCTTGCTCTTACCCTCTCCTGTCTGAAATTCTATCAGCACATTCACCACTAGCCTCTGCCATGACACCAAATTTCCCTACCGTTGCACAAGTCCTTTGACCTTTGGAGAAACACTGGTGTCTACTAATCGAGTCTGAGTTAAATGTTCATGTAGAGTGGTAGGGAGGAAATAACTGGGGTCAGATTATGTAATATCTTTAATATTGTGCTAAGAAGTTTGAATTTTACCCAGTGGATAATAGTACAACATTAGAGACTGTTTGGCAGGGCACAGCATGATCCAAACAGTATTTTTAGGAGATTCCTACAGCTGGAGTATCTAGGATCATTTGGACTGGGGAAGGACAGAATTTGTAGAAGTTTATTAAAGAATAAAGTTAATTCTTAGGAGGACAGAAGAGATAAAGACAGGGACTAATATCTGTGGAAAACTTCTATGTGGTAGTCACTGTTGTAAAATTACTTTACATACACTAACATACACTATCTCATTCAATTTTAGCAATAATCATATCAGTAAAGTACTCTCCTTAACTCTGAATTGAGGAGGCAAAGATTTAGAGTGGTTAAATAACTTCCCAAAAGTAAAAAGGTAGTAAATGGAAGAGCTGAGATTCAAATACAGGTCTGTTTGATGTCAAAGTCTAAATTAGGTACTCTCAACTTAGTTATGTACACTGGAAGCACTTGAAAAGAGAAACCCAACAAAATGAAAAGGAAATGCAAACATCTATGTGATAAGGGCTTAATATCCAAAATGTATGAGGAATTCATATAACTCAATAGCAAAAAACAAACAAAAATTCATAAATTATCCAACTAAAAAGTGGAAAAAATATCTGAATATAAACATATCTCCAAAGAAAACATACAAATAGCCAAAAGGTATATGAAAAGTGAAACATCACTAATCATCAGAGAAATGCAAATCAAAACCACAATGAGATACCACATCACACCTGTTAAGAGAAAACAAGTATTGGAGAAGATGTAGAGGAAAGGGGACCCTTGCACACTGTTGGTGGGAACGTAAATTGCTAAAGCTGTTGTGAAAAATAGTATGACGATTCCTCAAAATATTAAAAATATAACTACCTAATGATTCAGCAATCCCAATTCTGGGTATATATCCAAAGGAAAAAAATCAGGATCTCAAAGAGATATCTGTACTCCCATGTTCACCGCACCATTATTCATGCTGTTCCAAAATATGAAATGTTTGCTGACAGATGGATAAATAAATAAAATGTCAAAGAGGGTAGAATGCTGCAGGGGTTGAAGGAAGGAGGTACAAAGTTTCAGTTATACAAGATGAGTAAGTTTTGGAGATCTAAGGTACAGCAATGTCAATATAGTTAATACTACTGAATTGTATACTTGAAGTTTGCTTAGAGGGTAGATCTTAAGTGTTCCCACCATAAAAAAAAAGAAAAAAAGAAGAAAATGGTAGTATGTGAGGTGATGGCTATGTTAAATAGCATGATTGTGGGGATTAGTTCACAACATATACATATATCAAAATATCATGTTATACACCTTAAATATATGTAATATTGTCAACTATACCTCAATAAAGATAGAAAACAAAAACAAAAAAAACCCTTCATTCTAAGTTAAAGAAGTCATACACAAAAAAGTAAATACTATATGATTCCACTAATATGAAATTCTAGAAAAGACCAGTTTAATCTATAGTGACAGAAAGCAGATCAGTGATTCTTTGAGACTGGGAATAAAGAAAATTGGCTGGGAAGGGGCTAAAGAGAATCTGTCTTAAAAGGTGATGGCAACATCCTAAGTCTTGACTAGGTGAGTCAAGACTTGGTGAGTAATTGTGTGTGTGTGTGTGTGTGTGTGTGTGTGTGTGTGTGTGTGTGTGTGTGTGTATTACTTAAAGCTCATCAATGTATGTACTTAAATTGGGTACATTTTATTGTATGCCTATTATACCTAAATAAAGTTGACTTTGAAACAAAAAATGTTTTCTGTTTCCCTCAAAATTTGTTTGACAAATTTTCCAACTTAAATTTAGGAGTGAATTAAAAGGAATACCAGGAGGGAAACTTTTAAGCAAAAAATAATTTTGTAAAAATTATCATAATACTTGTTTAGAAATATTAGGATTTTCTAAATGCAAAGTCATTTGACATATCACAATCAACAATTCTTGTCATTTACTGCTTTTTAAAAAATTTCATGGTAATGGATCTAACACCTATTCACATTTTTTTGTACACTATCCAAAGCAGAACAAAAAGAACATCTGACCCAAGATGGGTTTTCCCATCTAATTGTCTAATGTACTAGTTAGTAGTGCTTTGACTTAAAGTAAAAAAATGGAGAATGCTTTCCAAGTTTGTTAATTAATAGCTGTGTCTGATTACTAAATCTCTCTGCTTCATGTCAAAAGATGGCTTAAGTTCTCCCAGAATTAAGAGGGGAAAAAATCTAAAATTCTTTAAGATTCAAGAGAGTAAATTTAATCAAGTTATCCTATTTTATAAGCTACAAATATCCTAGAAAAAGGATGACTGAAATGGAAAAAAAAAAAAGGTTGCTATCTTCTAATTGGGTGAGTAGTGTGCAATTATCTTTATAGTACCAGTTGATGACATATTGCTGCCATAAAACCAGCATGTACTAAACCAAATCAATGCCTCCATCAGTTTTTCTTCATGAACTTTTTTCTTATGATAGCAGTCTTCAACTCTTGGTTTAAAAAATAATATAAATTGCAATTTTCCTTGAGCAGTCTTGAAAATATTTCTGATTAAAAAATAAAACTAATAAAACCCTTTCCTAGAAATATCATCTTAAAGTTCACTTGATTCAGAGACCTTTTCTGAATTAACCCAGACTATATCAGTCCTATGCACTAACAACATTTAAAGATCTGTCTAAGCAACATTTTAAAAACTGTTCTCCTTTACCATCAGTTGTATGTCAGCGTATTATGTGTTCCCCTCTAGACTGAAAGGCATCTAAAGGCAGGAATTAAAATGTCTACATCCATTATGTTAAAAAATATTGCTTATTGCTGCTCAACAAATGCATAATTATTGACACTATCTTAACATCTGCTGTTGTATGGGATATGCCATGTCCAGCATGGTCTTATAAAGTATATCACTAGTTGTTCCACATTGATGCTTCCTACTATCATTCTGCTCACGCAAATCTTTGTCTATTACTGTATAATTATACTCAGACAGGTTACTTCTCAAAATAGGATTTTTTTAATACAAATATCTCTCCAAATCTATTACATCTTTCCCATAATAGCTAGAGTAAATTGTATCTTTTGAAGATATTCTGGCCTTTCTACTGCATTTTCCAAGACATCATATTTGAACTGGAAATTTTGATTTGAAATCACATTATTAATATTATTTATTATTTAGCAATACGTCACAGTTATTTTATTATAGAATTTTAGGATTTTTATGTGCTTTATGACATGACAGCAAGGAATGAAAAAAATAAAAGAAAATGATGCCCAGCCTCTCAAATCAATTGCATAGATCATTCTGCATCTCACCCCACCCCCACCCACCAACATACATACATGTAAACACTAAAACCTGACCTGTAGCACAACTGTCTACCACTTAATATTTTGGTTGAGAGAAGAGACAATTATATAGAAAATAAAGGAAGAAGATACCTGATATTTTGATAATGTGACAAGGTTTAAACAACAAAATGATTAAATATCCTGATTATTTTAAATCAAGCAGTATGTGAAGCAGTCACCATCATCCTATCTTTAAGCCTCATCCCATCCTTGATCTACTATGCCAGAAGAATATGGGATGACAAGAAGCTCATAAATGGGGTATAGGATAAGGTAGGGATTAGGCACCACCTGGTAATCATACAATATAAAATTAGGAGCCACACAAGATTTTTTTTTACAAAAGAATATCAGTCATAATCCATTTTGTTTGCTAATTGGTCATCATTTCAAATGATCCAATCTCTTAAAGCCACACTGGTCATACTCATTTAATCTCTCTCTAGGGAAATACAGATTTAGCAACATAATCATGGAATTTCTTTTGTTTTCTAGTAGAAAGTATTTTTTAAGTGGCTACTTGTTTTTGGTAGGTTTATTGATTTCGCTAACCCCATAAGACACTGGGGATGAAGTATGAGAATAATTCCTCTAACAATTTATATAGTATTATATATAATGAAATAATACTCATTTATAATGATAGTTTTGGGAGATAAAATCACCCATCACTTGGAAATTAAAATGTATTTTAAAATAGTTCTGCTTTTTATAACTATTAAAGCAATACATTCTAATGAAAATCAAATAGTTCATATAGGACCAGAGTAGGAAAAGGAAGAACCATGCAGTCTGAGTGGTAATAAGAGATAGAAATAGGTTCAGAGATTTCTGCTATGATGTAGAATCATTGGAAGCCGGGGGCGGGGGGGAGCGATGTTATATATGATAGAATTCTTTAGATGTAGTTATGGCAATATGTCTCCCTGAAAAGAGTCATGTCAAACAGTAATATCAAAATGCTCTGATATGGTCCCATTGATTTATTTTTGCTTTTACTTCCCTTGTCTTTGAGGTCAAATTCACAAAATCCTCTTTAAGTCCAAGATCCATGAGTTTAGTTCCTATATCAAACTAAAAAACAAACAAACAAACAAACAAACAAAAACACAAAAAAAACTTCCTCATAGCAAAATAAACAGTCAAAAAGGTAAGAGATAACCATCCAAATGGGAAAATATATTTGCAAGCAATGCTTCTGATAAGGGCCTAATATCCAAAATATACAAAGAACTTATACAACTCAATAACAACAGAAAACAAACAATCTAATTAAAAAATGGGCAGAGGACCTGAACAGACATTTTTTCCAAGACATACAAATGGCCAACAAACATATGAAAGGATGCTCAACATCATTAGCTATTAGGGAAATGCAAATCAAAACCACAATGAGATATCATCACGCACCTGTTAGAATAGCTGTTATCAACAGGACAAGCAATAACAAGTGTTGGAGAGGATGCAGAGAAAAAAGAACACTCATACACTGCTGGTGGGACTGTAAATTGGTACAGCCACTATGGAAAACAGTGTGAAGTTTCCTCAGAAAACTAAGAATTGATCTACCATATGATCCAGCAATCCGTCTAAAGGGTATTTACCCCAAAGACTTGAAAACTGATATCCAAAAAGATATTTACACACTGATGTTCATAGCAGCATTATTCATGGTAGTCAGGACATAGAAGCAACTGAAGTATCTTATGATAGACAAGTGTTAAAGAAGTTATGGTACATATATGCAATAGCATATTACTCAACTATAAGAAGAGATGAAATACTGTCATTTGCAACAACATGGATGGACCTTGATATAAGCATGCTAAGTCAAACAAACTCATGGGCATGGCCAATAGACTAGTGGTTACCAGAGGGTAGGAGGAGGATAGGGGAAAGGGAGATAGATGGGGTAAAATGGGTCAAATATGTGGTGACAGTAAGAAATCTAACTATGGGTGGTGAACGCACAATGCAATGTATATATACTCCTTATTATTGAATTGTACACCTAAAACTTGCTGGAGTTCATTAACCAATGTTACTAGATAAATAAATGAATGAATGAATGAATAAATAAATAAATAAATAAATCGTAAATTATAAAATTTTTAAAAATGTTCTGCTTTGAAAGAGACTAATGAAACACAAGAGGGTAAGATGTGGCCGAGGAGGTATGCTCTTGAGGTCTATATCATTTTGATCAATGCTGGGAATCTGATCAAAGGGATATGATAATCAGCTGCACAGTAATTGAAATTTCACTTTTTAAAATCAATTACGCATCATGAGATGTTCGTAAATCATATTTCAAAAATGGCGAATTACATGCACAAACAATAATTGACTCAAAAACAATTTGATAGCTACTTATTGCCAGGTGCTGCTCATTACCCTTTTCATATATTATATTATGTAATTATCATAGCACCCTGAAGAAGTACTTATTATCTCATTTCCTAGATAAGAAAGCTATGGCCTTAGAGAGGTTATAGAACTACAGGGTCATATCGACTCTTAAAGGGTTATCATAGGTGCTTAGCACTGATTCATTTGATGAAGGAAAAAGTAATTTTGCTGCACTTTCTGGAAGAGTTATTATTTCTAATATATAATAGTAATTTCTATATTTAAGTTATTCTTTCTGTAATTCAGCAAAAATAACTGTCATGTGGATTGAAACTGAAAAAAATAAAAAGCCATTCATAAATGCTGAGCAGAAAAAAAATAACAGCAATGCAATTATATTGCAAGATTTCTACACATGTAAAATGATATAATTGTTTTCTGTAGTAATTGGCATTTTTCTCCAGGAAAAATATGTCAATACTATATCACAGTGAAATAATTATATTATAACTGAAAACCAAAAGTATATTATACAATAGGACACAGTTAATTTAAACCCTCTTTTTAAGCAGTAATTTGCACCAATATATCTTAACACCTAGCAAGAGAAAGTTCAAATCTGAAGCAGTATTATTTTTCAATTGTGATAGTTGGCTTGTTTTATACATGACGTTGTAGAAAAGAGAAATTCCAGCTTTTAAAAACCATATTTTTTATGAATTTATGACTGCAATAACTTTACTTTATTCCTTAAATATCAGTGAAGACTATTCTTAGACATCATTATTATATTTTATAAAACAGAATTAATATACTAAACACAATTCTGTAAATTCTGATATCACTCATGCATTTAATTTATTCCAGTGTCTTAGATAAAGCAATTTAACAAACTAAAGCACACTTTTACATTGATGAGCAATATCACACTGATTTATTCCAATATATTTCAATTTGGCCATTATAAACAAACATATTCTCCACATTCATTTAAAAGCTATGGCTGGAGAGAGGCCTGACAAAGGAGCTAGAGCAGCTGTCCCTCCAGCCTTCGCTCTGGCACTACATGACTCAATTTTTCTCCATATGTCTCTAGGGTCTCTCAAGCTGCTTACACTCTGCTACAGCCCAGTATGTCCCACTTTTGTTTCTCTGGAGGCTTCCCCATTTACTTAGCTGGGAGAATAATCCTCCTCCTTCCTGCAATACATCTAGAGTAACATCAGAAGCATGGTGGAGTGAGAGATGTCCCCAGATCTCTCCCATTGAAACAACAATAAGCTGAACATCTAAAATTCAACAAAAAAAAACAATCTTCCTGCACGACAGCACATCTGAGTGTGAGATCTGCGCATAAGAGCTACCACAGGCCAGAACACCATGAGTCAGGTGGTAGACTGTGAAAAACAAAGAAGCTGCCTCTGGTAGCCAGAGCTCCACGCAGGAGGAGTGGGGGAGGGAGAAGGTGCAGTGGATTCCCTAAACAATCCTGCCTGGGATTGCTGTGAGCCCCACGAGGCCAGCAACAATGTCCGGGCAGGCATCAGGGCAGAAGTGGGGATGGCAGAAAAGTGGGGATAGAAAAGAAATAATAGTTGATTATTACAAGCCATGGATGCAAAATGGGAGTATGAGCCACAGTCCTCATCCCCTAACCCAGAGGGCCCCTCCACTCATATCCTCCCAGATCGAACACAGTGAGCCCCAGGGGACTCTGAGCAAACACTGCCAGTGACTGAGATTGAGGGTAGTGAGCATGACTAAATATCTATTAGAAAAAAAGGCATTATTAAGACTTTATATAAAGTAGAGATCCAAGAAGATTAGACACCAACTACTGGAAATGAAAAGAAAAACACCTTCTTTACAAAGGGCTAAAGAGAGACCTTTAAATAATAAATTTTCTTTCTGGAAAAACAGCAGAATACACATCCATTAATGCCCAGGCAGAGAAATAGTCCATTAAACACCATGAAAAACCAAGGTGACAAGGCAGCTCAGAAACAAAGAGAAAAAAAAAATTCCAAAAAATAAGCTTAAAGACAGAAATATGTGACTTAAATGACAGAGAATTAAGGATGTTATTTCTGAAAACACTCAGTGAGATCCATAACAAAAATTTCAGAAAAAAAAAAAAACTAGATGAGCAGAATGAATTCTTTAGCAAACAGATTGAAACCTTCTAAAAAAACAAATAGAACTTCTGGAGATGAAGAACATCCTTCAAGAAATGAATAATGAATAATGAAATAGCAAGCTTGGGAAACAGAGTCATACAAATGGAGGAAAGGATCAGTGGTATCAAAGGCAGAAATCTAGAAACAAATCAAAAGGAAGAAAAGAGAAACTGAAGAATGAAAAAGAATGAAAGAAATATAAGAAATATCTGATACCATCAGGAAAAGAAACATAAAAATAATGGGCATTCTTGAAGGGGAAGAAAAAGAGCAGGGATTAAACAGTACTTCCACACAAATAATTGACAAGAATTTCCCAAATCTAAGGAGTGAACTGGAATTTGGAATTCAAGAAGTCAACAGAAACCCCAATAATCTCAACCTAAAAAGACTTTCACCAAGACACATTGTATTAAAACTATCAAAAATCAATGATAAACAGAATTCTCAGGGCAACCAGGGAAAAAAAGAGGGCAACCTATGAAGGAAAACTTATTAGATTATTATTAGGCTTCTCAGCACATACCTTACAAGCAAGAAACAAGTGGAATCAAACATTTAAACTATTAAATGAAAGAAACTACCAGCCAAGAATAATGTTTCCAGCAAAGCTCTCTTTTAGATATGAAGGAGAAATAAAGACCTTTGCAGACATATAAAATAGAGGGAATTCTCCACTAGGAGGACTGCATTACGAGAAATACCAAAAGGGGTCAGCTCGCATAAAACAAAATGACAAAAAAAATTCATATCTAAGAGGAAGGCCACTAGCAGGCAGATAGAAGCAGAGGAGTGCAACCCTTACTAAGAACAGGGCAATATAAGCTTAATGAGAATATATTTGCTATAGCAGGATACTAATGAATGTTCAGCATGCATAAGAACAAATTGAGACAACAATGACCGAAAAAGGGAGGATTCAAAGATCCAAATTCACAAAAGGGAATGGAGATAAGGCATATGCAGAAAAAATGGACTACTATATGTATATAAGTATCTTCGACATATTTGTAATGGTGAACACATGTAAAAGATTCAGAACTGAAGTACATAACATAAAACAAGAAGGATCAGAGAGAAAATCCACAAAACACAACCAAATAAAAATCAGACACACAAAGAAAAGGAAGCAATAAAAACATCAAACTACCAAAAAATAACAGATAAAATGGTTATAGGAAAACCTCATATTCCAAAAATCACCCTAAATGTCAATGGAGTAACTCATCAATAAAAAGGCACAGAGTTACAAATGGATTAAAAAACAAAACTCAACCATATGCTGCCTCCAGGATACATATCTCAGTTCCAAAGACAAATATAGACTCAAAGTGAAAGGATAGAAAATTATATTTCAAGCAAACGGCATTCACAGAAAAGTGGAAGTAGCGGTACCAATGTTGGGCAAAACAGACTTCAAAATAAAAAAAAAAAGTAAAGAAAGATTCTGAGGGACACTTCATAATGATAAAGGGAATCATATACAAAGAATGTATAACACTTATTACTATCTATGTTCCCAATCAGAGAGCCCAGAAACATATAAAGCAATTACTAACAGAAGTAAAGTGAGAAGCAGACCAAAATACTATAATAGTAGGGAACCTAAATACCCCACTCTCATATATGGACAGATTATCCAAACAGAAAATCAATAAGGAAACAACATCCTTAAATGATACATTAGACCAACTGGATATAATTGACATTTACAGAGCCTTTCGTCTCCAAAAAGCTGCTTATACATTTTGCTCTACTGCATATAAAACATTGTCAAAGATTGACCACATACTGCAACACAGAAATAGCCTCAACAAATATAAGTGGGTTTAAGTCATAGCAATCATATTATCTGATCATAATGCTTTGAAACTAGAGGTCAACTGTAAAAAGAAAGAAGAATCACACATACATAAAGATTAAAAGACATGCTATTGAAGAATGATTGGGTTAGAGAAAAAATAAAAAGAGAGATCAAGAGATAAATAAAATTGAATGATAATGATAAAAGAACATATCAAAACTTTGGGATATGGAAAAAGCAGTTATAAGAGGAAAGTTCATAACATTACAGGCCTATCTCAAAAAACAAGAATGGGCCCAAATAAAAACCTAACACTTCATCTTAAAAAAAAAAAAAAAAAAAAACTAAAAAAGGAAGAACAAATGAAGCCTAAAGTCAGCAGAAAAAAAAAATCAAAATTAGAGCAGAAATAAATGAAATTGAAAAAAAAGAAAAAAAGAAATGCAACAAAGAGCTGTTTCTGTGAGAAGGTTAATACAATTGACAAAACCCTGGATAGATTCACTAAAGAAAAAAGAAAAAAGAACACAAATAAACAAAATCAGGGGTGAAAGAGGTGAAATGACAACAGACACTGCAAAAGTACAAAAGCTCATACAAGAATACTATGAAAATGTATATAACACAAAATTTAATAACCTAGAAGAAATGGACCAGTACTTAGAAAGATACAACCTTCCTATACTGAATCAAGAACTGGAAAATCTACATAAACTGAGCAGCAATACGGAAATTAAAATAATCATCAAAAACCTACCAAAAGTAAAAGTCCAGGACCAGATGGCTTTACAAATGAATTCTACCAAACATTCAAAGATTTAATACCTATTCTCCTCAAACTCTTCCAAAAAATCGAAGAGGAGGCAATACATCCCGACTCATTTTATGAGACCAATATTACTCTGATACCAAAACCTGATAAGGACAACACACAAAAAAAGGAAACTACAGACCAATATCTCTCATGAACACAGATGAAAAAATACTAATTAAGATACTAGTGAACTGAATACAGCAATATATTAAAAGATTATACACCACAATCAGGTGTGCTTTATCCCAGTGGCTCAGGGATGGTTCAACATATGCAAATCGATTAATGTGATACACCACATAAACAAATTAAAATATAAGAATCATATGGTCATATCAATAGAGTAAAAAAAAGTCTTACTTGATACAGCATCTACTTATGATCAAAACCCTTAACAAAATCAGTAATGAAGGAAAATACCTTAACCTAAAAAAAGGCTACATATGACAAACCCTCAGCCAACATTATACTTAATGGTGAAAAACTAAAACCTTCCCTCTAAGATCAGGAACAAGAAAAGCCTGTCCACTATCACTACTGTTATTCAATATAACATTGGAGGTCCTAGCAAGTGCAATCAGGCAAGAGAAAGATATAAAAGGCATCCAAATAGGAAACAAAGAAGTCAAATTGTCACTATATGCAGATGACACGAAACTCTATATAGTTAACTCTAAAGACTCCACAAGAACACTACTAGAAAAAAATAAGCAAATATAGTAAAATCTCTGGATATAAAATCAAAGTTCAGAAATCCATAGCGTTCCTATATTCTAATAATGAAGTGTCAAAAAAGTAGTAGAAAAAAATAACTCCTTTTGCAATTGCAACAAAAAGTACAATATACCTAGGAATAAATCTAATGAAACATGTGTAAGACCTATATAATGAAAACTTAAGAATCTATTTAAAAAATGAAGAAGATACAAAGAAATTGAAAGATAGTCCATGTTCTTGGATTGGAAGAATCAACACAAATAAAATGACCTTAGTACCTAAAGCATTTTACAGATTTAATGAAATCCCCATCAAAATCCCTTTGGCATTCTTTAAAGAAATAGGACAAAAAATCATTAGATTTCTATGGAAGTCCAAAAGACCCCAAATTGCCAGACTATCCAGAGAAGAAAGAATGTGACTGGAGGTATCACTCTACCCAACTTCAAATTATACTACAAAGCAACAGTAATCAAAATGGCATAGTAATGGCAGCAAAACAGACATACAGAGAATGGAAGAGAATCAAGAGTCCAGAAATAAACACATATTTATATGAGCAAGTAATTTTTGACAAAAAAAAAGCCAATAACATACAGTGGAGAAAGGAATGCCTCTTCAATAAATGGTGCTGAAAAAAATGGAAAGCAATCTGCAAAGGAATGAAACTAGACTATTGTCTATCACCATACACCCAAATTAACTCAAAATGGTTTTAGAACCTGAATATAGATAGACCTGAAACAATAAACTGCATAGAAGAAAACATAAGAATTAAACTCATGGACCTTAGACTTAAAGACGATTTTATGAATTTGATCTCAAAGGCAAAAGATGTAAAAGAAAAAATAAATTAATGAGACTACAACAAACTTAAAAGCTTCTGCACAGCAAAAGAAACTGTCAACAAGGTAAAGAGACTTCCAGCTGAATGGAAAAATATATTTGCTCTCAGTGTCTCTGATAAGGTCCTATTATAAAAAATATACAAAGAACTCATACAACACAATAACAAAAAAAAAAAGAAAAATGATCCAATCATAAAATGGGCATAGGACATGGACACTTCTCCCAAGAAGACATACAAATAGCCAACAAATATGAAACGATGCTCAATATCAATAGCTATTAGGAAAATGTAAATCAAAACCACAATGAGGTACCACCTCACACCTATTATTATAGCTATAATCAACAGGACAAGCAATAACAAGTGTTGGAGAGGATTCAGAGGAAAAGGCACCCTCATACACTGCTGGTGGGACTGCAAATTGGTACAGCCACTATGGAAAACAGTGTGGAGGTTCCTCAGAAAACTAAGAATTGATCTACCATATGACTCAGCAATCCCTCTACTGGGTATTTATCTCAAAGACTTGAAAACTCATATCTGAAAAGATATTTGCACAACAATGTTCATAGCACTCTTATTCACAGTGGCCAGGACATGGAAGCAACTGAAGTGTCCTACGATAGATGATTGACTAAAGCAGCTGTAGTACATTTATACAATGGAATATTGCCCAGACATAAGAAGAGATGCAATACTGCCATTGGTGATAACATGGATGAACCTTGAGATAATCATGGTAAGTGATATAAACTAGACAGAAAAAGTTGAAAACCCCATGATATCACTTATATATGGTATATAAACCTAAAAGTAACAAATGAACAAGACAAACAAATAGAGACTCATGGACATGGAGAAGGTGTTGAGGACGGGAGAGGAGAGAGATAGATGTAGTAAAAGGGGTCAAATATGTGGTGACAGAAAGAAATCTAAGTATGGGTGGTGAATACACAATGCAGTGTATGTATATGCCTTACTGTTGAATTGTACGCCAGAAACTTACTGGGTTTCGTTATCAAATGTTACCATAATAAAAATAAAAATTACAATTAAAAAAATAAAAGCTATATAATGTAGTATCTATAACCAAGCAGATGTACATTTGAATTTCAGCTCTGCCACTGAGTAGTTAGTGTGACATTGGAGATGCTATGTAATATCCCTGAGATTGAGCTTCTCCTTCTTCTATAAAAAGGCATAAAAACAGCTAGCGCACAATGTCATTAAGTTGCTGTTAAATAAGTTTACATATATGCCAGTGTTTGGCCCAGTGCAAGCAGTCTGTACATGGAAGTATATTTCCTTTCTTAAAATATTATGTGATTAATTTTGAAATTCATGATTCCAAGTATTCAGTTATAAAGTCTTATCTGTGTGTTTTAATTTGACTACCCTCACATAAACAACCAATTCTCAATGACATGTAAAATCTCAGTTCGTATAAAAATATACTTGAAATTTTGTTTGTCAGTTGTCACAAGATATGAGAATTTAGCCATATGATTTTTGATGACTTAAAAAAATCAGGAATTTCTTTAAAATGACTCAATATGCATGAAGGATGATAACAAAAATGAATACTGGATTATTAGGTTCATCTTCTTGCTTTTCCATTGTTTAAAAAGTTGATAAAATAATAATTACATAAATTACTTGAATGCTATGAGAGAATGAGATTAAAGAAGGAGCTTTGTTACCAGTCAATAAATGTATCATAAATAGAGTCCTTTTATTGCTTTTTGTATTTCAAGCAGCTGTTGTATCATTCATGTGTGTTTTCTGCCATCCATGTAAGTATGTATTTGCAGTATTTCCAACCAATTAATAAGTAGGGTAAGCAAAAGGCAGAATTTCCCAAGTCTAAACTCAATGTTTTTAAGAGGTTAAGGCAATTTTTAAATCTCTTAAAAAAATAAGTGACTTGATTCATGTATGTGTCTTTGTCTAACCTAGTAAATTGTAGACATCTTGAGGGTAGGAATATTTCTGTCTGTGGTCTATATATTAACCAGTATCCAGGCATAAAATTGTTACTTATTTTAAAGAAATAGATCAAAATAATCCTTATTTTTTATTTCATAAGGTCACTTAAACCCTCTCAGGGTAAACAACAATGTTAATGATGGCCTGTACAATTAGAGACAACTTTCTGAATCACTAACATATAACTGAAAAGGCTAGTCAAGATATTGTTAAAAATAAATGTCAAACTGACTATTAAAGTACAGTGAATGGTTGTTGAATTGCATTAACTCATATCTAGATAATTCTGGTTGAGACTGACATATATTCTACCTTAAATAAATGTGGGCTTTTGATCCTGTCAAGAAATCAACATGACTTCATCAGGTTTGGCTAATAATAGATTGGTAAAGAAATGACTTAAAACTAATATAGCCCACATTATTTACACCTACCTCAAACAACATGATTTTTAAAAGTTACCATTTAGAAATTATTCTTAAAACCCTCTTTGGAAGTCCAATCCTATAATTAACCTTTTAATCAAAATTCCCTACAAAAATAACCTATCTCTTATAACATCTGTTCAAATTTCAAGAAAACAAGGGTGTAGCACCAACACATACAAAATGACAGTTTAAGGTTTACATTTTCCAAGGCTTTAGATGCCAGAATGCTTTAGCATGGCATAGCTGGTCTGGTTACTTCCACATGTCTTAAATTTCCCCTTCACAGCGATCTTCATGTGCCTGACTAATGTACAGCAGCACTCTACTGAGTAGGCAGGTTCCTCTTACATCACACTTAGTAACTGATTGGTATAGAATCAATATATCAGAAGAATCATTTGATTCATTTTGGAGGAAGACAGTTAAACTTCACATCTGTAGTCACGATTCTTTACTTTCCAGCCAACAGGAAACTAAAACATATAACAAGATGTCATCCAAATATACTATGACTGCTATAGAAGATTTCTGGTCTCTGAAATGATAATTTGTTCCTTTGGTATTAATGAGGCCAAGCAGTGGTCTTGAGGGAGGTATAGCCCATTGCTTTACAGGCAGCACCAGATTAAGGTGCTGGACTATATACTTTAGAGGCTTTGGAGTGTTTTATAACTTCTCTTATCACACTTAACATAGATGAGCTACCTCCAACACCTTATCTACAATGAGCTAGGCATATCAAATCACCAAGGGGGAAGCATTAATAGTGTTGCTTAACTTACTTTGAGTTACAGACACATAGGAGAAATTGTACTGTTCCCAACTTGAAGGCTCTCTGATGACTTATAAGCTCTGAATTGGTCTATTTTGGTTACCATGGTTTTAATGGCATATCCTTAGTCACAGAAGAGTATAATTCCCTGAAGTATAGCCAATGAAAATTTTAATTTCTGAGAATTAAGTCCCAGAACTAGGAATACTGATTTTTTGTTATTGTTATAATATCATGACCATGAATACACCTCTAGGAAGCAGTATATTTGGAAACAACAGACAGTACATGTGGAAATGGATTGGATGGAATATTTTGATACACACACATCTCTAGTTCAGTTTTACACATCCGATTTCAATGTTTTCTCAGAGCACAGTGTCTAGAAATTGGTAAGACAGGCCTGATCTATATTATTGTTACTATCAACAGCACCAGATAAAAGCCTAATGACATAATATCATTGCCTATGAACTCTCATTTGACCACATATACATGCACAGACAACAATCTTGACTTGGCTTTTAATAACAAACATGTCAGTCTAGTGCACTTCCCTATCCCTTTATCAACAACCACAGAACAAAATATATTTTAAATGAAACCATCCCAGAGTGCTATTGTCCTTAATATAGGAAGAAAAAAATTAATCTCTTTCACACTCTATCTGAACAGTTTATGTCCCTCCACCTTCAAAAGCAACCAGGACTATTATAGTATTGAAGAAATTTCATGTAATATGGTAGAGAAATGCTTCCTTCTTGTGTTTTAAGAAGGCTGAATTAAATGGTCTTTGGGATATATTGTTATTTTAAGAAACATAACATATGAACGGTAGGAAAATAACTTTTAGAACCTTAGAATTTCATATTGTGTAGATTGTTAGTGCAACTTAGCTAAAATTAGGATAACCTTGTACTGTTGACAGAAAATGAAATCTCAACTATGACATAAGAATGGAAAAAATAGAAGTTTGTTGAATATTGAAAACCAACCAATGCACTCATTAATGTGGTACAATGGAAAGGAAGCCCAATCCAGGTGGCTATAAGGTCACTCCAGACCCAAAAAACAATTGTCAGCCTATTGCAATTTATGTTCAGCACAGTTTTCACTTGGATAAAAGAGAAGGAGGATCTCCAATCTCTCCTGCCCTGAATCATTTCAGGAAAACCCTATCTCAATGGGAAGGAGTATTTTAGTCCTTGACCTTCCAACTTGTGCTCAATATGGACAAAGAGGTACAAAATCTGAGATGAGTTTACAATCTCCTTTGTGAAGAGGAAGTCATGTGAGGACATACAAAAGACTCCATATACTTTTTTTTTTTAATTAAGTTTTTGGGGTAACATTCGTTAATACAGTTACATAATTTTCAGGTGTACATTATAATTTGACATCTGTATATTCTATTGTGTGACTACCACCCAGATTTCAGTTTCCTTCAACCACCATATATTTGATCCACTTTACCAGCTTCGTCCTCCCCCTAACCCACTATATATGACTCCCTTCATCCCGCCTACCTCTCCCCACCTCCCCCAACCCCTACTCTCTGATAATCACTAGTCTATAGTCCAAGTCCATGAGTCTCTGTTTGTTTGTCCTGTTCCTTTGTTGCTTTTAGGTTTATATCCCACATATAAGTGATATCATGTGATTTCCAATTTTTTCTGTCTGGTTTATTTCGCTTAGCACGATTATCTCAAGGGCCATCCATGTTGTTGCAAATGGAAGTATTTCATCTCTTCTTACAGCTGAGTAATATTCCATTGTATAAAGGTACCACAGCTGCTTTAGCCAATCATCTATCATAGGACACTTTGATAGCTTCCATATCTTGGCCACTGTGAATAAGGGTGCTATGAACATTGTTGTGCAAATATCTTTTCAGATATGAGTTTTCAAGTCTTTGAGGTAAATACCCAGTAGAGAGATTGCTGGATCATATGGTAGATCAATTTTTAGTTTTTTGAGGAATCTACATACTGTTTTCCATAGTTGCTGTAAAAATTTGCAGTCCCACCAATAGTGTATGAGGGTTCCTATTTCCGTCCATCTTCTCCAGCATTTGTTATTACTTGTCCTATTAATTATAGCTATTCTAACAGGTGTGAGATGGTATCTAATTGTGGTTTTGATTTGCATTTCCCTACTAGCTAGCGATATTGACCATCTTTTCATATATTTGTTAAGCATTTCTATGTCCTCTAGGGAGAAGTGTCTGTTCAGATCCTCTCTCCATTTTTTGATTGGATTGTTTGTTTTGTTGTTGTTGTTGTTGTTGTTGTTGTTGTTGTTGTTATGGAGTCGTATGAGTTCTTTGTATATTTTGAATATTAGGCCATTATTGGAGGTGTTCCATGAAAATATATTTTCAAATTCGGATGGTTGCCTTGTTATCTTGTTCAGAGTTTCTTTTGCTGAGCAGAAGCATTTTAGTTTGATGTAATCCCATTCATTTACTTCCCTTGCCTTTCATGTTAAATTCATAAAATCCTCTTTAAGTCCAAGGTCCTTGAGTTTAATTCCTATGTTTTCTTCTATGCATTTTATTGTTTCAGGTCTTATATTCAGGTGCTTAATCCATTTTGAGTTAATTCTGGTAGGTGGTGATAGACAACAGTCTAGTTTCATTCTTTTGCAGGTGGCTTTTCAATTTTTCCAGCACCATTTATTGAAGAGGCATTTCTTTCTCCACTATACGTTTTTGGCTTTTTTATTGAAAATTATTTGTTCATATAAATATGAGTTTACTGCTGGACTCTTGATTCTATTCCACTAGTCCATGTGTCTGTTTTTCTGCTAATACCATTCTGTTTTGATTACTGATGCTGCGCAGTATAATTTGAAGTCAAGCAAAGTGATGCCTCTAGCTCGTTTTTTATTTCATTTATTTATTTATTTTTCCTCAGGAAGGCTTTGGGAATTCGGGGTCTTTTGTGCTTCCATACAAGTCTGATGATTTTTTTTTTTTGGATCTATTTCTTTAAAAAAATGCCAATGATATTTTGATGGGATTGCATTAAGACTGTATAGTGTTTTAGGTAATATGGTCATTTTAACTATGTTGATTCCTCAAATCCAAGAACATGGAATATTTTTCCATTTCTTTGTATCTTCCTCGATTTTTTTAATAGAGTCTTGTAGTTTTCATTATATAGGACCTTCACTTCTTTTCATTAAATTTATTCCTAGGTATTTTATTCTTTTCGTCGCAAGTGCAAAAGGAATTATTTTTTCCACTTCTTTTTCTGATGCTTTGTTATTAGAATATAGGAACACTATGGATTTTTTGAATATTGATTTTGTATCCAAAAACTTTACTGTTATTTGCTTATTGTTTCCAGTAGTGTTCTTAGGGAGTCTTTGTGTTTTCTATATAGAGAATCATGTCATCCACAAATAGTGACAGTTTGACTTCTTCATTTCCTATTTGGAAGTCTTTTATATATTTCCCTAAACTGATTACACTTGTTAGGACCCCCAATGTTATATTGAATAATAGTGGTGATAGTGGTCAGTCTTGACTTGTTCCTGATCTTTAGTTTTTTACCATTAAGTATAATGTTGGCTAAGGGTTTGTCATGTATGGCCTTTATTATATTAAGGTACTTTCCTTTTTCACTGATTTTGTTAAGTGTTGTGATCATAAATGTATGCTGTATCTTGTCAAAGGCTTTCTCTGCATCTATTGATATGATAATATGATACTTATTTTTTAATTTGTTTATGTGGTGCATCACATGAATTGATTTGCATGTGTCAAACCCTTCCTGTGCCTCTGGAATGAAGTCCACTTGATCGTGATATATAATCTTTTGAACATATTGCTGCATTCGGTTCACTAGTATCTTATTTAGGATTTTTGCATTTGTATTTATGAGAGAGATTGGTCTGTAGTTTTCTTTTTTTGTGTTATCTTTACCAGGTTTTGGTATCAGAGTAATATTGGTCTCATAAAATGAGTTGGGAAGTACTGCCTCCTCTTCAATTTTTTGGAAGAATTTGAACAGAATAGGTATAAAATTGTCTTTGAGTGTTTGGTAGAATTCACTGGTGAAGCCATCTAGTCCTGGATTTTTACTTTTTGGTAAGTTTTTGATGGTTGTCTCAATTTCCATACTGCTGATTGCCCTATTTATATTTTCCAGTTCTTCTTGATTCAGTCTAGGAAGGTTGTATTTTACTAAGTACCGGTCCATTTCTTCAATGTTATTACATTTTCTGTTATATACTTTTTCATAGTATTTTGCCCAATTCTTTGTACTTTTGCAGTGTCTATTGTCATTTCACCCTTTTCATCCCTGATTTTGTTTATTTGTGTCCTTACTCTTTTTCTTTAGTGAGTTTAGCCAGGGGTTATCAATTTTATTAACCTTCTCAAAGAAACAGCTCTTCATTGCATTTAGTTTTTTCTATTATATTTGTTCTCAATTTCATTTAATTCTGCTCTAATTTTGATTATTTCTTTCCTTCTGCTAATTTAGGTTTCATTTGTTCTTTTTTTCTAGTTTTTTAAGATAAAGTGTTAGATTGTTTATTTGGACTCCTACTTGTTTTTGGAGGTAGGCCTATAATGATATGAACTTTCCTCTTACGTCTGCTTTTGCCATATCCCAAAAGTTATGATATGTTGTACTATCATTATCCTTTGTTTCTACATATCTCTTGATCTCTTTTTTTATTTCTTCTCTGACCCATTCATTCTTCAGTAGCATGTTCCTTAATCTCCATGTCTTTGTGGTTGTTTCTGCTTTCTTAATACAGTTGATCTCCAGCTTCAAAAGCATTATGATCAGAGAATATTGTTGGTATGATTTCAATCCTCTTATGTTTGTTGAGGCTATCTCTGTGTCCCAGTATGTGGTGAATCCTTGAAAGTGTTCCATATGCACTAGAGAAGAATGTAGAAGCAGCTATTTTGGGATGGAAGACTCTGTATATGTCAATTATGTTCAGTAGGTCTAATGTGTCATTTAAGGATGTTATTTCCTTAACGATTTTCTGTTTGGATGATCTGTCCATATCCAACAGTGAGGTACTTTGATTCCTTACTGCAATAGTGTTTTGGTCTGTTTCTCCCTTTAGTTCTGTTAATAATTGCTTTACATATGTCAGGGCTCCCTGATTGGGAGCATAGGTATTAATAAGTGTTATATCTCCTTGGTGCATAATTTCCTTTTTCATTATGAAGTGTCCCTCAGTATCTTTCTTTACTGTTTTTATTTTGAAGTCTATTTCATCTGATATTGCTACTCCCAGTTTTCTCTGAATGTCATTTGCTTGAAATATCATTTCCCACCCTTTCACTTGGAGTTTATATTTGTCTTTGGTACTGAAATGTGTCTCATGGAGGCAGCATATGTCTGATTTTTGTTTTTTTGATCCATTCTGCAACTCTGTGCTTTTTTATTGGTGAGTTCGGTACATTTATATTTAGGGTGATTATTAAATATGAGGTCTTCTTATAGTCATTTTATCATTTGCTTTCTGGTACCTTGATATTTCCATTGCTTTCTTGTCCTTGTGTTTCTGTTTTCTTTATTTTGGTTGGGTTTTGTGGATTTTCCCTCTGTTCCTTCTTGTTTTATGTTATATACTTCAGTTCTGAGTCTTTGGTGTGTGGTTTCCATTAGAAATACATAAATACACAGTCATCTATTTTCTTCTGTGCGTGCCTTATCTCGATTCCCCTTTGCAAACTTGGATTTTTGAATCATCCCCTTTTCAGTAATTGTTATCAGATTTGTCCCTTTGTATGCTGAACGTTCATTACTGTTTTGTTTTAACAATTCACTTCTTATTATTTAAGCTTATAATGCCCTGTTCTTAGTAAGGGTTGCACTGCTCTGCTTCTATTTGCCTGACAATTACTTTTCTCCTAATTATGTTTTTGTCGTTGTTGTTGTTATTTTGTTTTAGGTGTGTGACCCTTTTCAGAATTTCCTGTAGTGCAGGCCTCATAGTGGAGAATTCCTTCAATTTTTGTATGTCTGGAAAGGTCTTAATTTGTCCTTCATGTATAAAGGAGAGCTTCGCTGGATACATTATTCTAGGCTGGTAGTTCCTTTCACTTAATAGTTTAAATATTACTTTCTTACTTGTAAGGTTTGCTCTGAGAAGTCTGATGATAGTGTAATGGGTTTTCCTTTATATGTTATTCTCTTCTTTTCCGTGGCTGCCCTGAAAATTCTGTCTTTGTTGTTTATTTTTGATAACTTTAATAAAATATGTCCTGGTGATGGTCTTTTTGGGTTGAGATAATTGGATGTTCTGTTGACTTCTTGAATTCCAAGCTCCAGCTTATTCCTTAGATTTGGGAAATTCTTGTCAACTATTTGTCTGAAAATGCTTTCTAGTCCCTGCTCCTTTTCCTCCCCTTCAAGAATTCCCATTATTTTTATGTTTCCTCTCCTGATGATATCAGCTAGTTCTTGAATTTCTCTTTCATTATTTTTCATTCTTTGGTTTCTTTCTTCTTCCTTCTGATTTATTTCTAGATTTCTGTCTTCGATAACACTGATCCTTTACTCTATTTGGTCGACTCTATTTCCCAAACTTGCTATTTCATTTTTCAACTCTTTCAGCGTGTTTTTTATCTCCAGATCTATTCTGTTCTTTTTGAGGGTTTTAATCTCCTTGTTCTGCTCATCTAGCTGTTTTTTTCAATTCCTGAAATTGTTGATATGACTCGTTTCAGAACTCACTGAATTTTTTTTCAGAAGTACCATCTTGAATTCTCTGTTAATAAATTGTATATTTCTATGTCTGTAAGCTTATTTTATGGAGATTTTTCTCTTTGTTTCTGAGCTGCCTTGTCACCTTGGTTGTTCCTGGTTTTTAATGGACTATTTCAATGCCTGAGCATTAATGGAAGTGTATTCTGCTGTTTTTCCAGAAAGAAGTTTCTTTATATAAAGATCTCTCTTTAGCCTGTTGCAAAGAAGGTGTTTTACTTTTGGTTTCCAATAGGTGGTGTCTAAGCTTGTTGGAACCTTGCTTTATATAAATCCTCAAGAATGCCTTTTAAAAAAATATTCTTGTAGATATTTAATCACGCTCACTACCTTCAGTTTCAGTCCTGTCATTGTTAGTGACAGTCTCAGCAGTATTTGCTCATATTCCCCTGGGGCTCTGCGGTGATCTGTCTAGGGGAGTATGGGGGCAGGGACCCTACTGGTTGGGGGTTGGAGGCTGCAGCTCAGTTTTGGAAAAATCTGGAGGTTTCTCAAAAAATTAAAAATGAATATACCTTTCGACCTAGTAATTGCACTTCTGGGTATTTATCCAAAGAAAGCCAAAACAATAATCTGTAAAGATCTGTGCACCCCTATGTTCATTGTAGCACAATTTATAATAGCCAAGATATGGAAGCAACCTAAATGCCCATCAACCGACGATTGGATAAAGAAGTTGTAGTTCACATATATAATGGAATATTACTCAGCCATTCAAAAAAAAGTGAAATTCTATCATCCACAATAACATGGATGGACCTAGAGGTTATTATGCTGAGTGAAATAAGTCAGATAGAGAAAGATAAATGCCATATGATTTCACTTATATGCAGAATCTAAGAAACAAAAAGAACAAACTAATCTAAGCAGACTTACAAATATAGAGGACAATCTGGTAATGGCCAGAGGAGAGCAGGTTGGGGGGTTGGGAGAAAGGGGTGAAGGGTTAAAGAAGTACAAGTTAGTAGTTGATAGGTGGCCATGGGGATGTGGACCACAGTACAGGGAACGCAGTCAGCAGTAATATAATGGCTAGGTGTAGAGCCAGAGGAGAGAAAGAGCAATCAGAAGGGATCATTTGATAAACTATACAAATGTCTAACCAATGTACTATATACTTGAAACTAATAATAAAATTAAGAAAAAAAGAAAAAGAAAAAACAAAAAAATGAATATAGCAAATGCCATCCAACCTTTCCACAAAAAGCTTGTGAAATTTTGTTCTCCCACCCTCCTTCCTTCTTTTCCTCCCTTCTGTCTTGTTTCCTTTTTTCCTTTAGCAAGAAAACAGATTAAAATTTAAAAAATTGTTTTTTCTTGATTGAAATATAATAGACAATTGGTTGCTTGTATTTATATTGTATAATTCAATGAGTTGTTTTTTTTATTTTTCAGTTATAGTTGGCATACAATAATATACTAGTTTCGGTTGTATAGCATAATGATCAGAGATCCCATAACTCCCAAAGTGATCACCTCACTAAATATAGTACCCGTCTTCCCCCTTACATATTTATAACATTATTAACCATTTTCCACAGGTTACATTCTACATCTTCATGTCTATTCTTCATTATCCATTTGTACTTTTTAATCCCATTGACTTTTTTTGCCCCTCCAACCCTCCTCTCATTTAGTAACCCTCAAAATATTCTCTGTATCTATGAGTTTATTTTCCTTTTTGTTATTGTTGTTGTTGATGATTTTGCTCTTTAGGTAACAAATGTACCTGAAAACATGCGATATTTGTCTTTCATTCAGCACAATATCCTCTAGGTCCATCAAGGCAATATCATTTCCTACCCCCTTCCTTTTAGTCTGTGTGTGCTTTTAATATGAAGTGAATCTCTTGTAGGCAGCCTGTGTAGGGGTCTTGTTTTCTTATCCATTCAGCCACTCTATCTTTTGGTTGAGGCACTTAATTATTTTCCATTTGAGATACTTGTTGATAGGAATGTAGTTATTACCATCCTTATCCCTGCTTTTAATACATGTTTTCTTCTTATAGAAGTCTCTCCCATATTTCCTGTAATACTGGTTTGATATTTATAAATTCCCTTAGCTTATTTTTGTCTGGGAAGCACTTTATTTGCTCTTCCATGTTAAATGATAGCTTTGCTAGATAAAGTATTCTTGGTTGTAGATACTGGGTTTTCATCACATCGAATATTTTATGCCAAGCCCTTCTGTCCTGCATAGTTTCTTTTGAGAAATTAGCTGTCAGTCTTATGGATGCTCCCTTGTAGGACTATCTGCTTTTCTCTTGCTGATTTTAAGATTTTTTTGTATTTAATCTTTGTCATTTTAATTATGATGTGTCTTTGTGTGGGTCTCTTTGGGTTCCTGGTTTGGGGGACTCTCTGAGCTTCCTGGGGATTTATGTCTATTTTCTTCAACAAGTTAAGGAAGTTTTCCATAAATATTTCTTCAAATAGCTCTACCATGTCTTTTTTTTTCCCAGCACCCATATGACATGGATATTTTTACATTTAATAGTGTCCAATAGGCTCCTTAAATTGTTATTAAAGTCTTGGCTTCCTTTTTCTTGCCATTCTGATTGAGTGTCCTTGGTTTTCTCATCCTTTTTATAGGTCATTTGATTCTCTTTATTCACTTTGTTTATTCCATTTAATATACTTCTCTTCTCAGATAATGTGTTCTTCATTTCTGACTAGTTCCCTTTTATAATTTCCAGTTCCATTTTTATATGTTTTATCTCTTTGTTAAAGTTCTCACTGAATTCATCTTCCCTTTCCCTAAATTCACTGAGTATCTTTATAACCAGTGTTTTGAACCCTGCATCTGTTAGATTGTTTGACTCCATTATTTCTGAATCTCTGTTCTGTTTCTTCATATGGTTTCTGCTTCTTTGTCTTTCCATTTTGGCTGACTTTCTGTGTCTGTTTCTATGTACTAAGCACAGCTCTTAAGTCTCTCATTCTTATTAATATGGCTTTGTGAAGTAGGTGTCCATTGGCACAGTCCTGAGAAGGGTTCAGCTGCAGACCAAGGTGAGCCCCAGCCTGTGACCCTCCAGGGCTACCTGTTAAGATTCAGCAAACAATCCACAGATGCTGTAATTATAGTTTCTTCAAAAGGCTACACCAGAAACTGCCAGCTGCCACCAGTGTGAGTCTAGGTGCTGCTCATCAAGGAGAACCTGACTCACTGAGGATACACCTGGATGCAGCTTAGGTGGGGCTGCAAGTTAGGGGAAGTGAAATTTCAGGGAAGCCTCTGGACAGAATGATCTCTGTTATCCAGTTTGATGATGTCTTAACTATGGTGGCTCTGAGTCCACAATCTGGGAGGGGACAGGGCTCAGATGAGGAATAATGGATACCATCATCACTTCTGTAAAGAGTGAGCCTCTCTTTGGCCCTCACTCTGACAACTCAGTGTCCCCTGTAAGTCCCTGGTGCTCCCTGCACAGTCCACCTGGTGCTGATGCTCAGAATGAACAGGTCTGTTAATGTGAAAGTCTGCTCACGAACAAGACCACTTTAAGAGGCATCTACAGTTGCCAGCTGCCACTGCTATGGCCTCTTTCCCACTCAGCCACTCCAAACTGGGCAGCCTCACATCCTTGCTCCATCCTACCTCCTCCCATTGCAGAGTGATTTCTTATTTCTCTTCCTGGTTATAGGGTTTGTTCATCTAGATTCCAAGTGATTTTCCTTACTGTTTGCTCCTTGTTCCTGCCACAACTTTGATTTGGTCACCAGAGGAATGAACAGAGCCTCTATCATCTATGACATTTTTTTCTCTTTCCAAAACTAAACAAAGTTTTTGATCTTTTAGTTAGGTAAACATAATGTTTTGCTAAAAAATCTTTGAAGGATACTTTGAATATTTCAAACATTCATTATAGTAATGAATTAATATTCTTATCCTTACTCAGAAAAGACAACACTGTGCTTAAAAGCAAACCTCTAAAGGCAGACTGAGTTCAAATCCAAATCACTAGTTATGTTACTTTAAGCAAAGTACTCACTCTTTCTTCATTGGTAAAATAGGGACAATGATGGAACCTACTTCACTGGGTTACTGTAAAGAGTGTGCTAGAGACAGACTGCTAAAGTCCACCAATACCTGTATTTCATTGTTCTCCTCTACCTCACCACACAGGTAAGCTGTACTTCTCAGCTGTTTAAGTTCTCTCTAATTAAAAGTAGTCCTGTGCCACCTTCAGTCATGGCCCATAAAAACCTCCCTTCCACAATCCTCACTCTCTTTAAACATCTACTGACTAAATGAGAAAAGTCTTGAACCAAAAGATGGAAAGAGCCTGGGTCTCATTGACCTTCCTAGGATTGTGATGTGAATGCCAAATAAATATTTCTCATAAGTTACCAAAATAATTGTGTAATACAACGAGATAATTCATTTAAAGTACCTCTTACTGTACCAGCACATGCAAAAAAAAAGTGCCTAATAAGAGTTAGTTATTATAAACATTATTGCAATGATGTTGTTGGGGTTTCTTATAGACTGAATGTTTTCCCCAGAAATTCTTTTGTTGAAGCCCTAACTGCCAGTTTCACTGTTTTTGGAGATAGGGCCTCTTAGGAAGTAATTGACAGAATGATGTCATATGGGTGGGGCTTGGATCAGATAGGACTGGTGTCCTTATAAGAGATACCAAAGAACTTGCAGCCATTTGCAAGCCAGGAAGAGTTCTTGGCAGAAATTGAATTGGCTGGAATATTAATCTTGGACTTTTTGCTTCCAGAACTGTGAGAAAATAAACTTAAGTCACCCAGTCTATGGAAGTGTCATGGCAGCCTGAGCATATCGGAAGTTCTACATGAGGGTATTAGAAAAATATTTTATATATTCTGTACAACTGGAGGAAAATTTCAATAAGGTCCATCTATGCTAAATATTCAACAGGAAACCTGAGGTCCTTTCCAAATTTTATTGTTATCGTGTACACTAGCCCTTATCATTAGAAAAAAAATTCCCATAATCAAGACTGGATGAAACTGAATCTTTTCTTCATCCTGCTGCCTAGCTGCCCCGGTTCAGCATTTCTGAAAGAGATGCACATATACAGGCAAAACACACTAGGCTCATATAAGAGCAACAGCTTACCACATGTTGTTGTGGATTTTGAAACTATATGGCTCCACCAGGTACAAACTAAATATTCCCTCAGATTTCTTGGCTTCTTGGTTAATAACTTTATCACCTTCTCTTTTGACTGAAGATTCAGTTTCTTAGGAATCTGATTTTGGCTCTCCTCTAGGCTTCCATAATTCTTCTCCACCCTGTCTTCCACATATTCACAAACACACACAATATATTTTAGGTAAAAGTGACTTGACCTATCCCCCAGACCACCCTTCTGCATGCTGACATAGAAGCCCCCTTCCCCCATCTCGATCATCCAGTTTCAAGTTTATCACAGCTTCATCAGCAAGTCCCAGATTTCTTACATTATCAAACCATATAATAAGGTGCTTTTCATTCACTTCTCTATTTCTACATTTTATTTGACCCTCTGAAACTTAGTTTCCAGTGCCACCCTACTGAAACCAACAGCCACCCAAAAGACAAGTCCAACGGCTTTTTAGCTTTCATCTTTCTATATCCTTCTCTGAAGAAGCTGACACTGAAGACCACTTTCTTAGCAAAGCATGCTTGGTCTATAAACACCTCTTCATCCCAGCATTTCTTCTCATACTAACATAGTCTTCAATTCAATTGAATTTCATTCTAAAAGAAGAATAATATGAGACTATTGTATATTTTTTTAAAAAAAAACAAATACCTCTAACTCTAAAGGTGCAATCATTTGACAAATAAAAATTTTTGCTAGCATCATATAATTCCTTTTAGTGAAATAGAAATTTACATTTCATAATTTCTAATATAACTCAATAATCCTATGACTATAAAGAACATAAATTATAACCCAAGTTTATATATGAGGAAATTGAAGTTTGAAAATATTTATTGCTTTGCCAAAGTCATCTAGCTGGCAAGTGGCCAAGCCAAGAGAACTTTTCTCACTGATTTATCAAGCCAAGCTTTTAAATGTTTAGTCTAAGGCTCTCTTTACCATACACAACAAATATTTTAAAGATAGACTTGCAGAGGCAGTTTGAATATTTAAAAAATAATAATAATACACATATTCTCTAAATTCACCTGTTTAATTTCATGACCATTTTAGTCCTCTTTTTTTTTTTAATGTTACACAACTGCTCAAAACAGAAATAAAAACTGAAATCAAATAACAAAATGCTGGTAAACTGTAGTATTATTAATGAAAACATCTGTTATCTTAATGATATGAAAACACTAAAAAATTTGGCATAAGTACTTAAAAATTAATTACCTTAGAGACTATCAAGTATTAACATGAAGACTAGTCCCCTTAGGTGACAGTATTTTATATTTTTATGATTTTAGAAAATTAAATCAGAATATGTATACTATAAAATGTTTGCTTTGATCAAACTTTACAGAAGTTATTTTTCTAAAAACATAATTTTAAATTCGACTTTTAAGTCAGAGTGAATTTAAACTCATTTGTGTACAGTTATCCATCCCTTCCTTAGATAAACATATTTTGAGGACCCATTTGGTGCCAGTCATTGTTCTGGGTACTAGAGTTGTAATAACAAATAAAACAAAGTCCTTGCCTCCATGGGACTTTCATTCTAAAGGGGTTATAAAGCCGTACACAATAAGTAA
Organism: Eidolon dupreanum; assembly: GCA_028627145.1. NCBI lineage: Eukaryota > Metazoa > Chordata > Mammalia > Chiroptera > Pteropodidae > Eidolon > Eidolon dupreanum. The sequence continues at coordinate 76,149,419 of CM053505.1, forward strand.
ATGAGCAGGTAAAATATAAAGTATGTCAGAATGCAGTAGGTGCTATGGAGAAAAACAAAGCAACATCAGTGCATTAGGGAGTGTTAGAGAATTTAAGGCTTCACTAATAAAATTACATTTAAGCAGAGGTTCACAAGTAGTAAACTTTCAAACAGAAAAACAAAACAAACAAAAAGGGAATAAATTATTATATTCATTCACTCCATTTTAGTTAACTTACTACTGGAATTGCTTCAAAATTGCATTATGTAAAGGAACAATAATCTTGTTTTACTATTATTAAATCCTAGAATGCTATGCTTCACACAAAGGATTTTCTTCCTCATAGGCTCTGTTCTACTATTTCATGGACTCACATTTTCATGTATTCTCCTTTCTCTTAGATGAAGGCTTTACAGATGCATTGGTCTAAACATGCATTTATAGATACCTTTCACATTTTTATTAAGTAGCTCCTGCAACCTGGTAAATAAAGAGAATACTGCTTTGGTTAAGAATTTAACCAGATCAAAAGTCCAAATCTCAGAATGTGGAAAATTTCTACCCAGAACTTAAAATTCCACCTGGTCAAAAAAAGTTAAATCTCCATTGGCTATTGTCCAATAGTTTTGTATGTTGAACTTCAATACTCATGAAAGTAACAGGATAGAAACTGAGAATGAATTAGTAGTATAAAAGGTGATCATTATTAGAGGAATAAGTAAAAAGGATTCTATTTATTCTCACTTGTATATTAGAATGAAGGTCACACCAACAATCACAGGGAAGATTAATTCACGAGGCCAATTTAGTTCCATCTGGCTTACAAGAAGTTAGCTTTCCTGTACATTTATTTAGACAAGGTAGAGTCGTTTCTCTTCCAGGGGCTATATATAGTTAGGTACTTTGTTGGATGCTGTCATGTTTATATCCATAAGAAGTAACATCAAAGTTCATGCAAGTGATTTAAAATTGAGTTAAACTGATCCAAAATACTTCATACAGCTTTTCCACAATTTGAGTAATTTGGGGAACACAGAAAATCCATGGCCTTGGAAATCAAATAGATTTAATTAATTAATTAAATACTTAGTGGTTATTTCTTGTATCCTACGGGATACAATATTTATTTGAATGATTCAATTCAGTCATTAAGACAGACAAACATGTCGGGTTGACCATTATTTTTTGTTGCATGTGCATGGCCTTAGAACTAGTTTTTAAACTCCTTTGAGTTAGGGGCCAGAGCATTTAGATGAATTGTACATAGTGGCTTTCACAAACAGAACTTAATGAAGGCCTGTTTGTTGATCAATCTCATTGATTGATAATGAGTGGGAGCAGTGTCTGCCATCCCAAAATATGTCTTTTCGAGGTACTGATTATTTTAAGCTGGTTATTTTTAAGAAACAAAAGACTTAGAAAGAACCTTTCACCCTCTCCCTTACCTACCTAAAAGAATTCAGATAGGAAAACCTGCTTTAGGAAGGGAGCATTAGCATATTCACCTTAGCACATATGAAGTGAATGTTGCAGACAGGGAGGATCCAAGCAAGTCTGTTTGTTAGATTCCCCTCTGTGTCCTACTGTTCTGGGTGGCCAACCAAAAAATTGTTTACTACATGTTGGTTCTTTTTCATCTATCTGTGAATCACCTACTTTCCCTTCGAAGGCCCAGACCCTTGCCTCCCTCTCCTTAGTCCAAAATTACATATAAACCTAAACTTCCCAATGTGTCCTTAGGTCTCATGTTCTTATGAAACCCCTATATATATAATAAATTTGGTAATTTTGTTCTATTAATCTGTCTTATGTTAATTTGATTATTAGTTCAGACAGAACTATAGAAATAAAAGGAAAATTATTTTTCTACACTCACAGTCACATGAATTTTTTTCTCTACATTCTAGAGCCCTTTAAGATTAAGAAGAAGAAAAAAAGCTGTTCTTGTGAGTATGAAACCTGAAACAATTGCTAGCCAGTGGCCTTCTATTGACCAGAACTCTTAGTATAAAACTGTCTTTATCCTGCTTTTTAAATTTTGCCCTTCCTTTTATTCATTTACTGCCTTACCTTTCATCTTCTACTTGTGCGTATTGACTTTCCCTGGTTCTTCTTACCACAACTCTTACCACCACTTAGAGGCCATATACTGTTGTGTAAACAGCAAGAGCATGGGTGTCTGACTTATTTGGGTGGTAGTGGTAGTAATGATGATGATGATGACTACAGATACCTTTATTGAGTACTTACTAAGAGTATGGAAGAATGTTAAGTGACCTATATACATTATGTCATTAAGTATCTACAAAACTCCTTTGGTTATAAGTATTATTATTATCCCTATTTTATAGATGGGGAAACCAAGGCACAGGAAGTTTAAGTATCTGTCTTAAGGTCATACTACTAGAAATTAGGGGAAGCCAGAACTCAAACTCAGCAATCTCTGTCTCCAGAGCCCTAATTTTTAACCACAATGCTTAAACAAGTTACTTAACCTCTTTAAGCCTCGGTTTATTCAACTTTAAAACAATAATAATAACATGTACCTACTCAATGTTACTATGAAGACCAAATGCACAAATGGTGGGTGCCTTTCTCTCCTATTTCTCCCTCTTCTTTTCTTAGGAACCCAGAAAACTATTCTTCAGGTATCACTGAGAACTTATTTTTGTCTAACTCAAGTGAAGCCTTAAATTTTTTTAATTTATTACCCCAGAGTTCTTTATAGTCTCCTCAACCACCTCACCTCTGCCCCCAGGGTTCTAATTGATGCTCTCTGATTCATTGCTCCAACATCAAGAGCATCCTTAATACATGCACAATGGCATAATGCCATCAAGATTAATTAGTAACTTAAGCATCCCTTAAAGTGCTTGCCTCCTCCCCTCTCACTCAAGTCATGGGTTTATGTTTGCCTTTATTCCAGAAAGGGCACTAATATCCCCTTATGAAATCAGTTGACACTATGCTGACACAGTATCATTGTCCCAGTTGAAAAAGTGTAGTGGCCAAAGTGCATCAAACTAAATGATGGCTAGAGGTCCAAGATGAAGTCCTGCAGCTAAAGGAATGACTACTTTTCCTCAAGAAAAATTAAAAATAAATACTTTTTAAAAGTAAAAACACGTACAAAGTTGGTACTAATCACTGAACTGATTCACTGATCACCTATACTTTCCTACAATCTAAAATCCTTTTCTAGGAAATCTTAGTCCCTTTAGGGATTAAGAGATTGGGAGGGAAAAGTGCTATTCAGATGTCAATTGGTTCTTTCAGTTCTAAGTGTTAAAAGTTCCTTTTATTGCAGTCAACCTATATTATATATTTCACTATCAAAAAAGAGGAAATTCTAAGAAAAAGTCCAGATACACTGCAACCTTGAGACATTACCAATCATTTGACCTTCGAATGAATGTTTATTCATATTAATGTGACCTCAAAGGTAAAATTCCAGGAGCCCACTCCAGGACCCCAATCTACATTGCAATATCCAGCATCTTTAACAGATTACCTCACTTGTGGAAGCAGTCCAAACCAGTATTCCTAATCCAAATACATCAGACATATTTAAAATCAGGGCAAGGGAAGGAATATAGATTCCCACAGTGGCTGTGTTATTAAGTGGACATGCCTATCTCTTTTGAATCTGGGCCAAAATTCTATCATTCTTCTCACTCGACATGATTCCTGACCAACTTGCTTGTATGTTGAACTCCATTACTGATTATACCTTTTGCTGTATTTACTCCTCTAGATACAGTTCTCCAATCTACACAAGTAGCCAGGCTCTGTGTGTCCCTATCATGGATGGATTTTTCATATCTCTTCCCAGATCTCCTGAAATTCCCAATTTTGACACAGGTCCTCTAGTCTTGCCTGACACTCTGACCCTAAGCTAGCATGTCAAGGTCATGTATCATCTTGTCCTTCTGCACAGAGATCCAAAAAACCTGGCACTTATTCTTAAACTTGAGTGCTAAGAGGTCAGAAAATTTGTCTCTATAATTCTCTTGGCATACCACACATGAAGTTATGTGCTTTTTGATTATGATAAAAAAAAGTTCTCATAATAAAAACAAATTAAGTCACTTTACAATGAAATTTATGAATGTCCAGCATATTAATACTATCTCAGAGCGGTAGGTGAAAATGCCTTCTGACCACCAGTAGAAATGAATCAACCTCAACTAACAGGGCAATCTCCTTACAGGAAGAAAAAGAAAGTGGATGGTGGAAGGGGAGATGGTCAGGAAGCAGAAAAGGCCCAGAGCAGCAAAAGCCACACAGAAACCAGCAGGATGCAAGCAAGAATCTTAGTAACACCTACTGTCTTCAATGTTCTTTAACTACATTTACTTCAGACAGTACAATTTCTTTTAAAATATCAGGGAAATAAAAGGCCTTTGGTGAGCAATCAATGAACGTGGTTGATAAGTACTTTTTATCATGCAAAGTTGCTTGGCTTCTTCCTACTACAATATTTTTCAAAGCCCAAATTATATAATGCTCAAGGTAAAAAGAAGATCATTCTACATTTGTGATCTATGGTTTTAGCTTCCTGGGTATGCGACCATTTCTAACACAGGTTTATAAAGTGACTCTGCATTGTTGGCCTTCAAATGTTTTGCAGCAATGATCGAAAGAAATCAAAATTCTAATTACAATGGTAATTGGTTATGTGGAGGATTGTAGATTAACTGGACTGCTACTAAATAATGTCTATCAAACCCTGGAGCAAAATATCTTTTTTTCCCTCTGAATATGCATCACTTTTACCAACACTAAAATTAGATAAAGCATGTGTTTCTATAAGCTTACCACTGCATTAATGAGAGTTCTACAAGTGAAGTTATTCAACAGAAGTCAAAGAAAATTCTGAAATGAAGTTATTAATATTGTAGTAGATATTAATAACCTCCTACTTTAGCACTCTTCAAGAATATTCAAAAGATTGCTGATAGGCTTTTACTCGAAAGAAAGGTGTGTAGTAGCACATATTCCTGACCTTTAGGAGAGTTCAACTTTATGGATTCCTATTCTTCTCCATAAAAGTGATTTGTAAAGTGTATAACTAAAAGCAATTTAATTTTTATGCCTCCATAAATCTGATCAGATTACAAATCTGAAAAAAAATCTTTGTTAGATCATGTGTCCCAGTCTTCCAATTGGAATGCGTGAGAATAATAAGGCTGGTTAAATAGGTATAAATTCTACTATTACACTACTTTAAAGGGTTGAGATGTTAGGATACACATGATTTAAACATTTATATTTTTGTAGTTGTTCTTTGGCTCTTAGGGATGGGAATGCAGGCTGCTAAAAAAATCTAAGTTTGAGAAACAAGATTCTCTGTAATGATAACCTCCATTCAATTGATGAACCTAAACTCTAGATGGCTGGAAACATTTTCTAGGCCTGATGAAACAGGGAAGGCTTCTGAGGGAGACAATTAAGTTAAATATTGAGCAGGAGAAGAAGGACTGCCAAGGTCCTGTAAGTTCGAAAACCATTCCTAGTATCATTGTTATGAATATTTCTTGAACTCTTTTAATCCTGATGACAGCTCTATGAGGTTGGTTCTATTATTTGATCTACACATCATAGAAGAAACAAAAGTTCAGACAGGTTAACTAACTTGTCACAGTTCACATAGACGATAAGTAGAAAAGGCAGGGTTCAAACATAGGCCTATCTAATTCTAAAACCCAAACTTACCAGTATGTCAAAAATGACTAGGAAACAAACCAGTTGAACCTGGAAATATATTCAAATCAGAAATTGTGTTCCTTTTAGTCTTATTTTAAATGGGCCTGGATTCTCAAAGTATTAGGAAAGTATGATATAGAAAATAAATGTGATCTTTGGAGTCAGACAGATCTGAGTTCATAAGGCAGTGCTTAAAAAAAGTAATTAGGTAACTGAGGGTTAGTTATCTGACTTGGCCAAGAAATACGTTCTTCATTTATAAGTGGAGTGGTAATAATATATGTGCCTTGCCAGATCATTTAGAGAATTAAATGAGTTAACGTGTAAAGTGCATACCAGTTCCTGGCATCAAATATTCACTCAATGAGTACTCTAAGTGGTATTGATTATTATTGTGTATAGAGCTGTAGTGGCCTACAAAGACATCCCAAGTGGTGTCTGGTATGGTTTAATATGTAGGTCACAAAAAGTTATGGGTTTTAAAATGTCATTTAAGTCACTTTAAAAAGCAATAAAAACATTTTTAAAAGAGGCACATAAATAATAGCTCTTTATCCAAGCAACGACACAATATTTTTTTAATGTTCAGTGCTAAGAGTGGAAGAAATAACATAAATGGTATCTTTTGCATCCAAGTAGTCTCTAACATAAAGTCTGAAAATGACTGAGAGAGAGGCAGACACATTGAATAAGCCAAAGGAACAACTTATTTCATTCCTTAAGTTTTCAGGCATTTTTTAGGCTCAAGGAACCCTGATAATCATCAAATGAAAAACAAAAGATCTTTTCCTTTTAAGATCATATCGTCCAGCCCCCTGGCTCCAGGCACACTTTCTTTAAAAACATGCTGAACAGATGGCTGTTGATTCCCAAGCCTTCTTTAGTAATTTGTGTGAGCGCTTGGCAACCTTCTCTGTCAGAGAGTGCTTCCTTATTATATAGGACTCTAGAAGAGTAATATCCACACCTCCATAGATTATTTAATGCCACATTTATTTTTAAAAAGAGATTTTCTAAGAAAATGCTATTAAGGTGTGTCTAACTAAAACTATCTTTCACTGTAACAAAAACCTATAACTCATGATTAATAACTTAGAAATATTTATCCATACCGAAAGCCTTTGCCAATTTTAAGTCATATATAGTACACTATTTTCATCTATCTCTCCATAAAGTCCAGAAACTTAATCAGTTTTCCATCATTCCTCCTACCATAGGACTATCATAAACCCATGCATTGAGATGAAAAGAACAACCTTCCTAAACATTGTTTAATAAATACCCTTAGGAGATATGCCTTAAGAATCAAAAATTAAATGCTGAACCTGGTATATTCTTATGTGGGATACAAAATTGAAAGAAACAAACAAAAATGACAAACAGAGGCTCATGGACATGCATAGCTGATTAGTGATTACCAGAAGAAAGTAGGAAGGGAAGAGGCAGATACGAATAAAAGGGGTTAATATTTGGTGATGGAAAGAAATTTAATTTTGGATGATGAACACACAATACAATATACATATGACATATTGTTGAAGTGTACACTTGAAACTTATTTCATTTTATTAATCAATGTCATCCCCAAAATTTTAATTAAACAAAAAAAGAGACATCAGAAACATGGTGGAACGAGAGATTTCTCCAGATATCACCCATTGAAACAATAAGCTGAACATCTAAAACTCAACAAAAAAACACCCGAATTGCACAGCAACACATCTGAGCATGGGGTCTATGCATAAGAGCTAACAAAGGCCAGAACCCTGGGTGTCAAGTGGTAACTGGGAGAAAGAAAGAAGCTGCCTCTCCCTGCCAGAGCACCCTGCAGGATGAGGGGCAATGGAGAAGGTCCAATGGGTACCCTGACAATTCTGCCTGGGAGACCTGTGAGCTCCATAAGGCTGGCAGCACTGTGCAGGCATCAAGATGGAAAGCAGAGAAGTGGGGATGGTAGTGAAGCAGGGACAGCAAAGAAACAACAATTGGTTATTACAAGCCACAGTTGCAAAACAGGAGGAGGAGCCACAGTGCCCATCTGCCAACCCAGAGGGCTCCTCCCTCTATATGTTCCATGACTGAACACCACGAAACCTCAGGGGAATCTGAACAAATGCTACTGAAACTGTCACTAACATTGACAAGGATTAAGACTGAGGGTAGTGAATGTGATTGAATATGTATAAGAAAAAAAGGTATTATTAAGACTTTATATAAAGCAGGGACCTAAGAGACTTAGATGCCATGTACTGGAAACCAAAATAAAAACGTTTTCTTTGCAAAGGGCTAAAGAGAGACCTTTATATAATAAATCTTTCTGGAAAAAAGCAGAATATACTTCCATTAATGTCAAGGAGGAGAAATAGTCCATTAAACACCAGGAACAATGAAAGTGACAAGGCAGTTCAGAAGCAAAGTGAAAATCACCAGAAAATAAGTTTAAAGACATATAAATATGTGACTTAAATGACAGATAATTCAGAATGGTAATTCTGAAAAAGCTCAGTGAGATTCAGAATAAATCATATCGACAATTCCAGGAACTGAAAAAAGAAAAAAAAAAATAACAACTCGATCAGCAAAATGAGTTTTTTAGTAAAGAGACTGAAACCCCCTAAATGAACCAAATAGAAATTCTGAAGATGAAAAACACTGAAAGAGATGAAGAATGAAATAGCAAGCTTGGGAAACAGTTATCCAAATGGTGGAAAGAATCAGTGATATTGAAGACAGAAATCTAGAAATAGATCAGAAGGAATAAGACAGAAACTTAAGAATGAAAAATAATGAAAGAGAAATACAAGAACATCTGATACCATCAGAAGAGAAAACATAAGAATAAGGGGCTTTCTCAAAGGGGAGGAAAAGAGCAGAAATTAGAAAGCATTTTCAGAAAAATAGTTGAAGAAAATTTCCCGAATCTAAGGAAAGAGCTAGAGCATGGAATTCAAGAAGTCAACAGAACACCCAATTATCTCAACACAAAAAGACCTTTTCCAAGACATACGACATTAAAATTATCAAAAATCAAAGACAAAGAAAGAATTTTCAGGGTAGCCAAGGAAAAGAGGATGGTAACCTATAAATGGAGCCATTGGATTATCGTCAGACTGCTCAGCACAAACCTTATGAGCCAGAAAAGAGTGGATTCAAATATTCAAACTATTAAATGAAAGGAACTACCAGACAAAAATACTGTATCCAGCAAAAGTCCCCATTATATAAGAAGGAGAAATAAAGACCTTTACAGAAATACAAAAATTGGGGGAATTCTCCACTACGAGGCCTGAATTGTAGGAAATACTGAGGGGGTCAGCTCACCTAAAGCAAAATGACACACACACACACAAAACATAACTAAGAGTAAAGAACTAATAGAAGGATAAAAGCAGAGGAGTGTATCCCTTCTAAAGAACATTACAAACTTAAACAATAAGAGATTTGCTATAGCAAGGTAGTAATGAATGTTCAGCATACATAGAGACAAACTGAGACAACAATGACCAAAAAGGGGAGGATTCAAAGATCCAAATTCACAAAAGGGAATGGAGATAAGGCAAACACACAAGAAAATGGAAGACTGTATATATACATACATACATATTAGTAATGATAGCCACACACCAAAGATTCAGAAGTGAAATACATAAAACAAGAAGGAACAGAAGGAAAATCCATAAAATGCAAACCAAAAACAAAACAAAACAAAACAAAAAAATAGACACACAAGGATGAAGAAACAATGGAAGCACTGAGCCATAGAAAGTGAAAGATAAAATGGTTATAGGAAAACTACATATTTCAATAATCACCATAAATGTAAATAGACTGAATTCACCAATGAAATGGCACAGAGTTACAGAATGGATCAAAAAAATATATTCTCCCTCCAGGAGACACATCTCAGTTCCAAAAACAAATATAGACTCCAAGTGAAAGGGTAGAAAATGATATTTCAAGCAAATGGCACTCAGAGAAAAGTAGGAGTAGCAGTACCATATTGGACAAAATAGACTTCAAAATAAAAAAAGGTAGAGAAAGATACTGAGGAACACTTCATAATGATAAAAGGAATCATTCACCAAGAACACATACACTTATTACTATCTATGTTCCCAATCAGAGAGCCCCGAAATATATAAAGCAATTACTAACAGAACTAAAGGGAGAAACAGACCAAAACACTATCATAGTAGGGGATCTAAATAAACCACTGTTGGATATGGACAGACCATCCAAACAGAAAATCAATAAGGAAATCACATCCTTAAATGACAAATTAGATCAACTGGACCTAATTGACATTTACAGAGCCTTTCATCCCCAAACACCTGGTTACACATTCTTCTCTATTGTACATGGAACATTCTTAAGGATTGAGCACATGCTGGTACACAGAGATAGCTTCAACAAATATAAGAGTGTTGAAATCATACCAACCATATTTTCTGATCATAATGCTTTGAAGCAGGAGATGAACTGTAAAAAGAAAGAGGGAATAACAAATATATGGAGATTAAACAACATACTACTGAAGAATTACTGGATCAGAGAATAAATAAAAAAGAGAGATCAAGAGATACATAGAAACAAAAAATAATGATAGTACAATATATTCAAACATTTGCTACAAGGCAAAACTGGTCATAAGAGGAAAGTTCATATCATTACAGGACTATCTGAAAAAACAAAAATGAGCCCAAGTAAACAATCTAATGCTTCATCTTAAAAAAACTAGAAAAGGAAAAACAAATGAAGTGTAAAGTCAGTAAAAGGAAAGAAATAATCAAAATCAGAGCAGAATTAAATGAAACTTAAAAAAAAAACAATAGAAATAATAAATGGAACAAAGAGCTGGTTCTTTGAAAAGGTTAATAAAATTGAAAATCCCCTGTCTAGACTTACTAAAGAAAAATGAGAAAAAACACAAATAAACAAAATCAGGGATGAAAGAGGAGAAATGACAACAGACACTGCAGAAATACAAAGGATCATACAAGACTACTATGAAAAAGTATATAACTCCAAATTTAATAAGCTAGAAGACATGGACACGTACTTAGAAAGATACTACCTTCCTAGACTAAATCAGGAAGAATAGGAAAGCCTAAATACACTGATCAGCAGTATGGAATTTGAAACAATCATCAAAAACCTACCAAAAAGTAAAAGTCCAGGACCAGATGGCTTCACAAGTGAATTCTACTAAACATTTGAAGAATATTTAATACCTATTCTCTTCAAACTCTTCCAAAAATTCGAAGAGGAGGCAATACTTCCCAACTCATTTCATGAGGACAAAATCACCCTGCTACTCAAACCTGGTAAAGATAACACACAAAAAAGAAAACTACAGACCAATATATCTCATGAACACAGATGAAAAAATACTAAATGAGATACTAATGAACAGAATATAGCAATATATTAAAAAGATAATATACCATGATCAAGTGGGTTCCATCCCAGAGGAACAGGGGTGGTCCAACATATGCAAATTGATTAATGTCATACACCACATAAACAAATTAAAAAATAAGAATCATATGATCATATCAATAGATGCAGAAAAAGCCTTCGACAAGATATGGCATCCATTTAGGGCCAAAACACTTAACAAATCAGTAAAGAAGGAAAGTACCTTAAAATAATAAAGGTCATATATGACAAACCCTCAGCCAACATTATGCTTAGTGGTGAAAACTAAAAACCTTCCCTCTAAGATCAGGAACAAGGCAAGGCTGCCCATTATCACCACTGTTATTCATTGTAATGCTGGAGATCCCAGCAAATGCAACCACACAGAAGAAAGATATAAAAAGTATCCAAATAGGAAATGAAGTAGTCAATTTGCAAATAACATGACTCTCTATATAGTAAACCCTAAAGACTCCACAAGAACACTACTAGAAACAATAAGCCAATATAGTAAAGTTTCTGGATACAAAATCAATGTTAAAAATCCATTGTGTTCCTATACTCTAATAATAAGGTGTCAGAAAAATAAGTGAAAAAAATATCCTGTTGCAATTTCAACAAAAATAATAAAATACTTAGGAATAAACCCAATGAAACATGTTAAGGACCAACACAATGAAAACTATGAGTCTATTAAAAGAAATCAAAGAATATACAAAGAAATGGAAAGATATTTCTTGTTCTTGGATTGGAAGAATCAACATGGAAAAGAATCAATAGCCAAGAAATAAACCCATTTTTAGATAGGCAAATAATTTTCAACAAAAAAGTGAAAAACACAGTGGAGAAAGGAAAATCTCTTCAATAAATAGTGCCAGAAAGCTACCTGCAAAATTGTGAAACTAAACTGTTGTCTATCACCACATACCAAAATTTACTCAAAACGGATTAAGGACCTGAATATAAGACCTAAAACAGGAAAGTGCATAGAAAAAAAACATACGAACTAAACTCATGGACTTTGGATTTAAAGAGAATTTTATGAATTTGACTTCAAAGGTAAATATTCTGAATGAAAGATGGCTGAGGAGTACCAAGGAAACCTTTTTACACTTTTTAGGAAATTAAAAAGTTGTATACTTACAAAATGATACATCAAGACTAGACTGATGCACCCTAGAATTCTCTTAACCAAGTCCTTATATAATATCATGACTTTTAGCATATTTGTATCACAACTTTTATAGCCTAAGTTTGATATATCTCATGAGCCTATAATGCAAGCATCACTCAGCCTCACACTGCAATTCTCCATCCCCAACACAGACACAGACACACAGACAGATATATACAGAGAGACACACACACACATATTATAAAAGGGCTGTACTAGTTTGAGGATATTCTTTGAAGTGATTTCATAATATATTACCATGCTTTAAATAGCAGCAGCATCACAGATACTTCTCTTTCAAGTGTGAATGAATCCATTAGAAATGAAGCATCCACTACATCTTAATTCATAGAAACATGTTGCTTACTGTTTGCACAAGTAAGTAAACTTCAGGCAAGGTGGACCACTCTCATGTTTCTTACACACGTCTAAAGCAACTGTGTCACATGATAAACACTTTTCATGTTCATTCTAATTTGAAAAGTTGTTTTATAAGGATTTACTCCAAGCAAAGCAAATGTACAAATAACCAAGAAACTTTTTTTTTTTCATTTATTTTCCTATGAAGGTTTCTAAGCCTTCTGCTATACTCTGGGATGCTCAGGCCTGATTAGGCTAAAAATGTGTCTCACACCACAAGTCCTAAGTAGTACATTTTGGCCTCCTTTGTAGGAGAATGTCCTTCTAGTGACAGTGGTCCCTCCCTCCCTCTGAGTCTAGAGTAATTAGTGTCTAAGGGAGGAGACTACACCTGGAAGCAAAGTCCAATATAAAGAAAAATATACTTGACATGTCTTGAGGCTCAGGCCCTAAATTAGCCTCTAGTGAAGGGACCATATATGAACCTGTGACCTGCCACACCAGTACTGCTGAGTGGACAAGGGTTGAACACTTAATGGAAGAAGAATGGCCTATACATGAGCTTGGCTGAGCCAATCATAGCCCTCAAGAATTCAAATCTAGAGATGTAAAGGAACAATCTAGGTACTAGCTCTGAAAGCTCATGCAGAATCAGGGCTTACACATCCATATTGAACAATGCTCAAGGTGACTTAAAAAGAGTAAACCAATTAAGGGAAGCAGAGTTGTGAGTAGGGCAAGAGCAGATGTGCAGAGAGAAGCCATGAGAAAGAGTACACATAAAAAAAAACTATGTACTTGTAGAGAGGTGAAAAGAGACACCTAAGTTTCTAATATAGTACTCACATCTTGCCATTTAATTATGTGAAATATTCCTGTATTTTTCCAACAACTTTCACACTTTAGGATCTTAAGAGAGTTTCCATTTTTGCAACCAAACAGAACCTTGACTAGAAGAGAGGAGGACCCAGCCCCCTTAAGACTGTGCACCTGTGAAGGTATGAAGAGAAGCAGAATTAGCTACCTCCAAATATGCCTTTTGGGATATTGATTATTTTAGCTGATTATTTTTAAGAAATGAAAGACATAGAAATAAACTTGAACCTCCCCCTTTACCTGCCTAAAGGAAATGAAATATAAAATCCTGCTTAAAGTAAAGGAGCTATCACCCTAGCACAATATGATATAAGTGTGGCAGCCATGGTGAAACCTACAAAGTCTGTTAGACTGCCCATTGTTTCTAGGTGGTCCAGCAACAAATTGTTGACCATGTTTGCTCTTTCTTATCTACTTATGAATTGCCTACTTTCCCTTGAAATCCCAGACCCCTGCCTCCCTCTCCTTAGTCCAGAATGTTATAGAAGCCTCAATTGTCCAATGTGTCTTAGGCTCTCATATTCTTATTGAACCCTGTATGTACATACATAATAAATTTGGTCATTTTCTCTTATAATTAATAATCTGTCTCATGTCAATTCGATTATTACAGTAGCCGAAAAACTTACAAGGACAGAAGGAAAATTATTTTTCTTCCTTTACAGGTGGAAGGAGAGAAGGGAAAGAAGAATAGAGGAGAAAGTCATGGGAGGAAAATGGGGTAGAGAAAGAATACTAAATATATTGCAAATAAAAGGAAGAGGCACAAACACTGTAGTAAATGAAAAAGACTGCACTTGTGGTCAAAGGCATCTATATACAGATTTTTCATAAGTCTCTTGTGTTTATCTTGAATGATATCCCTGCCTCCTGCCTCGTTATATTATTGGGTATATAGCATAACACTGGAGAAAGGGTATGGGCATTTAGACCAGCCAGATTTGGGTTTAGAATCCAGGTTCTCCGCTTTCCAGCTGTGTGACATTAGGTAAGTTTCTTTATCTCTCAGAGCCAAATATTCATCATTTCTAAAAGGAATAATCTCTATCTCCCAAGGTTGCCATGAGATTTAAATTAGAGAATATAATGGACATGGCAGGGTGCCTGGCAGGTAGCAGATGCTAAAAAAAAATATTACTTCTCATTCTGTCAGTGTAGTAGATATAGGGGTGGGGTATGGAATATACCTTATGAATTACTTGAAGAGACATCATTTTTATGGTTACTTAATTGTTTGTTAAGATGGCAAAAATGAACTGGTTTTTAATTTTTCTCAACTCCAGTTTGCACAGTAGGACTATTATTTTAAGTGAACTTCTATGACTTTCCTAAATAACTGACACTCCGATTTTGAACTGTAAAAAACTGAAAAAAAAATTCCAAAGTCAATGATCAATGGTTCAAAAAAAACCTTTTTATTACTCCAGTAGTTTTTAATCTCATTTCTTAGAGCTTTAAAACATCAGAGAGGTTCTTTAAGGTCATGATAAGGGGTGATGAGGAGTCCAAGCAGAAGGCAGAGCAGATGAGAAAATGGGCCTCAGCCTCCTCTATAATCTGGTCAAATCCATTTTCTTAATTATTTTAGATATGGGAGTTCCACATAGGATATTTCTGTAAAAGATGATTGTACTTCTTCTTTAGGACAAAATGCTATAAAATTCTACTGCTACACAACATGCCTTCTTGGCCTTTGCATAGACAGGCATACTTGGACTGCAATTGTACTTGTGTCTGACTCTTCCATATTTCTAGTAACCTCATTCTAGTATGACTATAACCGTAAAGCTTCAGGTCATTCAAACATGGATCAAAACTGACATCTGGAAATATAACCGATTTTAAGTATATCTTAAGCATAGAAATATGTCACTCATACACAGTCATAAGCAAATTTATCCAGAGAAAATAGCAGTAGAGGTTTGGAGTTGCCAGACTAGTGGTGTGCCCTTTAGAAATAAAATGTAGGCCTCCTAACTAGCTCACCAAGAAAACATTAATGTTAATGATCAGTAATACTTGACAGGGTCTATCAAAGAGAAGAAATGAGATATAAGACTATGAACAATAAAGTATCATCATGGGATGCATACACATGAAAAAGCAAAAAAGTAGAAACATAGTTAATAATCTCACAAAGAGATAGACTCAAACTGAGGGTTATTTTAGGCAGGAGAAGCTATCTCAGAGGTTCCTTATGGAATGGAATAAACTGTTTTTCAAGTTGCCCAGAGTGTATATGACTATTAATAATATGATTAGTCTCAGAGTCAGAGATAAATGGGTTCCCAATAAAGCAAGAATATATATCTCCACTATATAGTTTTCCAATATGTTGTTTTACTCAAGTGTCAAACTGATTTCCTTTAATTTTATTTAAATTAAAGTGTGTTTTTCTTGAATATGTAATGATATCAGAGCATAAAAGAGTTCCTAATGTAGACTCAGCTGGGAATTTACTCTAATATTATTAACCTAAATGAAAATTTCATAAGCAAAGCTGATCTTATTTCTATATTTTCAAAACTGACAATAACATGTCTTCTGCATTGGAAACTAATGTTAGCTGCTAGATAAAAGAAGTGCAAGCATATGTAACTATCCTTTAAAGTACCTAAAACCAAAATATGTACACAATTAACATAAGGGTATTAGAAATTAGAAATTCTGTCAAAAATAAATTAGTTATTTTCTACATAAAAGCACATAGTCTAGATTGTGAAATAAAAATTTTTCCAATACTGTGATGACTAATCTCAGGAAGAAAAAATTAGAAAAAAGCAACAATCCTTCTTGGAAAAGAGATTAACACAGCATTTACATCTTATTCCTTGACATTATCTATGACATCAATTTTAGATATTGGGGAAAATAGTTAACCTTGAGGTTAATTTTCCTAGACCATGAAATAAATACCTGAATGTTTTTAAAACATCTGGAAAATTTACAGATTTTTTTTCAATAGCTATTTCTTATGTCTCATTGACAGAGTAATTTTGAGTCATAATGCAAAAAGAAAGCGAGAAATAACAAAATTCCTCAAGACAATGATTTTGAAATGTTTCTGCCTTCTATTGAAGTAGAGAATGGTGTGCTACTATATCTAAATGTACATAAGGTCTGAGAATCATTCTTATGATAACTTTTGGTCAAATTCATTAGTATTGACAGTGGTCCTGAGTCATTTACCTTAGGAAAACTAACCTAAAAAATTCAAAGATGTGACTCAATTTTTACATTGTGTACCTCTCTTATACATTAATACTTGTTCTTACAACATGTAAAATTCAAACACTGAATAATACAGTTACAATTGTAGTCATAGCTTGCACCATAAAACAAACAAGAAAAAAATGATCTGTAATAAATAGCACTGCTACCTCTTGTGCTGCCAATACTTGGCTTCTAATTCCTGTCACTTTCCAAAATGATCACGAAAAAACTTGAAATGGAGTCATGTGCTTCCTATAGAACAAATCACATTTGTTAATCCACTGTGAAAGTTAGGCAGGCAGTCAAGAGGGAAAGAGGTAAGGAGAGGACAACTAAGCTATTCACATCAGTTTTGTTCATCTATGACTCTCTTCCCTTCTCTACACCTCAACATTTTAAAACCCTTTTCCCATTAACCCTGAGAATACTCACCAGCGGCCCTTGTGGCTGTGACACCCCCGAGATAACTTGAGGATTATTATCCTAAACTTAACCCCAAAGTTTGCCATGAAATATCTTGCTTTTATTATGTTTGCACCATTCTAGTATATCAATAGTCTTTGGAAACACATGACATCATTCGACTTATAACATTCTGTTTTTAGTAGTTTGATTGCTGAAAATTTCAAATCCTAGAAAACGTAGCATTACTACACGTGATGTCACATGAATGCTGGCTGCAAACTGCACCTTTTTTTCCCTTAATGGGAAAATAATTTTAATCGTGTTTATAAGTTAAGACTAGAACCAGTAAGACCCAGCTAAATTCCCCAAACAATTAACACCACCAAAGGAGCAGAATACCCTTGAGGGCAAGGACTTGTCTTATTCAAAGAACCTATCATAGGCCAGGCACATAATAGGTACTCATAAACATTTAATAACTTAATGAACCTGTGAAAAGAAGACGTGTACCAGGTCTTCTCTTTACTCATTTTCCATTTCTGTCTAAAACTAGTAATTTTTAAAATTTATTTTTATTTATTTTTATTATGCTGACATTGGTTAAAAAAATCCTGCTTCAGGTATATAATAAAACAGTAAGGCATATATATATTTCATTGTGTGTTTACCACTTATAGTTAGATTTCTTTCTGTAACCGCATATTTGACCCCTTTTACCCAAACTACCTTCCCCACCTCCTTCCCACCCTGCCCTCTGGTAACCACTTGTCTATTGTCCATATTCATGAGTCTCTGTTCGCCCTGTTCATTTGTTGCTTTTAGGTTGATATTCTAAATATAAGTGACATCGTGTGATTTTCAACTTTTTCTGTTTGGCTTATTTCACTTAGCATGATTATCTCAAGGAACATCAACATTGTTGCAAATGGCAGTATTTCATCTCTTCTTATAGATGAGTAATATTCCATTGAATTTATGTATCACACATTCTTAATCCAATCCTCTATTGTAGGACACTTCAGTTGCTTCCAATTCCTGGCCACTGTAAACAATGCTGCTATGAACATCGGTGTGCAAATATCATTTCAGACATATGTGTTCAGACTTTGGGGTAAATACCCAGGGATTGCTGGATCATATGGTAGAACAATTCTTAGTTTTCTGAGGAAACTGCGACTGTTTTCTATGGTAGCTGTACTAATTTTCAGTCTGATCAGCAATGTATGAGGGTTCCTTTTCTTCTGCATCTTCTCCAACACTTGTTATTAATTGTCCTGATAATAACAACTATTACAACAAGTATGAGATGGTATCTCATTGTGGTTTTGATTTGCATTCCCCTAATACCTAGCAATACTGAGCATTTTTTCATATGTTTGTTGGCCATTTGTATGTCTTCTTGGTAGAAGTGTCTATTCAGGTCCTCTGCCTATTTTTTAATTTGATTGTTTGTTTTTGTTGTTGTTGTTGTCATTGTTGTTATTGTGTTGTATAAGTTCTTTGTATATTTTGGATAATAGGCCCTTATCAGAGGCACTGCTTGCAAATATATTTCCTCATTCAGATGGTTGTCTCTTTACCTTGTCAACAGTTTCTTTTACTGTGCAGAAGCTTTTTAGTTTGATGTAGTCACATTCATTTTTTTTAATTCCCTTGCCTTTGAGGTCAAATTCATAAAATCCTCTTTAAGTTCAAGTTCTACAAGTTTAGTTCATATGTTTTCTTCTATGCATTTTCCTGTTTCAAGTCTTATATTCAGGTCCTTAATCCATTTTGAGTAAATTTTGGTGTGTGATGATAGACAACAGTCCGGTTTCACTCTTTGGCAGGTAGCATTCCGGCACCATTTATTGAAGAGGCTTTCCTTCTCCACTGTATGTTTTTGGATTTTTTGTCAAAAATTATTTGCCCATATAAAATGGGTTTATCTCTGGATTCTTGATTCTGTTCCATGGGCTGTGTGTCTGTTTTGCTGCCAGTATCATGTCATTTTAATTACTGTCACTTTGTATTATAATTTGAAATTGGGCAGAGTGATGCCTCCAGCCTCATTCTTTTTCTCAGGATGGCTTTGGCAATTCGAGGTCTTTTGTGCTTCCATAGAAATCTGATGATTTTTTGTTCTATTACTTAAAAGAATGCAGATGAGATTTTCATGAGGACTGCATTAAGTCTGTATATTGCTTTAGGTGATAAGATCATTTTAACTATGTTGATTCTTCCAATCCAAGAACACAGAATATCTTTCCATTCTCTTGTATGTTCTTTCATTTCTTTTAATAGACTAACATTTTTCATTGTGTACTTCCTTTCAATGAGTTTATTCCTAAGCATTTTATTATTTTTCTTGAAATTGCAACAGGGATTTTTTTTCATTTCTTTTTCTGAGACTTCATTATTAGAGTATAAGAACTTATGGATTTTTGAACATTGATTTTGTATCCAGAAACTTTACTGTATTGGCTTATTGTTTCTAGTAGTGTTCTTGTGGGATCTTTAGGGTTTGCTATATAGAGAATCATATCATCTGCAAATAGTGACAGTTTGACTTCTTTATTTCCTATTTCGATACCTTTTATATCTTTCTCTTGTGTGGTTGTACTTGCTGGGATCTCCAGTGTTAAGCTGAATAACAGGGGCAATAATGGACAGCCTTATCTTTTTCCTGATCTTAGGGGGAAAGTTTTTAGTTTTCCACCAATAAGTTTAATGTTGGCTGAGGTTTTGCCATAGATGGCCTTTTTCATGTTAAGATACTTTCCTTATATATCAATTTTTTAAGTGTTTTGATCATAAATGGATGCTGTATATTATTGAAGGCTTTTTCTGCATCTATTGATATGATCATGATTCTTATTTTTTAATTTGTTAATGTGGTATACCACATTAATCGATTTGCATATGTTGAACCATCCCTGTGATACTGGGATGAAGCCCACTTGATTATGGTGTACAATCTTTATAATATGTTGCTATATTCGGTTTGCTAGTATCTTATTTAGGATTTTTGCATCTGTGTTCATGAGTGATATTGGTCTATAGTTTTATTCTTTTGTGTTATCTTTACAGGGTTTTGTTATCAGGGTAGTTTTGGCCTCAGAAAATAAGTTAGGAAGTATTACCTCCTCTTTGATTTTTTGGAAGATTTTGAGGAGAATAGGTATTAAATATTCGAATGTTTGGTAGAATTCACTGGTGAAGCGATATGGTCCTGGACTTTTACTTTTTTGGTAGTATGTTGATGATTGTTTCAAATTCCATAGTGCCAATCAATGTATTTAGCTTTTCCAGTTCTTCTTGATTCAGTTTAGGAAGGTAGTATCTTTCTAGCTACTTGTCCGTGTCTTCTAGCTTATTAAATATGGAGTTATATACTTTTTCATAGCACTCTTGTATGATCCTTTGTACTTCTGCGGTCTGCTGTCATTTCTCCTCTTTCATCCTTGATTTTGTTTATTTGTGTCCTTTCTCATTTGTTTATTTGTGTCTTTTCTCACTCTAGTTAGTCTAGCCAAGAGTTTGTCAATTTTATTAACCTTTTCAAAGAACCAGCTCTTTGTTCCATTCCTTTTTCTGTAATCATTTTTATAAATTTAGTTTCATGTATACAGGACATTGCTTAGACATATATATAGTTCATAAAACAATCCTCCCAATTGTACCCTCCCTCCTCAGACCATCCACCTAGCTAATGTATTAATGCTAACTGCATTCCCTATGCCATGCTCCCCATCCCCATGACCATCCATCAGCTACTAATTTGTACTTCTTTAACCCTTCACCCCATTCTCCCAGCCCCCCAAACTCCCTCCCCTCTGTCCAACACCAAATTGTCCGCCATCATATTGAGTCTGTTTTTGATTAGTTTGTTCTTTTTATGCCTTAGATTTGCATGTAATTAAAATCATATAGTATTTATCTTTCTCTGTCTGACTTAAATACATTCTAGGTCCATCAAAGCAATATCTTTTTCTCTCCTCTTCCTTTTCATATGTAGGGGTCTTATTTTCTTATACTTTCGGCCACTCTATCTTTTGATTGGAGCACTTAATTCTTTTCCATTTAAGGTATTTATTGATAGGAATGTAGGTGTTACCATTATTTATTCCTGTTTTTGATACATTTTTTTCTTCTTAAAGAAGTCTCTACAACATTTCCTGTAATACTAACTTGGTGGTGATAAATTCTTTCAGCTTTTTTTGGGAGGGAGGTCTGGGAAGCTCTTTATCTGTCCTTCAACTCTAAATGATAGCTTTGCTGAATATTATTCTTGGTTGTATATCCTGGGTCTTCATCCTGTCAAATATTTTTTGTCAAGCCCTTCTGTCCTACATAGTTTCTTTTGAAAAATCAGCGGCCAGTCTTATGGATACTCCCTTGGAGGTAACTAACTGTTTTTCTCTTACTGGTTTTAAGGTTCTTTCTTTGTATTTAGCCTTTGGCATTTTAGTTATGATGTGTCTTGTGGGCCTCTTTGGATCCCTGATTTTTGGAATTCTCTGACCTTTATTGGGTTTTATGTCTATTTCCTTCACCAAGTTAGGGAAGCTTTCCATTATTATTTCTTCAAACAGCTGTTCAACATCTTGATTTTCTTCAGTTATGCCGATCAGATGAATATTTGGAGCCTTAATAGTATCCCATATCCTCCTTAAATTATTTTTATAGTTCTGGCATCTTTCTTCTTGCCATTCTGATTGAGCATCCTTGGCATTCTTGTCCTCTAGATAGGACATTTGATCCTCTTCTTTATTCACATTGTTTATTCCTTTATTTATTCCATTTAATATACTTCTCATCTCAGACCATGTGTTCTTCATTTTAGACTGGTTCCCATTTATAATTTCCATTTCCATTTTTATGTTTTTTATCTCTGTTGAAGTTCTCACTGAATTTATCTAAACTTCCCAGAAGTTCATTGAGCATCTTTATAACCAGTTTTTTGAACTCTGCATCTGTTAGATTACTTGACTCCATTATATCTGGATCTCTGTTCTCTTCTCTCACATTGTTTCTGCTTCTTTGTCTTCCCATTTTAGCTGCCTTTCCGTGTCTGTTTCTATGTATTAAGCAAAGCTCCTAAGTCTCCTGGTCTTATTTGTGTAAATTTATGAAGTAGGTGTCCAGTGGCACAGTCTTGAGAGGGGTTCAGGTGCAAGCCACACTTAGCCCAAAATGCTACCCCACCAGGGCCACCTGTTAAGAATCAGTAAGCAATCCACAGATGCTATGCTTAAAGTTGCCTCAAAAGTCCACACTAGAAACCAAGGCCAGCTGCCTCCTCCAGTGTGAGTTTCATCAAGGAGCACCTGACTCCCTGAGGATATACCTGGATGTGGTTTGGACAGGGGCATGAGTTGGGGGAGGTTCCGTTTCAGGAATCCTTTGGGCGGAGTGACCTCTGTTATCCAGTTTGATGACATCATGGCTATGGTGGCGATGTGTCCGATGCACTGGTAGTGGAGAGAGCTCAACAGGAAACAATGGATACTGCCAGCACTTCTGTACAGAGTGAATCTTGCCTCGGCCCTCACTCCGACAATGTCTACTTGTAAGTCCCTGTTGCCCACTGCACACAGCCTAATTGGCACTGGTGCTTAGAGCAAGCAGGTCCATAACTGCAAAAATATGCTCATGGACGCAGATCTTCTAAGAGGCATCTGCCGCAGCCTCTGTCTCAGCTGCTCGGCATTGGGCACCCCACATCCTTGCCTCATCCTATCTTCTGCTGTTGCAGGGTGATTTCTTGGATTTCTCCCTAGTCGTATGGCTTGTTCATCCCAAGCGATTTTTCCTTTCTGCTCCTTGTTCCCATCACAACTTTGATTTGGTTGCCAAAGGGATGAACAGAGCCTCTCTGACCAACGTCCTTTTTTCTCTTTCTGTTCCATTCATTATTTTATTGTTTTTTTTGTTTGTTTTCAATTTCATTTAATTCTGCTCTGATTTTGATTAGTTTTCCCTTCTGCTGACTTTAGACTACATTTGTTTTTCCTTTTCTAGTTTTTTAAGATGAAATATTAGGTTGTTTATTTTGGTTCATTCTTGTTTTTGGAAATAGGCCTGTAATGATATGAACTTTCCTCTTATGACCACTTTTGCCATGTCCCAAAAGTTTTGATACATTGTACTATCATTATCATTTGTTTCTATGTATCTCTTGATCTCTCTTTTTATTTATTCTCTTACCCAGTTATTCTTCAGTAGCATGTTGTTTAATCTCCATATATGTTTTTCCCTTTTTCTTTTTACAGTTCACCTCCAGCTTCAGAGCATTATGATCAGGAAATATGGTTGGTATGATTTCAACCCTCATATTTACTGAGGCAATCTCTGTGTACCAGTATGTGCTCAATCCTTGAGAATGTTCCATGTGCACTAGAGAAGAGTGTATAAACAACTGTTTGGGAATGAAAGACTCTGTAAATGTCAGTGATGTCCAGTTGGTCTAATCTGTCATTTAAGGATGTGATTCCCTTATTGATTTTCTGTTTGGATGATCTGTCTGTATCCAACAGTGGGGTATTTACTTCCCCTACTATGATAGTGTTTTGGTCTGTTTCTCCCTTTAGTTCTGTTAGTAATTGCTTTATATATTTCTGGGCTCCCTGATTGAGAACATAGATATTAATAAGTGTTATGTGTTCTTGGTGAATGATTCCCTTTATCATTCTGAAGTGTCCCTCTGTATCTTTCTTTACCTTTTTTATTTTGAAGTCTATTTCATCCAATATAGTACTGCTACTCCACTTTTCTCTGAGTGCCATTTTCTTGAAATATCATTTTCCACCCTTTCACTTGGAGTCTATATTGGTTTTTGGAACTGAGATGTGTCTCCTGGTGGCAGAATATGGTTGGATTTTGTTTTTTGATCAATTCTGGGACTTCATGCCTTTTCATTAGTGAGTTCAGTTCATTTATATTTAGGATGATTATTGAAGTATGTGGTTTTACTATAGCCATTTTATCTTTTGCTTTCTGTTAGCTTGGTGTTTCCATTGTTTCCTTGTCCTTGTGTGTCTTTTTTTTTCGGGGGGGGGGGATTGTGGATTTACCCTCTGTTCATTCTTGTTTTATGTTATATATATAAGTTCTGAATCTTTGGCATGTGGTTACCACTACAAATATGTAAAGGATATACACAATCATTCATTTTCTTCTGCACATGCCTTATCTCCATTCCCCTTTGAGAATTTAAATCTTTGAATCCTCCCCTTTTCAGTCATTGTTGTCTCAATTTGTCTCTATGTATGCTGAATGTTTATTACTATCTTTCTATAGCAATTCTCTTATTGTTGAAGTTTTTAATACCCTGTTCATAGTAAGGGTTGCATTCCTCTACTTTTATCTGCCTGCTTGTCGCCTTACTTGTAATTATGTACTTTTGCCATTTTATTTTAGGTGAGTTGATCCCTTTCAGTATTTTTTGTAATGCATGCCTTGTAGTGGAGAATTTCTTCAAATTTTGTATGTCTGAAAAAGTCTTTATTTCTCCTTCATATCTAACAGAGACCTTTGTTGGATACATTATTCTTGGCTGGTATTTCCTTTCATTTAATAGTTTGAATATTTAATTACACTGGTTTTTAGTTTGTAAGGTTTGTGCTGAGCAGTCTGATGATAATCCAATGGGTTTTCTTTTATAGGTTTTCATCCTCTTTTCCTTGGCTACCGTGATAATTCTTTCTTTGTCTTTGATTTTTGTTAATTTTAATGCAATGTCTTAGAGAAGGTCTTTTTGGGTTGAGTTAATTGAGTGTTCTGTTGACTTCTTGAATTTCAAGCTCCAGCTCATTTCTTAGATTTGGGAAATTTTCTTCAACTATTTATCTGAAATGCTATCTAATCCCTGCTCCTTTTCCTCCCCTACAAGAATGCCCATCATTCTTATATTTCCTCCTCTGATGGTATCAGCTAGTTCCTGTATTTCTCCTTCATTATTTTTCATTCTTCAGTTTCTGTCTTCTTCCTTCTGATTTATTTCTAGATTTCTGTCTTCGATATCACTGATCCTTTCCACCATTTGGATAACTCTGTTTCCCAAGCTTGCTATTTTTTTCTTCATCCCTTTCAGTGTGTTCTTAATCTCCAGAAGTTCCATTTGGTTCTTTGAGAAGGTTTCAATCTCCTTACTAAAAAACTCATTCTGCTGATCTAGCTGTGTTTTCAATTCCTGGAATTGATATGATTTATTCTGAATCTCACTGAGCTTTTTCAGAAGTACCATCCTGAATTCTTTTTCATGCAAGTCACATATTTATATGTCTTTAAACTTATTTTCTGGTGATTTTCTCTTTGTTTCTGAGCTGCCTTGTCACCTTTATTGTTCATGGTGTTTAATGAACTATTTCTCCTCCTGGGCATTAATGGAAGTATATTCTCCTTTTTTTCTAGAAAGAAGATTTATTATATAAAGGTCTCTCTTTAGCCTTTTGCAAAGAAGGCATTTTTATTTTGGTTTCCTGTAGGTGGTGTCTAAGGGACCTCTTAGGTCCCTGCTTTTTATAAAGTCTTAATAATATCTTTCTTTTTCTTATAAATTCAGTCACACTCACTAACAATCTCAGTCCTTGTCAATGTTAGTGACAGTTTCAGTAGCATTTGCTCAGAGTTTCATGAGTCTCCACAGTGTTTTGTCTTGGAGGATATGAGAGTAGGGGCCATTTGGTTTGGGAGATGGGGTCTGCAGCTCAGCCTCAACTGCAGCTGGTAATAACCAAACTGTTGCTTCTTTGACATCCCCACTTCTCTGCTTTCTGCCCTGATCCCTTCGCACTGCTGCTGCATGAAGCTCACAGCTCTCAGGCAGGGTTGTTCAGGGAAAGCACTGTACCTTCCCCCACCCCTTGCAGTGACCTCCAACTTCCAGAGACAGCTTCTTTGTTTGTCCTGGTGTACAGCCAAACTCCTCTGGTTCTGACTTATGGTAGCTCTTCTTTGCAGATCCCTCACTTAGTTGTGCTTGTGTGCAGGTTGGGTGTTTTTTGTTGAGTTTTAGATGTTCAGCTTATTGTTTCAAAGGGAGAGATCTAGAGACATCTTTCATTCTGCCATGTTTCTGATGTCACCCTAAAGTGGTAATTTAATTTCCATCTCCCACAGAATATCTGATCCTTATTTCTTCTTTCAGACTATAAGCATTTCACTGCAACCAGACATGTGCCTCCCCTATGGAGTTCATCATGATGGAATTGACTTTTAGTAGAGCATGGATGATTTTGCTTTTTCAATTACTGGTTAACTGTATGTTTTACATTTGTCCTCATTATTGTAAGTATGATGCTTGAGACATAACTGCACATAGTGGAAATCAATAAAGCTACAACCAGGTTCTTCAAAATATTTCAGATAAAACTAAGTAATTCTCCAATTTTTAAAATTTACCAGCCATTAAAATGTACGTTAATATTATGACTTGACCTTAAGCTTTAAAATTGCTACAGATTTTTAGTTTGCAAAATGTGAAAAATATAAGCCTATATTTACTTAGCAAAAGCTATATTATGTGCAATATCAATATTAATAAAACAAGCCATCTCATTTTTCTTTATTAACAAGACTGTCACTTCATAAATTTTCCACTAAGAGACAACAACTTTTTATATTTGAATGCAAAAAAGACAAATTAAAATTCTTCCTCCATTTCATTCCAACTCAGGGAAATCAAGAAAAAAAGACAGAAAAAAATAGCCTCTTGCAGATGAGACCTCAAGTTTGTTTTCATCAAGGTTGGTTGGGTTCAATGACATAGGACAAAGTTAAATTTTTACAACTTGCTCTCTAACTTTCTTAATCATGGAAACCATATTGATTCAGGAGACTATGATGGTAATACTAACTTGAACTCTGCCCCTTTTCAAAAAGAGTTTTTATATCCAGTGTATAGGCACAAATGATTAGCAAAATTTGCTAGGAAACATCTGTAAATTTTATGCAAACAAAGGCCAATATGTCAATATAGAGATATGAAGGTCCTTTCGGGAAGATATTTCTGAGGTAGAACCAACCATATTTAGCGACCAACTGGATAGAGTATAAGACAAGGAGAATTAAGAGTAAGTAGAATGAAGGGTAGATTCAATTTGCCATTTTTCCCTATTAACAAGAAAATCCTACTCACATTTTTAAGCTAATGCAACACATATTTAGTGACACATAAAAAATGTTAAAGCGTTTATGATCAGCAAGCCAGGACTTTTTCACCCATGATTTTTTGCCTCTCAGGTATCATATAACATGCCCTAATTGAATTTGGTTGCTTTCAAATCATTTCTTCAAGATATTGAAGTCACTTTGAATTCTTAGCCCAGCTACCAAGAATCTGAACATAGCCACTAATAATTTCCATTAGTACCTCTGGATCCAATCTTTCCCTTTTCACTTAAATACAGATTCATCGTACTTTATATATATAGCATATAAATAAATATTAATATATATGACAACATGTATGTGTATGTGTGTGTGTACATACACATTATATATAAATATGTCTGCCTTTGGGGGATATATATATATATATATATATATATATATATATATATATATAATGAGAGAAAGAGAGCGAGTGAGCACACATTTCATGTCTAGCTTCAGTTTTTCTGATCTTATTCCTATAAGCTTTCACAACTCTAATCACAAGATCATGCTTCAGGAAACTTTAAAGATTCTTTTCACGTTTTACTCAACATTACTTTTCTGTTATAAAAATTAGTTGAGACATAATTGACTCTCTGTTTAAATGTTAGACTTTAGCTTTATAATTAGACTTTAAAATCTACTTCTTCATTCCACTAAATCTGTTCCTCAATCTCAATGAAACCTCCAATCACATCATTTTCTTTAAGTTCCTGGTCTATTAGCCTCTTCCTAACTACCTTTACATGTGTACCTGACCCTCATTCACGATCACTGGTCCTTTATGCCTCTGGCTTGCTACCACATCTGACCTGCCAAATCATAACTTAAATATATCCTTGTTTTGTTTTGTTTTGTTTTGTTTTCCTCTTCCTGTTCATAGGCTGCTGAGAGAAATAGAAAACCCACATCTTCTTGCTGGTTAGTTCCATTGCAGATCTATGATTTTTTTTCAATAGTTGATTCTTAAAATTTTAGCATTGATGATTTTACTCAGCCTTACTTCACTGGGGCCAACTCACTCTCCTGATCATGGATGACTTTGAAGGAAGCCAGTGTTTTGCCATCCTGAAGCTGATTTTGAGATATTAATTTTAAGCTGTTTATTATGAAACAAGACTCAAAGAATCTTTGACCCACTCCCATTTCCTGCCTAAGAGATTCAGACAGACAAACCTGCTTCATGAAGAAAATCTTAGGATATTGTTTGACCTTGCTTAATTTGAATTAAGTGTGGTTAATAAGAGTGCTTCAGGCAGGGGCCTGTTAGCTAGATATCCTCAGTGTCCCATTCTTTCTGAGGTGCCTAGCAAGAATTTCCCTGCCATGTGTGTTCACTCTTCCTCAACTATCTATAAACTGCCAGTTCTCACTTTTAAAATCTAATGCTCCATCCCCATGCCCCCGTCCTTTGTCCGAAATGTCATGTATCCTCAATGTTGCCTCACTGTCTTTGGAATTTTAATGTTTATGTTAATTTCCCATGCACATATATGCAAATTTTTATTTTTTCTCTTCTTAATCCTTTTCTGTTAATTTGATTATTAGCCCAGCTAGAAGAACAAGTTAGGAGGAAAATCATTAAATTTTTAGCCCCCAACTTTTTCTCTTACTCTTAAGAAAAATTACACCTTCATGTCTAAACTCTCGACTTCCCTTATTTATACTTTCACATGTATTTTCACCTATTCTTACTCCTTTCTTTTCTACATCAGAGGAAGAGATATCCTCTGAATTTTCCAAGAATCATCCCTCCTCTGTGCTTTTAACCATCATCCCTCCTGTACTGCTTCTTCTGAAAATCTGCTCTATTAATTATAGTTGACCCTTGAACAACACAGGGTTAGGGGTACCGAACCTGAGCAGTCAAAAAACTGCTTGTAACTTTTGACTACTCCAAAACTTTACTACTAATAGCCTACTATTGCCCAGAAGTCTTATCAATAAACAGTTATTGTGTATGTTATGTTTTACATACTGTATTCCTACAATAATGTAAGCTCAAGAAAACATAAAAATCACAAGAAGAAATATATTTACAGTACTGCACATATTTATTGGAAAAAATCCAAATGTAAATGGACCTACACAGTTCAAAACCTGTGTTGTTCAAGGATTAACTATATATTCTCTCTCAAAATTCTATCTCTAAGTTTCTATATATCTCTATCTCACTCTCCTTTTCAATCTTTCTTTTCTCCCTCTTGGTCACTCTCTTACTCTCTCCAGCATTCACCCTATTTCTCAGTCTCCCAGTTTCTCAATTTCTCTTCAGTCTTTCTCCCTTTCTTAACTTCTCTCTTCTTATTCCTCTGTTTCTTCTAATTCTCCTCTATCAGTTCTCAACAGCACTATAACCTAGTTACCTTCTAGTCTAATTACTACATCCCTAGCTCAACTACTTGATACCATTGTCTGCTTTTTTCTCTACCAACTTCTGAAAACCTGTTTTTCTCCTGAGTTATGTCCTATTCTCTGTTCTCTTCTCATTCTATATGTTCTCATTGAGCAATTTCACTCAGTTCATGGTTTTAACTATCCCATATATGCAGATGAATCTCAAATCTATATCTCTAGTTCTGATTTCTCCTTTGAATTCTAGCTTCACAGTTCTGAAAACCTAGTGTTCAACAGATAAAATGAATATATCCAATGTCACCTTTCCCAATCAAATCTCTTTGTCATCCTCCTGTATTCCCCTAGGTGGTAACTTAAGCCTAGGGTCCTTCTTCTTTATTGCTCCTGTGCCCCATATACAATTGGTTACTAAGTTCTGTCTATCATGCTTACAAAATTTCTTTTCCATTTACACTGCCCATTTTCTAATTCAGGCACTCATTATCTCTCACCTAGATAATTGCAGTGAGCTCCTAACTAGTTCCTTTATGTGCCATAACTTCTCTCTTTAATTTATCCTCAATAGTGCTACTAAAATTCTGTCTATAACATGAAAACCAGATCATGCCATAATCCTGCCTAAAATACTTTAGTGTCTCTCTTTGCTTACGGGATAAAGTCCAAATTCATTAATTGGCATCTAATGTTCTATCTCTGTAGTATATAATACTAGATATAATACTAAATTATCTAGTATATAATACTAAATTATCCAAATGTAATTTGTGCTCCAGCCACACTAGAATATAAGACACACATGCCAAACAAGTCATGTATTTTTATACCTTAGCTCATCCTCTGCCAGCAACTTTGAATGACTTCACCCCACTCCCAACATACAATCTTACTTATTTAACTGGTAAACTCCTATCCACTTTTCAACATCAGCTCAAATGTTACCTTCTCCCTCTATAGCCCATTCTGTGTCTCCATTAACAAAATTATCCTCTTTTTGCAATGGTACATTGTACATATCTATATTATAGATCTTGTTCCACCATATCATAGTTACAGTGTCTTCTCTTCCACTAGAATTTTAGTTCCTGAAGAGAAGAATGATATCTCATCTATTTGCCTAGAACAAGGCATATATGGTAAATATTTAGTTCTTAATGAATTTGTAAATAGTAAATGATTTAATTAGTATATTTAATTATTAAGAAAAATAACTTCCATGCAATAAAGGATAAATTCTAATGCACTTTAAGTGCCAATGAGATGAGCATATTTACAATATTGTAACTGTAATGCTATAAAAGTATTTTTGCTCACTATCTGGGAAGAGGAAGTAATTGTGATCACTGAAGAAACTAAAAGTAGAAGAAAAGAGGATTTTTTTGTTAA
Organism: Eidolon dupreanum; assembly: GCA_028627145.1. Lineage (NCBI taxonomy): Eukaryota > Metazoa > Chordata > Mammalia > Chiroptera > Pteropodidae > Eidolon > Eidolon dupreanum. The sequence continues at coordinate 76,180,431 of CM053505.1, forward strand.
CTAAAATAATGTTGTTTTTTTTTAATAAGAAAATATTTTCCGAAACAAAGAACAATTTAGTCAGAAGGATGGTATTGCTTTACATTTTTGCAAATCTCTTTAATGTCTGGCTTAATAAAAGTCAGCTAGATTTTTTAAAATTTATTTATTTAAGTTAGTTTCAAGTATACAGTACATTGGTTAGAGGAGGATCATTTTTTACTTCTAATATAAGGATACCCTGATCAAAGAAAAATATAAATTTAAGTGCCTTACATATTTGATGCATTGAATTAGGATGAAAGTATGAAATGAAGGAATATAGAATACAATCTAACCACAATTTACATCTTTTAGGTGTCTTAGAACCTAGGATCCAACACAGGCAACAGTTCTATTTTTTAGCTTAATTAAACTGTTATTTTGATAATGAAAACATTAGTAGCAAGTGCAATGAAAACCACCACCAGTTAAATATTTCTATTAAGAAATGGAAGGAAAAGGAACTAAGATAGGAAGGGAGGGAGACAGGTAGAGAGAGAGGGAAGGATTGAGGGAGATAAGGTTAAGTACAAAATGGTGGCTAGCTGTGAAAAAGAAATTTTACATTTCATAAAATCATACTGTGTTTGCATGAAGCAAGAATGTATAATCTAAATTACTGTTTGTTTTTCATTTTTATTTCCCCTTCTCAACTGTTCTAAATAGATCTATATTAGTTGTAAAAATTAAGACCTAGTCAATACTCACAGAGAGCATATTGTAGTTGAAAAACACTAAAATAAATAAACATAGTAGTTTGTATTTTTCTAGCAAAATTTCTGTAGTGGTGACTTAACTCTGCTAAGTCTACATTCCTTTCACATGCTCTCTGTTGTGAGACAGCTGACCTGGGTTAGAGGGCATGGACTGGCAAGAAGATAGAGTGAAAATAAGTGGCTCATTTGAGGGAATTCTAGCTTATTTGCTTCAAAGCAACCAGTCATATACCATTAAACATGCATGTGGCTATTATATCACATCTCCTAGTGAATACCTAAAATACAGTAATAATCTCATTTTGCCTCTAAATTAATCTACAGATAAAAGTTAAATAAATTAAAAGCTAGCAACATATCAGCAACATGCTTTTTATTCAAAAAAAAATGGGATAAACAAGCTGCACAAAGCATTGCAATAGATTTTAACATGACAATTTCTGGAACAATTTGAGCAAGGATAAAAGTTCTCTGCGATGAAAGTCTTTCTGAGGAAAATTGTTTCTGTGAGATTGTGATTCAGTGTTTGACATTTCCTATTGTTTTCTATTAAAAGGTTTTTAACAGTTCTCAGCAAAAAGTCAAACCAGTTCATGCACCAATATTTATTACTTTAATGGCACTGTGAGGTTTATACAAAATCAAAGTTATCTTTAAATAGGAAATTTATCTGTATAAAATTCTTGTGAATATGAGCGACAAAAAATATCAACACTCTAGTAGGTTGACAGGTCTTGGAAATATATAATGCATCTCAAGCTTATAGCACCAATTATGCTGAAAGAGCAAGCTAAACTAATAAATCATCAGAACATGATATCTTAAAAAACAATGCTGGCTAAAAATCCTTAGTAGAGATAAAAACCCTAAAATATTAAAATAAAGTATCTTTATTCTTTCCAGTAAAGTTACAATGCAATAAAAGTATTTATCCCAAATATTTTAACATCACTGCTTTAAAAATAATGGCAAGTCAGCATAACACACGGAACAAAGACCACTACAGAAAATAACACAGATGAACTATTTGACATATATTATAGATTATTGTTTTTAAAAGAAAATGCTTGAAAATGGGACTGGAGTAAAGGTATTAGAAATTACTTGGATAATCATGTCACAATCAGAAAATACATGAAGTTATTTTTAACTCTTCAAATACAAGAAGTAATTGAGGGTCATGAGGGTGGTATAAGCAAAGAGTATAACTGGCAATAATTGAAAATTGTATATATGGTTTACACTGAAAAGAGATTATATCTTTTAATAAAAGGCCAGGTCCCAAATATTCTAACCCAGTAGTTCTCTACTGGGGTCAATTTTGTCCCTATCCAACCCCAACACCAAGGACCTTTGTCTGGAGACATTTTTCATTGTCACAGTAAGTGAGGTAGGTGCTACTGGCATGTAGCAGGTAGAGGCTAGGGATGATGATGAATGAGAACAGAGTTTACCACCCTAAAAAAATGTCTCTTTGGGATACTGATTATTTTAAACTAGTTATTTTTAAAGTCTAGAAGGCTCAGAAAGAATCTTTGACCTTACCCATAACACCTCTAACAGCCAAAACACTTTAAGTTGGAGGTCTATTCAAGGAAGACATTATCACCTTAGATAACTATTGTTAAAGAGAAAAACCACAGGCCCAAAATGTCATCACTTGTGCTGAAAGCCCATGATACCAAACTTAGATTTAATACTTGATATAACTGCAGTTTCTACATCTCCAAGAAATGTAATTTTAATCAACCAGTTTAGAATTTTATGGTGAAACACAAGTAAGGTAAGTCCATCTTGTGTGTCCTCTCCATCCGCAATATAAAGAGGCAACCTGCATGATAAAAACCTTTGCCACCCAAGATGTCTTGGTCTAAAATTATTCTTTCATTTATTTTATTAATAGCTCCTTTGCCTCATCCTTCTTCCTATAAAAACTTTCCATTTTGTACAATCCCTCGGAGTACCCTTCCAGTTGCTAGATGGAATGCTGCCTGATTCATGAATCACTTAATAAAACCAATTAAATCTTCAAGTTTACTCAGTTGAATTTTGTTTCTTAACAATATACATACACTGCTAAATATCTTACAACAACATGGGACAACTTCCTCACAACAAAGAAATATCCAACCCCAAATGTCATTACTGTCTTTGTGGAAAAACCCTGGACTAAGCAAATAAATATACTGAGACCTCACAACAACCTTAACTAACATAGACTGAAATTTGTCATAAAGAATATCATCTGAGATCTCATGTCCAAGCACTGTAGAAAACATATTAAAAGATATTTTCACCTATAAGTTTTTGTTTTTAATTTATGGGTTTTCCCAGAAAGCATTATAATAAAGCTACTTGGTATATTCATCTAGTAAGGCAGTATACTCCGTGGAAGGTAATGAAGTAAGTAGTATGAATGTGCAGAGGAATGTGTTTGTGAATGTGAGTGGGTTTAAGAAGGTAAGAAATGACTTGGTCAATGAAGGAGAGCACAATATATCACTACAAATTATGCCAATTTTTCATAAAGATTATCTTGTGCTGATTTTTTTGAAGTTCATTTAATAAATGGTAAAAGAATGAATAAAGTCCTTTATGAATTAAACATCTTTATAAAATATGTGAAATATGATTCCATAGTGTTTATCTGCTCAATAATTCAGGATCATACTTTCTATACAAATAACTCTCCTGAGTTGAAGGTAACTATGTCAAATCTATACAAAAGAACAGTATCATAAGATTTTACTTCCTTTGTCTCGAGGTTCTGTTTCCCGCTTTATTTTTTTTTTCATTTTTTATTACTTCATATTAGTTTCAGTTATACAGGACAATGGTTAGACATTTATATAATTTATGAAGTAATCCTCCGATGACTCTAGCACCCATCTGACACTACATGCAGCCATTACAATAATGATTGACTATATTACCTATGCTGTACTCTACATCCCCATGACTGTTTTGTAACTACTAATTTGTGCTTTTTCATTTCTTCACCTTTTTCACCCAGCCTCCTAACCCCCCTCCCCTCCGACAGTTACCAGTTTGTTTTTTGTATCTGTGTCTGTTTTCATTTAGTTTGTTCATTTCTTTTGTTCCTTAGATTACACATGTAAGTGAAATCAAGTAGTATCTTTCTCTGTCTGACTTATTTCACTTAACACAATACCCTCTAGGTCCATCAATGTCATTGCTAATGTAAGATTGTGATTGTTCTTTTTTATGGCTGAGTAATACTTCATATATATATATATATATATATATATATATATATATATATATATAACAATTTCTTTATTCAATCATCTATTGATGAGCACTTAGGTTGCTTCCATGTATTGGCTATTTTGAATAGCACCGCTGTGAATATAGGGGTGCACAGATCTTTACAAACTAGTATATTGGTTTTCTTTGGATAAATACTCAGAACTGCAATTGTGGGTTTAAAGGTAGTTTTATTTTTAATTTTTGAGGAACCTCCAAACTGCTTCCATAGTGGCTGTACCAATTTGAAATCCTACCAACAGTGTAAGAGGCTTCCCTTTTCTCCAAATCCTCATCAACCCTTGTTTTTTAATTTATTGATGATAGTCACTCTGACAGGTATGAGGTGATATCTCATTGTGGTTTTAATTTGCATTTCTGTGATGATTAGTGATCTTGAACATCTTTTCAAATCTAATCTATTGGCCATCTGTATGTCCTCTTTGGAGAAATACCTATTCAGGTCTTCTGCCTATTTTTTAATTGGATTGTTTGTTTTTCTATTGTTGAGTTGCATGAGTTCTTTATAAATTTGAGATATTAGCCTGTTCTCAGATGTATCATAGATGAATATCTGCTCCCATTCAGTAGGTTGTTTTTTTGCTTTGTTGATAGTTTCCTTTGCTATGCAAAAATGTTTTAGTTGGATGTAGTCTCAATTGTTTCCCTTTTCCCAAGGTATATATCAGGAAAAAATATTACTAAGAACAATGTGAGTTTACTGTCTATGTTTTCTTCTAGGTGTTTTATGGTTTCAGGCCTTATACTTAAGTCTTTAACCCATTTTGAGCTTATTCTTGTACATGGTGTAAGAAAGTGGTCCAGTTTTATTTTAGGCTGATTATTTTAAAGAAACAGCAGAAGGAGAAACAGCTCTGGAAGCTTTTATAAGAGACATTTATACTTATCCACTTACAGGTGGAAAATCTCCACCTGTACAGGGTTCTTTGTCTCTGCATAAGAAAGAGGAAGACTAAATCTCTAGAAACTCTTATCAACAGAGAATGAAATGACCTAAATCAGCATAACAACCTTATCCTTGTTTACTCTGCTTTTCAGGATAGCTTCCCATAACTGGTCTCCCTCTAACCCCCAACATTTTCATTTGACTTTAGCTGGAGATAGTTTTTAAGGTATTGTCTTGAGCTATTTCTGGGTCTCTATAGTATATATGGGAGGCATACATGTTTTTAATTTCCTGTTTGTTTTTCTCTTAATGTTACTTTTGTTACAGAGGGGTCTCAGTCATATAGCTCCAGTAATGTAGGGAGGAAGTATGAGAACTAAATGTTAAATTAAGCTATATTCAGACTGCAATGTGCTGATGAGCCCTGATGCCAGACCAAGAGGAAACCGACATAACAAAGGAGGATTCCTGCTGGGATTACTAACAAACCATTTACCCAAACCATGAAGGAAGAGCAAAGTTTTTAAGTCATACCCCACATTCATTCCCTCTGGCCAAAAATAATGGGGGACCTATAGATCAAAGGCTGGGGATTGTCAGCAGGCTTTCTTGCCACATACCCATTCTTTTCACCTTACATACCCTTACTTTCACATTGTATGCCTGCATCATCAAAGGAAAATGGGTTAATAAAATCTTTTAACTATAATTTATAGAAACTAAGAATGATATATTGAAGAGGAATTTTCCATTCAAATGGCTAACCTTGTAATCAGCTCTTTGTTCTGCTTCTGTAGACATGCTTGCTGCATAGGCAGAAGGGCAGAGTGATATCAAGATCAACTGAAGACTCACCCTCCCCCTTGATTGTTCTGTCTAGATAACAGATGCATTGCCTAAGTTCCTGTTTAAAATCTCATACTCTGTAACTGCCCGTAGCCCATAGCAACTCCCACGTGTGCCTGTAACCCATAGCAACTCCCGAGTCTGTAACCAGCTGAGGACAAATCAACCAATCAGACCATGCCAGCTGTAACACTGTGGATATAAAAGCAAAATCGCCCCTAAGCTCAGCACCCAGATCTTCAGAGTGCTAGCTCTTCTGAGACCACCAGCGTAATGAACTTGAGTTCTCTAACTCTCCGAGTGCTGCTTGGTTTCTCGCAGGTCTTGTTTCACAACATTAATGCAACAATATAACCTGAATTCCCTGAACACTTGGGGTCTCTCTCATTGTCTCTTCCATCTCTCTGTCCTTCTTAGCTCTCTCATTCTTTTTCTCTGAGATGAGGCCAAGCTCTGTCTATGGAGCATTGTCTTTTCTCTAATAAACTTCCCTTTTAACTTTAACTCTGGTGTGTACTTGAATTCTTTCCCACACTAAGGGAGATTCACCCTGTCTTGTGTCACTAGGAACACAAAACCAGATTTTCCTGAATAATTTGTGCAAACTATGATATTGTGTAGAAGAAAGTTTGTGAAGACCAAGATTATCAACACCCAAAAATACCTTCTGGGTTCAAGATATATTATATGATCAAGAGACTGGTAGATGCTATTGAGAAGGGTGATATGACAAACCACACTCGCTGAAAGAGTTGCTTGAGAAAATGGAGCAGAGAGAAGTAGAGAATAATTTAGTGATAATGCAAAGAATGAAGGTGTGTCTGAAAATCCCAAAGAAACAATGCATTTCTGGGCAAACAGAGTCTCAAATGAGGAAGCAATCATTAGGCTATAGTTCTCCAACTTGTTTCCTCACTAGAGGAAATGTCTTAGTAATGCAGCTAACACTTGGAGAAGGGAATCTGTCAAGGAGCCCCCAGAAAAAGCTTGAGGTAACTCTTGTTTTCTCCCAAGAAAGAACTAAATCAAGGAAATCTGGTGCTACAGGAGAACTGCCACAGAAAAGGTAAAACAGGTAGGGTTCTCTTCATGAATTTTAACTGCTAAAATGCTTTTGGGATTGTATGACCAGTTTTGGAGGGAAGGGAAGGAATCTATTCAAAAGTAATTTCCAGAATCACTTACTGCACTAATTATAGGCCTTTCTACACTAGCTCAACACATTAAAAAAAAAAAAAAAGGTATTTTCCTCCTTTAAATGTAAACTGAATTAATCTCCTGAGCTTATATAAAAAAATGCCTAATTAGCTTAAATTCCTCATGTGAGACCTCTCAGACAGAATTGAAGTTATTTCTATTTTTTCCTTTTTCTTGATGGGTAACTGGAGAAAATTTATTAATCAGCAAAACAGAGGGTGTTTTAATTCCAAGCATATGTGTAATAATCCCATCTAACACTGTAGAATTTTCATTTTCACAAAGCACTAACTCACTGGAGTCCTTTTCTACCAACTGTATCTATATAAAGCTGGTATTTTCATATTAAGCTATTCTTTGACCCTTGTTTCTATCCTACGTCGCTACTGTGATTCTGCAAAAAGTCAAATTGGTTGTTAAATATAAGGCACAAATTCATCAACAGCAATCCAGCATGAAAGTGCTTCTAAAGGAAACACTTAGAAAGGATTTGAATGTAGTGCCTGAGTAGAGATGAATAATGCACACACACGTTTTCCAGCAATGACACTGAAATCTTTTACACAACACATCTGTCACCACACTAATAGATCAGTTGATTGTAATTTTCACTACACATACTTTGTATCAACTATTGTTGAGAGATATTTCTTCCATAAGGTAAAGCTGTATCTTAAACATCCCATCATCTCCTTAAATATTAAAATGCTTAAGACACTGTGTGGTAAAACATAACACCATTTTCAAAGAACAGCAGGATATTTCTATTGATTCATACATAACTCAACTCAATTGCAAACACGGAATTAATAAAAAGAAAATACAATTAATTAGTTAAATGTTACCTGATTCATTACCCAACTAGATTTACTGTAATCCAACGTAATTAACAAATCTCAGTTCTACTAGCATTTGAAGCTCATCTACACTAAAAAGAAAGGATTTAAAATTACATATTTACATATTTAATTCGCAGTCATAACCCTGGGGTTTGGGATAGGACTCTGAAATCATGAAAGTTATGCTAAAGAGTAAGTGATGGAAACTAGCTGAAAATTTTTCTGTTTGGAAGTATCTGAGATACAATTAATAGTAAGCCAGATCTTAAAGCAGGAAGTTACACAAGAGTATATTGGAAACTATCTTGAAAATTCCAGCGGTCTCTTGCTATTTACTCAACATATTTTTGCTTTCTCCCTCTTCATATTATTATGTGAAGAAAAAACAGACTCACCTGATGTAGTGTTTGTCCACATTTCTTAAAGGAGTTAAAAGCAGGAAAGAGATCGTACAGGAATGAGAATATTGGATATTAGTTGAGTCTATATAAATTACAAACACCTTAAGGTCAGAGTCTATGTATTTTTGTTTTTTACACTTTTGCTTCTCAGGTAAGACACAGGCATAATTACTGGTAGTGAAGAAACTCTCCTAATGAGGGCTTTTGTGAGAACATATTCTTTTTAACCATCCACAGTGCTCTGATTATAGGCATAACTCAGAGATATTGTAGGTTCGGTTCCAGACCACCCAATAAAGCAAGTATTGAAATGAAACTAATAGCAATCTTTTTGCTTTTGAATGCTCTTGCTTTCATTTTGTAAAAACAAAACAAAACAAAATGAAACAAAACAAAACACACACACACACACACACACACATACACACACACACCTTTGAGGCATAATAACGCAAAGTCCAATAAAATGGGTATGCTTATACTAAAAAAATTTAGCAAATGTTGCCATTTGAATGTCTGAAAAAACCTAATCTAAACGTGCAGCTTTCTATCAAATTTATCATTGGTAATTTTGCATGAAACAATTATTTATGGAACTGCAATGTGTCAGACACTAGCCTATCCTCACAAGGCATATAGTCAAGTTCAGTAAATCTCAACTTTGGTTGCACATTAGAATCACCTGAGGGACTTAAAAAATAGCAATGCCTGGACCTCACTTCAGACTAATTAAATCAGGATCTATGAGAGTAAAGAATGAGTATCATTTGTTTTTAAATCTCATAAGGTGATCCTAATATGCAGGCAGAGTTGAGAATTGCTAGTCCAGCAGATCTAAATTTTTACTGAATCACTTAGAAAATGGTTCCATAGTCATACATGTAGAACATAGGCTGTTTGTCTTATATTAGAAGCTCTGGGAAAATTTTCTGCTTCTGTTTTTAACTAGCTGGTTGTAGCAATCACGCCAAAAATGCAATATAGCTTGAAAATATAAATGTCATCCCAAGGTCACAGTCCAAGTACTCAGTACGAGGCTGCGCACAGATAGACACTTATACATTACATACACTTTTGCATCCATGTTTTTGTTGCTGTTATAGATTTTAGTGCACTTTACACCATGCCCATGTAATAAAACCTGATGATGATTGGTTTCTCTGGAAGCAATTTCCAAGAATGGCTGACCTCTCAACAGTCTACTTGGTGTGAACAAACTAACATGCCATGATTTTCAAATAACTTTGCATTATGAATTCAGTGTGGATGGCCATGTTTGGAATGCATTTCTAAAGTGAAAGGAATTCAAAAGCAAGGTACGAAAATATTATCACATTTTATTCAGAACTTAATTAGGGAACAATTTATAGAACAAAAATCTGGAGATGCCTAAATGTGTTTCCTGGAACACTTAACTTGAACATATATCTGAACAAAAATCTCATAAATTAGAGAAAAATGTCATCATTCGAACAAACTCACTAACTGATAAAAGGTAAAAGAGAAGAATATTAAATATGCTTCAGTATTCCAAAAATTCATCTTTTAAACCAAATGTACATAGTACATATCACATCATTGTGGAAAAATTGAACTTTCTAAGATATATACCTAAACCAAAAACAAAGACATCAAATTTATGGAACGGAAGGATTTTTTTTTGGATGTATTCTTAGCTACTCCCTGACTTATATAATAAATAAATTCTTTAAAAATCATGAAAAACACCAAATTGAATCAATTATGGTCCTTCATAATCAAGGTAATCTTTGTGGAGGTATCAAGGAACATTTTGAATCAGGGATGAGGATCATGGCTGTCTACATGGTATTAACCAGAAAAATTTAGTGCTGTGCCCAAGTATAGTCTTTTTTGGCACTAACATTCATACTTCTCAAAGGAAATTTTTGGGAAGTTAGACTAGCCAGCAGCTCTTAGCACTAGATGCACATTTTAATCACTCTTGGGAGCTCATAAAGTACCAGTTTTGGGTTCCACTCCTAGAGACTCTGATTTAATAGGTTCCCAAGAGAGTATAAGGGCCAAAATGGTATTAGTAGACAAAATCACCCACACTTATGCTCAGACCAGTGTCAAGGAACCACTGTATATTTGTGGACATGAGTACTAACAGAGATTGGTGTTTGAGGTGCCAGGCCCAACTGGAGGATACAGGTTTGAATGCAGTTCCCACAATTATAAAATGAGGATTAAATGACTTCTAAGTTGCCTTCTGTTTATAAAATATCAAATATGATTATGCTTCTAGGATTCTAGGGTAGCTGAAAAAATCTGATATTATGTTAACAAAGAAAGACGAAATGGTTATTGAATATGCAAATAGCAGCATCTGATCACAAACAAATGTGCTTATTTAAATAAGGAGAATTAAAGTCAGCTTCCACATATCTGAGCTGTGTATGTGAATAAAGGAAGGATCAGTCCATGACCACAGGAATAGTTGAGATTTTGAGACCCAAAAAGGTCACAATTAAGGAATAAGAAACTGAGTTCAGTCAAAAAAGAAGTTGGGTCCAATGACCCACAAATGATCAAGGATGTTCACACAAAGAGCTATGAGTATATGATTGCTAATTATAAGAAAGAAGCTGTAGACCCTCTTTGTTTAAATCCCTTAACTTCTTACATTAGCTCCCTTGAAACACAGAATTAATTTAGCTTTGGCCTATACATTTACAGGACTTGCATGCCCATCTCCTGAATAAGTCTTCTTAGGCCAATGATCATGTTTCTAAAAAATATTTTACTCTTTGCCATTCTTCACCAAACTCATCTCCAAGTCCTGGGATAAATGGGCCTGGAAAACATTGTGGTTTGTGAATTCCTATTTTAACACAGATCATCTATTGTAACAGGCATATCATTAATTGAGGTGATAAATACATTAGCCCAAATGAATTTGAAGAGTTGTATTTTTCATGCCATATTTTAGTTATAGAATTATTATATCCAGATATATTTGCTTATTATACTGAATCTTTCTTGAGTCAGTAATTAAGAAATTCTGGTAATTCAAAAAATATAAAATATAAGTTGAAGTAAAATGGGTAAGGTTATCAAATTAGTTTAATAAGAACTTATTTTTTATTTTCAAAATTTATTTGTGAATGGAATCAGATACTGGCTGGCCTATAACAGCCAATTCCTTCTACTTTCTTATTAATATGATCTTAGGTTCATTCAGTTATCCTTGCCCTTCTACTTGTCCATATGCTTCAAGAAAGTCTACGAAACCACAACAAAATGCTACTTCACACCCACAAGGGTAATTATAATAAAAAAGTCAGATAATTACAAGTAATGTAGAGAATGTGGAGAAATTGTGAAAAATTATTCAGCCATTGTGGAAAAGAGCTCGGTAATTCATTGAAAAGTTAAACATAAAGTTCTCATATGACCCAGAAATTCTACTAGGTGTATACATAAGTGAAAACGTATATTCATACAAATAATTGTACATAAATGTTCATAACAGCATTTTTACAATAGCGAAAAGGTAGAAACAACCCAAATGTCCAACTGATTAATGAATAAAGAAAATGTGTTGTGCTTATAAAATGGAATATTATAAAGCTATAAAAAGTAATGCTGTGCTGATACACACAAAATGAATGAACTTTGAAAACATGCTAAATAAAAGAAACAAGTCATAAAAGGCCACATAATGTATGATTCTTCTTATATGAAATATCCAGAATAGGCAAATACAGTGACAGAAAGTAGATTAGTGGTTGCTAGGGGCTAGGGAGAAGGGAGAATAGAGAGTGACTACTCAAAGGATATGGGATTTCCTTTAAGGGTGATTAAAATGTTCTAAAATTGACATGGTAACTGTTGCACAACTCTGTGAAAAGAACAAAAGCCATTGAATTGTACACACTAAATGTGTGAATTTTATTGTATGTGAGCTATATCTCAATAAAGCTGCTAAAAAAAAGTCTATCCACAGCCCTAGCCCTAGTCCCAGCTGTAATGCAAGCCCAGAACCAGACCCAGACTCAATTACAGAGTGTCAATATGAACTAGTGTAAGTGGATTATGGTCACTCAATTCTCTTTGGCTAAGGAGGATTCATGTGACCCAATTTTGAACAAACGGGATGTGAGGAAAATGTTCCTTGGGGTAAAAGAGTGAATAAGATTTATTAGCACTTAAAGAGTTACAAGAAACAATTATTTTTTTCTGCCCCCTTATGAACTGTTATACAAAGATGTGATGCTTGGAATGGTTGCAGCCATATTTGCATTATGAGGAACAAGCTACCCTACATACTGTGGATAGAAGAGCAAGAAAGGAAATGATGTCTTTAAGCCTCCTAGGTAACCAACTCTGCTTTAAGAGTTCTTGTTATGTAAGATAATAAATCTCTTTATTGTTAAGGTTGCTCTGAGTTGTAGGGTTTTTTTTCAATTTATAGTCAAGAACATCCAAAATAATAAAGTTTATTTATTTATACTCCATCATATACTAAAATGACTTGAGGTGACTAAATAATTGTTTAAAGATAACTTACCAATGCCATCAACCCTATCTGAACACCAAACCCCCTATCCCAGAGAGATCAGAGAGATGATTATTTAAATTATTAATAGATTTTTCAAAAATTAACACAATTTCCTTAGTTCCTCTTTCTCCATCACTTTTCAGTATTTAACAGGTCTCCCAGAAAGTTCTTCCTTGTATATAACCTGATGTAAAAAATCTTAATATGATAGAAAAGCATGAAAAAAAAACACTTGTGGCATAAAGTTTAGTCACTAAAAAAGTTTAGAATTTGTAAGTTAACAAGTAGTTCTAATCATAATAACCAGGTTAAGTAGATTTGATGCAGATGCTTAAGTGTGGATAATAAACCAATCAAGTGAAAAAATGTCAGCAATGTTTTGTCTGCAAAATTACAACAAATGTTTAATGAAACAAAACTCTACATCATTCTCAGTTCAAGACAGAAAATCCTTCATTTCACAGTAGACTTTAAGGCAGTGTGTGTGTGCATGTGTGTTTAGGTGAGGGAATTTCTGAGAGTCTCTGTTAAGATCATTCACTAATAGAAATGAAGTTCCTAGTTATTAAAATTTCAAAAAAAGAGACAAAGAAACCAGGGGCATTTCACCACAAGCCCAGTACCAGATGCTGGCACTAAAGAATTAAAATGTCAATTTCTCCTTTCCCAAAAGACATGGTGGCATGTATGGACCCTGGCCAATGGAAAAGCTTTTATTCTGTTGTTTTTCTCTAAAGCAATCCATGTGTTAAGATAGAGATTCTCAAGGGATTTGATTCAATTCAACTAACAGGGGGTGAGTGCCTACTATGTGCCAATTACTGTGAGACCCAGAGGTACTCAGAAAAAGGCTCAGTAAGGGATGGCATTTTTGACTTCACCTTTATTGTTCCCTATTTTGCCTGTGAAAATTATAATGACTGTTGGCAGAATCTCACAGTGCTATATTGGAATCATGGAGGATAAACATATGGACTGAGGATACCATCTAATGAAGCATTTGTGCACTGTCAGAATTAAAATCCACAAATTTAAGACAATTTTTATATTTCTTTTTACTTTATCATTATAGTTCTTATCGCTGATGATGTGTGACAAAGCATTTATTACCTGCTTCTACTTCCTTAGTAACTCACTGCAATCTGATATCTGCTCTTTACACTCAACTGAAATTTCTCCTTAAAAAAAGGTCACCAATATGCCAAAACCAAGTGCCATTTTTCAGTTTTCAGCTTCTACAACTTTTCTGCAACATTTGATAGGGCTGACCACCCTCTCACCTCTTGATTCTATCTTATCCTTTAGACTTCAAAACACTAACATTATCCTGGTCCTCATTCTAACTCTGACTGTCCCTTCACTAACTCTTATGTTGGCTACTCTTCCTCCACCGGCACCTAGGGATTTTTTCCTCAGTCCATTTGTTTTGTTTGATTTCTACATTATTTTCTTTGATAATTGTATCCATAGCCACAGCTTCATATACACCTAAATTCTGGAGATACTAATGACTCCCATATCTACATCTCTAATCCTAAGCTCTTACCTAAACTCCTATTTCACAATCCTGCCAGTCAGTTGACTATCACCCCTTTGTGCACCTCAAAACATGTCCAGAATGGAACATCCCTTCCTATTACAAATCTTCTCCACCTCCTAAATGTCCAATTTCATTTACTGATACCCATACTCTTAGTATCCCAAGATTTAAATTTGGGAGTCATTCTGACCTTCCCTCTCATTTTTAACATCCCATCTTCCCAGAATTACTGAAGTTTGAAAATTCAACTATCATACTGTCTCTACAATATATTCATTTATTACTATCCCCACTGACACTAGTTTAATTTGTACCACCATCAACTCTTATGTAGGCTGTGCTGATGGCATCTTAAATGGTAATCCTGCCTTTAATCTCTCTGGATATGGTATTACTGATATAACTATAAATTGGAAGTTGGAAAGAAATCGCTAGTTGGTAGTATGTGATTGTTGGGCAAGAACTACCACAAGGGACTTTCTTGCCTCATATTGTCCCACTTACCCTAGGGTGAGTGTTATTAGCCAGTGAATAACCCTTGCCACAGACTGTCACAATCAAATAACTTACTTGGCACTATGTCATCATAATAGCTACCTAGAAAGCATAAATAGGTAATGATCGAGAGAGATTGATATAACTATTATATTTAGGTTGGCTAGGAGAAGCAAAAATAAAGATGTTCCAGGATAGCATTAAGGATATTGCTATTGGTGTTCCTTCAGGAAAATAAGTGTTAAAAAATATTCATGACCTCTGCTTAATGTTTAGCCTGGTGCTAACCCTTTGGAATATGGTTTTGACAAATAAACTCTTCAGAAAAGCCTATTTCCTAAAAATAGCATATTCTTCAATATGGACAATTTTAAACATAATATATAAAATAAAGTGTCTTTTGGTCACTTTTTTCTTCTCATCCATTCTCCATTCTGTTAATTTTAATTTATAAGTTAATGAATTCTAAACCACTGAAAATAATTTAATAAGTATAACATGACACTAGACTTATTAGAGTGATCACTTCATAAGTTATATAAAAGTCTAATCACTATGTTGTACATCTGAAACTAATATAAAAGTAGTTAAAAACAAAAAAAATAAAAAGTAAAATAAATATACCATATGGATTTTTGTCACTTCTTTGCTCAAGGATTTATTTTGCTCTGGGTGATAACTTAAATCTGTTTCCTAACACCTAGTAATTCTAACATATCTTAGCACACCTACCAATATCTATGCAACACTTAAAAGGTTGTATCTACACAACTCTGAAACTTCCAACTGAAAAGCCAAATTTTGAGGCAATCTACAAGCTGATTTGCCTGTAAACCATGAAAAACAAGATTAAGTGATTTTTTTCTGAGTGTAATTAACATGTAGTGCTTCTATAATAATGAGATAATTTGGAGAGAAAAAACTGAATTCAATCAAACTGGTTGTTTTCACAACAGTTCCAAATCAGTTAATTTCAAAACAACAAATTCTTTTATTTCAGTCATGTGTATACACAAAGCCTGAACTGGCCATTTTTTAAAGTAATATATAGACGTAGCCTACTGTGATACTCTTCTAAATGAGGAAGCCCCACCATCTCAAGCCACTTTCAATCCCTTCTATAATACAGTGGTGTCTCCACTTATCCTAGGTTTTGCTTTCTGTGGTTTCAGTTACCTGCAGTCAACCTCAGTCCAAAAGTATTGAATTTCCCCAACCATCGACATCATTATAGCTCAGTGATCCAGGATCACCGAAGCAAATGATCCTCCTTTTGACATATCATCAGATATGTTACTCACCTCATTTCATCTCATCACACAGGCATTCTATCATCTCATATCATCACAAGAGAGTGAGTAGAGTAAGAGAAATTTTAGAGAGAGACCACATTTACATAACTTTGATTATTATATTGCTATAATTGTTCTATTTTATTACCAGTTACTGTTGTTGATCTGTTATTATGCCTAATTTATAAATTTAACTTTATCATAGGTATGTATGTAGAGCTGACCTGTGAACAACATGAGTTTGAACTGCCGGGGTCTACTTATATGAAGATTTTTTTCAGTAAATATTACAAATGCATTATCTCTTATAACTTTCATAATAATATTTTCTCATCTCTAGTTTACTTTCTTGTAAGAATACAGTATATGACAAATAAAAGATGCATTAATTGACTGTTTATGTTACCAATAAGACTTCTGGTCAACAGTAAGCTATTAGTAGTTAAGTTTTGGAAGAGCAAAAAGTTTTGCATGAATTTTCAACTGTGTGAGTGTCAATGCTCTAAGTGGCATGTTATTCAAGGGTCAACTTTTTTGGGGAAAAACATAGTATTTATGGAATTCAGCACTACCTATAGTTTCAGGCATCCACTGTGATTTTTAAACATATCCCCCATGAATAAGAGGAGACTAATGTATCATTTTATCATATCACATAATTGCTTAACATCCTCAAATAATTTTTTTCTTGCCTATAAAATAAGGTTTGAGCCTTTGATTGTCATTTTGCCCAAATGGAATATTTTCACTCCTCTTCCCAATATCTCTAGATTATAGAGTTTCCTCAAGCCCCAGTGTCTCAACACTTATACAAAAGCATCCGTAAATACTATAGCCTGCACTGTTTCTCTTTTCTCAATTTATATTGCACATAAAATCTAAAGAACATAAACTTAACACTTGAAATGTCAAAATTATTGCTTTATACTTGGCAGAGTACCCAACAGAGTACCTAGCACAAAGTAGACACTCCATGAACACTTGGAAACTTACTTCTTTGACTTCTTCCATTGGACTAAGAATGTAACTAATGTGTGATAGCAACCTTCATGAGTAAATAATAGAGAAAAGTTACTTTCTTATGTGCCTTTAATTCTGTATTGAATCAATGTTAATTTGTATAAATATGGTGTTGGGGGAGAGCTCTACGGATACCCTGGACTGCCAGAAAGACAAACAAGTGGGTCCTAGAGCAAATTAACCCTAAAATATCACTAGGCACAAAAATGACAAAACCAAAGCTGCTTTCTTCAGGCACATCATGAGAAGTCAGGGTTCTTTGAAAAAGACAATAATACCAGGGCAAACAAGGCCAGCAGGAAAAGAAAAAGACCAAATATGACATGGATTGAATCCATAAAATAAGTCATAGGCATGAGTCTTCAGGAGCTGAGCAGGGCTTCCAATATCAACCACCTCTTCCATTCAACTTCTATTAAAAGGTATTAATGATGGAATATCATATTTATGATTAGAAAGCAAGCTAGATTCAATAGGACAAGTGTTGCTAAAGCCTGCATAAAAAGCTGTCAGTGACTCAAATGATACTGAGTGTCTGTCATTACAGATTAGTTTACAGTGAGAAAGTGATTCTCATTCACATTATCTAGGCCATCAAAAGAAACCTTCTATATTAATTTACATAATCTATCATTAATGAAATTATACCAATTCTTAAAACCATTATTAGGATGGAAGAGACATGGGAGGAGGAGGTAGGAAAGAACAAGAGTGAGAAGGATTGATTTTTCATATTAAACATAAATGTGGAAGAAGTTGGATTTTTGTCATGTTCTCTGAATCTATTAATACACAATACATCCATGATTCAAAACAAAATCATTAGACACTAACAGAGAGAAATGTGCATGCAGATCTAAGACATTATTTTATTTATAAGATGTCCTCTCCATAAAAAAGCCTAAATCCACTTTACTACACTGCATGAAATAAAAAGTATAAAAAGAAATCTGTAGACATCTGCATCATAAAGGCATCACAATGACAGATAATGTTCCATGATGTGGTGAATTCCCATTGATACAGGTAGGAAGAAGAGAAGCAGAGATGGTTTTAATGACAGTAGGAAGACAAAAGCTGAGCTGCTTTGCTGCTCAACTTTTAAAAGACTGGTGGCACTAGATCCACAATTCAGAAAGAACATTATGCTAAAACTCCTTAACCTTTCTTCAACAGAGAACTCAGGTAGTGAAAATTACATGGACATTTCTTTTAGAAAATATTGCCTTCTCCCTGTTCACTATATATTTCATCACTACTATTGCTAATAAAGTAGCCACATTCTTAAGCCATCATCTTTGGCCTGAGTTACTTTCCAGGTGCTTCAAGAGCCACCATTCTTGCCATTATAAAGAAGAATAATTTTACTAAAGAATAATTCAAATGATTCAGTGCTAATGGCACTCAAGTTTTTAACATGTGGTATAAATTGAGATAGAGCACGTTTTGAAAGTGCATATGGATGTATAATAACATTGTGAGCAAATCAATATCTGTTCCTCATTTTGTATCCTATTTGTTAGGGAGTAGAATCTAATAACATATAATGTCTTATTTTAGAAAACATATCATTAGAAATCTTTGAAAAACATGGACCTTCTGATAACTGTTAACTATATAAAACTAATAACTATAAAACATCATAACCTCATTAGCAAACAACATTGTGAAGCAGAACAGGTAAGTGCAGGGACAGCCTCACCCCCTCCAGAATATGACTCTGAAAATTTTACCTTTCTTCAGACCTCCCCCTGTTTTAGCCCCTGCAGGGGAAATAAGCCAAAACCAGTTTTTTCCAACCTAGACCCTCTCTTTGGCTAAGGCATGACCCTTGGCTAATTATAATATCATTATAATCTCATCTGCATTGCATATACTGCAGCTCCCATCTGCACCTGAGGCCAAGACTGTTCTGGAAACACCATTTGAGGAAGAAAAAGCAAAACATCAAGCTCCCCTCCTACTGGGACAATACAAGGCTACCTCAGCACTGTTTTCAGCACTATGTTTTCTCAAGCTCAGCCTTCAGAGAGAACAAAAACTTCATAACCAACCAGCTCACCTGTCTCTTTCTCTCTTTATCTTTTTCTCTCTCTCCCTCCCTCCCTCCCTGCCTCCCTTCCCCACTCCCTCTCTCTCACTCAAGCCAGAATTTCCCCCTCGAGTATGTACTTTTGCTTTAGAACTTTCCTGCTTGCTGTTCCTCTTGCCTTTGGATTCTTTTATGTGGAATAAGACAAGATTCTGGTCACTGGACCAGGATGCAGCAGCTTTAGGTGAACAAACTTGTATAACATGTAAAGCCTGGTTGCAAAGGCTATAAAATGAAAAACTGACTAAATATTTGTCCTAACATAGCCTGAATAATAGTAAGAACATAAAATCTTGGGCAAAACTGGATGAACTGCAAAGATCCCAAGATGACTTGAACAACCAGACAGCAATGTCCTAAAATTTATTATTATCATAATTGTCAGTTGTTCAATAGCCTATATGAAATGATTTGGTGATTTCAGTCTCATTCCCAATAAACAGATGTTCACATCATTACAATTATTATGGAAATGGTAAACTTTTTGTACTTTCAGTAGAGAGAGGAAGAATCTTAAGGGCACAGAAAACTTATTTGTCGGAAATGGTCCCTCTAGGTGAGCCCAAGGGCACTTTTTAGGGGCAGAAACTTTTATTTTCATAAACTTTTGAGTATGAATACTCTTATTCAATAAAGAACTCCAGCCTCCAAGATTTGAGGCTTAAAAATAAATAAGGCAAAAATTGGCCTACCACAGGATTAAGGAGAAATTATATTACAAGATAGAGTTGGAGAAGTCGAATATTTTTGTTTTCTGTATAATTTTTTCTTTCATCCTACTTCTTTACTGTTAAGTCATAAGTATCATATAGAAAACTTTGGATTGGGAGTGAAAAAACATAGGTTTTTAGCTCTCGTTTTCTGCTATCTTACTTGTCTAATTCTGGACAAGAAATTCCTCTGTAAAGTGGGAGTAGAGCTTTGCTCTCTGAATGTGACAGGGCTGATGTTCAGATCTAATGAGGTAATATATAGAAAAAAAATCAAACAAACTATTAGTGATATGTTAAATACACTGACTGATCTGAGAAGCTTCTTTCTTCATGAAGGGAATCAAAATTTTGCTACCTGGAAGCTGCATTTTATGACATTGAGTTTAAATTGTTTATTAAGGAACAAGACTCAGAAATAACCTTTGATCCTCTACCCCTCCACACACACACATCACTTCCTGCCAAAGAGATTTAGGCAGAGAAATCTGCTTCAGGAAGTAAATATTAGAATGCTGTCTTAGCCTAATTTGAATTAAGTAAAGTAAATAGGGGAGTTTCAGGCAGGGAACTATTAGCTAGGAATCCTCTGTGTCCCATTGTTTCTGAGTAGCCTAGCAAGAATAAGTCTGCCAAATATGTTCCATCCTTTCTCAATTACCTGAAAATTGCCCATTCTCACTTCTGAAATCTAATACCCATCCTCATGCCCCTCCCCTCCTTTGTCCAAAAATGTCATGTTTATATTATGTTGCCTCACTGTATTTAGAATTTTCCTGCTTATGTGAATTACTTATGCACATGTATTAAAACTTTGATTTTTCTCCCTGTTAATCTCTCTGTTAATTTGATTACTATCCTAGCTAGAAAAACTTATAAGATTGGAGGGAAAGTATTTTTTTCAGCCCCAACACTCACCACATGCATTACCTGAATAAACTCAATAGTAGGATCATCAAATCCTGGCCTTCATCATTACAACTTTCCAACTTCTTTACAAAGTAAATAAAGAAGCCAGAATAAGCTATAACAATTTTGTATCAGGGGATATATTTGCAGATTGTTACACTCAAACTCACCTTGCTTTATTGACAAGTGTGTTATGTGTGTATATGTGTGTGTCTGTATTGTACCTCTGCAGCAAGATATAAGAAATTCATGATTATAAAAAAATATCAAAAATTTACTATCGTATATTTCTTTAGTATTTATTTTTCAGACAAATACACCTAATAGGGTTCTGCAGTCTTCTGGAACTGAACATTGTGTGTCTTCAAGAGTAACCTAATACAGGGTCCTGGTACATTGTAAGTGCACAGTAAATTTTTGCTGAAAATATGAGCTACCCCCACAAAGGGATCACTTATTTTCTCTGTGTTCTTTCAGTTCTTTTGCACACTTTTCCTTTAGATTTTGTGTCTGTACCAAGGTACTTGTATTGTCATTGCTTGTATTTAGTGTTTGCTACATGTGGCAAACATATCCTAGGGTTACACACAACAAGTCATGCCCTTATGTAATCCCCTTCACTTGAGTGTAAACAAAATCTATCACTTACTTCTAATCAATATAATATGGAAAAGGCAAAGAGATTTTCAGGTGTAATTAGGACCGCCCCCAATAAGTTGACTTTAGCTTAATCAAAAGGGAGGTTATCTTGGGGTGGGCTAGACCTAGGTAGAAAAGCTCTTTAAAAGAAAGTATGGGCCATCTCTGAAATCAGAGATTTGAATCAGCAGAGATTCCTTCCCTGTCCATGCTTGGCTTGGAAGAACCATGCTGCCATGAATTCTACAGTTGCAAAGAAATTAATTCTGCGAACAACATAAGGGAGTTGGAAGTAGATTTTTTCCCCAGTTTAGCCTCCAGATCAGAATGAGCCCAGTTAACACATTGACTACAGCCTTGTGAAACTCTGTGCAAAGAAATATGATGTGGCCAGATTTTTGACTTACAGAATTTGTAAGATAATTGGTGGTGTTTTTAGCTACTCAGTTTGTGATAATTTGTTACCAGCCATAGAAAACCAATATACCCTGGGTGTGCACAGATAATGTTTCTCATCCTAGAGGATAAGTACTTTGAGAAAAGAAGATGTATTACCAGTTTTTACTCTCTCTCAGTACCTAGTGTCCACCCAAATACACCACAGACATATTTGCACACCGAAATAATCTGTTTCTACTTATAAACACTAGGTATTAGTGTATCCCTTGATGAAACCATTTTCAACCGAGGAAGTAAAACACAACATACTGAATTCTATTTTGTTACATATTTTTCAGCAGAGTGGAAAAAAATTAGATGCAAATGAATAACAGTGGGAATTGTGTACCTACTCATCAATGCATGAAGCTGAAAAATGATCACATTCCTTTTAAAGATGGTAATAATACCAAATAAAAAAATAATTCAGAAATCCAATCACAATGAAATGACTAACGAACTGGCAATGGTGGGCACACATGGCTGGTATAAATCAGACTTATTTTCCTCTTCCTTAATTTACTACTCAGTCAGGCTATGGCTTTGCTTTTAAACTATTTTACATCTGACCCAGATAATTTTTAATAGATTTAGTTTTATCTTAAAATTAAACCCCCTGAGCCCATGATAATTTGCTTACATAAAATACAGTAATTTCAATAGCTAAGTCTCTATTCAAAACCTTAACAATCTCCTTGCCAGTGAAAAATCAATTTCTTCAACTCAGCAGTGTATAGGAGAAGCCAAAATTAAGGTCCCACAGGAAAAAAACCCAAGGCTTAGAAAATGATTTCTTCATTCAGTCTTGTTTTGTTTTGTTCTCACTTTCTTTTTTCTCTCTAGCTAAAATATTATTTATTCATTACTATAAAGAGAAACTGTAAGTGTGGAAAACAGCATGGAGAATCAAATCTTTCATAATGTTTTTATTATGAAAATCTAGGTATATATTCTCATTTCAGTTGCAAGAAATAGCAAACTTTAAGAAACTTAGTATTTTAGGCAAGATAAAAGAATATGAAATGTTATCAGTGACTTTCTGTTCATGTTGAGGTAGTAGATACCAGGAAATTCTAATGTGTTATTTAAATTAAGCAAGTCTGTTATCACCTTGGTTAAAATGCAAACAGCACTGAATGGCACACCCAAATGACAGACTGGCAGGTGAATCCTGCTCCATAGGGACAGTCAGTGCACAACAGCTCCTATACTGTAGTCACAGCCAGTCTTCACAACCAATCAGACTGAGGGTCAATCCCTTCCATTGACGAGTCAACAGCAACTAAGTCTCAATTACAAGAATATGGCACATACAACCCATACAAGGGACACACCTGGAGCACCCAGCTCAGGTGACAAGGGAGACTGTGCTACTGAGCTCCACAGGACACCCATTATATAAAGCCACTCTGCTAAGACAAGGAGACACAGCAGCTCTACCTAATACACAGAAACAAATACAAGGAAGCAACCAAAATGGGGAGACAAAGAAATATGGCCCAAATGAAAGAACAGAACAAAGCTCAAGAAGTGAACAAAATAGAGATGAGCAGAGTTCAAAATACTGGTTACAAGTATGCTTGATCTCAGTGAGAACATCAACAAAGATATAGAAAACATAAAAATAGAGATAGAAAACACAGAAAAGAACCGGTCAAAATAAAGAAAACAATAACTGAAATAAAGAATACATTAGAGAGAATCAACAGTAGATTACATAAAGCAGAAGACTGAATTGGCCATTTGGAAGATAAGGTAGCAGAAAACACTCAGTGAGAATAGCACCAAGAAAAAAAAATCCAAAAATGAGGATAGTTTAAGGGGCCTCTGGGACAATGTCAAGCGTACTTACATTCTAAGAAAAGAGAAAAGAGAAAAGAGAGAGCAAGGAATTGAAATCCTATTTGAAGAAATAATGATAGAAAACTTTAACCCAGCAAAGAAAATAGACATACAAGCCCAGGAAATGCAGAGAGTCCCAAACAAGTTGAACCCAAAGAGGCCCACACCAAGACACATCATCATTAAAATGCCAAAGGTTAAATGCAAAGAGAGAATCTTAAAAGCAGCAAGAGAAAAGCAGTTAGTTACCTACAAGGGAGCTTCCAAAAGACTGTCATCAGATTTCTCTATAGAAACTTTGCTGGCCAAAAAAGATTGGCATAAAATATTCAAAGTGATGAAAATTAAGGACCTACAACCAATATCACACTACAGCAAAGTTATCATTTAGAATCAAAGGAGAGATAAAGAGCTTCCTAGACAAAAAAAAAAAAAAAAAATATATATATATATATATATATATATATATATATATATATATATATATATATATATATAAAGGAGTTCATCACCACTAACCTGTATTACAAGGAATGTTAAAGGGACTTATTTTTTTAAAGAAGAAAAATTATATATATATATATATATATATGAATAATAATGGTTTCAGATGGGTACTAGATTTATTGGGGTAAATAAACACTTTGTAAATTACACAATGTCTAATTAATGTAGGGAGTGGGCAAGAGAATTAATGGTTAAATCAAGCTATATTCAGAAACTGCAATGTGCTGATTAGCCCTAAGCCCAGACCACTGGGAACATATGGAGCAAAGGAAGATTTCTGCTGGGGTTACTAACAAACCATTTACTAATACCATGAAGAGGAAAAAGAGTCTTTTAGTTGCACCCTACACAAAATAAACACAATCATTTATTCCCTAAGGATAAAACCATAAAGAATCTAAGATCAAAGGCTGAGGATTGCCAGTAGGCTTTCTCACCACATACCTAATTCTTTCACACTGTATATCCATACCATCAAAGGAAAATAGGTAAACAAGGTCTTTAAATTGTTATTCACAGAAACTAAAGAATGATATCATAAACTCAGTTTGCCAACACTTGGGTTTTTTTTTTTTTTTTTTTGCCTTTCCTTTTTCTGTCTTGGTCTTTGTCTCTGTCCCTCTCATTGTCTTTTTCTCTGTCCTTCTCATTGTCCTTTCTCTCTCCCTCTCTGTTCTTCTCGACACTCTCACTTTTTATCTTTGAGAGAAGACCACACTTTGTCTATGGAGCATTAATTCTTCTCTAATAAACTTTCCTTTTTCATCTAACTCTGTTGTGAACTTGAATTCTTTCCTGTGCGCAGTCAAGGACTCTCTTTCTCTTGGTGCATGGACATTCAGGGAAATTTGCCCTGTCCTGCATCATAATCACTATGTTGCACACCTGAAACTAATATAATATTGTATGTTAACTCTAATTGAAAAATTAAAATATATATATTTTTAAAAAATCCAAACATCACTGTGAGAACATTCCACAGAGCTTTAAGTGACTTAGTTTACAGCGTCTTTTTTGAGAGTAGGTTTTATATTTTCCGGGGAGTAGACATAAAGGAGGAGGGAAATGGTAAATTCCCTTGTTGCCTGAGGGAACAGGAGACATCCACCACTGAGATGTGAAAACATACACAAGAAAATGAAGTCCACCTTCCGAACCTGCTGAAGTTTCCTGTGTTCAAGACTGAATGTAATACAGTGTCAGTGGTCTGTGTTGCTACCTACAGCTGTGAGTTGTAAGATTTCAGTTTCAGATGCATACTTAGGGATTTTTTTTCTATTTTAATAAGTCATAAAATGAATCAAGACAATCTCATCATTCTTAATACACATGCAAGTGAAAAGGACCCCAAAAATTACTGTATTGAATATACAGGACAGTTGAATAAGTTGATTCTGAAAATTCCATGGCAAAAAGGAATATATTTCCACAAATTCCTTTTGTAAATAATCTCCACCACCCCGTGGTCTTCATCACTTTTAGAAAATGTTCAAGGATATACATCCTCTAGAAAACTAAGTGAACTTGGAAGATCAGTGAAGAGCTAGGAAGCTGGCCATTTACTCCAGTCCTTTCTTCTGAAATGGTTTTTCTAAACATCCTATAGTGTAGCCATGCTACATGGTCCCTCAGACATAACCTAAACTATATGCCTTTGAAAGGACTATACTAAACTTTAGTATGATATCAATGAATAAGATGTTAAATTGTCTAAGCTAGAATTAAAGCTTGTGAAAATGGTACAAAAAAGAAAGGAGAGAAGTGAAAGTCATTCTGAAGCACTGATGGGACAGTGATAAAATCTATTTTGATTATATATGGAAATCAAAATACAAGAAGGGTACAAAAAAACCTCCAGGCCTGGGTAGCTTAGAAAATGAGTTTCAGATATGATATCAGCAGAATATTCAAGTGTACACATGTGATAGGAAGATGTAGATATAGGACCATAGTGTAAGAAAAAGTTTTTAAAAAATCATTTATAAAAAATTTAGCAGTTAAGAGTCATAATGGTAGATGAAATATTCCATTTCCTAAGGAAGGAAAGGTAGAGGAAGAAGAACAGTTTGAGTATAGCAAACAGAAAATAATCCAGGAAGAAATCTGTTTTCTTTATTCAAGGAAGCTTCATGGGGAATTAACAATACTGATATCAGACTAAGAGAAGACACACAGATTCTTCTCAGAATGGGGTTATGGGTTGGGTAAAGGATTAGGAGATACCAGAAAATCAGGCTCCTCTGATTTACTTTATCTATCTATCTATCTATCTATCTATCTATCTATCTATCATCTATCTATTATCTATCTATCTATCTATCTATCTATCTATCTATCTATCTATCTGTCATCTATCTATCATCTATATATTTTGGCTACTGAAAACATTGTGAGACTATATTTCAGAATATACCCACATGTATCGTACTTTAGAGAGTCCTTGACTGAGCACAGGAAAGAATTCAAGTGCACAACAGAGTTAGAAGAAAAAGGAAAGTTTATTAGAGAAGAATTAATGCTCCATAGGCAAAGTGTGGTCTTCTCTCAAAGACAAAAAGTATTATCATTTAAAGAAATAACCTTATAACCATCAGTGCTATGTGAATATCAAATATTCTCGACTAATTTTATTTCCTTCCATGATAAAATGACAAGTCACAGAGATGAAGGCAAAATGATAAAATAATCTATTTTGATTTCTATAAAAAATTTGACTTAAATTCCATGGCATTCTTAAAATCTCTGAGAAAAAAAAAAAAAAAACAACTTACATTAGAGTTCAGTAACCTCATTACACAGAAGGGCACCAAAAAGACTGGAACAGTGCTAAGGAGGGCCAGTGGCAAAACTAAGAAACAAACAGTAGAAAAGGGAAATAGACAAGATATCTAGAGGAAAAATAAGGGATAAGAGAAAGAAAGAGTAGGAGGGAAAAACCATGTCATAGCAAACGTGCCCAGTTAATATTTGTAAAGTGCTTAGAACAGTGCCTGACATAAATGCTATATATGTTTGCTAAATAAAGAATTCTGGTAGTTACTGGGTATTCCCCATGTACACAGGATGTATATATGTTATTAAACTTTGTTTTCCTTCTGTTTAAAAAAAATTCTATACAGCAGTCCTCAAATAATGTCAATTCTTTATATGATTGATAAGAAAAAAAAAAGCCTATTTCTGGCGGACACTGCTATCTGTATGGAGTTTGTACATTCTTCCATGTCTGTATGGGTTTTCTCTGGGGCTCTGGTTTCCTTCCATAACCCAAAGATGTGTCACATGAGGGAAATTGGCATATCTACATTTTTCAGTCTGAGTGAGTGTGGGTGTGAGTGTGCCTTGTGATGAGAGGGCATCCTGTCCAGGGTAGGTTCTGCCTTGAACCCTGAGCTGCCAAGATAGGCTCCAGCCACCTGCAACCTCGAAATGAAATAATCGGGTCAGAAAGGAATTTTCTTACTTGTTTTTATTCATCTTTCTTAAATTGATGTATAGCTCACATTTATTTCAAAGTTTAATATTAGAAGTGTTTGGAGTCTTTATTTAGAAGTTGGTGATGTTTTTGTGACCAGAAATGTTCCATAGGAATTTAACTCTTGTTTCTAACAATTAGCCTGTGGTAAACTGGTTTAGTTATATGTTGTTTTGGTTAAAGTCACAGTTTCCAAGAAACTTTCAATGACGTTAAGTGAGGACTTACTGTACTCATTAACAATGACAATATGACTCTCTTACCCTTTGTGTAGACATTCCCATTCTTGAAAGCAGAAGCCTAGAGCCTTGATTTCTCAAGGTCCTCTGCAGCTCGTCATTTCACAGCTCTATGTATCCCATCATAAAAAAAATGATCGCATTGTTGATGCTTAAGAATTCTATTTTCTATGTCATCACTTTCCAATTTACCTAAGGTTATAATTCAACTACTTTTTTTTAAAATATACAACACTCATTTGGTAGGTTTCTTAGAATTTGCGGGCATGAGATATTTCATTTGCTACTAAACACATTAACAACTAGTATTCCTCAAACAGGCCCTTCATTTATAAGATAACCCTGTTAGTAAGCTCTACTGTAAATTATTTGGTACGTGAAACTTTTTGATCCCATTAGTAATGAAGGAGGCATTTTTATTCAAATGTAGCAGGATGTTCAGCTTCCAAGACAATGATTCTGCAGATAAAAAAGCAGATACCATACTTGTAGTTTAGGCTCTCAGGGACAAAAATCTTAATGGAGGCCAAAATTTCCTGAGACTTTATGGAAATAACCCTTTAAAAGGTTTGCATTTGGTTGTCCTTCTCAATGTCAATTCTGATTTCGCCTGAGGTCAGAATATTCTTGACAGAACTCCCCCTCCTTTGCTATTCTTTAATAGTACTGTAATTTCCTCACTTCTCTTTCTAATGAATATTTCAACTGTCTCAGGGAATAATTATTGTGTGTTTAGCAAATAACAAAATGACTTACAAAAATGTACTTAACTGAAGATCAGCCTTTCTTAGAATTATCATTTTTCTTTGAGCTCTTTCCTCTGACTCCTCAACAACTATCAACAATAAAATGAACAGTAACTTCGTGTGCTCTCTTATGATTAAAATCTTAAGCTTGATGCAAATTAGTACTCATAGGTAGCACTCACTTCATATAGTAAGTAGTAGAAACTTGGATGAGGGTGTGCACATAAGTGCATCTTTCATTTTGTATTCATACAGAGCATACAAAATATTCAAGCATCAATCAGGGAGCTTTTGAACAAAGCAGTATGCAAAATGAAATAGAATTAGGAAGAGCATTAAAAACTCATATTGTTTACATTAATTTTTCATTGAAGGCTTATATCATACAGTATTTAACCAGGTAACAATTTTGAGAATATGTAGAGAACAAAATCAGTTATCTATTACACACAGTGATAGTCAGCCATGCCACTTAAAGTGTATCTTTTAAAATTAAAGTTCAAATGCAGTAGTACAGATGAGCCTGGGACAAAATAAGTGGCTGACATGTTCTCAGAAAACAGCATTTAAAATCATATCAGTTGAATAGTTTAATCTGACATTTCTTAAAGTGAGACAATATTTGAAGGTCACCAGTTCAACATCTATCCTATAGAAAAGACCATGACTGCTTCATATTACATTGCCCTTTTGCATTTATTTCAGAATCTTTTTCATTGGTATTTTTTTCTTTACTTTTTTTTTAAGAATATACAGTGATTCTCAATATGCTTTGAAGTGTGTTAGGCTGAAGAAATAGTAATTTCAAATTTATTAAGGTGAGATGGGCTGGACTCACCCAAAAGACACTTTGCTGCATTCAGCTGTCAGGTTAGCAATATCATGAGGCTGAAATAACAATCTCAAGGGAGATCTCAGAGAGATTTCCCAGAAACCACAAGAGCCATTTCTATGAACTCTAATCCCACTTCATAAACATTCAATGTTGACCTTCTTGTTGGCAAACATGGATGCATTTAGGATTGTCTTATCTATAAATACTTAACAAGGCTTTGCTTTCAGTTTTGTGATTGTTTTTTCCTCTCTTTGTGTGTGTGTGTATGTGTGTGTGTGTGTGTGTGTGTGTGTGTGTGTGTGTGTGTGCATTGCTAGAATAGAGCGATGCTTTCATTTTCCTTAAAATATTGGAGCTAAATGCTACAGGAAAATTAATGGAATCTACAAGGTAAGGTTCCTTATACACCTTTCCTATAGAAATGTATTAGTGGTTGTCCTATCAATGACATACAAGTATGTGATCATTCATTAAGATTAGTAGACTCCAAAGGAAAATGATAGCATAGTTAAATGTCTTTTCAAGGAAGTTTATGGCAGTGAATGGTTAAAATTGATCATCATACGATATTTCTGCCCTCACATTTAGATGATTATACAGTTTCATGAGACTATAAGCTGACAAATGAATTGAGAATCAATCTATCTGTCTCTCTCTGTCTCTCTGTCTCTCTCTGTCTTTCTTTGTCTGTCTCTCTCTCCTGTCTATCTAACTCTGTAAGGATATACTGTATTCCAGAAAAGATCAACTTACCTATGCAATCCTCCTTGCAACAAAATCAAGCCTATCCATTTAATTCTTCTTGTTTAGTATCCACATTTACTGCTCCTATAAAGTCTAATAGATTCTGCTTTATTCCTCATCTTAGCATTGCATATAGGTACTTTATCCTGTTGTAAGATCTTTTCTTTGCCTATTCTCAACCTTAGGGAGCTTGTAGTATTGGTGAAAATTCTGACCATTACTGAAATATACCACACATACACAGACACAGAAGAGAAAAACAAAAAGGACAACCTACATGATACTCTCTTACTCCTCACTTCTTAACAGCATGGATATTCTGCCATACTTTGATTATTCTTTTTGGTGAAGCAGTAATGTAGAGAAAGCTAGGTCACAGGAGTGTTCAAGGGGAATTTAAAAATGAACATGTTGGGATTCACTGATCTATACTATACAAAGGATGACTGTCAGCTATGAGCAAATTTAACACTCAGAAATCCTTATAGAATTGACTGCAAATATACAGGAAGTCTCTACATGAAAACTCAATCTAACTGCATCTGGATCTATATCTTGACTATTCTGATTTTACATAAAGATAAGGTGACCAAATTTTTCTCAAATTAAAAACAAACAAAAATTAAAGCCCAAGGTTTTTGCATTTTTTTTAATATTATCTCATTTAGAGTTTTCATAGACTCCTCAAACTCAACAGGTATAAAATGGAACTCATTATCCTACCTCCCCACCCCACCTGTATTTTCAGCTCCCAAAAGTGAATGACATCATGGCAGATAAATGGAGTAGGGATAGGGGTGGAGTAGAAGTGAGAGAAACTGGTATAAAAGTACAAGGCCTAGGATGTTATTAAAAATCATCCTTAAAGATTTTTAGCTGACCTTCCCTTGCTAGAGTCAGAAGAAAGTTTTCCAACTCAGCTTAAACTTGATCTTGGTAGCATTGAATGGTATCGCCATCTATCCAATCTCTCAAGCCAGAAACCTGTTTTTTTTATTCCCCATATTTAATGAGTCATATTTAATGCCTGTCAATTCTAGAGAGTTCATATATCTCAAATCTCATGGTTCTCAGGTGTAGTCCCTGGACCAGTGGCATAAACATCCCCGGGGAACTTGTTAGAAATGCAAATTACTGGGCCCTTCCCCAGACCAACTAAAACAGAAACTGAGGGGTAGGGTCTAGCAATTTGCAATTTAACAAGACCTCCATGTGATTTTGATACACACTCAAGTTTGAGAACCATTGTTCAAATCTATGCCTTTATGGTTATTCTCATTGTCAATTACAACTTGACCCTCATCATCTCTCTTCTGGACTATAGCAATAGTCTCCTATCAATTTCCTGGCCTTCAGTCTTACCTTACCAATCTGTTCTCCATACTATCACCAGGGTGAACCCTCTATGTCACCAATGTGATTATTAAAATCCTTCCCTGGGACTTCCATGCCTATAGAAGTGGCGTTTAAACTGTTCGTAGGTGAATTTGCCCCCAGACAAGACAGAAGCTCAGTGGGTAGTACACCAAACTTCAAATTTCACAAGTAGAGTTAGAAAACCACTGGCCTGCAGGAAAAATGAGATGCTCCTTAGGATAACACAGTTCCTCTTCATCTATCCCCAGCTTTCTTTTCCAGCCTCATCTCTTTTCATGTCCACCTTCCACATCACTCTTTAGCTGAAGACCAGGCTGTTTGAAGTTTCTGTGCCACTGCTTCATTGGCTTAGAACATCTGCCCATCCCTACTGCTTGTTCATCAGATACTACCAACTTATTTCCTATCCCCTACCAGTCCACACTTACAAATGGCTCTAGTACTAGTATATGTTCTCCATGAAACTTTTATCAGATACCTACTTATCATTATTCTACTAGATGGAATTGATTACTCATCCCCCCTTTGTGTCCTCATAGTAACAATAATTGTGGTGAGAATGGTAGTTAATATTTATTGAACAATGCCTGTGTTATATGTCAGGAATTGTGCAAAATTCTTTATATGCCATGTGCATGCCATTTTAAACCTCAAAAGTCTATGAGGTACAATTATTATATCCCTTTAGAAATGAGGAAACTGAAGTTTAGGAAGTTTAGACTTAATTTACTTGCCCAAGTTGCACAGCATATATGTGGCAGAATGGGATCATCTCATCTATTTAAATTTCAAAGCATACACACTTAACCTTTACAACACAGGACTAAGCTCATAATACAAAAGTCAGGTGAGTAAGGAATAAGACAATAGTGAATGGCAGACACTATGGAACTGAAGATGGTGTACTCAAGCAATAAGCATGTAAAAAAAGGAAGGGGAGGGAAGGAAAGAGAGGAAGAGTCCTGTGTTGCCAACAAAATCCATGACAGGATAATATATTAGGACAGTATTGCATATATCTTTCTCGCTGCTGTAGGTGCCCCATGAAAGAAAGGTAATTTTCCACTTTTCACCTATCCACAAACCTTGCATCTTAAACATCAAGGCAGAGGGATGTGAGACAAAGGGATAGGAAGAAGGGGTACAAGTGGTCCATAGAAGGAGAAGGAAAGAAGCTACATCCTCCCTGAGACTGGAGGTCATAGTGACAGAGAATTGCCAGGTATTTCGGGGATCTCATAAATGGTTGTACTCCTAATGGAGGGACCTGATATGGATATCCAGGAAAAATGGTCACTAGATAAATATCCCTGTGCACAAAGATCAGCATGAACCATGCCTTTCAGCAATCATGACTACTGACCTCTCCAAATTTTCTGTGCTGGGTAAACCCCAGTGTTCTAGTTCCTTATTGCTACTATAATAAACTACTGCAGACTTAGGTCATAAAAAACAACACGGATTTATCTTACAGTTCGAGAAGCCAGAAGCCTGAAATGGGTCTTGATAAGCTAAAATCAAGGTGTCATCAGGGCAACATTTTTTTCCAGAGGCTCTAGGGGATAATCTATTTCCTTACCATTTCTCACTTCTAGGAGGCTACTCCCATTCTGTGGCTTGTGGCCATTGGAATGTTGGGCCAAGTTCTCATGCTGCCATCTCTCTGGTTCTCCCTTTTCGGCCTCCCTCTTCCTCTTTTAAGAACCCTTGTGATTACGTTGGGCTTACCCAGTTAACCAGGATCATCTCTCTATGTTAAAGTCAGATGAAGAGCAACCTTAATTTCAACTGCACTCTTAATTCTCCTTTGCCATGTGATACAACCTATTTACAGGTTTCAGAGATGAGAACATGGGCATATTTGAGGGCAATTCTGTTTACCATGACCAGTGATTCCTGTACATTTTTTTGAGGAAGTGGGCTATTTGAGAGTATATATCTCATTGCCGTACTGAGTAGGTTCCCTTATGTGAATCTTTTTTAATTTAGAAAAATAATATGAATGCCATGAGCAAATATATTGATATGCATTCCATACCCACAACACTTGATTATTTTATTTCTCTGTATGTAGGTCAGTTCAGTCTTCACCTCTTTACCATAATTTTGGGATTAACAACCATGTCTCTTATTGATTTTTGTTTCTCTAGCACCTAGCACCATGCCTGACACACTGTAGAGACTTATTAATATTTGCTACAATAATAAATAAATGTAAAATGCTTCTTCTGAAAAATAACATCTATAGAGTTCTGTGTGTTACTTAGTTCTAAGCTATATATATCTCGAGACCTGAATCAAGTGTTAAAAAGGGAGGGGGGGTTCAACATACACTGTTTTAAAAATCCATTTAAAATAGATGTCAGCAGTATTTTTCACTATTTCTAAAATGGAGTAAAAGAAAGGTAACTGTTCCTCTAAATCATATGAATTCTTACTTACATTTTATTTCTAATGGATATGGGCAAAGTCACTTTTAAATTAACTATGATTTATGAACTTCATTTACCACTCTTTTTTTTTTTTTTTGGTTTGATCAGAATAATCATCTTTATATAGTACTAGAATTTTATTGCATTATCACATCTCATTATTATGTATTAAATGCTATTATGTATGGTCACTACTTAATATGTTGTGAGAGAAAAAAATTATTGAAGGCTTGACATCTCAGGAACAGGCATTTTATAGTGATGAAGGACTGACTAGGAAGAGTCAATGGTCCTTCAGCTGCCCCTCAGATCATTAACTCCAAGTGATTATTTGCTCCCAAGTACTGTCCTGTGCCCACGTTGTTATTGCTATGTTATGTAGATGCAGGAGAATATATTTTAAACACTTTAATATAAACTCAGTGCTTATGAAGGGTGCCAGATTGAAAGCAATGGAGTCCATCTGGTTATGCACTTGGCTGGTTCCAAGTTACAGAGAGATACTTGACCTTGCAAGAGAAAGAAAACATAACAGTTTTGCTGAACTTCAAGAGATTGACACATGAGCAGCATAGCAGCATGTCAAAGTTAAGCATTTGTATCAAGGAGGAAAATGAGACTACTAACTACACTTCCACTTGAATCTATTTAGTATAATGCCAATGCTGGTGTGTCTGGGGAAGGAGGGTTGGTAGTGGTATTAGGATACACTTTTACTTTAAGATAAAAAATAAATAAATGCTCCATTACCAATGCACTAAGCCACTTAAACAACAGAGTGGAGAAGTTACCTGAGGAGGACCATATCACTCATGTAGGACTGGGAGTAGAGCCCAGGTTTATCGATTGACAGGCAAGGGCTTTTCTACTACATCATGTTATCTCTCTAAGTGAGGAAAAGTAGTTGTTCTCTGAATCTTTTAAATATTTAGAGCAAATTATTTTCATAAATGTGCATTCTTTTGGCCTGTTAAGCAGTTATATTCCATTCTGACATTCACATTATGTTAAGAAGGTTATTGTTTTTCAAAAATTTAACCTTCTTAGTATGAAAAAATACCTCTCAGTTAATATTACATAACTGGCAGACCCACAATTCCCAAATTCAGAAAATTATTTTTACAAATCTCAAAAATCTCAACCTCCTTTCTCAGTAAGATTCTTTTTTAATCTGTAATTTTATTTTCTGATATTAATTTTTTCCTATAGTGATCTGAACTTTTTGGCAATAATATTCCCTTAAGGGTGGTACCTCTAGAAGAATGGCATAGTTAAAACTGACAAATCCCATTTAAATTTCCATTAAGGACTAATCTCAATTAACTAGAAACCAATTTTTAAAAATCTTTAATGTATTTGTACTATATTTTTGAAGGGCAATGCAGATTCCAAGATTTTAAAGATTTCACTTATGTAATTTCATTGTTTTACATATTTTAGAGAAAGTATCAAGTGATTCCAAAGACTTATCACAAATTCAGATCATCCTGGTGACTTTTTTATAAGTTGGGATGAGGATTCTTAATTGAATAATGATGTGTAGCATTGCCAGATATAGGTACAAATGGAGGCAGTAGGTGGGGATCAATTCTTTCCAGTCCATACTAAGCACTTCACATTGACCAATATTTTTAACAATAATGAAGATCCATGAGAGAAGTCTTTCAGGTAACTTAAAAATTCAAATACAGTTCACCCTTGAACAACAAAGGTTTGATTGTATGGGCCCCCTTTTGCACAGGTTTTTTTTTTAATAAATCAAGTCAGCCTTTCCCATCCCCGAGTTTCTGGTTTCACATACAGATTCAGTCAACCGCGAATGGGAAAATAGTATTTTTGCATTCTCAACAGCAGTTTCCCAGCCCTTGGTAGAAAATACTGCTCACCCTCAGGGTTGGTTGAATTCATGGATGCAAAGAGCCAACTGTAGTTAAATTTGGGGGAGTCAGAATTTATACACATAATTTTAAGCCAATTTATATATGTATATTATCAATAAATTTTATTACACTGTAAAAAACACCATCCAAAGTTTAAGTTTTAAAAATTCAGTAATGGAAACAACAGGAAAATAATATTCTAATTATCATAATTTTGCCTGTGGGCCATATAGCTTTGGCCAGCAATGTCCCTAGTGGTAATACAAACCATTAAAATGAGACAATTTTTTTATAATCAACCTCAATTAGATTTGGTTCATGCTTAATGAAATGTAAACTTTAATTTTTGAGAGGCTTTAAAACAGAAAATGGTAACTAATAAAACTAGTCTTCTCAGGGTCACTACCACAGGGCTCTGACTTAAGTCCTATATATTGTAATTTTCATGTACCTAGAATTATTAGCAAATTTTTTACTGTGGAGTGGGTAGTGTGTGCCAGTAGCACAAATCCCTTGTGTTGCTCAAGGGTTAACTGTAATCTGAAAGTATCCCCCATCTTGCCATATTTTCGCACATATTCCATTCAACAGATAGGCTGAAGATAGAAGCAACCACTTTCTCAATATCACAGGTGAATGATACCTACATTGGCAGGTTTACCAAAAGAAACGACACCTAAGTAGTTGCTCGATAAATATTTGTTGAGCATACAAATCAATAAATGAATGCAATACTGTGAAATACTGATATTTTACTACAGACTTTCCTAAAAAAATAAAACATTCATTTCAAGAGGCAAATATTTGTTTATCAGCAAAATTATCTGAATGGAAATACTTTTGCCATTCATAAGGAGAAATGCCATATTTATTTTGCAGTCAATGAATACTATTAAATGCTTTTGCAAACATTCTCATGGTTACTGCTGTTCTCTTGTACCCTGGAGATATTCCTATTAGTGAAGGAGTCTCTTGGTTTTAGTAGCTATATGTGGAAAATGTCACCGAATCATTCAAAGAGTAATAATTATATGGGGGGGGAGAGGGGAGGTAGATGGGGTAAAGGGGGTTAGATATGCAGTGACAGAAGGAAATCTGTTGAAGGTGAATACACAGGGTGTGTGTATATGTCTTACTTTTAAAAAATAAAAAATAAAAGAGTAATAGTTATGGAGTACGGACACAAACAAGTTCATCTATATAATTGGCTAAACAGGTTTTTAAAAGCTTAAAACAATGCAATTTCACTTACATGGCACTCAATAAGTTTATCTAAATAAATCAGTGGAACGTTCCATCCTTTTCATTGTATAGCTATGTGTTCCATTTCCAAAGTAAATTTTAGTGTAGAATGCACATACCTTGATAGATCCAGAAATTATGGGAACCAAAAAGGAGACATCTGAATAAAGGTCACCCTTGTAATTCCTGTAAACAAATAAGGCCAAATTATCCTTCAAACATATGTACAAGCAGGTCTAAAACAGTCCTTATAGAAGGGAAAGGAAGAGAGTGGGGTGGGGGTGGGAGTGGGCCACAAGGGTGTGAATATAAGACTTCATTTTGTAATTAACAAGAGATAAAGGAGTCAGTTTCTTTAAAAGTTTGCTTGAAACTTCAAAGCATATTAACTATGCTGCTAACAGAGACTGTCTTAATTATAGATGAGCATACCTAGAGGACTGTGGAATTTTCACCTACAAAGACTCTTTCAGCTTAACGCGATTCAATTTTTACTCAATATTCCACTCATTTTGAGATGAAATGTCCACAATTTCAAGTTTTCATCATTGTAAAAAATTTATAGTTATTGTATTTTTTATATTAAGATAATCCTTTACAGTTTACACAACACTTTTATATATACCTTTCATTTAATCCTCAAAACAATCCTGTTATAACATTAGGAAACTGAGGCGCAGAGAGCTTAAACAGCTTATACAAAGTCGCATACATGGTTATCAGCCAGAACTAGAATCTATGTCCCCACACTTTGGGTTAAATCATTTTCTAATGTCCCACATGACTTCCCTTATTCAACAGTTATTAAATTGACTATATGTCTCCATATGTCACCCTTGGTACTGGGTATAGGGCAAGAATTGTGCCCTATAATGATGCCCACTAATTACTCAACTTGAGAAGTATACTTTTCTCTGATTTTTATAGTGCCATATATATACATACACACAAATATATATATATATATATATGTATATATATGTATATATATATATGTACATATATATATATACATATATATATATAGTTTTAAATATACATCTCTGTGTGGTATGTGTATATTTTTATCGACATATAAATATGTTAACGATATATCGATAAATGAACAAAGCACATTATAAAGTAATTGCAAAGTGAGTCTTCATTAGGAAAAGATATATATGTAGTAAAATATATATTATTTTCTTCTTTCTGTGTATTTATATTTTCTAATTTTTCTATAATGAATATATATTACCCATATATAAAAAGACATATACTTTAAATTCTTCAAAAACCCATTTTAGAAATGACGGTATGGTAAATTAAAGCAAAAAGAAAAGAAAAACTTAACTTCCAATATTTTATGATTGGCACTTAATTAACTTTATGGCTCCAATTTATCAATCAAGTAATACCAAAACCTATTTTTTATATATATATTTGAGGCAAAATCTCATTAGGTAAGGGCAAAAATATTGAAATTATTTCACAGTAAATAAGAGAGAAGATTATATTTAGATGCAATTTATTAAAAATGCAGGTCAATAACATGGTCACTTTTGACAAATACCACCAAGGTGACCTTGTAATGATAATAGAGTATTATATTATTACTAATGATCTCAATGTCTGATGCACTATATATAAAGCATTCATAAAAGATTGAAGTGGTGCTCTGGATAGTTGCAATCTAATTGCCTAATTTGAATTTTTCATTCTTCTTAATGTTGCACTCAAAAGACATAGTTCTGCTCAAGTGTTCATATGGTTCCATAATAGTGCTAAGTTAGAAACTTTCAATGAAAAATATTTCAGAAAGTACTTAGGTCTAGAGCACAAAAAAATATTTCTGGCTTTTTGCCACTTACACCAGAGTGAGTCCGTACAAATTGGCTTCATAATCATAAGGCTGATTCTGCAAGGAGGGTAGCAAAAAATGTTGTAAAAAATAAACTGCCTTAGAACAAATTAGGAAGTATCACACTACCTGATATCAAACTATATTATTACAAGGCTACAGTAATCAAACAGCATGGTACTGGCATAAAAACAGATACATTGATCAATGGAACAGAATAGAGCTCAGAAATATGCTCATATGCTCATTTAATATATGACAAAGGAGGCAAAAATATACAATGAGATAAAGACAGGCTCTTCAATAAATGGTGTTGGGAAAATTGTACAGATACATGCAAAAAAATGAAATGGGACCACCTTCTTACACCATATACAAAAAGAGACTCAATATGGATTAAAGACTTAAATGTAAGACCCTAGAAGAAAACTTCTAGAAGAAAACATAGGCAGTAAACTCTCTGATATTGCTATCAGTAATTTCTTTTCAACTATATCTCCTCAGGCAAGGGAAACAAAAGAAAAAATAAACAAATGGTACTATATCAAACTAAAAAGGTTTTGCACAGCAAAGGAAACCTTCAACAAAACAAAAAGACAACCAACTGAATGGGAGAAGATATTCGCTTATGATATATCTGATGAGGAGTTAAAATCTAAAATATATAAAGAACACATACAACTCAACAACAATAAAAAACCACAAACAATTTGATTAAAAAATGGGCAGAAGACCTAAACAGATATTTCTCCAAAGAGGATATACTTACTGACGGCCAACAAACATATAAAAAGATGCTCAAGGTCATTAATTATCAGAGAAATGCAAAT
This sequence comes from Eidolon dupreanum, assembly GCA_028627145.1. Taxonomy (NCBI): domain Eukaryota; kingdom Metazoa; phylum Chordata; class Mammalia; order Chiroptera; family Pteropodidae; genus Eidolon; species Eidolon dupreanum. The sequence goes on from CM053505.1 coordinate 76,220,271, forward strand.
TACAACTACAACGAAATATCACCTCACACTTGTCAGAATGGCTATCATCAATAAATCAAAAAACAAGTGTTGGTGAAGATGTGGAGAAAAGAGAACCCTCATACACTGTTGGAAGAATTGCAAATTGGTACAGCCACTATGGAAAACAGTCTGGAGGGTCCTCAAAATATTAAACATAAATATACTTGTTGACCTAGCAATTGCACTTCTGGGTGTTTATCCAAAGAAAATCAAAACAATAATTCATAAATATCTATGCACCTCTATGTTCATGGCAGTATAATTTACGATGGCCAAGATACGGAAGCAACTTAAATGTCCATCAACAGATGATTGGATACAGAAGTTGTGGTTTATATATACAATGGAATATTAGTCATCCTTAAAAAGAATGAAATCCTAACATTTGCAACATGGATGGACCTAGAGGTTATTATGCTGAGTGAAATAAGTCAGACATAAAAAGATAAATGTCATATGACTTCACTGATATATATAATCTAAGGAACAAAAAGAACAAACTAATCGAAAACAGACTCACAGATATAGAGGACAATCTGCTGATGGCTGGAGGGAGTTTGGGGTTGCTGTGAGAAAGGAGTAAAGGGTTAAAGAAGTACAAGTTAGTAGTTGATAGATGGTCACAGGGATGGGGAACACAGCACAGAGAATCCAGTCAGCAGTAATTAATGCCTATGTGTAGAGCCATAGGGAAGATATAGTAATCAGGAGGATCATTTCATAAACTACTTAAAAGTCTATACAATGTACTGTATACTTAAAACTAATAATAAAATAAAATAAAATGTTAAAAAATTAAATAAACTGCTCTATATGCAGCATTTTGCCTTGGTGAGATACACAGAGAACTGGGAAGCAAGAGAGCTTTAAAATGATATAGCTCTTCTCTGCTCACTTTTAAATGGTTTTCAGACTCAAGCTGTTAGAACTGTATCTCCTCATTTATGATTAGAGAAGGCCAGCTCACACAGTGATCTCTATAAGATCCCCCAGGTTACTTGCCATTACTTACCAGTTCCAATATGTACCACTTCCTTTAGCTCTTACCTCTTTATTATACTCAAGAATTCATTTCTAATAAAGAAACCGTTGACTATCTTAATACTGTATGTGGGCTAGCTACCCTTTAAGAAAAAAAAAAGTTAGAATGTTCATCATCATCAAATGTAACCAAATAATGCACTCTAGAAGCAAAAACAGCAGAAGTCACAAATGTGGGAAATGCATCTCACAGAAATAACTATTGCTTTTGGAGATAGGTTAGAGTATGCAAGCAAAATCCTAAATGCAGATCTGAGTAGCTCACTAAGAGAACATCTAACCCAGATTTTCATTACTGTCACTGCTTTTTGCTTGGTCCTACATAAAGAATAATATTATACATTCTATAGTCTCAGCTTACCAAAATGAAACTGTCATCTGAGATTGGCTACAGAGATGAAATACATAAATTGGAGGTGAACAGAAGAATGGTCTTAAAGTCTGATTCAAAAAACACATACATACATATGAATATGCATATCTGTGTATGTAGATAGACATCTTTCTCAGATGGAATTAAAAATTATAATTTAGAGTGTGGAGAAACACAGCAGAGTTAGAGATGTTTCCAGATCTCTCCCCTTGAAACAACAATAAGCTGAACATCTAAAACTCAATAAAAAATATGCTACCTGGACACCAGTGTGTCTGAGCATGGGATCTGAGAATAACAGCTACCTACCACAGGTCAGAACCCCGGGAGTCAGGCAGTAGACTAGGAGAAAGTGTGGCAGGTTCGCTGAACAATACCACCTAGGAGAGCTGTGACCTTTATGCAGTCACAGTACCCATGGATCAGGGCAGAAAGCAGAGAAGTGGGGATGGCAGAAAAGTGTGAGACAAGTAACAGATGATTGTTACCAGCCATGGTTGCAAAACGTGAACCTGAGCCACAGCCCCCACTGCCTAATCCACAGGGTCCCTTCCCCCATGTTTTCCAAGACCAAACACAACGGAACACTTGGGGAATCTCAGCAAATGCTACCGAAACTGTAGCTAAAACTGAGAGCGACTGAGATTGAGGGTAGCGAGCATGACTGAATATTTATAAGGAAAAAAAGGCGTTATTGAGACTTTATATAAAGCAGGAATCCAAGATGCTTAGACGCCACCTACTGGAAACCAAAGTAAAAATGCAAACTTAACAACAGGCTAAAAACAGACCTTTATATAAACTTCTTTCTGGGGTGGGGGGGGGGGAGGACAATACACTTCCATTAATGCCCAGGCAGAGAAATAGTCCATGAAACACCATGAACAATGAAGGTGACAAGGCAGCTCAGAAACAAAGAAAAAAATCTCCAGAAAATAAGCTTAAAGACAGAGAAATATGCGACTTAAATGACAGAGAATTCAGGATGGTACTTCTAGAAAAACTCAATGAAATCCAAAATAATTCATATCAACAATTACAAGAATTGAAAAAAAAACTAGATCAGCAGAATGAGTCGTTTTTTTTTTTTGCTTGTTTGTTTGTTTGTTTGTTTTTTATCAAGAACATTGAAATCTTCAAAAGGAACCAATTAGAACTTCTGGAGATGAAGAACACATTAAAAAAGATGAAAAATAAAATAATAAGCTTGGGGAATATAGCTGACAAAATGTAGGAAAGGATGTGACATCAAAGAAAGAAATCTAGAAATAAAATAGAAGACAGAAACCAAGAACGAAAAATAATGAAAAATACTAGAACTAGCTGATACTATCAGGAAAGAAAACATAAGAAAAATGGGCATTCTCAAAGGGGAGAAAAAGGAGCAGGAATTAGAAAGCATTTTCAGACCAATAGTTGATGAGCATTTCCAAAAGCTAAGAAATAAACTATGCTTGGAATTCAAGAAGTCAACAGGACATCCAATTATCTCTACTCAACAAGGACTACTCACAGACACATTACATTAAAATTATCAAAATGTAATGACAAAAAAAGAATTCTCAGGGCAGCCATGGAAAAGAAGATGGTAGCCTATAAAGGAAAACCCATTAGATTATGGTCAGACTTCTCAGTACAAACCATACAAGCAAGAAAGGAGTGCAGTTAAATATTCTAACTGTTAAATAAAAGGAAAAATCAGCCTAGAATAATGTATCCAGTAAAACTCTCCTTCAGATATGAAAGAGAAATAAAGACCTTTCCAGACATACAAAAAATGAGAGAATTCTCCACTACAAGGTCTGCATTATAGGAAATACTGAAATAAAATGAAATGACAAAAAAAAAAAACACATAATTATGAGTAAGGCAACTATCACGCAGATAGAAGCAGAAGAGTGCAACCTTTACTAAGAACAGGGCATTATAAGCTTAGACAATAAGAAGAGGTTTGCTATTGCAAGATAATAATGAACATTCAGTATATATAGGGACAAATTGGGACAACAATGACAGAAAAGGGAGAAATTCAAAGATCCAAATTTGCAAAGGGGAATGGAGATGAGGCACAAGCAGAAGATATTCATATATATTCATAATGGTAACTACACACCAAAGATTCAGAACTGAAGTATGTAACATAAAACAAAAAGGACCAGAGGGAAAATCCACAAAACCCAACCAAAATAGAAAAAAAAAAAACAAAAACAGACACACAAGGACAAGAAAGCAATGGAAAAATCAAGCTACCAGAAAGCAAAAGATAAAATGGGTATAGGAAAATCTCATATTTCAATAATGACCCAAAATGAAAATAGGCTGAACTCACACCAATAAAAAGGCACAGAGTTGCAGATTGGATCAGAAAAGAAAACCCAACCATATTCTGCCTCCAGGAGGCACATCTCAGTTCCAAAGACAAACATAGACTAACAGTGAAAGGGTGGAAAATGATATTTCAAGCAAATGGCATTCAGAGAAAAGCGGAAATAGTGGTACTAATATCTGACGAAATAGACTTCAAAATAAAACAGTTAAAGAAAGATACTGAAGGACACTTCATAATGATAATGGGAATCATACACCAAGAGGACATCACACTTATTAATATCTATGTTCCCAATCAGGGAGCACTGAAATATGTAAAGCAATTAATAACAGAACTGAAGGGAGAAACAAACCAAAACACTATTATAGTAGGGAACCTGAATACCCTGCTGTCAGATATGGACAGATCATCCAAATAGAAAATCATTAAGGAAACAACATCCTTAAATGACACATTAGATCTACTGAACATAATTGACATATACAGAGTCTTCTATTCCAAAATGGCTGCTTCTACATTCTTCTCTAGTGCATATGGAACACTCTCAAGGATTCACCACATACAGGGACACAGAGATAGCCTCAACAAACATAAGAGGATTGAAATCATACCAACAATATTCTCTGATCATAATGCTTTTGAAGCTGGATATCAACTGTATTAAGAAAGTGGGAAGAACCACAAAAACATGGAGATTAAAGAACATGCTACTGAAGAATGAATGGGTCAGAGAAGAAATAAAAAGAGAGATCAAGAGATATGTAGAAACATATTATAATGATAGTACAACATATTAAAACTTTGGGGATATGGCAAAAGCAGTTGTAAGAGGAAAATTCATATCATTACACACGTACCTTCAAAAACAAGGAGTCCAAATAAACAATCTAACATTTTATCTTAAAAAACTAGAAAAAAATGAAATCTAAATCAGCAGAAGGAAAGAAATAATCAAATTAGAGCAGAATAAATGAAGCCAGCAACAAAAATAATAGAAAAAATAAATGCAACAAAGTGCTGGTTCATTGAGAAGGTTAATAAAATTGACAAACCCCTGGCTAGACTCATTAAAGAAAAAAGAAAATGAACACAAATAAACAAAATCAGGGTTGAAGGAGAAGAAATGACAACAGACAACACAGAAATACAAAGGATCATACAAGAATATTGTGAAAAAATATATAACATAACACCAAATTAAATAACATAGAAGAAATGGACAAGTACTTAAAAAGATACAATCTTCCTAGACTGAATCAAGAACTGGAAAATCTAAATAGATTAATCAGCAGTTTGGAAATTGAAACAACCATCAAAAATCTACAAAAAAGTCAAAATCTAGGACCAGATGGTTTCATCAGTGAATTCTACCAAACACTCAAAGATTTAATAACTGTTCTCCTCAAACTCTTCCAAAACATTGAAGAGGAGGTAATACCTCCTAACTCATTTTATGAAGCCAATATTACCCTGCTAGCAAAACCTGGTGAAGATAATACAAAAAGTGAAAACTAGAGACCAATATCTCTCATGAACAGAGATGCAAAAATTCTAAATAAGATACTAGTGAACTGAATATAGCAACATATTAAAAAGATTATACACCACGATCAAGTGGGCTTCATCCCAGGGGCGCAGGGATGGTTCAGCATAGGCAAATCAATTAATGTGATGCATCACATAAACAAATTAAAAAATAAGAATCATATCAACAGATGCAGAAAAAGCCTTAGACAAGAAACAACATCCATTTATGATCAAAACACTTAACAAAATCGGTATAGAAGGAAAATACCTTAACATAATAAAGGCCATAAATGATGAACTCTCAGTCAACATTATACTTAATGGTGAAAAACTAAAAAACATTTCTCTAAGATCAGGAAGAAGGCAAGGTTGTCCACTATCGCCACTGTTATTCAATGTAACATCAGAGGTCCTAGTGAGTGCAATCAAACAAGAGAAAGATATAAAAAGCAAACATGAAACGAATAAGTCAAACTGTCACTATTCGCAGATGACATGATTTTCTACATAGCAAACCCTAAAGACTCCACAAAAAACACTACTAGAAACAATAAGCAAATATAGTACAATTTCTGAATACAAAATCAATGTTTGAAAATCCATAGCATTCCTATACTCTAAACAATAAAGTATCAGAAAAAGAAGTGGAAAAATAATTCTTTTTGAAATTGCAGCAAAAAGAATAAAATATCTAGGAATAAATCTAACAAAACATGTGAAGGACCTGTATAATGAAAACTATAAGACCCTATTTAAAAAAAATCAAAGTAGATACAAAGAAATGGAAAGATATTCTATATTCTTGTATTGGAAGAATCAATACTTTAAATGACCTTAGTACCCAAAGCATTATACAGATTTAATGCAATCCCCATCAAAATCCTATCGGTATTTTTTAAAGAAAGAGAACAAAAAATCATCAGAATTGTGTGGAAGCACAAAAGACCCCGAATTGCCAAAGCCATCTTGAGGAAAAAGAACAAGGCTGGAGGCATCACTTCGCCCAACTTCAAATTATACTACAAAACAACAGTAAACAAAACAGCATGGTATTGGCAGAAAAACAAACACACAGATCATGGAAGAGAATTGAAAGTCAAGAAATAAATCCATGTTCCTATGGGCAAATAATTTTTGACAAAAATGCCAAAAACAGAGGAGGAAAAATAATGGTGTAGATGATAGAGGCTTTGTTCATCCCTCTGGCAACCAAATCAAACTTATGACAGAAACAAGGAGCAAGCAGCAGAAAAAAATATCGCCTGGGATCTTACTAAACAAGCTATACAACTAGTGAGAAATCCAAGAAATCACCCTACAATGGCAGAAGGTAGGACAGGGCAAGGACACGGGGCTGCCCGATCTCTAGCGCCTGAGTGAGACAGAGGCTGTGGCAGCGGCAGTGACAGTCTACTCTTAAAGGGGCTGCGTCCATGAACAGATTTTTGTGGTGATGGTGCTTCTCACTCTGAGCACCAGTGTCAATTCATCTGTGTGCAGGGGGCACCAGGGACTTACAGGAAGACATTGTCAGATTGAGGGCCAAGGCAAAACTTACTGTGTACAGAAGTGATGAAAGTATCCATTGTTCCCTATTGAGCCCTCCCACCTCCCAGTGCACTGACACAGCGCCACCATAGCTGTGATATCATAACTGGATAAAAGAGGTCCTTCAGTCCAGAGGATTCCCTGAAACACCGCCTCCCCCAACTCACAGCTCCACCCAAGCCACATCCAGACATATACCCACCAGGTCAAGTGCTCCTTGCTGAGCAGCGCCTAGACTCACATTAGAGGCAGCTGGCCTTGGTTTCTGGTGTGGCCTTTTGAGGCAATTATAAGCACAGCATCTGTGAATTGCTTGCTGAATATTAACAGGTGACCCTAGAGGGGCACAGGTGGGGGCTAAATTTGGCCTGCAGCTGAACCCCTCTCAGGACTGCGCCGCTGGATACCTACTTCACAAATCCACACTAATAAGACCGGGAGACTTAGGAGCTTTGCTTACTACATAGAAACAGACACAGAAAGGCAGCCAAAATGGGAAAACAAAGAAGCAGAAACCATAAGAGAGAACAGAACAGAGATCCATATTAATGGAGTGAAGTAATCTAACAGATGCAGAGTTCAAAACATTGATTATAAAGATGCTCAATGAACTTTTGGGAAGTGTAGAGAACTTAAACAAAGTGATAAAAAACATAAAAATGGAAATAGAAGTTATTAAAGGGAACCAGTCTGAAATGAAGAACATATCATCTGAGATGAGAAGTACATTAAATGGAAGAAACAAATAAAGAAAAGGATCAAATGCCCTATCTAGAGGATGGGAAAGCCAAGGTCACATAATCAGAATGGCAAGAGATAAGATGCCAAGTCTATAAAAATAATTTAAGGAGCTATGGGACACTATTAAGTGTCCAAATATCTGTCTGATCAGCATAACTAAAAAAAAAATCAAGATAATGATGGAAACTTCCCTAACCTGGTGAAGGAAAAGGGACATAAAACCCTAGGAAGCTCAGAGAATTCCAAAACTCAGGGATCCAAAGAGGCTCATACCAAGACACAGCATAATTAAAATGCTAAAGGTTAAATACAAAGAAAGAATATTGAAAGCAGCAAGAGAAAATAGATAAACAGAAAAACTTATAAGGGAGTACATATAAGACTGGTAGCTGATATCTCAAAAGAAACTATGCAGGACAGAAGGGCTTGGCAAAAAAATAAATAAATATATATATATATATATTTGACAGGACGAAGACCCAGGTTCTACAACCAAGGATACTTTATCTAGCAAAGCTAAAATTTAGAGTTGAATGACAGATAAAGGGCTTTCCAGACAAAAATAAGCTAAAGGAATTTAGCACCACCAAGCCAATATTACAGAAAATGTTGGAGGGCCTTCTTTAAGAAGAAAAAATACAAAAGGCTCACTTCAAATTAAAAGACACAAACAGACTAAAAGGAAGGAGATAGAAAAAGATATTGCTTTGATGGAACTAGAAGGTATTTAAGTTAGAGAAAGATAAACGCTATATGATTTCACTTATATGCAGAATCTAAGAAATAAAAAGAACAAACTAATCAAAAACAGACTCACAAATATAGTGGACAATTTCGTGATGGACAGAGGGGAGGGGAGTTTTGGGGGCTGGGGAAATGGGGTGAAGGGTTAAAGAAGTGCCAATTAGTAGCTGATGGATGGTCACAGGGATGGGGAACAAGGCATAGGGAATGCAATTAGCATTAATATGTTGTCTAGGTGGAGGGCCAAGGGAAGGAGGGAGCAATTGGGTGATGGTTTAATGAACTATATAAATGTCTAACCAATTTACTGTATACTTTAAACTAATTAAAATTTAAAATAATAATAATAATAATAATAATAATAATAATAATAAAAATAATAATAAAATAACAAAAGAAACACGCCTTCTTTGCGACAGAGTAAAGAGAGACCTTTATATAATAAATCTTCTTTCTGGAAAAATAGCAGAATACACTTCCATTAATGTATAGGTGGAGAAACAGTCCATTAGCCAACATGAACAACCAAGGTGACGAGGCATTTCAAAAAGAAAGAGAAAAATCTCCATAAAATAAACTTACAGACATAGAAATATGCAACTTAAATGACAGAGAATTCAGGATGGTACTTCTGAAAAAAACTCGATGGGATCAAAAACAATTCATATCAACAATTTCAGGAATTGAAAAAAAAAACAAATAGATAAGCCTGATAAGTTTTTCAGCAAGGAGATTGAAACCCCAAAAAAGAACCAAATAGAACTTCTGGAGATGAAGAAGACACTGCAAGACATGAAAAATAAAATAGGAAGCTTGAGAAATAGAGTCTACCTAATGGAAGAAAGGGTCAGTGATATTGAAGATAGAACTCCAGAAATAAATCAGAAAGAAGAAAAAGCCAAAGAATGAAAAATAAATAAATAAATAAATAAATAAAAGAGAAATACAAGAACTAGCTGAGACTATCAGGAAAAGAAAAATAAGAATAATGGGCATTATCAAAGGCAAAGAAAAGGAACAGAAACTAGAAAGCATTTTCAGACAAATCATTGATGAGAATTTCTCAAATCTAAGGAATGAGCTGGAGCTTGGAATTCAAGAAGTCAATAGAACACCCAATGAAGGGTTAAAGAAGTACAAATTTATAGCTGTTGGATGGTCAGGTGGATGGGGAGCACAGCATAGGGAATGCAATTGGCATTAATACATTGGCTAGGTGGAGGGGCTGGGGAGGAAGGGAGCGATTGTGGGGGATCATTTTATGAACTATATAGATGTCTAACCAATGTACTATAAACTTGAAATTAACTAACATACAGAAATTTAGAAAAACGTGGCTAAAACATACAGTGGAGAAAGTAAAGCCTCTTCAATAAACGGTGCTGGGAAAACTGGAAAGCCACCTTCAAAAGCATGAAACTAGACTATTGTTTATCACCACACACCAAGATTAAATCAAAATGGATTAAGGACCCAAATATAAGATCTGAAACAATAAAATGCCACGAAAGAAAAATAGAAACTAATCTCAAGGAACTTGGACTTAAAGAAGATTTTATGAATTTGACTTCAGAGGCAAAGGAAGTAAAAGCAAAAATAAATGAATGGGACTACATCAAACTAAAAAGCTTATGCACAGCAAAAGAAACCATCAACAAGGTAAAGAGACAACTATCTGAATAGGAAAAGATATTTGCAAACAATGCCTCTAATAAGGGCCTAATATCCAAAATATGCAAAGAACTTATACAACACAATAACAACAACAACAAAAATGATCTAATCAAAAAATGGCCAGAGGACCTGAACAGACATTTCTCCCAAAAAGACATACAAATGGCCAACAAACAGATGAAAAGATGCTCAATGTCGTTATCTATTAGGGAAATGTAAATCAAAACCACAATGAGATAACATCTCACACCTGTCAGAATAGCTATAGTCAACAGGGCAAGTAATAACAAATGTTGGATAGGATGCAGAGATAAAGGAACCCTCATACACTGCTGGTAGGACTGCAAATTGGTACAGCCACTATGGAAAACAGTATGAGTGGTCCTCAAAAAACTAAGAATTGATCTACCATATGACCCAGCAATCCCTCTACTGGGTATTTACCCCAAAGACTTGAAAACTCATATTCAAAAAGATATTTGCACACCGATGTTCATAGCAGCATTATTCATGGTGGTCAGGACATGGAAGCAACTGACGTGTCTTACGACAAGTGATTGGATAAAGAATCTGTGGTACATATATACAATGGAATATTAGCCATAAGAAGAGATGAAATACTTCCATTTGCAACAACATGGATGGACCTCGAGATAATCATGCTAATAGAAATAAGCCAGATAGAAAAAGTTGAAAACCACATGATATCACTTATGTGTGGGATATAAACTTAAAAGCAACAAATGAACAGGAGAAACAAACAGAGACTCATGGACATAAACAATAGTCTAGTGGTTACCAGAGGGTGGGAGGAAGAGTGGGGAGGGAGGAGATAGATGGGGTAAAAGGGATCAAATATGTGGTGACATTAAAGAATTCAAAATAAATTACGTATTTTTTAAAAAAGAATAAAAAGTGTTTCCCCTCCTTTCCATCTTTACTGTCACTGCCTTGGTTCATATCCTGATAATTGCTTGCAGTAGCCACACAACCCCTTAATTTCTCACTGCTACTACTCTTAACCCACTTCTATCTCTTCATACAGATATCATCTTTATAAAATCCAAAGTTGTTGACCTGCTCCCTCCGCTTTAAAGACCCTCATCTATTTCAGTAGACTCTGCTGCAAAGTTGTACATTGTATAATTTTGGATAAATATCAGAAAAAAAACAACCATTCTCCAGTATAACTCTCCATGCAGGAAAAACCTAACACATCCATTTAACAAATAAGTTCTAAGCATCTTCTGTGTGTCAGGCACATAGTTGGAAATGAAATAAAACATTATCCCTGATCTCTGCTTCCCAGACCTGGAGAGGAAATAAATGACACTCTATTATCCTGGGTTGGTAGTCTCCATTTCTAATTTAGCCTTGTGCCCTTTCACAATTCATTTGCCATGTTAAATGTGGTTCTCCATATTCTCTCACTAAAAAAAAAAAAAAAAAAAAACATCCTAGTTATTCTTTAAAAGGCAATCGAATGACATCCTTTTTAAAACTTTACCAACATTTGAGCTTACGGACCATTCTAATTATTCCTCTTCTAGAGCATCTGTTATATGGTAAGAATATGCGCCAGTAGTTGGCAATTTTTTTTAATGTATCACTGGGCATACAAAGGCATTTAAAAAGTTTTGGCAAAAAAAATTAAATAAAATAAAAATTTTGGTAAATGAATGAATGGATGAATGAATGAATGAACAGATAAGATTTTTTTCTTCATGAAAACTGTTTTATAATGCATAACCAAAGCTGTGCGATACTGAAGTCTTAAATAAAAGACGAGGCCAGTCCATGAGACCTGGGTTTTTTTGGAAAACACTTGAGACTTCAAGATCCATTGTCCCATAGCTCTGGATAAACATTGATTCTTCTGCCTTTTCAACAATGAAGCAGTCCCAAGGATTTTGCTAAATGTCTGGGACAAATGTTCTCTCACTATATCTATTGCTATTTTACACGTTTTCTTATCCATGTTTTACTCCGTGTTTTAAAGAAATCTATTGTTAAAATTTCCTCTCTATTCCGTGTTAAATTACTCTTAAAATATTTCCCTTGCACTGAATTCTAATCGTTTACATTAAAATTACCTCACTTTCACAAGTTGTCCAATGTTTCATCAAGGCAATATTTCAAATAGGGGAAAAGAACAAAACGATGAAAAAATGTAGCAGCCTGTGTTAACACTTCATGGATACACAACCAAAAATAAATCGTATCACACCTAAGTGTTGACATTTTATTAGACTAAAGATGAAAGATAAATCACAAATGCACTAACAACATATGGATATGCACATAGAGTAAATCTGTAATAAAGAGTACCAACTCAAGAAACTGGTATGTCATTTTAGCTCCTACCTAAGATAAATGAAAGAATGTCTAAGCCAAAAACAGTATCAATAATAATATTTCACAGTATACTTATAATTCTCTAGAATACACATAAAGAATTGGTCAGATTTAGAAAAAGAATAAAAAGATTAATAAGTCCCCTTACTACAGTGAATGGCTCAGAGCTTCCTTTCTCATAAACCTATATACTACTTCAACTCTTAAAAAGTGTTGAAAGAAAGAGAAAAAAAAGGAAAGAAGGGATGGAGGGAGGAATGGGGAGGGAGAAAAGAAGAAATTTCAAAGCACAAGAGTCTTCCCAAGTCTAAGCAATAGGTATCAATTAGCCAATCAACTGTACCACCTTTTTCCTTAGAGGTCACTAGATCTCAATAGTGAAATTAACACTATCCTTTCAAACAGAGTTTCTTATTTGGCTTGTATAGCAATTTTGTCAATGTTTCCCTATATTATTTAAAGCGCCAAACATATGAGTCACAACCACAAAAATATACTCATTTCAGGTATAGAGTAAGCAAATAGGTGATGTACTTGTATGTTTCTGTAAATAATGCTTGTGACATCCATGTCAAAAATATACATATACTTTTTAATAAATATTATTTACAAAAAAATTCCATCCACACACATATGAACACAAATATTCTTGGTCTAGTTAATAGAGCAGGAGCTCACACATCAATATCACTCAAACGTTTACAATTAAATAGAGCAGCTTGAAAAATATAATTACTGCTAAAGGGGGGCAATGTGCAGATTATAAATTCAAAATGATGATCAAAAATATTTTGTTGACAGAAACTAAGCTAGTTAGGAACATTTCAGGTCTCAAAGACTTCCAGTCATTGTATGGTTGTGTATTTATATACCTCTATATTTAAACACAGGTGGTAATTAGCAAGATTGAGACACCTTTAATAAGCTATCATCATAGGCGCAAAAGGGTGTAGCATAACATGTATTCATTATCAATAATTTTCCTGAATTCATCATCTCTTGGGATATTTTAAATGCATCCGAAAAAACCTGGATTATTGAGATAGGCCATCTGTAGTGTCCTTTTCTAATTTCTCTGAACAACTAGAGTCTTCTTAAAATGTCTATATATACCTGGGACACGGGGATTGAACTATCTAATAAACCAATTGTCCATCTAATCTGGCACCTTCTTTTTGACAGGTGTCTAAACTAGATAAAGGCATTAGAAATAATATAAATACTTTAAATCCACCAATTATGCAAAACCATGCAACTGGAAAATTTTCTCCTTGACCTTAGACAGTGATCAGATTTTCCCCGAAGTATGTAAACTCTTTTGAAAACCATCCTTTATATAGGCAGCAGGAAACACTAAACTGTGATTCCAAACATTAAAATGAAAATGGATGTCTTACACACACATGCACAACAGCATCAGCATTCAGAATATTTACAATATATTTTATCTTAAGAGAAAAACAGCTGAAAAGTAAATATACAGTAATTTCAAAAGGAAAACTGAGGCTATAAATCCAGAACATCATTTGGATGAACAGTCAAATTTCATCTATCAGATATTTGGAACCATCCAAATGATTAACTGATGTTTTTTTTTTTTTTTTTTTCCATTGTACATCCAAATGCCAAGTATGTGCTGAAAGGTTAGAGGAAATCCACATGACACAGAAGATAAGACACAGATAGATACCAAGACATCTACATGTTCAACAATGATGATGGACTGAATTTTTCATGTTTTACTCAGGTATTCCAGTATCACATAGATATAGCTTGAGTAATAAAAATAAACTAATTAACAAGATACATGCAATTTAATATCCAACAACTAGATACTGATATCATCAATATCCCCTAAAAAGTAAAAATTACAAGTATTATTTTCCTAAACTTTTAAATCACTCCTTCATTCTATCTTTAATAATTCTGTCTGGGATATTTATATTTTGAAATTCTAGTCATTTTCAAACAGAAAAATACCTTGTGACATATAGTACACATATAGATTTAGATCTTTTTTTTTTTTCATTACAAAATCCTTTTTTGGAATCACTCTTTCTTAGTCATAATATAAGAAATTTGTTTACAGCTATAACTTCATAGAAAAAATGTTAGTTTAGCAGGACCCATACTTGATAATATTGCAAAAGGTTTAACATGGATTGCAATTCAGCTTAAATTAGTGTTTATGATTCCAAAATTCAATTTTGTAAGTTTTAATCAGATATAAAAATGTTACAACACTAAAAGTCAATTTCCTCCTTGTCGACTACTTATCAATTGACAACCTAGACAATTAAAATTAAAACAATCAGTATGCTTTATGGTGATGGGCAAAATGAAATGTATTCAAATCTATTTGGTCTCCTCAATAAAAATGTGGGGCATATATTTTAATAAAATTGTTTTCTATTTGAAAAGGAAAAATAACGAATTCTATTGGAAAATTCAAGCATCATTTATACTTTAGTGTGATCACTAACTAGGGTTCTTCAAAATCTACAAAATAATAATCTGAAAGAAAATATTTTTTTATGCAATAGCTATTATGAAACTATTATCCAGTTGTGAATATCCTCATAGAACAAAATGCTCTGCAGCATACATAAATACCAATAGAAATGCACAAATCAAACCTCTATTTCTGTGATTATTTTTAAAAAAATTACTTGAGTAGAGACAAAGAGGGTTGCAGTAAGATTCTCAGGAAAAAGACAGTGATTGCACTGATTTTTGTTCTGCCTAATCATTTATTGCTTACAAATTTAATTCCCCAACCTTTTACAGTTACTTTCAGGGACCAACAGGCTGGTGTGAAATTAAATTAACAAGCAGGTTATCATCCAGAATTAGTGACTCCCAGCTGTCTGTTCCATCTAGTTTCCATGACAGTGGAAGAATCAGTGGAAAATGAGGTACAGGAAATTGTAAGAAGCCAACACAGCAAACTCTTTAAGTTGATTTCTTTAAACTAATGAATCAGTACCAGGGACAGAGGAGGGAGGTAAAATTGAAGTTAAAGTTTTTAATTTCCTAGCTGGTTGAAAAGGTGTTTTTGTTTTTGTAATTGCTGAGGGAGTGATGTAAGCAACATCCCTTATATGTATCATAAAAGGCTGTAGATTTAGGGTGGCATTTGGTTTATTATATATTTTATGGTAACCCAAGAATACTTAAGGTAATCTGTAAGTATTTTAAAGTTTCATTTATTTATTTTCTTTATTTTTTGATATAGATTATTAAAAATTCATCAGTCTATTAAATAAACTCCAAAACATCCAGAGACTAAGTAAAAAATTCTCTCAATCAACCAGATGTTTGTTTGCATCAACTCAAACAGTGGGATGTTTGATGGAACTTTTCACTCACATATTTGGGTGTCACCCAGATACAGCCATAGAGACCTGTCATAAGTACCCCCCCCAAAAAGCATATTAATTTTGGCATATACCTACCTATCATAAACAAAGATATGAAGGCTTCAAGTAAGAGCTTCACAGGTGGTGATCCACTGAAATCAAAAAAAATTATTTAACACATTTTCCTGTGTCCATTTCCCAATAATTTTCTCTGCTCTTACAGTTAGAATAGGGTGAAGATGGAGATCTCAGTATTTCAAAATCATTACATCACACTAAAACATCATCCAAGATGTAGCTGTTAGTTGGCATATATGCATGTTTCACCATATGCTATTGTTTACCTAAAGTGGAAGCTTAGACAGGAAATAAAATTCATAATTTTTTTAAGTTGAAAATTATCCAAGATTATACTTCCAGGTCTAGAAATGTGTTACATAAGAATTTAACAGGCCTTATTTAAATTACTCTAAATTATTACTTTTAAAATATTAAGGACCCAACATCAACTGTAAAAATATTTACTATCTCCAATTAAAACCAATTTGCTTTAATTACAGAAATGATAGCAGTGCAATCGATATAAATATTTTTATACAATAATTTTCAGTTTATGCCATCATATTCCAATTTCCTCAGCAGTACTTTTCGTGGGTTCCAAATGTAAGCAATCTCATTGGTCTTGATAAATTTTACCATAGTACATCTAGCAAACTACAAAAAACTCTATATATTAAATAAATTATCATAACATAAACTACATACTGAAGAGACACCTATAGTTGGACCATCATGGTTGTTAGGAATAATCAAAAGCTGTGTGAAGCCTTTTATAGCATTTATCTGCTCAGACTAAGCAGGGTTCTGACTGGTTCCATTTGATATTTACTTTCTCGCTTCTAAGAAAAAAAATCAATAGAAAACATAAAGGAGTAGAAATCAAACATTAAGCCAGGTTCCAGAATGTCTTAACTTTTAGGGGAAGGAAAACTAGTAATTTGTATTCAATATGGTGATTTAATCTCTATTTAATAGAGATTCTGATTTAATACTCAGAATCTGCAGATGATTTAAAGCAGTTATTATATACGGGAACAGTTCTGAAACTTGATTCCTTTTATTTTTTTCTAATCAGGAGCTACAGTTCCAGCTATAGATATATATTATTGATCAGACTTGCTAAATACTATTCCTTACAACAGTCTTCATCATTTAATTTGCCTGTAGTTGTGCTAGTAATCCAGTTCAAACCTTTTTTCCAAATGGTAAATGATAGAAAACTTCTTTTTTAAAGTATGTACAGATTATTACTTTTGAGGATAAATCAACAGGAATTTAAAGAAATATATAATTTTGATAAAATTATTGTACATGTTTTATACCTAACACATGGCATTCTTATGAGGTTGCTTCTAAGAGTGTGTGTGTGCATGTGTGTGTGTGAGAGAGAACAAGAACAAATACAAGTACTATAAAAATTTCTTTTTGTTCAAAACATTAATCACTGAGTCAAGGATTCAAAGGACGGTCTTTCACCTCAGATTATTAGGTAAATAAATAAATAAATAAATAAATAAATAAATAAATAAATAAATAACTGACTTATTTGGGAAACCTCAGGGAATGTATTAACTGTAATATATACTAAGTACTTGCTAAATATGCTTAAAGCTGAAAATGATGGACTTTCAATAAAAGCAAGCTTCAAGAAAAAATTACATGGATTCTAACTGCTATCTCTAAGATGGAATGGAAAAGAATTGTTATATTAATGTCAAACCTTCTTATCACTTTCAGGTTTTTAAGGCTGTAATGGAAAATAAAGTTCCACACTAAGTCTTCTGTTTTCAGGGGCAATATGTCGAAAAGTATTTTGCAGTTTGATAATTTAAAGTAATGCTGTAGAGAATAAACTTGAATTTCTGACTTTTCTGCTTCAGTAAGAATCTTTGTATTAGGGCATTAGAAAGATACAATGACTATAAGGAAACTATGATCACATCAGCATTATTTACACATATGATAGCTGAATTGAAACACCGGGGCCCTTAGGGTATTCAGACTTCCAATTAGGCCTTTGAATGAAATGGCAGTTACACATAATCTGATTTTACTTTTAAATACACTTGTATATTTGATAATTTGGAATCTCACTTAATCACCCTTACAGCATAATGATTCTACAAAGTATTTTTTCCTTCAGCTCAATTGTATAGTTTTTCAAATGACATGACTATTTTTAATTTATAACTGGGACCCAGAACTAATGGTAAATAATTCATGTATTCAAAAAATATTGGTTTTCTACTATGTACCTGGCATTGTTCTAGGGCCAAGACTATTCGTTTTATTGTGCAAATGCTATCATTTCCCCTTTAAGTTGTTTTCCGGAAACGCTTGGTTTTCAGAAATATTCTGGGGGACAATCTGAAAACTTTTAAGTAACATTTAGAGAATGGGTCATTTTAAAATTACAGGAACCCTTTCAAATGCATCTTAGGACTTTCTTTTGTTATTAAAATGTTCCAACATGACTTTGGCATACTTGAAAGCTTTCAACTACCCTTAAAAAAACAAAAAACAAAAAAACAAAAAACAAAACTTAGCAATAGTAAATTATTTAACACATCACCAAAAAAAAAAAGAGAAAAAAAAAAGTCTTATAAGCTTGAACAAAATGGCAAAACCGTGATTGTGCTTTTTCAGTTATTTATTTTAAGGGTCATACTATGCATTACCGATATAAAGAGAAAGGGGTGGGGGTGAACAAGCAAGCAAATGCTGGGTAATCATGGAGCAGAATGTAAAGCTGTGGATCTCCTTTTAATAAAGGAAAGTCTTTTTTTCTGAGACCATACTTTTTTGGCAGCGCTGTAGTAAATGATGCTCCAAATCGAAACTCTTTGTACTAAGAAGATGGACCAGGATATTTCAGCCTAAAAATAATAATAGAGCAGACATTGCAAATGTCTATTATTCTTATACTACAGTGTACCTGGTTTGTTAATTGTAATCATAAAACAACCATCTGAAATTCAAGGAAGTTATCTATGATCCTTAATTACCACAAACGCGATCAATTAAATGCTATTCTAACAATACCTATTAGAGTCCACTGGGGTGTTTCATTTCCTTTTGGTTTCTAGATCAAACGGCTATTAATTTCCTTTCTATTGAACCAGAAACTTCTTTTTCATATTTTTTCAGGTCACCTCAAATACACCACCGGATTAGCATCCCCCCGGGGCGGGGGGAGGGAGGAAGAGGAGACGGGAAAGTTCAGGGCGTCTCCTGACCAGTTGCTTTATATTGGAGATGTAGTGTATTTCTCCCCATATTAGCATATCTCTAGTAGCAGTGATGCAGATCTGTTAAACCCGAAGCTGAGGAGGGCAAGCACGAGCTGCAAACCAGCCCCCATCCCTACCCCTACTAGTGGCGAAATATGTGTTGAGAAGGCATCATCTGTCTCAGCAATTGTAAACAATTGGCCACACTGGGTTTGCTGAAATGTTTAAATACACCACTCACCAAGTCGTGCTAATAGTCTCCCCTTCTCCACTTCTAGGAAAAGCATCCTAAAACTGAATTGGCAATCCGCTGGTTGTGGCGTGAAAAGTGAGGTTACAATTCCCCAGGCATGCCAAGAGGGTACTGGGTGCTTGGCAGATGTGCTGGCTGCTACTGGACTCCCGAAACCACGTCTCAGGATGAAGTGCGAAAACACAAACCCATGCAGCTGTGCACACGGTTAAAGCCAACACCGACGGCTCCCTAAACACTGACTGCTGCGTAATGATTGTCTCTTTTAACAAAGATTGGGGTGTAGGGAAGACTCATCGGTTGGGGTCCCAGATAGCATAGCTTAGAAGGAGGTCCTGAAGTTCCCCGCGGAACCTGGGTCTCCTGAGAGAGGTTTAAAGAGAAATTCAGAAGCAATCAGGTACTAAAGTGCGTGCTAGCCCTAGACATCTTCTCTTGGAGAGATATCAGGAGCGAGACCTTAGCGGCAGAGCTCTTGGCTGATGCTGCAGGTGGCAGGGATGCTGGAAGAGAGGTGCCCCCTAGTCTCTTCTCGGATCGAGCCCCACCTCCCCAGCGTCCATGTCCACTTGTTAGAGCGCCTGGGCTTTTTAGTAGAGCCCAGGCGAGGGCCTCCTATTTGGAACTGGAGGAATGGATTGGCGAGTGTCGCCTGAGAAGCTCAGCAATCTCGCGAAGGGCAGAGCCCCCAGAGCCAACTTTAACTGCGAACGAAGCCAACCTCTCATCTCCCCTAGGGGGTACAGAGCCCTAAACCCGACGGAGACCGAGAGAAGGAGTGGAGGTTCTGCCACCTCGGGCAGGACTCCCGACAGCGGCCGCAGCCCGCAGTTCAAGCCACGAGCCGCCATTCGTCGTCTGCATCCTCGGGGCGAAGTTCGCCCGGAGTCCTTATGGCGGGAGGTAGGGGTGGGGGACCCGAGCCAGAAAGAAAGAGGAGGGGGCCGGAAGAAACGCACCTACCTAGTCCAGGAGCAAGTTTCGGTGGTCTCCCGTGCTGTTCTCCGCCCCTTGCCAGGTGCTCAGCCCCGCCGGGCGCTGCCTATGCCCTGGACTTCAGGCGTCTCAGCTGGTTCCTGCGGGAAACGACTGTAAATCCACATTACTGTTGGAGCTGCCGTTCCGGCCCCTGCATTGTGCCTCCGGACAGCGGCAGCGGTGCTGTCAGCCAGCAGCCGGCAGGGGCAGGATCCAAACCTGGCTACCGCCACGCTGGCTGATGCCCGCTGCCACGACAGTGCTTGCGCCCGGGGTCGTATGTGTGTGCGAGAATGTGTATACGCGCGTATGTCCGTGAAAGAGAGAATGTATGTGCGAGCGAGCAGAAGGGGTGAGCTCAGCCACCGGTGCACTCGAAGGTGAACTACGGGCGAAGCCAGAGCCCACCGCGCTATGGGGTGCGGGGCCTCTGCACGGTTGATGGCAGTGCTGATGTTACCGTGGCCTCCACCGCCGCGCTCTAAGGCTGGTGGCGGTGGTGCAAAAAAATGTTTCTCCGCTACTCGAGACTAAAAAACCTGCCCTGTCTACTGAGCATGCCCAGTTTGACAGCTCCACAGCGGAAGTTTTTTTTTTTTTTTTCCTTTTCCCCAAGACTCCAGGTTTTAGCCGCAGCTGAGATGGGGTGGGGGAAGGAGGCGCAGAAGGAGGATGGCTGAGAGAGCAGGTAGCAGGCAGAGGAAGGGAAGTCAAGATGAGAAAGATCTGGGTGTTACAGGGTGGGGAGAGAGAAGGAGAAAGCGACGATGGGGACATGGAATATGGATCAAAAAATTTAGATTTCGTACCACAATTAGTTTCTGGCCAGGGGACTCTCGTGACCAGCTTTTATTATTTTTTTTCTTCCCGACGGTTAGGTGGGGTGGGGGTTTTGGAGGAGTGTTTGTCATCCCCAAGATCAACGTAGGACAGTGTTCCTAGTCATGGCATACGCAAATGCGCATGCACACACACCACACACATACAAAGGAGCACGATCACTGCTGAGATATGTAAAACCCCAAAACTGACTTAGAAAGAATGCCAAGTCTTTTGCCAGTATAATTTTGGCAAAAAAAAAAAAAATCGAGAGAAATTGTTGGAGTTCCTCCTTTTCTCCTCTCCCTCACCTTCCAGAAAAGCCAAGCCCTTGACTGCGGTGCATAAGTGACCCGAAAGCTCTCGTGCAGGTCTGTGTGAGAGCACCGCCGTCTGTCTCCCGCTGACAGGGCCACCCCAGCGCGCCAAGACCAGCCGCACGCAGCCTCCTGCGGTGCGTCACGTCAGCACTGACAATGTTCCGCTAGAAAGGGGCCCAGCGCTCCAGCTCTTGCCTTGCCTGGCTTTCCAGCTCCCGGGGCTCCCCAATCGGCTCCACCCCTCGCCCTGTTGGGCCAAGGGCACAAAGCCAGGCGAACCCAGAGAGCTGCCCCAAACCATGGATCTCTCCCCACCCTTTTCAGCTTCTTCGAAAAAGCGGAAAAGCGGAATCTGCATGCTCATAAACTCGTATCGAGAGCCTTAGGAGTTCTACTGGACATGTTCAGGACTTGGGGCGACAGGAGTAGAGGAAATCACCAGCCGCCAACATCGGCACGTCTGGACCAGGTGTGAGTTTGAAGCTTGAGGCGTTGGCGCCGGATTGGAGTTTGGCTCCGGTTCCAGGAAGGGCGGCGGCGACGCCCACAGTCGCCTTCTCCTTCCAGGCTTCCCAGCAAGAGCCAGACAGTGGGAGATACCAAGTGCCGAGCCAGGGGAGCTGCACCAACTGAAGAGACCCGAGTCTCTTGTCCTCTTAGACCCCCCTTCCCTCCCCCCAGTGCCACCCTGGCGGTGGGCAGGTAGAGGGCGCGCAAAGCAGCAAAGAGCCCTACATGTGTTTGCGGGGGCTGCTAACCTTTAGGTAAAGAAAAGAGCCGCGAAGAATGGAACCTTCTTCGGGAGAAAGACGTTTACTGACGGGTTTCTTGAGTGAGGAAAGCAGGGTGTATGTGTATGTGTGCACTCACATTTGTAATTTTTCTCCGCAAGAGCAGGGACAGGAAAGTGAGAGGCTATTGTTGAGCTAAGGGCCCGCTAGGGGTTGCAATAAGGCACATTTGGAGCCTTCGCTGGCGCTGATTACCGGAAAGAGTTGCTCGTGGAGCTGTGGAAGAGCACTAAAGCTTCCAGCTGTTCACCCTGGGTAGTGGTAGCTGCGTGAGACGGCTTCTGGGTTTGTATGGTCTCTGCGCTCCCGAGCTGGGGGCTGGATTCGGTTTTGGAAAAAAGAGATTGCATAGAGTCTCGCCGGGGGAGACCTCGGAACCGTATGTTCCTATCTTCCTGGCTTTTGATGTGGGTATTTGCAGAGAAGGAACATTGTAAACCCAGTACACCATTGAGGGGAGGAAATATACTGAGCTGAGAAGAATCGGAAAATCGAGCACGTTTATTCTCATCCTCCCCTCTCCAGCACCGCCTTCGCCTTCAGGCAGGAATCCTTTGGTTTCTTGCCTCTCACCATCGCCCCAACCCCACCCCCATCGTTTTGGCAACAAAGAAACAAAAGATGACAACCCGACTCAGAAGGAGGAAATAGCAACTGCTTCTAGAACCATCTCTCCCGTAGGCTGTTGAAAAAGCAATGGGAAAGGAATGGCTATAAAAACTGTGTCATGCCCCCAATATGTAAAAGAACCTTCTGAAACCCACTTACCTTTATCCGAAATAAAAAAAAAAAAAGTATACATCTTTCTTTTATTTAGGAGATATAGATATGTATAATCTCCTAAAGAAAGATTCCTCTTTAAGAACTACCCAAACCGTGAACTGTGAAGTGAAAGACTTTCAGGACACTTCCTCAATTCCTACGTAGGAATTCTGGAAGGAGGAAAAAGAAACATCTGGCCAGTCACCTCTCCAGTGACTCGAAACACTCTGAAGTGTAAGGAAATTCTGTAACCAACGATTAAGGAAACAGCTCCTCATGAATGAAAAGAGAATTCTGGCAGAATGGGACGTGGGCAAACCACAACAGCCATGGAAATGGAATATAGGATTTAAAAACATGATCGTCTCACTCGCGCTCGCTGTCTCTTTGTTACTCTTTCTGAAGACTCAGGGAGCAAGGGATTTTATGAAAGGAAATAGCTTGTTTCTCCCCTGGCAATTCACCAATCCGTTCAATCATTTTTTATTTTTTAAACTCCTCTACTGCCCATTCTTTATATTTTTTCTTACGTTCTTCCCTCTCATTTCCCTCACCCCTCTTCCGCAGCTCCCTGGGAACCCTTAATTCATTTGGTCTGCACCTGTCTCCCCCTTTAGTTCTTTCAAAAACGTTTCCCTTTCTAGTTCCAAAGTACTGAGAGGACTCTGCCACTTTTTTTTTTTTTTTTTTTTTTTGGAGAATTGATTTACAGCTTCTGGAGGTCCACAGCCTGATACTGTAGATGTGTTTTCTAAAGCATTTATTCAACTTTAGAGATTTCCTAGACACATTTAAGCCACAGGAGTTGCAGAATATTCAAGTAGTTTTGTTCATGGGACCAAGATTTCTATTTCAAAAATGGATATCAGGAAAAAGGTGCACTAAATTGCCAGTTTCAGAATGGCTAGTGGAAAGGAAAATATAACCAATTATAACAGAGCATGCAATCTGTATAGGACAGTTATCCAGGTGCCTAGATTGTATTATTTGAATAATTTGAGAGAAATTTTAAAAGAGATATACCTTTTTATTAACAAAGACCACACACATGAACACATAGACCCTTATATGTTTATTTCCAGAACTAATGTAATTACATAAATTCAACTGAGTAAATGATCATGAAGCATCTACTGTGTTCCAAGAACTGTGCCAGCACTGGGACTAGGTAAAGAAATTGAGACTTAAAGAAGCTAATAGATGTTCAAAGATTTATGAGCTTTTCAATATTCAAGCATATATTGAGTGGCCATTGCCATGTACCTAGAACAATTCAGTCCTAGAAAACAATATTTAAGTGTTCTGGCCTTGGTATTTTTAAATATATTTGTTTAGTCCATAGTTTGCATTCTCTGTAAAGAATGCATAATGGAAAATATCACTTATTTCAGTCTTGTTTCTAAGTACTCTCATAAGTAAGAATGTAAGTATAATAATATTAGAAGACCAAAGTTAATCACAGATCACATCAAGAAAATCAATGTGAACCATCTGAAATGAAAGAGTTTTGTTTGATTGCTTGCCTAACAGGAAGATGCTTTCAAAGGCACACTTTTAAAATGCACTTATGGTGAACCATTATTTCCCATGGCCACTGATAACCATGTCATCCAGAGATCAGCTACCAGAGATTATGAATTGTGCTGGCACCTTAACTTTTGTCTACAATGATTGGAAGCAGGAAAGGTAGCTTAATGATTTTCTATCCAAACAGTTTCCATAACACAGAGCTGTAAAATTGCAGTTACCAGCTTGCTGTTAGGGAGTGCCCATTTCTGGCTGGCTGTGGGCCCCTTTGGTAAAAGCAAACACATTGGATGAAGCTTACTTGAGTTTGTGGCCAGGTTTCTGCATCCTTCTGTTCAGAACAGAGTCAGATACATTATCAGACACGTTATTTTTCACACACCCAAATAAGACTCAGGAGAACAAGTGACAAGCAAATTAAAGTCTTCTCTTTATCTATTCTTATTTAGTATCCAAATAGATATTGTGGATGCACTTATCTGGCTAAAGTTCCAATTTGAAGGAAAACACTTTTTTTTTTTTTTTAACTTTGGGCTTTAGCAAGTCACTTTGCATTCTACATAGCAAGCCCTGCTCATGGGAGTGTACATTCGGACATAATATCTCTCATTGGAAAGGCTCCATAACCACTGCTGCACCTTACTCTCAAAATAAAATGTGTCTATAATACAGATTAGTCATAACCTTTAGAAACCAAGGTTTCTCAATAGAGTGTGGTGGCAATTCATTTGTATTGCCTTATGGGTTCAAATAATTGCCTAAATTTAAAATTACAGATAACTTAAAGAATGGCACCTTGATCTTTAATTTATGTGAATTTCACTTACATTTGATATGTATACACAAAAATATCGCAATAACAATCATTTGTACCCTCATAAAGATAGCGTAGTACCTTTCTTTGCAGATCTGAAAGCTGGCTTTATACCAGTGTTTGTCTTCTTATTAGAAATACTTTTAAGAATATTACTTTTGGCACTTTTAAGCCATCACAGTTGAAAAGGGGAAATATTGATATCAAAATGTACTATGATTTCTGTTTGAGAGAAGAAATTACATTTCAGAAAAAGAATTAGAAAAGAAAAGAGTATCGAACAATTAGGATTGTTCTGTTGGCATTTAAATGCACTTGAACTTCTCTCTGACTTCGTGATTTCATCATCATAATCTTTTAAGTGAATAATTATCATGATTGATTTATAGGTAACTATTAATTTGTATTGAAATAACTAAAGCATTTAGTGCTTCTAAAGTACATGCTTAATAATGACTATAAGCATGTTTTTATAGCCATATACATTAACAATTGCTATGAGATGCTAACAATTATTAGGATAGTCTTATAAATAAATTTTAAATGTGTTTTATATGAAAATTGGGGACTAGGATGTTGTTATTTTCTATTACAATAATAAACATGAATAATTTCTTCTCAGACCCAGGAAACAGGCCCCCTATATTTACCTTCATTCTCTCATTCATACTTTCATAAATTAAAGATTTATAGAAAACTTACTATATGCCTACTTAGTGCTAAGTACTTGAAAGAGTGGTAAACAAAACATTCCTGCTCCTGCTTTTGTGGAGATTACAGTCCACTGGCAGGAGAACTACATAATCATTCCCACAATGAGATATGTATTTCTAAACTGATGAGTACTCTAAGGGAAAATAACACAGTATTGACAAGAGAATGACAGAGGAGATTTCATTTAGATTTGGGTTGGAGTGGTTTGGTAGCTACTAATCTAAGGCCTGGAGAATGAGTAGAGGTTAGCATTCTGGATACATAGAAAAGAAGCTATGATGTTTACATGAGGACTATCTTGGCAATGTCATGTGCATCTGGACCATTGTAAGTATAAATTGTGTATTTGGAGGAGTGGTGGTGGTGACATAAAATGAGGCAAAAGAAGCAGAAAGAAGCCAAATCATAAAAGGATTTAGGGGCCTTAATACCAGATTTTACCTTAAGTACAATGGGAAGGTGTGATATAATCTAATTTATAGTTCAGTGGATCTTTACTTGTTTCAACCAAATCATTATACTGGCCAACTCTCAAATAATAATCTTTTCCTATCCTTATTCTTCCTGACCACTCTATGGTTCCTGGAGGTTCCTTAGAAACTTTTAGTGTGTCTGTATAATCAAAATTATTTTCATAACAATACTGAGTTATTATTTGCCTTTCACTCACATTGTCTTACAAAGGTACATCAATTAATTAAATGCAAAAGCAGGTGTGAAAATTTAGCTATGTTCTATTAAGCCAGGCATATAAGATAACACTACAACTCTTCTCAATTTTTGTTTGGGAAAATATAGTACATTTTAATGAAAATCTTATTTATGTTAACATGTAAGGATTTTATTATTGTTAATTTAAGTGCATCAATACATAAATATTTAATTGCTGCCTATTTTAACTTCTAATAAAAAATATTAATAGAGATAACCCACAAGGACAATAGCACTTTGAGGCCTTCAAAAATTTTTAAGAGTGTAATTGTAAAGGGGTCCAGAGAACAGTGCCAACCATTGATATTTCTCTTTTCTTAAAACTGGTTGTGGTTTCCCTCCTATCAGTGTCTTTTACTGTCTTTAAATGCTCAGTCCTTAGATTCACAATAAGAAATTGATTTTTGCATTGTAATCCAGAATGATTGCTTACAACTACTGTGTGATGCATTTTGAAATCATTCTATTTTATCCAACCAAATCAATTGCTTTCTTAACCTAGTAACTCACACTTTGAAAAAGTGTGAACGATCTCAACCCATTTCCAGGTTTCAACAATTACTTCTAGTTTATACCTTCAAGACCATATCCCCTGGGCTCCATCTCTAACAGCTGGCTGGACATTTCTTTCTTAATATTTCAAAATTACCTCAACCTCAACTTGTTTTAAATAGGAAAAATGGGAGAATACAAAAACATATCATCCTATATTTATATGAGTTGACGGAAACTAAAATATTTACAAATAGATGCATGGAGAAAGGACTAAGAAAAATAAATTGCAATATTAATGGTGATTCATGGGATTGTTAATGATTTTAATAATTTTAAAATATTTTTTTATATTTGATTTTCCATAAGTCTTTATTAATTCATAATCAGAAAGCTATTATTAAAAAAATAAGAGCAGAACTAATCTTATAAGTCCTACACCTTTTCTTGCCTTTCATTTTAGTTTTTATTTTTGCCCTTCATTTTAAAGGTATGATTCTGTTTATCTCAAGATTTTCTTTAAACACATTTTTCTATAATAATCATTTTAATAATGCATTAAATATTAAATAAATGCATTAATAATGCAGGACCACTTTGTTTGATTGCCAAAAGCATTCCAAGCACAGGATGGGCATGAGAAGGAGTCACCTACCACCACAAAGTTAGTTCATCCATTTTCTAGAATACTCGATGCTGTGGCTGAGGTTGCACATGCTACAGGCTTCCGCAGCAATGTCTGTTTTGAGATTGTGCAAAGTACAGTTTATACCATAGATAATCAAATAGACACATGGTTACAGTGGAGCAGTCTATCCTTTCATTCTAATACTATCATGAATAAAGCCTAAAAATTCTATAGTTTCTAAAGGCTCAGTCTCTGGATTCAAAATAATAAATTTATTTTTACATTGCAATTAAGAACAAAGTCCGCAGCCTAATATCATAGGTGGATTTCCTAAAGTATTTAGGGAACACTTTAGCACCTATCCAGATGCCCTTCCTTCTCCATTCTTAGCTGTTTCTCCATACTTATAAGACTCATATCCATCACTACCTTTCCGAGAAGCCCTCCCTGAATTTCCATTCTGAAATGCTCTCTCTCCTGTGAACTGCTAAAGCTCTTTCTCTCTCTTGACCCTTATCCATTGTTTTGTATCATAGTTATTTATTTAGATGCTTATTTCTCCTCTTTTACTTTTACTTCTTTGAGGGCAGAGACATGTCCTTCTATATATCTTGGTTACACTTAGTAGGTCCTGGAGAAATAATTTGGGACAAGTTTGGAATTTAATGACTATTTCTAAAGCAAAGGATTAAAATGGGGATAAGTAAGAGAAATATATTTGTTCTGTTTGATCAAATTTAATCTGAATTATTATTTCCTACCTCATATAGAAAATTTTCTTTACAATCTGGTGCTTTAATTTAACACCATCCTTAGTTCATGCCATTGGAATATCTAAGAGATAATGTTGTATTTAAAAAAGATTATTTTAGATATCTAGTAAATTAGGCTTCTTGGATACGGTGTCAACAATCTATGACTGCATAACAAAAACTTCAGAACTTCATAGGTTAAAACAACATTTTACCATTTCTCATATTTTTGTGGGTTAGATGGGAATTTTTTTCTACTGGTCATGTCTGGGTTGACTCAAGTAGATAGATTCAGTTGGCAAGTCACCTGGGGCTAGGTTCATCCCACATGGCCTTACTCACATGTCTTGTGACTCCGCTGGGGTGGCTGGAGCAACTGAAGTATATGGACCTCTCTTTCCATGTGGTCTCCATGAGATCTCATACCTCCTGCATCAGTTAACTATTATTGCATAACAAATAACTCTAAAACTTAGTGGCTTTAAAACAATAGCAATTTATCATTCCTCACAAGTCTATGGGTTAACTACATGTCTGCTTTACCGGTTTTTCCTTGAACATTCACATGGCTGCATTCAGCTGGAGGGGTGGCAGGGATGAAAGGTACAGTAGACTTACTCATATGTCTGGAAAAATATGCTGTGTGTTGCCTGGATGTCTTAGTTGTCAGTTCTCCACATGGTGTCTCATTTTCAAGCAGGCTATACCAGCTGCCTTAGATGCTAGTGTCAGAGCAGCACCCCACAATGGCCAAAATAGAAGCTACAAGACCAGGAAAGGCCAAGGCTCCAGAACACATAGAGTGTTACTTCTGCTGTGTTTTATTCTTCAAAGAAAATCAGAGGACCAGAAAAATAGAAAGTTCATCTCTTGATAAGAGAAGCTATAAAATCTTGTGGCCATGTTTTTCTTTTTAGCATAAGCATAATTTAAGATATTAATTATTATAAATTCAATGTTCTACTGGATTGTGTTATAGTTAAAATTCCAGTGTAGGTGATGTAATGTTTTTCTTTCTTTTTTTACTTAGAAACACTGTCATGTTCTCATTTTACTTTCTCTTTCTTTTTTGTTACTTAGGAAATTGATAAATACATCCTTATTGCAAAATATTTAAGGAATATATTAATAGCAAACTCTTACAAAGTAAGTTTATATTATGTTCCACAATTCATTTAAGTGTATTACATACATTCCCATATTTAACTCTCACATCAAATCTTTGAGATAAGCTATAATATCACCACCAATTTGTAGACAAAGAAACTAAGGCACAGAGAAATTAAGAAGTGTGCCAAGATCACATAGCTAGTTAAGTAGCAGAGTCACTAGGTTCTGTGATTCCACTAGGTTCTATAACCCTAGAGCCTATGCTTTTAACCACTTGCTATAGCTGTTTTTAGTCTTGCCCCAACTTTCAATCTGTCAATAATTTAGTATACATTTCTTTAGCACTAATTCTATGCATTTATGTATTTAAATATACTCATATGCATTCTTCTTAATCTAAGTTGGATCACATAGTGTACAGGATTGTAAAGCTTGCTTTTTCTACTTAAAAAACAGGAAAGTGATATATTAGTACCTGTATATCTACCTCATTTTTCAAACAACTGCATAGCATCCCATTTTGTGAATGTACTATAATTTATTTAACTATTTCCTATGATGAACACTTAGCTAGTTTCCAATTATTTCCTTTGACAAATAATGTTACAATAAATATTCTTGAGTTCACTTTTTTTCATTATAAATCTTTGTACACGGTACAAGAATTTCTTCACACTAGATTCCTAGAGTGGATTTTGTGGATTAAAGACTGAGCTATATTCTGCCAAATATTCCTTCAAAAAGTCAGGAGTATATGAAAATGCCCATTTTCCCTATATCTACAACATTATACATAATCAAATATTTTTCATTTGATTTACAAAAATATCTCATTGATTTTTTTTCAGAATATGTTTTATATTATTTTACTTTTAATTAATTCATTTTTAAATTGAAGAAATGATTAAAATTTTTTTCCTTTCTACCTCCACCCTCTCCTTCCCCCCTCCCTCTGGTAACCACTAGTCCATCATGTGATTTTAAACTTTTTCTGTCTGGTTTATGCTGCTTAGCACGATTATCTCGAGGTTCATCTATGTTGTGGCAAATGGCAGTATTTCATCTCTTCTTATGGCTGAGTAATATTCCATTGTTTATATGTACCATAGCTTCTTTAGCCAATCATCTCTCATAGGACACTTCGGTTGCTTCTATGTCCTGGCCACTGTGAATAATGCAGCTATGAACATCGGTGTGCAAACATCTTTACAGATATGAAATTTCAAGTCTTAGGGGTAAATACCCAGTAGAAGGATGGCTAGATCATATGGTAGAACAATTCTCAGTTTTTTGTGGAAACTTCTTACTGTTTTCCATAGATGCTGTACCAATTTGCAGTCCCACCAGCAGTGTATGAGTGTTCCTATTTTTCCGCAGCCTCTCCAGCATGTTATTACTTGTCCTGTTGATTATAATTTGGGTGTTTTTTGTTGAGTTTTAGATGATTAGCTTATTGTTGTTTCAAGGGGAGAGATCTGGGACATCTCTCAGTCTGCTATATTTCCCCATTTTGAGTTAATTTTGGTGTGTGGTGATAGACAACAATCTAGTTTCATTCTTTTTCAGGTGGCTTTCCAGTTCTCCCAGCACCAATTATTGAAGAGCCTTTCCTTTCTCCACTGTACCTTTTTGGCTTTCTTGTCAAAATTATTTACCCATATTAACATGGGTTTACTTCTGTACTCTCGATTCTTTTCCAGTGGTCCATTTGTCTGTTTTTGGGCTGATACCATGCCATTTTGATTACTGTTGCTTTGTAGTAAAATTTGAAGTTGAGCAGAGTGATGCCTCCAGCTTCATTCTTTTTTTTTTTTTTTTTCAGGATAGCTCTGGCAATTCTGGGTCTTTTGTGCTTCCATAAAAATCTGATGATTTTTTTTGTTCCATTTTTTTAAAAAATGCTGATCGGATTTTGATGAGGATTGCACTAAATCTGTATAAGACTTTAAGAAATAAGGTCATTTTAACTATGTTGATTCTTCTAATCCAAGAACATGGGATATCTTTCTATTTCTTTGTATCATCTTCGATTTTTTTAATAAGATCTTATAGTTTTCATCATATAGGTCTTTCACATGTCTTATTAAATTTATTCCTAGGTATTTTATTCTTTTTGTTGCAATTGCAAAAGAAATTCTTTTTTCCACTTCTTTTTCTGACACTTCATTATTAGAGTATAGGAACACTATGGATTTTTGAACACTGATTTTGTATCCAGAGACTTTACTGTATTTGCTTATTGTTTCTAACAGTGTTCTTGTGGAGTCTTTAGAGTTTTCTATATGGAGAATCATGTCATACAGAAATAGTTTGTTTCCTATTTAGATGCCTTTTATATCTTTCCCTTGCCTGATTGCACTTGCTAGGACCTCCAGTGTTATATTGGAAAACAGTTGGTGACAGTGGACAGACTCGCCTTGTTCTTGAACTTAGAGGGAAGGCTTTTCGTTTTTCACCATTAAGTATAATGTTGGCTGAGGGTTTGTCATATATGGCCTTTATTATATTAAAGGATTTTCCTTGCATACCGACTTTGTTAAGTGTTTTGATCATAAATGGGTGCAGTATCTTGTCAATAGCTTTTTCAGCATCTATTGATATGATTCTTATCTTTTAATTTGTTTATGTAATGTATCACATTAATTGATTTACATGTGTCGAACCATCCCTGTGCCCCTGGGATGAAGCCCATTTGATCATGGTGTATAATCTGTTAAATATGTTGCTGTATTTGGTGCGCTAATATCTTATTTAGAGTTTTTTGCATCTGTGTTCATGAGAGATATTGGTCTGCAGTTTTCTTTTTGTGTGTTATCTTTACCAGGTTTTGTTATCAGGGTAATATTGGCCTCATAAAATGAGTTAAGAAGGATTGCCTCCTCTTCGATGTTTTGGAAGAGTTTGAGGAGAATAGTTATTAAATCTTTGAATGTTTGGTAGAATGCACTGGTGAAGCCCTCTGATCCTGGACTTTTACTTTTTCTGTAGATTTTTGATGATTGGTTAAATTTCCATATGGTGATCGGTCTATATAGATTTTTCAGTTCTTGATTCAGTCTAGGAAGGTTGTATTAGTCTAAGTACTGGTCCATTTCTTCAAAGTTATTAAATTTGGTGTTATATATGTTTTCATAGTATTCTTGTATGATCTTTCATATTTCTGCAGTGTCTGTCGAAATTTCCATTTTCATCCCTAATTTTGTTCATTTGTGTCCTTTCTCTTTTTTCTTTAGTGAGTCTAGCCAGGAGTTTGTTAATTTTATTAACCTTTTTTTTTTTTAAAAAAGCCCTTTGTTGCATTTATTTTTTTCTATTTTTGTTTGTTTGTTTTTGTTTTCTTTTGTTTTGTTTTCAATGTCATTTATTTAAGATTGAATTTTGATTATTTCTTTCCTTCTGCTGATTTTAGGCTTCATTTTTTCTTCTTTTTCTAGTTTTTTAAGATCAAGTGTTAGGTTGCTTATTGGGGCTCGTTCTTGTTTTTAGGGGTAGGCCTGTAATAATATGAACTTTCCTCTTATGACCGCTTTTGCCGTGTCCCTAAACTTTTGATATGTTGTACTATCATTATCATTTGTTTCTATGTATCTCTTGATCTCTCCTTTTATTCCTTCTCTGACCCTGTTATTCTTCTGTAGCATATTGTTTAATCTCCACGTATTTGTGGTTCTTTCTGCTTTCTTTTTATAGTTGATCTCTAGTTTCAAAGCGTTATGATCAGAGAATATTTTTGGTATGATATCAACCCTCTTATATTTGTTGAGGTTATCTCTGTGTTTCAGTATGTGGTCAATCTTTAGAATGTTTCATTTGCACTAGAGAAGAATGTATAAGCAGCTGTTTTGGGATAAAAGGCTCTTAAATGTCAATTATGTCGAGTGGGTCTAATATATCATTTAAGGACATGGTTTCCTTACTGATTTTCTGCTTGGATGATCTGTTCATATCTGACAGTAGGGTATTTAGGTCTCCTACTAAGATAGTGTTTTGGTCTGCTTCTCACTTTAGTTTTGATAGTAATTGTTTTATATATTTCTGGGCTCCCTGATTGGGAGCATAGATATAAATAATTGTTATGTCTTCTTGGTGCATAATTCCCTTTATCATTATGAAGTGTCCCTCAGTATCATTCTTTACCTTTTGTATTTTAAAGTATATTTATCTGATATTAGTACAGCTACTCCCACTTTTCTCTGAATTCCATTTGCTCAAAATATCATTTTCCACCCTTTCACTTTCAATCTATATTTGTCTTTGGAACTGAGATGTGTTTCCTGGAGGCAGCATATGGTCATGTTTTGTTTTTTTGATCCAATCCGCAACTCTGTCTTTTAATTGGTGAGTTCAGTCCATTTACATTTAGGGTGATTATTCAAATATGTGGTCTTCTTACAGCCATTTTATCTTTTGCTTTCTGATAGCTTGGTGTTTTCTTTGATTGCTTGTATTTGTGTGTATGTTTTCTTTATTTTGGTTGGCTTTTTTGGGTTTCCCTCTGCTTTTTCTTGTTCTATGTTATATACTCAGTTCTGGTTTTTGGCGTGTGGTTACCATTACAAATATGTAAATGATAGTTACACACACACACACACACACACACACACACACACACAGAGTCATCTTTTTTCTTCTGCACGTGCCTTTTCTCCATTCCCCTTTGTGAATTTGGATCTTTGAATCCTCTTCTTTTCAGTTATTATTGTCTCAGTTTGTCCCTATATATGCTGAACGTTCATTACTATCTTGCTATAACAAATCTCTTCTTATTTTAAGCTTATCATGCACTGTTCCTAGTAAGGGTTGCACTCTTCTGCTTCTATCAGCCTGCTAGTCAACTTACTCCTAATTATGCATTCTTTTGTCATTTCATTTTAGGTGAGCTGACCCCTTTCAGTGTTTCCTGTAGTGTAGGCCTCATAGTGGAGAATTCCCTCATTTTTTTGTATGTCTGGAAAGGTCTTTGTTTCTCCTTCACATCTAAAGGAGAGCTTAGCTGGATACATTATTCTTGACTGGTAGTTCCTTTCATTTAGTAGTTTGAATATTTGATTCCACTCCTTTATGGCTTGTAAGGTTTGTGCTGAGAAGTCCAAAGATATTCTAATGGGTTTTTCTTTATACGTTACTGTCTTCTTTTCCCTGACTTCCCTGAGAATTCTGTCCTTGTCATTGATTTTTCATAATTTTAATACAGTGTGTCTTGATGAAGGCCTTTTTGAGTTGAGATTATTGGGTGTTCTATTTACTTTTTGAATTCTAACCTCCAGCTCATTCTTTAGTTTTGGGCATCTCATCAACTACTTGTCTGAAAATGTTTTCTAATCCCTGCTTCTTCTCCTCCCCTTCGATAATTCCCATTATTCTCATGTTTCCTTTCCTCGTGATATCAGCTAATCCTTGAATTTCTCTTTCATTATTTTTCATTCTTGTTTCTGTCTTCTTCCTTCTGATTTATTTCTAGATTTCTGACTTCGATATCACTGATACTTTCCTCTATTTGGTCGACTCTATTTCCCAAGCTTGTTATTTCATTTTTCAACTCTTGCAGTGTGTTCTTTATCTCCAGAAGATCTATTCAGTTCTTTTTGAGGATTTCAATTTCCTTGCTAAAGAGCTCATTCTGCTCATCTAGTTGTTTTTTTAAATTCCTGAAATTGTTTATATGACTCATTTCGGAACTCACTGAGTTTTTCAGAAGTACTATCCTGAATTCTCTGTCATTTAAGTAGCATATTTCTATGTCTGTAAGCTTACTTTCTGGAGATTTTTTTCTTTGTTTCTGAGCCACCTTGTCATCTTGGTTGTTCATGGTGTTTAATAGACTATTTCTCCTCTTTGTCATTAATGGAAGTTTATTCTTATTTTTTTTCCAGAAATAAAATTTATTATATAAAGTTCCCTAGCCTGTTGCTAATAAGGTGTTTTTATTTTGATTTCCAGTAGGTGATGTTTAAGCCTCTTGGATCTGTGCTTTATATAAAGTCTTAATAATGTCTTTTTTTTTCTTATAGATGCTTAATCGTGCTCGCTCCTCTCAGTCTCTGTTCCTGTCAGTGTTAGTGATAGTTTTAGTAGCCTTTGCTTAGATTCCCCTGGGGATCCAAGGATTTCATCTCAGAGGGTATGGGGGAGAGGCTCTCTGGGTTGGGGGATGGGATTGCGGCTCAGCCTCTGTTTTGCAACTGTGGCTGGTAAAAATCAACTTGTTTCTTTGTTGTCTACACTTTTCTGCCGTCCCCATTTCTCTGCCTTCTGCCCTGATTGCTGGGCACTGCTGCCAACTGCTTGGAGCTCATAGCACTCCCAGGCAGGGTTGTTCAGGGTATTTTCCGCACCTTCTCCTCTCCCCCTCCTCCTACAAGGAGCTCCAGTGGCTGTGGAGGAAGCTTATTTGTTTCTCCCAGTCCACCACCTGACACCCAGGGTTCTGACCTGTGGTAGCTCTTATGCACAGATCCCATGCTCTGACGTGCTGGTGTGCAGTTTGGGTGTTTTCTGTTGAGTTTTAGATGTTCAGCTTATTGTTGTTTCAAGGGGAGAGATCCGGATACCTCACTCATTCCGCCATGTTTGCGATGTCACTCTAACTCTCATTAATGTTTTGATATTTGCTTGATTGCTAATAAGATA
This sequence comes from Eidolon dupreanum, assembly GCA_028627145.1. Lineage (NCBI taxonomy): Eukaryota > Metazoa > Chordata > Mammalia > Chiroptera > Pteropodidae > Eidolon > Eidolon dupreanum. The sequence goes on from CM053505.1 coordinate 76,256,574, forward strand.
GAATTTTATTTCGTATGATTATTGCCTTTTTTCTTTTGTAAAGTGTTTATGTTACTTTTTAATTTTTCTAATCAATTGTTTTCCTTTTATCATGAATTTGTTAGAATTCTGATATATTTTAGCCATTACTCTTTTTTTGTATATGTTGCTGATATCTTCTCTCAGTCAACAGTTGATGTTGCCTAAGTTGTCAGTCTTTTCTCTAATGCAGTCTGAGCTTCTTTTTGTTTAGGATGACTTTACAACCCACATTTATTAAAGTATCCATTTTTTCTTCTATTATTCTCAATATGTTTAAAAATTTATAACTCTAAATTTTATTTTTGTTGATGGCTTCTGTTAAGGGTGCAACGTATTTTTTTCTCCATTTAATTGGCCACTTATTCCTAAAAACTTTTTATGACAGGTCCATCCTTTTATCAGGAATCTGAAGTTTATTATCAATTAAATTACCTATTTTCATACATCTTTTTTAAAAATTCTCAATTCTATTCTACTGGTTTTACCGAGTTTCTTGAACTAACGCCATACTATATTAAAATTGTCTTATTGTGTGTTTTGACATCTCTCCTGTAAGGCATTTCCCTTCTTTTCTCACTCTTTTTTTTTTAACTTTTTTGTGTTTCAAGAAAAGAGTATTTGTCATATTTTTCACCTATAAAAACTTTTAAGAGGATCTTTCTACTACTCAGAAATATTATTTTTATAATAATGCCACCTGTCTATCAGGATTGCTGTGGAAAACTAGTTGCGAATTTAGATTCTTGTTATATAAAAATTAATAATTAGGAATATATTTCCCAGAGGAAAATTACCTGTAATACCAAAGAATAACCTTCCATTGGAAATGAGAGTCCATATGAAAAATTCACAGAGAAATTAGGTGGGGAGATCCCATAAAGCAGATGCAGAGGATCAAATCTTTATCTTGAGTGAAGGACCCAAGAGTTAGGACATGAAAGCTAAACTTCTTGCTCTCATTGTTCTACTCAGCCGTACTTAATTGTATAAACATACATTTCAAATAAGCAATCTTAAAATCAAATTATTCACTGGACAACTTTTACTTTTACACTCATCAGGGATTGACTTTGGAATCCATTTGTCTGCTCAGGAGCCTCAAACTACATGGACCTGTCTTTTCCATCTGTAGGAGATTCCTTCCTTTACCAAACATCAAAGTAAATCAAACATCAAATAGCTCACAGTTTGTTACTCTTTCTCCCTTTCCTTTTATTGGTCCAATTTGAAAGAAAGGAGGAAGAAAATATTCTGAGTCAAATCCCATAAGAGACACATAATCCTCTGGTTATGGCAGAATCTTCTGGAAAGATAAGGGGTAGGAGAAGGTACTAGTTATATCATTATGCAGAGTTGTTGTTTTAAATATTTACTTTACATTTCTATTTCATATACTTAGTAGTACTATATACCATTAACAGGCTATTGGTAAGTATATTCAACTTATAATTCGAAACCTTAGAATCTCCTCCAAATTAGGTGTAGCCTATTTAAATATAGTCTCTAAAATTGCTCCACAGGTAAAGCAAACATAATCTATCAACTATTAGTTTTCAATATGCCTGTTTTCTAAGTAATGTAAAGATGTTTCACATTGTTCCTTCACAGGAAGACTGTCAAAATTATTAATATAATTTCTTTGGAGGAAAGGAGGAGAAATTGTTTCCCTGATGTCTGCATAAAATTTAAATGGAAATGAAAGTGATTTGAGTGTTAGTATTCATAGCTGCTAGTTCTTCTCTGTTAATTTACATTTATATTCTTAATGTCTAAGTTGAGCTTAGGGAAATTTAAAACTCAATTTCATTAATGTTATAACTTCCATAAGAATCTCAATATACATGGAAGTTCCTAGATTGTGGAGTTCTTGGATGAGAACATAGCAGCTAAGCATAATTTCTGAGTAGTAATGATAGTTAAACATATACTGTCAATTTTGATTTTTGAAATTCCTCTGGGTGTAAACCCAAAGTCCAAAAGTTTTAAAAATGTAAAACTAATATAGTAATGAATTTTAACATCTTTAAAATTGAAACATTATATTTCTTAACCATTACCCATCTCTGATTAATTCTGATTTAAACTAGGTCATGTTTCACATTTGCAACTATTACATTGACATACATGATGTTTGTGATTACTGCATAACTTGAGGTTTGCAAGTACAGCTCACTAGAGTTAGGGTTTTTTCATTTAGTTGCTTTTATTGCATATATGATCACTACTCCCAGTTAGTAAAGGTACTTTGAATAGGAATACATGGTCCAAAAAATAGTGGTTTCCCCTGAGCCTCAGATAGATATGTCTTTTTTTTCTTTTTTATAAGCTATGTGTAAATATACTTTAAAAATATAATATTTAAAGATTATGCTTATGAAGTAAGTTTTTTAGGAAGAAAATCACTGAGTATCCCAGAAACCCTTAACAGAAATAACACTTTAATGTAACCTTTTTAAAATACTCAAATACTTGATTATTTTGATTAGACCACTCACAAGGAGGTCACTCTGAATTATGTTAGAATTATATCCACCCCAGAGAGGTTCTATAGCTCTAAGACTTCTTCAGACTGTTAAGCCTCTTGCAACTCTAAGCTATGGCAACTTTGACTTAAAGACTCATGTACCTTACTACCCTCTTTCATAACATGCAGTTAAAATCTTTTTTACAAGTTTAAATTAACTTGCAACAGTAGTAGGGTAGAAAGAGGGGATAGGAAAAAGAAGAGGAAGGGAAAGAGTGGGAAGGAGAGGAAAATATTGTGCTATTAGACAGTAGTATCAACTTCCCTGTCTCCAATCACACTCTTGGCTACACTGAAGGCTACAGCAATGATTCTCTACCAAGGAAACATACAGGCAATATCATACAGTGGAACAGAAAGGGAGGAAAAGAAGACAGCCTATATGTTGGGTTTGAAAAAGTTTTCCAACTGATATAAAAAGTAAAAAAAAAAAAAAGTATTAAGATTAAATTTTTTTCTGATACAAAGAATCGTCTACTTTTTTCTTATTAGAAAAAAATGAAACAGTACCCCTAATGGTTTTCTGTTCTTTGTTTCTAAGTTGGAGCCACAGGTAAATTTATTTAGACAAATGTGTCATTTAACAACTTCCTAGAAATCACAAGATCTCACAAATTTATTTGATTTAAAGTATTATGTCTTTTCTCAGTGTTTTTATTCTGTAAGATATTTTTAGTACAGTTGAAATAAATTACTTTGTAAGCAGATTTAAACTAACTTTATGCTAACATTATTAAATATCCCTCTTCTATTAATAGTTTTGAAATTTTGATATTTTAACAAGAAATAAATGCATGATGTGCATTCAGCTGGGAATCCAGGAACCCGATATTTTATTGTTAAAAATGTTACAAATAAAAAATATTTACATGTCAATATACATTAAAGATTGACTCATTCAGTGTTGTTAAGTGGGTCATAAGCTATCTTCTAGGTACACATATTCAGGATATGCTGAGGGTCTTGCTTGCCACTGTTTATCAGAGTTAGTGTGTGGTGTAAGGCGTGTAACTAAGGCCCAAACTTATGTGCTGCCTTGCCATCTGGTGAAATCAAGAGAGCCTCAAATAGCCTAACCTCAAAATTTTCTTCTTACTCTGGTCTCACAAATAAGTCCTCTAGTCTAACAACACTCCTTATCAAGGAGACCAGGCACAGTTCCTGCTTATTCCTGAATTGTGGGTTTCAGTTCTCTGTCAGCCCATGGAATTAAACAAAACTATCCCATTCTCCCACAAGAACAAGTGGTCACCCTTACTCTTCTGATACTACAACATATGCTTTCTCCAAACCCTAATTCTTCACTCTGTTCCTGAGTACAGCCCCTATCCCCACTCCGTGTGGTGCTGCATAGCATATGGTAGCCTCCTCCCCCAGACTGCAAATATATGTGATTAATAAACTGCTGTTAATCTCATCTCTCCAGTGCTGGGTGTCATGTGTTCAGCCATCCCCATAACCCTAAGGTGGGAATACCTCCCTCACCAATGAAGTGAATAGGAAGCAATCTAAACATAGTGACACACTAGAAAATATGTTTTATTATCAGAACTAAACAATAATAAATCTCCATTAATTTTTCAATTCAGCGTAGGAAATGGAGGGAATTGGGACTCAGAACTTTCATTTTTTCTCAGTTGAATATCATAATTTTGGAAGCATTAAATGATATGGTGATTTATCAGGTGATATCAGATGATATCAATAAGATAAGCTGATTTTCTGAATGATGGTATAACAAAATTTCCTCAACTTTTTGGATAAGATTCACTAGAAAGAACTATTGATAAAACAGATAAACAAGTCCCTCCTTCTAAAGATTCTGTTCAGTGGGTGTGAGGTGAGACATGAGAATTTGTTTTGTTCTGTTTTTATCAAGCATCCAGATGATACTTATCATCAGGGAAATTTGGGAAACACTGTTAAACTGTAGTAGTGATAAGCTTAGAACAGTGGAGAAAGTTAATCTCCTAGGAACTGAAATAAAAGCTCACTAGCTGTTGGAAAAATTAAGTTCCTTCAGTGTGTGCCTGAAGTGTTCATTTTCTCTGTCTAACACTTCACCTTCTTTTAAAGAGCTCACCTGATTATGCCATTCCCTTTTGATTAACTCAACTGATTAGTAACCTAATCGTATGAGTGATATCTCATCATATTCACAGGTTTGCTTAAGAGGAGGGGTCTATACAAGGCCTGAACACCAGAGGGAGGGAAATTAGAATGCTGCCTAATATAAAAGTGATTCGTAATTAAACTACAATGAAGAAAGCAAAATAAATAAATAAATAAATAAAGATTGTTGAATGATACTATTTATCAAAATGGGCACCCATATGAAAATCCAAGAATCTTAGTATAGAAATGTGTTGAGGATATTTTATAAAGTATAGAGGTAAACTATATAATTTTTAAAGCATATATACACTACTCTAATAGAAAGATAATATGGTAAATATCTGTTTTAAGATGTTCTAGTTCTTACACAGGCAAGGCATCATAGAGATAAGAACTTAACCTATATACATATTTTAGAATTATTTCTGCTAAGGGTAGGAAAACTTATAAATTCTTGCCTTAATGTTGCTATCAATTTAGTTCCTCACAAAGAAAGAAGGAGAAAGTATTAATGGGAAACATTGTTTTGGAGTTTATATTTACTGACAATACAGAACTGGTTGAGGAAATTATAGCAATAGAAGCATTCAGAGAAAATGACCTCTTTAAAATCTGTAAGAAAGAAACAAATTGTAGACTGTTAATATATCATGAGGCTTAAGGTAAGTAACATTAACAATTTAGGACAAAATAAAAGTAAGATCTATACTTCTAAAAGAAGTGGGGGGGGTTCTAAGAGGTAGGAGGGAAATAAGTCAAGAAAGACTCCTCAGAGGAAATAAATCCTGGGCCAAATCTTAGAAGACCAGGTAGAATTAGATAGGTCTAGAATCAGGAAAATGGTGGTGAACAGAGTGAGATAAGATGAAAAGGATTCTGTCTCCAAAAGAGACGTTATCAACTAAAAACAGAAGAGATCCTAAGATGGAATTTGGAAGAACATTACTGTGTAAGGGATGGCCAGGGGGGAACAAGAGATAGGAGAACATAGAGAAAAAGAGTGTCATGGGGGCAAAGTAAATGATAATTAAGAATGGCTTACACCTTTTTTTTTTAAAGGTGTTTGCTGCCAAAATACAAGTGTCATGAAGGCCAATGCTATATCTAAGCCAAAATGGAAAAGGAAAAGACTCATATCCCTTTTAGACAAGTAGATTCCGCTAAGTCTACCACAACTGGTCATTTGACTTACAAATGTGGTAGGATTGACAAAAGAACCACCGAAAAATTTGAGAAGGAGGCTGCTGAGATGGCAAAGGGCTCCTTCAAGTATGCCAGGGTCTTGCATAAAATGTAAGCTGACCCTGAGCATGATATCACCATTGGCATCTTTCTGTGGAAATTCAAGACCAGAAAGTATTATGTGACCATCGCTGATGCCCCAGGACACAGACTTTATCAAAAACATGATTACAGGCATATCCCAGGTTGACTGTGCTATCTTAATTGTTGCTGCTAGTGTTTGAAGCAGGTATCTCCAAGAATGAGGAGGCCCATGATCATGCCCTTTTGGCTTAAAAACTGGGTGGGAAACATCTAATTGTTGTTGTTAACAAGATGTATTCCACTGAGCTGCTTTTACAGCCAGTAGAGATACGAGGAAATCATTAAGGAAGTCAGCACCTACATTAAGAAAATTTGCTATATCCCTGACACAGTAACATTCGTGCCAATTTCTGGTTGGAATGGTGACAACTTGCTGGAGCCAAATGCTAATATGCCTTGATTCAAAGAATGGAAAGTCACCCGTAAAGATGGTGGTGCAAGTAGAACCATCCTGCTTGAAGCTCTGGATTGTATCCTGCCACCAGCTTGTCCAACTGACAAGCGTTTGAGTCTGCTTGTCCAGGATGCCTAAAAAATTGATGTATTGGTACTATCCCTGTGGACCGAGTGGAGACTGGTGTTTCTCAAACCTGGCATGGTTGTCACTTTTATTCCAGTAAATGTAACAACTAAAATAAAATCTTGAAATGCACCATGAAGCTTTGAGTGAAACTCTCCCAGGGAACAATGTGGGCTTCAATGTCAAGAATGTGTCTGTGGCAATATGGCTGGTGACAGCAAAATTGAGCCACCAATGAAAGCAGCTGGTTTCATGGCTCAAGCGATTATCCTGAACCCCTCAGACCAAATCAGTGTCAGATATGTACCTGTGTTGGACTGTCACACAGCTCACATAGCTTGCAAATTTGTTGAGCTGAAGGAGAAGATTGATCATCATTCTGGGAAAAAGCTAGAAGATGACCCAAAGTTTTTGAAATCTGGTGGTGCTGCCATTGTTAATATGATTCCTCAAAAGCCCATGTGTGTTGAGAACTTCTCCGACTATCTTGCTCTGGGCCGTTTTGCTGTTCGTGGCATGAGACAAACAGTCGCTGTGGTGTCATCAAAGCAATGGACAAGAAGGCAGCTGGAGCTGGCAAGGTCACCAAGTCTTCCCAGAAAGATCAGAAGGCTAAATTAATATTATCCCCAATACCTGCCACCCCAGTCTTAATCAATGGTGGAAGAACCATCTCAAAACTGTTTGTCTCAATTGGCTATTTAAGTTTAATAGTGAAAGACTGATTAATAATCACAGTGCATCATAAAACCTTTGGAAGGAAAGGAGAATGTTTTGTGGATCATTTGTTCCTTTTGTGTGTATGTGTGGCAGTGTTTAAGTTATTAGTTTTTAAAACCAGTACTTTTTAATGGAAACAACATGACCAAAAATTTGTCACAGAATGTTGAGACCCCCCTTTAAAACAAAGTTTAATGAGGAAAAAAATAATAGCCTACAGTCTTTGACTGATTTGTCAAATAAATGTGTCTACTGGATTTTTCAATCAGGAAACCTTAAGGACCTTGATGAAATCACTTTACTTGCAGAGGTAGGGCAAAAGCATGATTGTAGTCTAGGATAGTTTACCAAAAGTAAGCAAGGAAGCAGAAATAAAGACAATGGGTGAATACACTCTAAGACATCCAAAAAGGCATTAGCATGTGGCAATAAATTCCGACCTCAGTCTCATAAATTTTTGTTTGTTTCATTCTAGCTTCTAGATATAGCTTCTATCTCAGAAAAAAAAATCTATAAGCTGAATGAGCTTCTAAAAACTAAAGAGTGGAAAACTGACCAGGAAATCTGTAGATTATAGTAATGAAGTAGATTAGATCATGTAAAGCCATCTTCAAAGACAAGATACTTTAACAGGAGGATATTAGAAGTAAAGTTTTGAAAGCAGTAAATAAGGTAGCTAATACTTATTCCCAGGAACACCCTCACCTCTTCCCTCATCCAAATCATAATGATGAGTAGCTTTCCCTCCAGGGCACTTGGAGGAGGCTTCCTTGTTCTGGGAAGAAAGCAAAGGTTTTACTTCATGGAAAAAAAAAGAGGTAGGTTTCTTATCGTGAAACAGGTTGCCATAGTGAACAGCATCGTAAAGGAGGAAGACATTGGAAGGATGGAGAGGAGAACCATATCACCATTGGAAGAATGGGAGAAAGGAGATGTTCAAGGCAATAGAGGTTTGAAAGTTTGCTAAAGCATATGCGATGAGAAGATTGGAGACAAGTTAAGATCAAATGGCTTCAGATTTCTAAATAGAATATTTGTCTCTGTTTGTTTTGGTGTTAATGTGTGTATATATGAAAGATGGAAGGGGATAAAATGTAGTATATCCCTAACTTTTCAATGCTTGACTTTCAAGCCTTCACTCTACCTTGTCTTGACAAAAAAATAAATAAATAAAAGAAATGAAAATAAAATGTCATGCTCATGATAACCTAATATCCAATTTTATTTGGATAAAATTGAAAGGGTAAGCATAAGGTCAATATAATCAACAGTCAAAACAAAGCATACTGGGCTGATATATGAGGTGGAAACATTTTAACTGCATGCACGCATGATCAGATACAACAAATTCAAATGTCTCTGAATCAAGCAACAATTTGGGGAAATTCAGATTGCCTAAAAACAGTCATAGTGAAATATCGGAGGAAGATATTTTTTTCTCCTGAGATTTGCTTCAGGAAAAGAATAGATAATAACTTCAGATTTGAGGGAAAGCTGCATATATGAAAAAGATAACTTTATTCTCTCTTACATAATTTATAAGGTTCATCTTGTGATCTTTGTCCCATAACAAATTAGGTAGTAAATTAAGAGTTGCACATTCTTTCTATGAAAACTTTCAATATCAAGAATGGTCAACAGAATCTGTGGTTATTAGTCAAAAGAAGAGAAAGTACATGATTGCTACCTTAAAATACTGTCAAATGGAGAACAGATTAAGCCTAATTCTGTCCTTTTCAAAAAAACCAACAAGGCCTAATAAATGGAAGTACAGAAGTCTAGTAAGACAATAAAATCTAAAAATTACTACTGTACAGTATCAGAATGGACAAATTTTCATCACTGCTCGTCACTGGTAAGGTTAAATAGAGACTGTATGTCTACCTACCAAGCATAGTGTAGAAGGAAACTCAGCACTGTTCATAAACTGTGCTCAGGAACTGATCCAATTTCTTCCAACTCCTAGATTCAAAATGATTTCTGAATTTTTGCAGTGTGAGATAAGCCATAAAGTGCTTTGATATTTTACAAAAATTCATAAATACATTATTATTATTATTATTATTATTATTATCATTATTTTACTTCTGACATCATGTTGTAATAGAGATACCTCCACCTTTAAAACAGTAATTCACAGCAAGAGTGCCTTCAATTAAAGCTTATAGCTGCTTTATGTTTTAATGTCGTCCTTTGAACAACATTAAAAGAGGGTGTTACTATCCTCTCCTCAGTGGGACATAGTCTTGGACTGATTTCTACTTAAGTAGAAACAACAGATTTGTTCCAAGTTATTTTTTTCTTTGTCCAAATACACTTTATGCCTTCCATATATTTATGAAACTAATTGGGGTTACTGGTCAGGTCTGTTAAATTGTAACAAAGTAAAACTAACGGTTTTATCCACAAGGTTATCAAAATATTGAAATTTTAAAAAATATTTTTAAATTTTCAATTCCAGTGGGTACAACACAGTGATTAGATATTTACATAACTTATGAAATGATCATTTTGATAAGTTTAGTACCCATCTGATACCATACATAGTTATTACAATATCATTGACTATATTTTCTTACACTATGTTTCACATCGCCTTGACAATTTTGTAACTACCAATTTGTACCTCTTAATCCCTTCCTCCTTTCACCCATACCCTCTAACCACTCTTCAACTGACAACCATCAAAATGTTCTCTGTATCTGTGAATTCTTTTTGTTTTGATTGTTTATTTTGTTCTATGGATTCTACAAGTAAGTGAAATCACATGGCACTGGTCTTTCTTTGTCTTACTCTGATCAGTATAAAACCCTCAACATCCATACATGTTGTTGCAGATGGCACAATTTCTTTTTTTTTTTTATGGCTAAGTAATACTCCACTGTATATATGTACCACCTCTTCTTTAGCTATTAATCCATTGATTGACACCCAGGTTGCCTCCATATCTTGGCTATTTTAAATGATGCTGCAATGAACATATGGATTCACATGTTCCTTCAAAGTAGTGTTTTGGGTTTTTTCATATAAATATGCAAAAGTGGGGTATTTGGGTCCTCCTTTGTCTCTTGTTATAGTCTTTGTTTTGAAGTTTATTTGATCTGGTATAAGTATTGCTATCCCAGATCTTTTTGCGTGTTTTCATTTTCATGAAACATTGTTTTCTATTCCTTTAGTTTCAGTCTATGTGTGTCTTTCGATCTGAAGAGAGTTTCTTGTAAGCAGCATATGTAAGAGACTTGTTTTCTTATCCATTCAACCACCCTATCTTTTGATTGAAACATTTAATACATTCACAGTTAAAGTAATTATTGATACATATGTAGTTACTGCTTTTATTAACTATATTTTTTATATTTTCTCTTCTTCTTCTCCCCACCTCCTCCCATTCCCACTCTTCTTCCCTTCTCCCTTCCTTCTTCTTTGTTTTCTTAATAAAGAAATTCCTCTAATATTTCTTGTAATACTAATTTGGTGTTGATGAACTCCTTTAGCTTTTTTCTCATCTAGGAAGTTTTTTATCTATCCTTCGATTCTAAATTATAGCTTTGCTGGGTGCAGCAATTTTATTTGTAGTCCCTGCTTTTCATCATTTTGAATATTTCTTGCCAGTCCCTTCTGAATGGCAAAGTTTCTACTGAGCAATCATCTGACAGTTTTGTGGGTGCTCCCTTGTAGGTAATTAACTGCTTTTCTATTGCTACTTTTAAGGTTCTCTCTTTGTCTTTAACCTTTGGCATTTTAATGATGATATGTCTTGGTTTGGGCCTCTTTAGGTTTATCTTGTTTGGGACTCTGCTTCCTGGGCTTGTGTGTCTATTTCTTTTAAAAGGTTAGGAAAGTTTTCCATCATTATTTTTCAGAATAGGTTTCCAATTCCTTGCTCTCTCTTCTCCTTCTGTTACTCTTATGATGTGAATGTTGATATGCTTGATGCTGTTTCAGAGGCCTCTTAAATTATCTTTAATTAAAAAAAACTTTTTCTTGTTGCTGTTTTAATTAGGTGTTTTATGCTACTTTATATTTGAAATCATTGATTCAACCCTCTGCTTCATCTAATCTACTGTTATTTCCTCCTAAGGTATTATTCATTTCAGTTATTGTATTTTTCATTTTTGACTGATTGTTTTTTAATGTTTTCTATCTCCATTTTTTGTTTTTTATCTCTTTTTAAAGTTCTCACTGAGTTCACCTACTCTTTTCCTAAGTTCATTGAGTATCTTTATAACCAGTGTTTTGAACTCTGCATCTGTTAGATTGCTTGTCTCCATTTCATTTAGTTCTTTTTATGGAGCTTTGTTCTATTCTTTCATTTGGGCATGTTTCTTTGTCCCCTCATTTTGTTTATATGTATTAGGTAGGGCTTCTAAGTCCCTGGCCTTAGTAGAGTGGCCTTATGTAGTAGGTGTCCTGTGGGGCCTTGTAGCATAGTCTTTCCTGGTTATCTGAGCTGAGTGCTCTAGGTGTATCACTTTTGTGTGTTTTGTGTGCCCTTCTCTTGTAGTTGAGCCTTGGTTGCTATTTGTACATCAGTGGGAGGTACTGACTCTCAAGTTCATTGGTTGTGAAGATTAGTCCATGACTGCAGTGGAGTAGCTATTTTGCAGTGGCTGACCATACATAGCAGGATTTGTTTTAGCAGGGCTCTGGTGCTTGCTCAGTCTGCTCTTTGGGTGTATTATCTTCAGATGTGTCCCTGGATGGTGCTACTGCTCAGTTCAAAGGTGGCCACCATGCATGCTAGTCCCAAGTCCTCCTGCAAGTTGCCTTGCCACAGGCCAAGTTCAACCTCAACCTGTACTCTGCCTGGGGCCACTTGGCATAAGTCACCAAGTGATCCACAGATGTCCACTATCCACAATGGGCTTGGAGGTGCCTTAAGAGGCCAAGTTGTAAACTAAGAACTAAGGTTGGCTGCTAGTGCTGGGCTTAGGGCTGCTCTGCAAGTGGTACAGGGCATGCTGAGGTCAGATGTTTTTTATTTGGGTTTTGTGAACCTTTGAGAGATTTTAGGAAAGCCCACAGCATGAACCAAAACAGGCTGTTTGTTTGGAAGTGCCATTGAAAGCAGACTGGGTGAGCCCACAAGTTGGGTGGGGTGGGGCCTCAGGGAATCACAAGAGAGGGGTGACCAGTGCTAGTCAAGTTGATGGAGACTCAGATATGGCAGCCACTTGCATCTGTGAGCTGGGAGGGGGGAGGACTCAACAAAGAGATAACGGATTCTGCCAATATTTCTGTCTGGGAGACAGTTGCCCCTCTAGACCTTGCCCTGAATGCAGGTAACACATTTCCTCCCTGCATATCCCTCACGCTTTTTGAGTATCTGCCCCAGAGCTGGAGCTCAGAGAGAATAAATCTGTCAGTGAGTAAATCCATACATGGGCTCCTTTAGAGGAATGTCTGCAACTTCAGTGGCACTCTATCTTACTCAGCCATAATCTCTGCTGGTTTTCTCAGCCAGAATTTGTGGGGACTTCTCTTCCTGACACTGGAACCCTGGGCTGAGGAGCCCAGTGTGGGGCTGGAAACTTTCAATCCTTGTGGGGGACCTCCACAAATGAGATATCCCTCCTGATTCTTCTCATCCACCACAGGTGGGCATAGGGACCAGCCTATTTCTTGTCTCCACTCCTCCTACCAGTCTCAAGGTGGCCTTTTCTGTAATCCCCAGTCATAGGACTTTTGTTCAGCTAGACTTCAGGTGACTCCCAATGATGGTTGTTCTGCAGTTTAGTTGTGATTGTGATGTGGTTGTGAAAGGAGGCAAACATAGAGTTTACCTACTCCACTATCTTGGCCAGAATTCCACACTGACATTTTTAATCCCATTCTCTTTTACACTAAACTGGACACACACTATCCAATGCAAAATCTAGTTAATTTTCTGAGTGTTTCCTGCAGTTGATTCATGGCATACATACATGTGTCTTATTAATTGAATGTAGTTGCTACTTTGTAGCCATAAAATTTTTAATGATCGCTGTCATTTCCCACAAAAAAGTAGAATATTAAAATATTATACAATCTATGTATAGACAGTATAATGTGGCAGTTAATTTTTAGGTTCTGAAGCCAGACAGACTTGGATTAGGTTTATATCTCAACTTCTTTACTTACTAGCTCTGTGATATTAGACAAATTATTTAATTGCTCTATGTCTCAGTGTCCTCACCTATAAAATGAAATAATAAGAATAATAAGAAACCAGTCTCAATATTTTGTTATTAGCAATGAATGAAATAATACAAGTAAATCCAAAGTTTTAACTATCATTATTACTTTGATCTCATAATTGTGAAATTGAGAATGCTGTATACTATATGATAGCATGAAATATTTAAATCAATTTGAAAATAAACAGAAATAGTCCTTAATAAGTATATTTAAAATCTATTCATCTATGCTTTTTTGTATATATTATTATTCATTCTGTTATGCTTAAGAAAGCAACGAATAGGTACAGCAATAGCACATTTTTCTTTAGGTATAGCAAAAACTGTCCTGGAGGTAATAAAATGTAATATAAAACATCATTTGTTGCATCATATAAATCAGAAGAGTTTATTAAAAATTATGAACTGAGTTTGTGAAACAAAGTTTATATGTTAGAAAATACATGGTTGTTAATTTCCTAGTTGAAAAGCAGTGCTCAGTAATATATTTTTCCTGCTAAAGGAGAAAAAACAGACTTCGATTCACTTTTAGATACACAAGCTGTGATTTCTTTGATTAACATAATCTTTCATAACATATTGACAATAAAAAATGTATAATTTCTCACTCTCCTTGTATTGCTAAAGGAAATGCAGTTCTGCAAAGCACCAATGAACTGTGTTAACAATTATGAACCATCTGACACTAGAACAACATTATTGTTGAGAAATCTAATTTGGACAAGGCATAAATTGGGCGATGTCCAACCAAGTCACATTGGAGATGCGTGATTTAGTTCGATGTTATTAGTGTTTCTTCTCTCTTATACACAACCTTCAAAAATTAAAAACACAACATACACAGTGAACTATGTATTGTTATATGCAGAATCTGCAGTGAGATGACATAGAATGAAACCATTTTTATCACATTTTAAAAGATCTTGCATATTATTTTTATTTTCCATCAATGAGGTATGGAAGAAATATACCTCCTTAAAACATTTTGTGTTTTGCATTCTAAAGATTAGATGATTAAAAAATGATAGAGCTTATGAAATGGAACACTTATTGAAAATGGAACAGAAATCCTGTGATTTTTTAAAACCCAAGTGCAATTAAGAAACATATGTATATATTAGAATTTTTTCCTGAGTTTGTGTACTTTTAAAATTTTGTCAGTTACTGAGATACAGAGCCTTTATGTGTTTTCTACATGCAGGGCTGAATTTTCCATTAGGCACAATGCCTAAGGTCATACACTTTTAAGTGTCCACAAAAATGTTTTTGTTTTAATTTGTTAACATCAGAAGAAAATGAACATAACAATATTACATATATTAATAACAACAATGAATATATAAATGTTCATGTTTATTTCACTGCAGTCAAAATATAATTTTAAATTTATTTTTTGAAGAAAGGATCACAAAAGCAAAAGTGTCTATGACCCACAGAAGTCATAAAATGGTCCTGTATGTGCTTCCAGAAGTTATGGTAGGCTAAATTATGGCCCCAAAAAGATATCCGTATTTTAATCCCTGGAACCTGTGAATGTGACCTTGTATGGCAGAAAAGGACATGGCAAAAAGGACATGGCAGAAAGGACTTTTCAGATGCAATTAAGAATCTTTATATGAGGAGATTATTTTAGATTATCTGAGTAAACCCAAAATGTAATCACACATATGCTTATAAGAGGAGATAGAGGAAAATTTGACACACAGAAGAGAAGGCAGTGTGAATATGGAAGGAGAGATTGGGGAGATACAACCACAAGCCAAGGAATAAGGACAGCCGGCAGAAGCTGGAAGAAGCAGGAATGAATTCTCTCCTAGAGCCTCTAAAGGGAGTGTGGATCTGCTAATGTCTTCATTTAGTCTCAGTGAAACTATTTTCACAATCCCAGCCTCCTTACCCCTAAGAGAACAAATGTTTATTGTTTTAAGTTGCCCAGTTTGTAGTAATTTGTTCCAGTGACCATAAGAAATTAATGAAAGGACATTGAACTTTAATTCGAATTTGTTCATTTCTTAAATACGTTTTTTCCATTTGTATTGAAAAAAGAAAATAGTGTGAAACATAATGAATGTTGATGAAACAAATAACCATTTATAATATTTAAATAAAACAAAAAAGTTATGCTTGAAATTAATATGAATTATAGTTAAATGAGTAAGCAGTACTTGTATTTTGTTCATGCTAATTAACCAGTGATAAAATTTTATCTAAAAATAACAGAAACTCAAAAATATGGTTTACATCAACATCAATTACACCTGCAACATATAGCCAAAAACACTTCTTAAAAAAGACTTGAGATGATTAACCATACAAACCTCTCAATCATGAACAATCAATCTATATCTCATTACCTGTTTCTCAGAAAAAAATTTCTTTTCATTACAAGAGGAATTTAGGGGTACAAATTTTTGAGCTGCTGACACTTGCAATTGAAATTAAGTTTTATGACACTGCTTATAGAAATAAGAAGGGCAAATGTCAACGTACTTTCAAAAACAAAAGGCAATGAATGGATTGTTAAATGGGCAGAATTAAGTGGTCTCCTGAAAAGGGCATCTGCTAAAATTGATATATCAAAGAAGTAGTCTTAGTGTGTTGCTATAGATCTATTACTGTAAGCTCTGCATTCAACAATATCTTTGCTTTAACATTTAATATCATTTAATTTCAATTGTTTTCAGTGAGATCGATCTGTTTAAATGCTGAATGACTTGGAAAATATCTGTTCCTTTGCTCATCTTTAAATGAAGAAATGTGTGAGCTAGTTTATAAAGAAGTGGGAAATTAGTGCCCTTGTTTTTATTACACAATCTAGTCAGTTTTCCTTTCCAAATTAACAGAACCCAGCAAACCATATCGATATGAACATTCTCTAAAGTTGATCATTCAAAAAGTAATTTGTTGCAGAAGGATGCTTTCTAATTTACCATACTTCCTTAGAGAATTTTATCATTATTTTTTTCTTCTTCACACGCAAGCTAAGCATATCTTTAGTGTGATTTAAATTATTTTACAATCAGGCTGTAAGAATACCTTTACCTATGATATATATGCAGACAGAAGTATCCATTGCTATATGTTCTAAGTAATATCATAGACTTCAAAATTCATCATGTCTAATTATTCTACAACCCTGAGGACAAAGACAATATCATTCTTGTTCATCATTGCATTTGCATTTGCAGCACGTGGCTCTATGTATTTCTAAAATGGATGACTAAGTGAATGAAAGAAAGGAAGAAAAGAAGAAAGAAAAAAAGGAAGGAAGGAAGAAAGAAGGAAGGGAGGAGAGAGAAAGAGAAAGAGAAAGAAAGAGAAAGAGAAAGAGAAAGAGAAAGAGAAAGAGGAAGAGGAAGAGGAAGAGGAAGAGGAAGAGGAAGAGGAAGAGGAAGAGGAAGAGAAAGAGAAAGAGAAAGAGAAAGAGAAAGAGAAAGAGAAAGAGAAAGAGAAAGAGAAAGAGAAAGAGAAAGAGAAAGAGAAAGAGAAAAACAAACAACCACTATATCATAACATTATAATAGTAGCTGTGGATGTTGTGGTGTAAAGATTTAACAGGTTAAAGAACTGGGCATCAGCCTCTACACAGGTAGAGAAAGTGCCTACCCAGCTAGTGTGATTTTAAAAGTATAGTGAAAAATCCTATGTGTCTAAAAATAGTGCCTACCTGGTCCCCTTCAGTGCTAGCAATTCCACTGTTAGAAAATTATTTCTTTGGGATGAATGGTTTGCATTCTCCAACATTGTCTTTTAACATCCAGATACCCTGGGAGAAGATATTAATTTCTTTTATTCTTAATCATTAACATGATAACAAGAATTTGTTTACAGACTCAGCATCACTTAGATAGTTCTTGGTTGGAAACCTGCTCTTCCACATAAGAATTATGGGATATCAGCTGAAATAACTTCACTGAGCCTCAGTCACCTTGTCTGTAAACTGAGGAAGAAAATATTTTCCCGGGATTGTGAAAATTAAATGAAATTTTATATGCAAATGTTATGCATGGAACTTGATGTTTAGTAAATTCTCAATAAACCATAGCCTTAATTATTATTATAATTGTCTCCAACAAATGTCCCTTTTGAAATCCAGCTGGATGAGGAATTAAAGGTTGCTCTTAGGGAGGGATTCTGGGTTCTGAGAAACACAAGTTAGCACTGAGAGTCTGGAATGGTGAATTCTTAAAAGAAGAGCAAAAAGGATCCAAAGAACATCTCTTTGGACTGGCAATGTTACTTCAAGTCAATCCTGCCCATTGATCACCATTAGTCAGTGGTGGTAAGATTGCTTAAGCTTTCCCATCTGAGGCATTGGTTGTTCTGGAAAGATTTGTTTTGTTCTGTTTATATCCTATTCTGTCCATATTGGCACTATCTTTACCCAGTAAAGGTGATCTTATGAGAAAAAAGGAAGCCAAAGGCTTTGTAAATTGTTAACAGTATAAGGAGACTTCTTCTGAAATACTTAATTGAGAGCAACAATTCACACTTCTGTCGCTGGTATTGTACCTTTTCATTTGTATTAATGTCATTTGGTTTTCTATAATTTCTTCTATTGGATTTTTTGGTACTTTAAGATAGGAACCATGCCTTATTTATCTCTATATCCACTATGCCTAGCACGGAGCATGGCAGATACTAGGTGCTCAATAAATATTTGATAAATTGAAGCAAACATAAAAAGTAATGCTATTTGACAAAACTTTAAAAAACCATACACAGCAGCTTTAAGTTAGTTCTATCTTGATGTCTCCTGATTCCAGGGATTGGAGGGTAGACATTATTTCTAAGAGTATGAAAAGAACCCTTACCTTCATCAACTTTGGCTGCTATAACAAATTCCATAGACTGAATGCATTAAACCACAAACATTTATTTCACACAGTTTTTGGAGGGTGGGAAGTCTATCATCAAGCTTCCAGCTTGCCCATGGCACCTTCTTGCTATGTTCTCACATGGTGCAGAGAGAGAGGTCTGGTCTTATAATCCCATTATGGGGGCTCCACCCTCATGATATCATCTAAACCTAATGACTTCCAAAGGTACCACCTCCAAATACCATCACTTTGGGGATTAGGGCTTCAATATATGAATTTGGTTGTGGTCAAGGGACACATTTCAGCCCATAGCAACTCCATTGTGAGACCATTTCATTTATAATAGGGTCCGATATTATGAACACCAAAGGCAACATTGTTATACTAAGGTGTAGGTCTCTGCATGGCCATTCATACCTGTTTGAGTGTGTTTATTGCCTACATTTCAAGCAGAACACAATACTCCATAGAGAACTTTCTTACTGTGCTTGTTTATGAATCAAGTACTTTGTTCACTTAGTAGAATTTAATATTTTTAATGTGCACTTTGATTCTTTATGTCTTTATCTTTGTTCTGAATTTCAGGGAAGTTTCCTTCTTTGGGGAACATCAACTAGAAAGTGGATACCATTTCTGTTCTGTCTAGGGTATTCTGTTTCATCTTGTTCAAGTGCTGCTTTTGTTCAAATAATCTTTTTGACTTGGAAATTTTTAAAGCAAGCTTTTTGCTCATTTTTTATCCCTTCCAGAGGGTATGGATTAATTTATTTATTTCCTGTCTCTTTTTGAGTTAATCTTGGTCACACATGCTAAGCTTGTTCTCACTGGTAATTTTCCAAATTTCTTCTTTGATTAGTCTATGGATTGAAGGTCTTTCATAATGAGAAGGAAGATGATCATTCACATATCCTTGTGTTTCTGAAGCAGTCACTCCTATACTCTATTGAGAACTGAATGTAGTAGAAACAGAGCTATTAGTAAGGCCAAATATTTTAGATAATTGAAATAAGTCCATATAATGCATGCATATTATCATCAGACCTTGGTGTTTATCTATGCAAATCCATCTGTTTTCCATGCAAATCCATCCAATTCTTCTAGTGGAGCACTGGGACCTTCAACTGTCTGCACAGCAACTCCCAATAACTCTTATTAGTAGTATCACCTGAAAATCTGAACTCTTTGCATTCAGATATTGCAAAAAATACTTTTTATCTTTATTAGTTTATTAGCCCTTTATGGTGAGTAGTATACATTATATAAAAAACAGGTCAGAGGAAGAAACAAAGTCCCGAATGAATTTGTTTCATGGGCCCAATGTCATTTTAAAATTTATTCAATAGAATGAAAAATTAATCAACACATTTCTAGGATATTCCAAGGTGTGCCATAAAGTCATAGAATAACAGAACTGCTTTTACAGGTATGGAAATTAAGGTCTAGAGAAGAAAAGTGATTGGATTCAGATCAACCAGGGAATAAATTATGAATCTAGCATATTTTACAGGCCTTCAGATTTTAAGTCCAGGGTTTTTAGTCTTACAGGGCTTATGGCCTGTGCATTGACACTTATGACATGATGCACAACCTCAGCTCTCACTTCTTTCCTTTGGCAATTGTGTAAACTTTTTGTTAAAATTGTTGAGTCAAATTACTACACAAGTCTAGTCTAATTATTGTAGGAATCATCATGATAAGACGAAAGTCTGTCCTGGAGAATTGCCCTGAGCCACACTGGATTTTGTGGGAGTGAGAAATAAATATTTCCATTAAGATATGGTTGTTTGTTGTTGCAACATCAGCTTAGCCTATTCTGATTAATATAGGTAGCATGGCATGCTAAATGAGCACCATCAGTATATGATCCTTATTATTACCACATTATGACATCTAGAATTATTTCCCTTGTTAGGAATAAAAGAAAATTTATCCAGCTATTACAACCATGGATGATTGCTTTTGTTTACAATGAACCTAGCTTAAGTTAGAAAACTCCCAAAATAAGAAAGCACACAATGTTTAAGTATGCATTGATTCCCTTTCAATTCTGGACATGATAGAACACAAAAAGTTATGCTTCTAATGTGACATGGTTTTAGCCAATGGGAACTGAATGAGCAGATTGTATATTTTAAAAAGTAATTTATTCTTTATGGGATATTTATAGAAAGGATTACTCATCCTTAGAGTCTACTGAATATAACTCTGATTTAGGTAATGAGTCTATGTCCTCATGATTAACACCCATATTCTGTAATATCAATTATATGGTCATTCTCCATAGTAGCTATTAAGATGTATAGCAGTTATTGTTAATTGTTAATGGGGTAAAAGTATACGTGTGCGCATGCACATAAACAAATAAATATACACATGCATACATAAATACATATGTGTAAAACTCTGTTTCTATATAGCTTCAGTGTTTTCCCATTACTTTAGATATTATGTAAAAAATTGTTTTTGAATAATCTTAAGCAAGATGAGCTATGAAATACACATGTACCTATAGATGTGTGTACTTATGAGTGTATATTTTTAGCTTCATTTTGAAAATTGTGTTGAAATATTTTATTCGAATTATATTATTAACTGTGGGGTGGAATGAAATGTCAGTATCAGGTACTATTACAATGTTCTGACCTTTCATATAATTTAATGTTGGTTCAAATTTAAAAAAATTTGGTTCACAAAAAAGGACATATTGTTGTTTATATATGTCCAAGCCTGAATTGGAAAATGCAAAAACAATTAAAATAATATATTAAAATACTTAAGATATACTTTGGTTTTACTTTCATAACTGAATAAGATATGCTACAAAGCCATGATATTTCTACTGTGTCAAAGATTTTGTCAATGGAAACTTGAAGCCAATAGTGTAGATATTTATAAAGATAGCTTAATTTGAAAAGACAAGAAACAACTAAGACTTAAATTAGCCTCAACACAAAAGCTTTTCTAGTATTTTCCTATAAGATTACTTGTCACATTGACAGCCAAAAGAAGCCACGTATACTTTGAGGGATTTGGCGAAGCCATGTGCTCTGGAAAAGGTAGAACTAGTATGTGACTTAGAGAAAACAAAGGAAATACAAGCTATGTTTCTGTCAAATCTATTGACTTCATAACTGAAAATTTTTTTCTAATATTTTGAAATGGGACATGAAGAAATATGCAGCTAAAATAATTGTCTCCAGCAAGAACTGGAACTGGATAGCACCACACATATCTCTCACTGTAGACTGCATCTAGTATTTATATGTTCTATGCATGCTAATAAAAGAATTTCTGTTTTGTGATCCCCTTTTAGAAACTCAAATGTTGTTGATGTCTTAAAATGGAAGTTATTTGATAAGCAAAACTTCAATAAGGAAAAAGCCATCTTGGTATAGTAACCCCCCTTATCCATGGGTAATCAAACCCCCCTGATCCATTCTAAGACCCCCCAGTGGATGCCTGAAACTACTGACAGTACTGAACTCATAAAATACCATGTGTTTTACTACACGTACATACTTATGATAAAATTTAACATAAACTGGGCACAATAAGAGATTAACAACAATAACAATAAAATAGAACAATTATAATAATATACTATAATAAAAATTAGGTAAATGTGGTCTCTCTCACCCTCTCTCTCTGAAAGCCAATTTGATTAACTGAGATGACCACTAAGTGATTAATTGGCAGAGAGTACCTACAACATGGAGACACTGGACAAAGGAATGATTCATGTTTCAGGAGAGAAGAAGGTGGACTGCATGAGATTTCAACACACTACTCAGTATGGTTTGAAATTTAAAACTTATCAATTGTTTATGTCTGGTATTTTCCATTTAATATTTTAGGCTGAGGTTGACCATAGGTAACTGAAATGTAGAAACTGAAACTGCAGGTAAGAGGTGAAAACTACTATAGTCTTTTATACAGTTGGAGTATCTGTGGTGCTTGACCATGTATCTGGTATTCTAAAGTACCACAGACTGGGTGGCTTATAAACAGCAGAAATTTATTTTTCACAGTTGTAGTGCCTGAGAAGTCCAAGATCAAGGCACCAGCACATTCTACATCTGGTTCAGTGTCTGGTGAGAAACTGCTAACTGCTACCTGGCTCATAGATGGACATTTTCTTGCTGCACCCCTCGTATGGTGTAAGGGGCAAGAAAGTCCTTTGGGATGTCTTTATAATAATATCAATCCCATTCATGAGGGTTCTGCTCGCATGGCCTAATCATCTCCCAATGGTCCCACCTCCACACACTGTCAGGACCTCCAAGCACCATCACATCAGAGATTAGATTAGATTTCAAATTATGAATTTTGGAGAGAAACAAGCATTTGCTCTACAGCAAGCCCAATTTCTACATATGCTGTCGCAGCAAATTTAAATTGGAATCTTTGTGCTGTACCTTGTAGACTAGCACCAGAAAACTTATCCTCTTCTGTCTTTTTTGTTTCTTATTTTTGTTTTTTGCTAGACTTATGATATTGTAGAATTTGTCAACTTCCTGAAAGCCTGAGCCTTGAACCAACTTTTTAAAAAGAGGCTTTGTGGAGAAATGAGAACAGAATTTATTTATTTTATTTATACAGGATTTTGCTGGCTTTCTCAAAAACAAGTCTTAAAGTGCTTGATTGAAATACATAAAAATGTTAAATTTATTTATTTATTTGTTTGTTTGTTTGTTTATTTATTTATTTATTTACTTTCTTACTTACATACTTACTTATAGAATGAGTGTTTGGCTTATTTGGTGATTTTTTTGCCATGAGGATAAGAGAAATCTTTTCATTCAAGGTCCTGTAATCACCACTATGATTGCTATGGACAAAATTTACAAGTTTTGTTGTCATTGTCATTTTTGTTCTTGCCAAGCTTGCTATTCTGGAGAAGGGTATTGGAAGCAGGCCACTTTACAAACTTTGTCACCGTGAACAAACTCCTTCTGCTGGGTAGAACCAGATTGCCAAAGCTTGATCAATTTTTCTATGGGCAGAAATTTGCACATACCAAAAATCTATTACCAAATTACTTTAAAGTTCCTGTTTGGATGATGTTGAAATTGATGCATTGATTTATAAATGCTCCTTTAGTACAATGGACAGCATCAACAATAAAAATTCTAACAAAAGATGGCCTTATTTCTTTGAGAAAAAAGGATATATTGGGGTATGATTTCAATTGGAAGAATCTTGGAGAATTCTGAAGCTATTTGACACAAGTTTACTCTCATCTGGCAAATCTGCATGATTCAAATTGTTATTCTACATAATTTTGTGAGTCAGAGTTTTTAGCACTTGTGGCCATCAAGTCATTTGGTGACTAAAAATTGCATGTGTTGTCAGCTAAATTTTAAACTCTTATTCAAAACAAAGACATTCTCATTGAAATTTACTTTTGAGCAAAATTAGTTTTTTTTTGAATTTTTAGAATTTGAATGATTTCATGAGTGAGAGACATACCTTACAAATTTTTATATTATGTTTATGTGCAGGAAGCAACATAATTATTAGCATTTTCTGGAAGAGGGCAAAATTTATATCAGAATCTCAGAGGTATCTGCAAACCCAAAGAGGTTAAATCCCTCAGCATTAGACTTTCTTGTTTTCAACAATATTTTTTTGTTGTTGTTAATTGGTATGAAACTAGATATTTACCCTGAGGATATAATTTACCCTGGGGAAACAATTTACCTGAAAATTGTACAGAAATTTAAGTATCAAGATGTTTATTGTAGTGTTATTTATAATAATGAAACATTAAGAAAAACCTAAATTCTCAACACTAGGGAAATGCTTAAAAAATAGAGAATGTCATTATGATAGGCCATTGCATAGCAATTAATATTATATTAAAAAAAACTTTTTAAAATAATGTAAGAATATACATATGGTATAATCTTGAGATAAACTGATATAAAATTATAATATATTTCAATAATATAAAATTATAGCAATATTTGGAAAGATGTTTGCTGAAATGTTAACAATAATCACCTCAGGATAGTAGGTTAATGAAAAGACCATTTATTTTTCTTTATACATCTTTACAAAATTTACAAAATGAGTAGATGTGATTTTTAAAATTAATGTGAAAAATGTTAAAAAGAGAAAAAAACAATCCATACAAAAAGTGTTTTGACACAGCTATTTCTTGTAACATGTGTGTTATTTTAAAAATATTTCCAATTAAAGAAATAATATGCTATAAATAAATAGTAATTCTGAAGATAAATTTTATTTATCCTTCAGCATTAGGCAGTCATTTACACTGGAGCTTCAAACACTGATATTTTTTCAGGATTTGTGACAGGCACATATGAAATTCTACTTTTCAGGTGCTGTATATTAGCAATGAACATAAAGAACTCATAGATTCTTTTTGCTAGTCTTCAATGCTAACTTAGGATATCTTAGAATTGAAACTTCTCAAATAATTTGCAGTCAGTTGTCACTGAAATATAGAAAGAAAGGTGTGGCAAGTATCTATTTTTAAATCACTGCAAAAACCACTGAAAGCACAAAGGATATAGAAACCGAAATTAAGCGCATTTGGAAATACGGAAGAAACTCAAGCAACATAGCCCATAGCCTGTCACCAACTAGATGTATTCTAATAGGTTGATAGAATTTTGCCAATGGCTATATGAGCTGTTTTGGTGCAGAGACATCAATTTTAATTCTCTCTTTGGAATTCACTGGTGTACAAAGTTCTTCAGAAGATCCTTTTTCTTACTAAAAACACTTTATTTTCTTTACTCACTCCACCTTTATCATTTAAAAATCTAAGGCATTTATCTGGAATCTTCATAAAATTTGATAGTGAAAAGAATCCAAAAACTATTATGGAACAAATGATATCATTAAACCATGAAGACACTGATTTTGTTATATAAGAGTTTAGAGAATGGAGATGTATCATATGATATATATGGCTTAATTTAATGAAAACATAATTGATGGGGGTGAGACAATAAAATATCAAAATTTAATAAAAAACACGAAAAATAATTAAACGATTCTCATGAAAGTGTTGTCAGTGATTGACTTAAGCTCTTAACATTTAGTTTAAATGTAAATAACTTTATTTTATCCTTCAAAAAACCTGATTTTTCATTTCTATGGGTCATCCTAAATGGCAGTGGTACTTTGATTATTATTAAAAACAAACAAACAAAACTAACAGGTATATGACTTGCTCAATGTTTATATGGAATTCAAAGAGTCAGGCAGGAAAGGGCAGGGCCTCCTAACTATTTTTGTTTTATAACAACTGATTGTGGCCAGGACAGGGAGGAACAGGCCTTGTGTCTATGTGGGACTTGGTGGGTGTGTAGAGGGTAGGTAGTGGGTAAGGTTCACCAATCTCTAAGGTAACTCAACTAGAACGTTACCTTCATATGAAAATCATTTTATCATTTCTTAAAAAATGCTCTCTTCTGAGAGTTTGGAAATAAATCATCGAATAGTCTAAATACACAGTCAGATTTATAGAATTGGTACCTGAAACATGGAAGCAAAGGAACCAAGAAGTAGCAGTATGGAGAAAACAGGATGAAAAGTCAAGGTCACTCAAGAGTCATGCCATGGCAAGTTTTACTGAGGAGAGGGGAGGGACGAGAAGGGAATCCTCAAAAAGGAGATTCAAGAACAGAATAGAAGAATATTGTTATGCACTGAATTTTGTCTCCACCAGATTCGTAAGTTGAAGAAGCCTTAACCTCTATCATGACTACACATGGAAATAAGAGTTTAAGGAGATAATGAAGGTTAAGTGAAGTCAAAATGAATTTAATTGATATTTTTAGAGTATTTCACACCAAAGCAGCAGATTATACATTCTTTTCAAGCACACATGGAACATTTTACAGGATAGACCACATATTAAGCCTCAAAACAAGTTGCAATAAATGTAAAAAATATATTAAAATCATATCAAGCATCTACTTCAATCAAAATAGTATAAAAGAAGAAATCAGTTATAAGAAAGAAACTGGAAACTACACAAACACATGGAGACTAAATAGCATACTACTAAACAATGAATATGTTTACAAGATCAAGGAAGAAATCAAAAGATACCTTAAGACATATAAAAATGAAAACACAATGACTTGTCTCTGCCTCCTCCCCACCCCCCAAAAAAATAATCTATGGAACACAGCCAATGCAACTCTAAGAGGAAAATTCATAGCAATACAGGCCTATCTCAAAAAAAAAAAACCAAGAAATCAAATAAATAATTTAACCTTACATCTAAAGGAAATAGAAAAAGAACAACAATCAAAGCCCAAGGTGAGTAGAAGGAATAAAATAATAAAGATCACAAGGGAAATAATTCAATCCTAAAAAAAATATGTAAAAGATCGATGAAATGAAGAGCTGATTCTTTGCAGAGATTAAAAAAATGATGATCCTTTAGATTCCTCAAGGAAAAAAAAGTGAGATAATCTAAATAAATAAAATCAGAAATAAATGAAATAGAGTCTAGAATACCAGTACAAAAAATTAATGAAACAAAAAACTGGTTCTTTAAAAGGATAAACAAAATTTATAAATCCTTAATCAGACTCATGAAAGAAAAGAGAGAGGGCTCAAATAAATAAAAACAGAAACAAAACAGGAGAAGTAACTATGGACTCCACAGAAATACAAAGGAGCATTAAAAAAATACTATGAGCAATTATATGCTGACAAATTGGACAATCTAGAATAATTAGATACATTCCTAGAAACATATAATCTTCAAAAGCTGAGTCTAGAAGAAACAAAAAATCTGAACCAACCCATTACTACTAGCAAAATTGAATCAGTAATCAAAAAACTTCCAAAAAACAAAAATCCTGAAGCAGATGTCTTCATAGGTGAATTTAACCAAACACTCAAAGAATTAACACTTATTTTTCTGAAACCATTCCAAAAAATTTGAGAGGAAAGTCTCCCTAATTCTTTTTATGAGTCGACTATCACCTTGATTCCAAAAACAGACAAAGATATTAGGCTGAAACCCTTATGAACATTGACACAAAAATCCTCAACAAAATATTAGCAAACTGAATTCAGCAATACATTAAAAATATTATAGACCATGGAGAAGGAAAAAAAAAATTGGCGTGGATGATAAACGCTCTGTTCATCTCTCTGGTGACCAAATCAAAGTTGTGACAGAAACGAGGAGCAAACAGTAAAGAAAATCACCTGGGATCTAGATGACCAAGGCATACAACTAGAGAGACAATTAAGAAATCACCCTGAAATGGCAGAAGGTAGTAATGAGCAAGGATGTGAGGTTGCCCGGTCACCAGCAGCTGAGTGGGATGGAGGCATGTGGCAGCTGCAGCTGGCATCTTAAAGGGGCCATGTATGCTAGCAGACTTTCCCAGTGACCGACCTGCGCGCTCTGAGCACCAGCACTGGTTCGGCTGCACAGGGAGCACCAGGGACGTACAGGGGGACACTGAGTTGCCGGAGCGAGGGCCAGAGGTGAGACTCTCTCAGGCAGAAGTACTGGCAATATCCAGTGCTCCTCTCTTGAGCCCTCCCCTCTTTCAGTATGCAGATTCAGCACCACCATAGCAGAGACATCATCAAACTGGGTAACAGAGATAGCTATGCCCAAAGGAATCCCTGAAACCACACCTCCCCCTACTCATGGCCCCACCCAAGCCACATCCAGGTGTGTCCTCACTTACTAAGGTGCCCCTTGCTGAGCAGTACCGAGACTCACATTGGTGGCAGCTGGCCTTGGTTTCTGGTGTGGTCTTTTGAGGCAACTGTAAGCAGAGCATCTGTGGATTTCTTGCTGAGTCTTAACAGGTGGACCTGGAGAAGCACAGGTTGGGGATAAATCTGGCCTGCTACTGAACTCAGGACTGTGCCACTGGACACCTATTACACAAATCCATGCTATTACGATCAGGAGACTTAGGAGCTTTGCTTACAACATAGAAACAGACACAGAAAGGCAGCCAAAATGGAAAAACAAAGAAACAGAAACCATATGAGAGAGTAGAACAGAGATCCAGAAATAATGGAGTCAAGTAATCTAACAGATGCAGAGTTCAAAACACTGGTTACAAAGATGTTCAATGAACTTAGAGGAAGGGAAGATGAATTCAGTGAGAACTTTAACAAAGAGATAAAAAAAAACATAAAAATGGAAATAGAAATTATAAAAGGGAAACAGAAATAAAGAATATATCTGAGATGTGAAATATATTAAATGGAATAAACACAGGGAATAAAAAAGAGGATCAAATGGCTTATATAGAGGATGGGAAAGCCAAGGAAACTCAATCAGAATGGCAAAGAAAAGGAAGCCAAGACTATAATAACAATTTAAGGAGCCCATGGGACACTATTAAATGTAAAAAATATCTGTGTCATAGAAGTACCATAAAAAAAGATATTGAATTGTTTTGTGAAGAAATAATGACGGAAAACTTCCCCAGCCTTGTGAAGGAAATAGACACAAAACTCCAGGTAGCTCAGAGAGTTCTCAAAACCAAGAACCCAAAGAGGCCCACACCAACACACATCTTAATTAAAATTCCAAAGGTCAGAAGGGCTTCACACAAAATATTTGACATGATGAAAACTCAGGATCTACAACCAAGAATACTTTACCCAACAAAGCTATCATTTAGCATTGAAGGACATATAAAAAGGTTCCCAGACAAAAAATAAGCTGAGAGAATTCATAAACACCAAGCCAGTATTACAGAAAATGTTGGAGAGACTTCTTTAAGAAGAAAACCATGTATCAAAAACAGGAATAAAGAATGGTAATAATTACATTCCTATCAATAAGTACCTCAAATGGAGAAGAATTATGTGTTCCAATCAAAAGATAGGGTGGCTGAATGGATAAAAAAAACAAGACCCCTTCATAGACTGCCTACCAGAGACTCACTTCAGATTAAAAGACACACACAGACTAAAAGGAAGGGTATGGAAAAAGATATTGCCTTGATGGACTTAGATAGTATTACACTTAATGAAATGGGTAGGATGGAGAAAGACAAATATTGCATGATTTCATGTACATGTGGAATCTAGAGAACAAAATCAACAACAACAACAAAAGCTGAAATAAACACATAGATACAGAGAATATGTAGAAGGATATTCGATGGGAGAGGAGCTGTGGGGCACAAAAAAAGGCAAAGGGATTAAGAGATATGAATGAATGGATATTTGAAAAATAGACATGGAGATATAGAGTGTAGCTTGGGAAATATGGTTAATGTTATAATGATGTAATGTAATAAATACGTTAGGGGTAAGAGGTGATCACTTTGCAAGTTATGTGGCTCTCTGATCACTATACTATACAACTGAAACTGATATGTTATCGTATGACAACTATAATTGAAAAAAAAACTCACTAAATTGTACAATGTAATTACAAGCATCTAAATGTTTATTATATTTCACTAAAGATGGAAAAATATTATATACCACAATCATGTTAGATTTATTCTTGGGATGTAAGGTTGGTTTAATATCTGCAAATCAATTAATGGAATACACCACATCAACAAATTGAAAGATAAAAATCATATGATCATTTAATAGATGCAGAAAAAGCATTCAGCAAAATCCATCATCCAATTATGACAAAAACTCTCAGCAAAGAGGGAATAGTAGGAACATACCTCAACATAAGTAAGGCCATCTATGACAAATATACAGCTAACATTGTATTTAATGAGGAAAAGCTAAAAGCATTTTCCTTAATATCAGGAATAAGACATGGATGTCCACATTCACCACTTCTATTAAACATAGTATTGGATGTCCTAGCTACAGCAATCATACAAGAATGATAAATAAAAGGTATCTAAATTGAAAAAAAAATATGTAAAAGTGTCACTACTAGCAGATGATATGTTACTATAGAGAAGACTAAAGATTCCACCAGAAAAACTCTTAGGACTGCTCAAAGAATTCAGTAAGGTAGCAGGCTATAAAATAAATATTCAAAATTCAGTGGCATTTTTATATACCAATGATGAACTTTCAGAAAGAGAAATTAAGAAAACAATCCCATTTACAACTGCATCGAAAACAATAAAATACCTGGGAATCAAGTTAACCAAGAAAGTAAAACATCTGTTCTCAGAAAATTATGTCATTGACAAAGAAACTGAAGAAGGTACAAATAAATGAAAGCATATACTGTGCTCATGCGTAAGAAGAATCAGCATTGTTACAATGGCCATACCACCCAAAGCAGTCTATAGCTTCAATGCAATCACAATCAAAATACCAAGAGAAGTAGGACAAATAATGCAAAAATTTATATGGAACGATAAAAGATCCTGAATAGCCACAACAATCTTGAGGAAAAAAAAGTTAGAGGTATCACACTACTTGATATCAAACTATACTATAAGGCTATAGTAATCAAAACAGCATTGTACTGGAATAAAAAGAGAAACACATAGATCAGTGGAACAGAATAGAGAGCCCAGAAGTAAATCCATGCCTATATGGTCATTTAGTCTATGACAAAGGAGGAAAGAATATACAATGGGATAAAGACAGTCTCTTCAATAAATGGTGTTTGAAAAACTGGACAGATACATGCAAAAAAATGAAAATAGACCACTTTCTTACAGCATATACAAAAACAAAGTCAAAATGGATTAAGGACTTAAATGTAAGACCCAAAACCATAAAATTTCTAGAAGGAAACATAAGCAGTTAACTCTCTGATATTGCTATTAGTAATTTTTTTCTTCTGATGTACCTCCAGGGGCAAGAGAAACAAAAGAAAAAAATAAACAAATTGGACTATATCAAACTAAAAAGTTTTTGCACAGAAAAGGAAACCATCAACAAAATGAAAAGACAACCGAGTGGGGAAGATATTCACCGATGATAATCTGACAAGGGGTTAATAGCCAACATTTGTAAAGAACTCATACAGCTCAACAACAACAACAAAAATCCCCAAGCAATCCAATTGAAAAATGGACAGAAGACATGAATAGATATTTTTCTAAAAAGAACATACAGATGGCCAATAGACATATGGAAAGATGCTCAAGGTCATTAATTATCATAGAAATGCAAAATAAAACCACAATGAGATATCACCTCACACCTGTCAGAATGACTATCATAATAAATCAAAAATCAACAAGTGTTGGCGTAGATGTGGAGAAAAGGGAACCCTTGGGCACTGTTGGTCGGATTGTCAATTGGTACTATGGAAAACCGTTTAGATGTTACTGAAAAAGTTAAAAATAGAACTGCCTTTTGACCTCACAATTACAGTTTTGGGATTTATACAAAACAAAACAAAACAAAACAAAACACTAGTTTGTAAATATCTATGTACCCCTATGTTCATGGCAGTGATAGTCACAATAGTCAAGATATGGAAGTAACCTTTAATAGATGATTGGATAAGGACATTATAATACACATATACAATGGAATATTTCTCAGCCATTAAAAATAAAATCTTACTATTTACAATGACATGGATGGATGAGAAGTTATTACGCTGAGTGAAATAAATCAGACAGAGAAAGATAAATATTATTTACTTATATGCAGAATCTAAGGAACAAAAGAAACTAACTAAATGAAAAGAGACTTACTAGATACAGAGAACAAACTAGTGATTGCCAGAGTGGAGGGTGTTGGTGTTTGGGTGGGAAAGGGGAAGGAATGAAGAAACACAAATTAGTAGTTACAAAACAGTCATGGAGATTTTAAATACAGGATAGGATATATAGTTAATATTATTGTAATGGTTGTGTGTAGTGCCAGGTGGGTGTTAAGAGTCATCAAGGGGATCATTTCATAAAGTATATAAATATCTAACCATTGTACTTTATACCTGAAACTAATATAAAATAATAATACAATGAAGAAAAAAGAAATAAAAGAAGTAAAAATTGGTAGTTCCAAAGTATTCACAGGAATGTGAAGTACAGCTTAGGGAATATAGTCAATAATATTGTGATAACCAGGTATAGTACGAGGCAGATACTTGATTAATTGGGTGGGGGATCACTTTGTAAATTATATAAATGTCTAACTGCTATGCTGTATGCTTGCAACTAATGTAATATTGAATGTCAACTACAATTAATGTTTTTAAAAAAGATTAAATGAGATTGCAAAATGAGGGTCTAATCTGATAGAACTGTTGGCATTTTAAGAAGAATTAGAATTAGACACTAAAGATATTCTCTCTGCCTCTCTCTGTCTCTCTGTCTCTGTCTCTGTCTCTGTCTCTGTCTCTGTCTCTCTCTCTCTCTCTCTCTCTCTCTCTCTCTCTGTCCATGGAGAGGAAAGGTGTAGACATAGTGAGAAGGTGCCTGTCTATAGGCCAGGAAGAGAACTCAGCATGAATCAACACTGTCAGCACCTTAATCTTGTACTGTCAGCCTCCAGACTGCGAGAAAACATTTTTTTGTTGTTTAAGCCACCTATTCTGTGGTATTTTATTATGGCAGCCGGAACAAGACTGATCCATGAACCTGAGCAGTTGGGCCAAAGCCAAAGAGGTCATTGATTCCGATGGTGAGTTCATCTGAACTGCTGAGTTGGGAACTGGTGCCTCTGGCTCTTCTGTTTATTAGGGTTGACTTGCCTCAAGAACATGTCAGGTGGGTTCTGATAGCCAATTTCTCTGTAATAGCATTCTTCCGACTCTGAGAACTGAGCACTTTTTAAATAGGTTTTTATTTATTGGGTTTAAAGTGATTTCTTGATAGATCTAAAGATAGCAACAGATAAAGGAATAGGGATTAAAGCAAAAGTAGATATATTTTTGTTATAGTGCATATGGACATATTACGGATGTGAAAATGGAGAAGAGAAAATTTTGTGTGTGTGTCACACAGAAATCAGCACTGGTGAACCTGCATAACGAGCCCCATAAGAATTAGATATTATAAAGAATGACAAAAATCATTTTCAAAAGAATAGTTTAAAAATGGTCCTACTAAATGAAATTGACACTTAAGGAGAAGCAAAGACAATTAGTAAAGGGAAAATTTTCTCTCCCTTCACATATACAAAGGCACAAAGAAATGTTAGAACATCATTTACATCAATTCTTCCCAGAACATCATGACCTATAAAAAGAACAAATTGGCATTTCTGTACTCTAGCTTACATTAGGCAGACTAAGAGATGGAAAGTCTATTGGTAAGAATATTTAATAATATAATATTCATATTTTACCATATCGACTTTTCATTCTCAGGCATGAATTCATTTTAAGAACACAAAAAATATGTATTGAATAATTAATATATTTGACTAAAATTTCTTTCATCTGCATAGTTTAATACACATTACATCCAAATTTCTTAGGCTTCGTCAGCTAATGTTTTTTTCTCTTTCTTGATATTATTCACAACTTAAATAAATGTGTACATTCCATTTTTTGTGCTCTTAAAAATAAATTGCCACATTCTGATTAATTAGAAAGAAAAAATAATATTGCTTTGTTTACCACTTGTACTAGGCACAGTGCCAGCAGGGCACAAAATTCACACAGGAAGAGATAGACTATAATATACATAGCCGAAGAATGTACCACTATGAAACAATACATTATTTAGGAAAGGGCAGGAAAAAATATATAGTTACCATTTTTGCCTCGAGGCTTTGGTCTTGAAATGAACAGATGTTTCTATAATCAACCTAAATGAGAAGTTCTATAAAAAAAGTAGTCGCAATTATTAAGGTTCATCTAGGATTTAGGGCCAGGCAAGTTTCAAACTTGATTTCTTAACATTATTTGAAAGTAAGAAGTAGTGAGCAAGGCAGGACATTTTTGATATGTACGATAGTGTTCTTTTTAAAGGGTAGAGCTTGAAGTTCTTTGCAACCTGTAAACATTTTGCTATTCACTTTACATAAGAGTATATATAGCTTTTGAACTTTACTAATGTTTTACATTTGTCAAATGCAGAATGTAAAATGATCTTATAGGGTAGAGATCTTTGTTTTACTGACTGATGTTTCTCAAGCCCTTAAAACAGAACCACATAGACATTTAATAAATATTTATTAAATAATTGAAGTGTATGTTTCTTGTCCTAAGTGAAATATAAGCTCTCCAAGTATAGAACCTTGTATGAAAGTTGTTTATAAGGTATGTAATATGTGATTTTATGTAAGTTATTATAAATACTATAATCATCATTGTTCTATGCCTTTGTATCTCCAAAGCCAAGTAAAAGTTACCGGATATATATGGACAGTCAATCAATGATGATTAAGGTTTGACGATAACATATTTCTTCAGGAATCTGATAAAAGCTATACAGTCATCACCCCTTATCCATGGTTTCACTTTCCATGGTTTCAGTTACTTGTGGTCAATCGCAGTCTGAAAATATTAAATGGAACACCTCAGAAATACACAATTTATACATTTTTAATTGTGCACTGTTCTGAGTAGTGTGATAAAATCTGCTGACCTGCTTTGTCCAGTGCAGGATGTGAAAAATCCCTTTGTCTGGCTTATCTAAATTGTGTATGCCCCCTGACCATTTGTCACTCAGTAGCCATCTTGGTTATCAGATCTACTATTATGGTATCACAGTGCTTGTGTTCAAGTAACCCTTATTTTAATTAATAATGGTCTCCAAATGCAAGAATGGTGATGATGGCGATCTGGATATGCCAAAGAGAAGCTGTAAAGTGCTTCTTTTAAGTGAAAAGTTTTATATTTATATGAGCAATATTGTATACATAGGGTTTAGTACTATCCTGGGTTTCAGGCATCCACTAGGGAGGCATTTAGTCATCTGGTAAGAAACAAGGCAGAATATTCCCCGAAGGCTAATTGTTTGACCCTTCTATATACCTGTACTACACCAACTTTTCTACTTTTAAAAGTATGCAAGGAGTTAGAGGACATACAAATGGCCAACGAATATTTGAAAAGATGCTCAACATTGCTAGCTAGTAGGGAAATGCAAATCAAAACCACAATGAAATACCATCTCACACCATTTAGAATAATTACAATCAACAGGACAAATAATAACATATGTTGGAGAGGATATGGAGAAACAGGAACCCTCATACACTGCTGATGGGAAAACAGTATGGAGGTTCCTCAAAAAACTAAGAATTGATCTACCATATGATCCAGCAATCTCTCTATTGGGTATTTACCCCAAAGACTTGAAAATCCATACCTGAAAAGATATTTGCACACCGATGTTCATAGCTGCATTATTCACAGTGGCCAGGACATGGAAGCTATTGAAGTGTACTACGATAGATGATTGGTTAAAGAAGCTGTGGTACATATGTACAATGGAATATTACTCAGACATAAGAAGAGATGAAATACTACCCTTTGTGACAACATGGATGAACCTTGAGATAATCATGCTAAGCGAAATAAGTCGGACAGATAAAGTCAAAAATCACATGATATCACTTATATGTGGGATGTAAACCTAAAAGCAACAAATGAACAGGACATCCACTTCTGGATGTATATCTGAAAAAAATGAAATCACTCTCTTGAAGAGATAGCTACACTTCCATGGACAGATGAGTGGATAAAGAAAATGTAATATATTATTTAGCCATATAAAAGAAGGAAATCTTGTGATTTATGACAACATGGATGGATCTTGAGGGCATTATGCCAAGTAAACTAAATCAGACAGAGAAAGACAAATACTATATAACTTTATTTATAAGTGCAATCTAAAAACATTAAACTCATAGAAACAGAGAGTAAAATGGTGGTTGTCAGGAGCTGAGGGGTAGGGAAAATGGGGAGACATTGATCAAAGTTTACAAACTTCCAGGTATAAGACGAATAAATCCTGGGGATGTAATGTACAGCATGATGACTATAGTTAGCAATACTGTATTGTATACTTGAAAGTTGCTAGGAGAGTAAAGCTTTAATGTTTTTACCACCACCACAAACATCAAGACAAGATGGTAATTGCGTGAAGTGAAGGACATGTAACTAACCTTATTGTGGCAAACATCTTGCAAATGTACATCTGTCAAATTATCACATTTACACCTTAAACTTACACAATGTTATATATAAATTTTATCTCAATAAAACCAGAAGGGGGGAAAAGAATGTGTAGTGCCTGGATTTGAGGAAGAAAATATAATCTTATAAATCTTTAATACCAGAATAAGAAAGATATAGGGAAAGCTGGACTAAATTTAAAAAAAAGTCTATAGAATTTTAAAATGTAATGTACCAGAAAATCTTATTTTGAGAAATAGACTGATTAGCCTACGATCTGTACTATTCAAGCATATCTGAAGTGTTGGTGGAATAGATTTGTGAGGAAACTATTTTCATTAAGGGTCATTGAGCCTCCCAAACTGGGAGTGGGGATGGGTCTTATCATTAGCAAAGAGAAAATTGTGACAAATAAGCCTTGTCCAAGGGACAACAGTCAGTTTCATATGGGTAGAGTGATTTTGTCACTTTGAAATTGAGCCAGAATCTCTTCCCTCAAAGCCCCCTGTCCCACCACCTCACCAATTTCTCGCTTGCAAGAAACCAAACCTGAGTCCCTTTTCCTTACCTTCACCTAAGTTAACTTTCTCAGACATAAAACAGAGTCTCAGCGGCACTAGTTTCCCTTTTAGAATCACAGATCACATATTGACGTATGTCTTGAGTTGTTTTCCAAGAACTTGAACCCCTACAAGATAAAAACTGATGACTCTCTGACCAGTCACATAAACCCTAGACTAGATGGTGCCAGAGGATTGATGATGACCAGAAATCCTAAAATACTCTGTAACTCCAGCTCCTACCAATCAGAAAGTACCCATGAGCTGATCACACATTAAAAACCCTTACCCCCAATTTCACCCTTTAAAACCAATTGCCAATAAGCAGATGGGGGAGTTCGGGTTTTTCCAGTGCAAGCTGCTGGTTCTCCTTTGTACAGCACTTTATGATAAATCTTTTCCTTCACTGTGACCCAGTGTCAGTTTATTAGACTGTCTTAGGTGCCAGGGGAGTGGCCCCTGTTTCAGTTCAGTACGGTAATAAATTTCATTATCCCATTGTCCAATCCTCATGTTCTTCTGCCAGAGTCCTAAGGAAAGGATCCACAATAAATTATTAAATATCTACCTCACTAAATCTCTGTAGGACTTAGATGGAAGAAGTAATGTGATAGACGTCTTCTTCATTTGTGGTAACTTTTAGAATACAATTTGTGCAAAGCACTTTGAAAAACAAACCAAATGAGCCTACAGACTGCATAAAGAAGAGCACTTGTAATGGCAAAGAGAACTATCGCAGCCAGAGGAAGAAAATGGCAGAACATATTCAAGGTTATCCCCCCTAGAGGACTGTGATCTGGAGGGCATCCAAAAGGCACATAGTTAACACCATGTAATAATCAAGCAATATACATGTTCAAATTCATGTGAGATATTCCTCAAGGATTCACTGAATTGGAGCGTTTGAAGTGATCAGGTGTTCTAGTAATTCTACAAGTGCCAGCAAGGCCAGAAAAATACTTTGTTATTATTATTGTGCCCTGATTATGATGCAAGGTTAGTATGTCCTGGGAGCACATGGATTGTAATAGCTTTTTCAGTTTTAAGAAGGGGCAAGCACGGAAACTGGGTTCTAGTTCTGAATATGATAGTAACTTGCTGTGTGATTTTGGGCATGCCGTCTACTCTTATTGGCCTATTTACTTATTTTTAATATGCACTATTTGGACTAGATAGTCTCTGAGTCCCCTCAGCTCTAAACTATGATATATAAGGTGTAAAGTTAATGCATTTAGTAATACAGACTAATTGTTAAGAGTATTGCCAAATACAAGCACTCTAAAATAGGTTAGAATAACTTATAACAACTTATGCACATACCATTATCAAAAGAGATTTAAACAGGGAAGAAACACTTAGAGACATCTCAAAAACATAATGTTGAGCGGGAAAAAACAGGGTACATATAATATAATTATTTCATGTATATTTAAAAATCATAAAATATATCACTTCAGGTACATATATAAATAATAAGAGCCCCAAATCATGTGCAGAAATAATATATTCATAACTTTAGGATAATGAAATCTCTAGAAGTTGGTTGTTGGGAAAGGGATCAGGCTTTAGATGTGTTAGATAGTTAGGCAGGCATGAGTGACAGGAGTGCAGGCCCAGCTCTGTAACTATAGAAACTTCCCTTGAAAACCTTCCTTAAGGACCTCCCCAAAACACCACCCCATTTAGGGTTATAAATTAATTGAAATCCTAGAGCACAAAGGCCATAAAATCTGCTGGCTTAACCAGCCACAAATGTGTGCACAGAAAGTACTACCGCAACCTGCCCATAACCTCAGCCTCATTATACCATCATTATAATATCATGCCTATTCCCAGAAGTTCATGAATCTAATTATAAAAAACTGAATTCTGGGTAAGCACATGCACAGTAGGCAAAGTGTTATATAGCAGCTAACTGTCAGTCAAGGCGACTTCACATAGGGATCATCTAGGACCTCTATTCACAGTTCAAATATAAACAGACCTTCCCACTTCTGTGTTTTTACAGCTCTCTCTACTGAAAACCTACTCCTCCCTTGAAGCATACTTTATCTTTTATCTTTTCACCTCCAAAATTCCACAGGGTTACAAACTTCCTTAGCATGGCCTATCTCCTAAAATGTACTTTCAATAAATTTTGCTGTTTCTAAATCTCACTGACCTGTAATTCTTTGCTGCTTGGTGGGGAAGAACCAAAGACTCTCCCCCCATGCCACTGAGGCGAGGCTGGATTTCACATTACCCCAGTGGTAATAGATGAACCTGTCATATTGAGTTCTTTTTGAAGGAAAATTTAAAATAAAATATGGCAAAATTTAATGCTAAAAATTGGTAATGTAAAAATATTAATATTGTAAACAAAGTCAGCCTTCCATGTCCTTGGGTTCCATATTCACAGATTCAACCAACCATGCATGGAAAATATTCTAAAAAAAGTGTTACATTGTTGCTGATGTATACTATGTAGTCAAGCCTACAATAGTTGCATCTGTAATGAGTATATACAGACTTTTTTCTTTTCATTATTCCTTAAACAATACAGTATAATAACTATTTACATTATATTAGGTATTATAAGTAATCTAGAGATGATTTAAAGTACACAGGAAGATGTGTATAGATTATATGCAAACACTATGCCATTTTATACAAGGGACCTGAATATTTGCAGATTTTTGTATCTAATTACTAGGTATCCCTGTGGCTATCAAAGAATGACTATTATTTTTGACAATTTAAGATATTTTATATGTGAAATAATAACCCTAAAAGAAAAATGATGATTAGGAATATACACTAAAAAGGGGTTGGCAAACTGCAGCCCATGGGCCAAGTCCAGTCCCAGGTCTATTTCTATATGATCTTTGAGCTATGAATGGTTTTTACATTTTAAAAGGTTGTTAGTAACAAACAAAACAAAATAAAATATATATATAAGTTACAGAGAACTTATTCGGCTCACAAAGACTGAGATATTTATTATCTGGCTCTTTACAGATAAAGTTTGTCAATCCTTGCTGTTTAAAATATTAGTTGTGGGTATCTCTAAGTTATTGGATTATGGATAATTTTTATTTTGATTTTTCTCTTTCTGCTTTTGTATTTCCCCCTTAAGTTTTCCATAGTGCTGTTATAAGGTAAATAAGAACAATTAAAGTGAGTTTTAAGGAGGGCTTGAAAAGTGTGCTTGCTTATGAAACCAAATATTTCCTCTGCTGTTTCAAAACATTAATTATATAGAAAATATTTTTTCTCACAGTAATTATAAAAGCAAACTTCAGTCCCAAATTCATTTTGATCATCAGAAATTCTGATTAAGACTTTCCAGATGATGAGATGTTAATGCTTCTGATAAGGATTATGGCTCAAAAATTCTGTCTCAGATGAATACAATTTATTTTAAGAGCCTAAGGCTAGACATGCTAACTTCTTCAGATCTCTTCCCACTCCCTAATTCTGCATCACTGATTTTTATCTTTATCAGGAGTTTCTAAGGATCTCTTATTTTGTGCTACTGACACACAGTGAAATAGTGTTAAAATTTTTGATTACTGATATATCTAAATGTTATCTAAATGTTTCCATTTGCTTTGCTATGCAAAGGATCTATAATAGAATCCTGAGAGTTCACCTGACGTTTTGACTTTATAAATGTTTTTATTAGCTACTTTCCCATATCCCTGAACCACCTTGCAACTTGGAACAGTGTTTCGTATGCAACATAATTAGCTTCCTGTATATCATGCACACATATTTAATCTTAAAAAGATTTGAACAAATGTGTACTACCCATTACCATGACTTTCCAATGAGTATGAATTTCCTGTAAACTAAACTAATATCTGAAATATGAAAGCAATGAGAAATTCTTTGCCAGTAAAAGCCCTGCAAAATACTATGTGGAAGAGTGTGGTCTATAATTGAAGAGAGTGCAGTGCAAGTATTGTCATAAAACGATGTTTTCAATGTGAGTATCTCAAAAAAGATAAGCATAATACATTTTAGATTTCCTAAAATCTCCAAGATAAACATATCGAGATACACAAAGTGTTAGCGCATAGCACTTTCCTGGAAAGTGCATGCTACTGTAGTTTGTAACTTTATAGATTCTGGTTCTGAGGTTTGGGGAATATTCATGTGGGAAGTGGAATGAGTGAATGAAGAGAATTGTAAAATGCTAAATGGCTTACTCTTCCATTGACTCATTTGAGAGTTACTTCCCTATATCATTTCTTCATATCTCAGTGAAAGAATAGGTTCCATTGAATTTATTTTTTTTACATAGTAAATAAAAAAATATTAATGCATGCATATTGGTGCAGCCTCAAAATTCCCTTTATAGAACACAAAACTTTTAAGTGCATTTTTCCATGAAATATCAATGCATTCATTATTTTTCTACTTTTAATTAAAAATATTCAGTCATTTCCACTTGACTATATTTTTTCAAATTTTAGTCAGATGACCCATTTCTTTGATGTGTCATGCCTAGTTCTTACAATCTTTTCACATAGTAAATCAGCCAGATTATATTTTACCACAGATGTATTAGTATAAATTCTAAATAATAAGGATTTCTTCATGTTAGAGATTAAAAATATACTGCTCCTTTTCTTTCCTTCCTTCTTTCTTTTCCTTCCCTTTATCTTCCTCTCTTTTTCTCTCTCTTCCCTTCCTTCCTTCCTTCCTTCCTTCCTTCCTTCCTTCCTTCCTTCCTTCCTTCCTTCCTTCCTTCCTTCCTTCTCCTGTTTTAATGAAACGACTCAATTCTTTAAACGTACATGATAAAATTCTAATTCAAAGTTTATTCAAGGGTGCATACTGAATCCTGACTCTTGTGAAAGACACTCTTAGAATAGTACTATTGTATTTCAGATAAAATAGGTCTG
This sequence comes from Eidolon dupreanum, assembly GCA_028627145.1. Classification (NCBI taxonomy): domain Eukaryota; kingdom Metazoa; phylum Chordata; class Mammalia; order Chiroptera; family Pteropodidae; genus Eidolon; species Eidolon dupreanum. The sequence continues at coordinate 76,298,243 of CM053505.1, forward strand.
TCCTAGAAATCATCCATCTATTAATAGAGTTTTTTAAATATTCAAAGACCAGATTAAATACACAGTCAAGATTTAAAATAACAGGATGATAAATATACTTTAATATTCATTTAAACATTTATATGAACAAATCTTCATATATATCAAACAAGAGAGATTATTTTTGTATGTGAGGAAGAGATAACATGTAAAACCATTTGATTTACTGAGGTAGGAAGAAATGATTAATCAATTACTCAGTATCAAAACTTGCATTTTTAACATAAAATATTTCTAGCTATACCGATAAGTGAATGAAGGACACTAAAAGTTAGTGGTGATTGTTTCCAGGTAGTAGGATTTTGTAAGTTATTTTTTTGTTTTTCTTGCCTGTTTTTCTAAATAGGAAAAATACTGCTATTTCAATAAGAGTATAACAAGAGAACAACAATAAAATTCACTTGAAAAGCATAATACTTCCATTTTAAAACAATTAGATGACAATACTGTAAATATAAAAAATATAAGAAAAAATAAAATATAACAAGGATATCAAATATTGATCTGGGAGGATATATAGGTGTATAAATAGCTCTATATATCTCTATATATCTATATGTTTGTGTAGCTATATATCTCTGTCTATCTATCTATATATATATATATATATATATATATATATATATATATATATATCATCTATCTATCATCAATCATCATCTATCTATCTTCCCAGATCAGTATTTGGTATTCTGTTATATATTTGATCTTTTTCTTATATATGACAGAGCAAAGGAGAATCATCCTTTCTGGGCTATTAAATAATTATTACTATGTGAAAAAATAAGAACACTCACTTTTTCCAGATAGCTTAGCTCCTGTTTCTTCCTCTGGGAAACACAGCCCTTTGCAGTTTCTGGAGCACTTTTTTCCAGCTAGGTTAAAAGTTAAATCATATTGACTATATCCCTTCCATATCTAAAATAATACTTCTTTTTTACCTTTAGCACTCGATCAAGCTTTTTATGTAATTGTGGTTAATATTCCCAGTAAGTTTCTCTTTAGGGGTAAGTTAGAGGGTTAGGGAGCCCACTAAGGTACTAACCCTTTCTGGTAGTTGTGCAATAAGTAGCCTAAAAATATTAATGCACCTCCTCAACCATCTTGCTCATTTTCCAGAGAAAGACTAAGCTTAGCACAGGAAAAAATATGGCCAAATATATTTAATTTTATTCATTGGATTTCTAGTGCTTATTACCCTCTAGATACATGTAGATACTATACATAAATCTGATTTGGATAAAGTCAGCTTTGACCAAGAAAATAATTTGCTGATAAAGTTCAAAAACAGCTTATACTTTTTAGTTAAGATTTGGCTCCTCTATTTTAAAACCTTTACAGTGCAGCCATGAACTAAGAAATTGCAGTTACAGAATGAAACAAAGTACTTGTTCTTCAGCAACTGAAATGATTTTTTTAAGGTTCAGTACAAGTCTTCGATTTGAACTAAACAAATTTCTCTAATTCTTGTCAATGTGCTATTTCACACTATATCAAGAGGTTTACTGTTGGGTTGAAAAGGTTGACACTGAGTATTTAGTGTCACTGATATCTGTCACAAAGCAGACAGAGTCTAAAGGGTTATCTTCCAAAGTGAAAATAATTACTTTCATTTCTACACCACTGTTCTGACATAGGTTCTTTTTCAAAATGCCCTCATTTCTTTGTTTGTTTATTGTTTGTTTGATTTTTGTCGGTAAGCTAAATAATATCTTGATGAGGTCATTATTATCTAACTTTTCAATTCCTTATTTAATAACATCTCTACGATCTTCTTTTATCCTTAAAATTTCCACCCTGACTGCTGACATTTTTTCTCCTTATAATCATGTGCTTAATACAGTCATGACAGTTTTGTTTCTTTTTGTTAGCTGCCCCTTAATGAGAATAACTGGAGCAGTTTTACATAGAATTCCTTATTTTTATGTTTTATGTTTTTATGAAGTAATGTATTAGGGTCTGAAACTTTGTTTATTAATAAAGATTATTATCTTATTTTTATAGTATGATTGCATCAGTTTGGAACTTCTATGCAGTTTGATTTGTAGCTTAGGTGACTGATTCATTTGCACGGGAGCTGGACTAAAGAAACTCTTCTGAAAATGAGTTTCTCTAATAAAGGAGCATTCAGTAAGGGTAGAATTCAAAAAATAATTCCTGTCAAAGACATTTTTCTTCTTTTTCTTTCCTCTAAAAGAAAAATCTATCTCTCCGGTTTTCCAACTCATATGGATTTTAATAAAGGAGGTAGTATCATGCAGTGAAGTGAGAAACACTAGAAAATAGAAAACTTGGTTTCCGGGCTAGGTTCTATGATTGTTCTAGCTTTGGGAGAACTTACACACAAATTACCTAATATTCAGACCTTAACTTGCACATCCAAAAAATGGGAAAGCTAATATTAGACATTCCTATCTCACACAATTGCTCTGAGGAACATATAAAATAAAACAATGCATGCAAAAGATTTTTGCAAACCATGAGAAACCAGAGAGAGGTTAAACATATTAATTAAAAGGTTTCTTGTATGATTTTTGCATTTCCCTGCTTTGAAGAAACTGCCATTTTTCATATCATTTCACTTATCAGTAAAAAAAATCACAGAACTTTTTATTATAATTAAGTTTTATGAGCCTTAGTCCCACCTCTCAATTAGGTGAGAAATAAATTTAATTAAAATGGTTAAATTTTTTTTAATCCTTTGGTCTTATGCACATATAAGCTACCCCCAGTAGCTCACTCATATTGGCTGCTGATGTTTACTCAAATCAATGTACCACAGTTTATTTGCACAATGCAGTTAGCAGAAATCATTGTTAGTGAAGATGATACATTGCTGCACCCATGAGCAAGTTTCTACAAGATGTCATAGTGACTAGCACTTTAATCAATTTCCAGAACAAAACAAAACAAAACAAAAGAAAACAAAATATACCCAGTTTCATTCTATGGCAGACTCAGGGCTGTAGAAAGATCAACTTCTATACAAAGAAGAAAACTAGTTCAGAATGAAACTCTTGGCTTATCATGTAGTCTAGATCAGTGGTTTCCAAACATAGGTAATCATCAAAATTGCCTGGAAAGTTTAACAAATTAGACAGATTTCCAGATACTGTGATCCTGTCTGTAAAGAGTCTGATTCAGTATGTATGGTATGAAGCCTGAGAATTTGTGCTTTTAGGATCTTCCAAGGAAATTCTAAGAATCAACCAAATTTTAGATGTATTAGTCTAGGTTACAATAAAAGACATAATGGGAGGCATTTGTACTCAGTACTGTGTTCTTCAGAGGCAACTGAGTTCTTAATTTGAGTATTGCAATACAACTGCATCCTCCATTATGGTTCTGTACTGTGAACATAAACAGTATCTCATTGTCAGAGACTAAATGTTACCCCTGGGACAGCGATGGTTAAACTTTAGTGTGCTTGAACATCATTTAAGAAACTTGTTGAAAATTCATATATCATGATCCCCACTCCCAGATATTTTGATACAGTTAGTTTGGGAGGGGGATGCAGGAGTCTACATTTTAACAAATACCATATATGATCCTGATACACATGATCTACAGAATCATACTTTGAGAAACACTGGCTTAGGCAATTTTTATATCAACTTAAATATGTTGCCTTTGCTGTATACAATTTTATTTTCAAATTAATAATTGTAGTGAATATATACATTTTCACAAAAATGTAATAACCTTTTTCACATTCCTGACTCTTCATTAAACTCCTTCCTTTTAAACATGGATCAGAATTAAATGGGCCTCTTTGGATTTACATAGGACAAATTAAACTATATACTTGAAACTAATAATAAAGTAAAATGTAAAAAGAAGTTATTATTCAAGCCCTAAAAAAGTGCCATTTGATTCTATTTTTGTATCCTTAGCATTGGATACTTCAATCTAATTTTGGAAGAGTAGAAATGGATCATTTGGCTCATTAGAACAAAGGGAAATGCTTGGGTAGTCTCCTACACATTTTACCTTGAATTAAATATAGCTCCCAGATCACAAGAATGTCATCTGAAACTAGATCAATAATTCTTTTAGCTTGGTCCATCAGCTTTGAGGCATTAATAACTAATACAGTACACATTTTTCTATCAGTCCAGCCTACATTCTTTATGTGATTTTTGTTAATATTCTATTGTCAGGCTAAGTTGTTGGTGCTGCTGGTTATTATACAGAGTATATAAAGAAGAAGATGAAAATCACCTGAAATTCCACTATCTATAGGGAACATTATGAATATTTGGTGAATTTCATTTATCTATATATACATAAATGTACACCTATATAAAACTGAGCTAATATAACACTTTACATAGAGTTTAAGCGTTAAATCAAATGCACCTTTCTATGCCATTAAATATTTGTTTTAAACATCATTTTCAGAGTTTCATTTTAGTGGTAACATAGAATAATGGAACAAATAAAAGGCTAAACCTAAAAGTAGATTAAGCATATTTATTTGTGTTCATTATTCAACTTCCTACCTCAAAAGGCTGTTTTGAGTATTAAATGAGCTAATACATATTTGGCACAAAGAACAGTGTCTGGAATAAAACAAGTACTTAATTAATGTTGGCTATTATTATTCAAAAGCATTTTGGTCTCTTTGTATTAGCAAAAGTTACCAATGCCTTAGATAAGCAGATGACATTTCTTCTGGTTTTTCTCATTAAAGCTGCAAAGTTGAACATTAATGAGTATAGAGAATTACGTTGTCATGCGTGTTAGTTTGGAAAATATAAATTCATCTCATAAAAACGTCAAAAGCTCAAAGAAGGTTTTTACTCTTAATTGGAAGCAAAGTGTCATTCATGTTTTCATTTAAAGGGCATTCAATTATGATTAGCTAATAAAAAATGAAAAAATAATTAAGGTTAAAGTAAAGTTATTATTAGCCCTCATTTCACTAAAATCTTTTCCTCATAGCCCACGGTAAAGTGGGGCTTGAAATAAGAACCTCATATCAGAGGCCTCACAAAATCTTCAGCCCCACCTTCCCCAGGTTTCTGCAGTCATTAATTAGACAATACATTGCTTCCAGCCTGACTCAAACCTTGAAATGTCTCTTGCCTTAGAAAATTGCCCTGAAACTCATGACTAATGTCACGATCTTTATGGCCTAGCATTCTTTGCAGACTGTTTCTGACTTTTTTCCTGGGTTGCTGACACCACAAGAAAGACTGCGTAGCCAGAAGGGAGGCTGGAAGACTCTGTGAAGCTAAACACTCCACTCAATCTTCAGGTAGCCCCTAGAATAATGCCCAGATTTTCCCTTGAATACTCCAAGCCTGACTGAGAGAGGGAAGGCAGTTTTTGAAGGTGTTAAACTGCTGCCTTCTCAGATCACGAGGGCTCTGACAATGAATGCTTATTCTAAATAGCCCAACTTCTGTGTCAGACTATTGACTGAGTGGTGCAAGCAGCACAAGCCCCAGACTCAGTTGCACTCCAGTTTCAATGATATCAAATAAAATTAAATATAGAAAAGTTTCACAATCCACAATGGCATTCTCAGTGTTAAGACATTTAAAAATAAAAGGAAAAAATGCGTAAGTGAAAGCATACTTCAAAATTATTAGATGTAATCTTTTTATAGCCAGAAACATTTAAATTTTAAGAATTGAACAACTGGAGGACTGGGTACTATTTGCGGATTTAGAAAAATTTAGTCACTTTCATAAGTCAAAATTCTTTCTCTCTTTAAGCCACCTGTTCTTTCTTTCTCTTTAGAAATAGTTTGTTAAAAATAATCTCAAGATTCTGACTATTCTCTATTCTAAAAAACCACATCAAGAGTAAAGTAGGATATTTTCCTTAATTATTGGTAAAGACTTTGGACAGGTTCATGGACAGACAGTTCACTAATTTGTTTTAGTCTTTTTCCCATAATATTTGAAAAAATGGTCTGGAAAATCTGAGAACAGACACTACTTAAAATAAAACCAAGCAACTGAACTAAGTTCAGTGAAGTGCTAAGAATATATGTTAACTGAAACTTTAGCTTAATGAGTTCCTTAATTAGGAAAGACATAATTTAAAGTGCTAAAAGTCATATGGCTGAGTATTTGAATTATTTTAAGTTTGTATCAATTTAACTAGAAACTATAATTATCAAATAAGGGAAGTCCAAATTAAAAATCTCCTTCTACTACTACCACAGTTAAAACATTTCTTAGGAAGTACTAATGATATGCTTTCATTATATGCTTTAGACATATTTTATTCACGGACACAGTTATTCATGTTCATAAATGAGAATTCAAATAAATGAAAAACACTAGAAAAGATAATTATTTAAAAATGTAGTTTGTTCAATAAACAACAAATAATTCTCTGGTTACATATATTCTTTGTTGACATAGTATATTTACTATTAAATATGTCTAATATGTTTCTAAGTACCACCTTTTAGCACATTATTGTAAGTTACCATTAAAATGAAACTGTAAATGATGTTTGAAAAGTATTATAAAATACTTGGGAAAATACATAAGATATGTAATGTGTGAGAAAAAAAGAAAGTGGGATACAGTTACATACAGAGTATTATTTTGAACTTCTCTTTTTTTCCAATTTTCTACAATGATCATATATTATTTTTACAGTTAGAAAACATTCATTTAGTGGAAACTTCATCAATTACCACAAATAAGAACAATTATAACATTCATATTTTTGGTCCAATGACTCTATTATTTCAGCATTTGACATCATGGAACCTAACTTAGAAAATATATGTATTATCTACCCTTTTGTGTATTGATGATGATTATCAAGGCAGAGTCTCTTTATAAAACACATTTTTAGACTTTAGCATGGCAGGATAAACAAAAGCAAGATTTTTTTTGCTTGGTACAGTTATCGGCTGAAACCATCTACAACAATATGTTGGCTAAATAAGCAAGGAAAATGCAGTAATATAACTATTTTGTTGAGATACCCACCACACTTTGATATTTTATCACACACAAAACACTGACCCATAACTGAAAAAAAAAACAAGGTTTGCATAGATACACCTTAAACAATTTGCTTCTCATTGACTAAAATATTCTCATTTCATTCTACTTCATAACTTCTTTTTAAATTAAGTTTATTGGGGTAACATTGGTTAATACAATCATATAATTTTCAGGTATACATTATCATTTGACATCTGTATATTCTACTGTGTATTCACCACTCAAAGTCCAGTTTCTTTCAGTTACCATATATTTGATCCCCTTTACCCACTTCAGCCTACTCCTACCCCCCTATATTAGACCCCTTTTACCCCTTCTATCTCCTCGCTCCTCCCTCATGCCACTACTAATCACTACTCTGTAGTCCTCTGGTAACCACTAGTCTATAGTTCGTGTTCATGAGTCTCTGTTTGTTTGTCCTGCTCTTTTGTTGCTTTTAGGTTTATATCCCACGTATAAGTGATATTATGTGATTTTCAACTTTTTCTGCCTGGCTTATTTCGCTTAGCATGAGTATCTCAAGTTCTGTCCATATTGTCGCAAATGGCAGTATTTCATCTCTTCTTATGGCTGTCTACTTCATAACTTTTAAAAATCCAGTTTGCCAGCTTTTTTCCTGTATTATAATACTTAGTTATAATTTTTTCTTTCATTGTAATGCCTTAGACATATAGGACTTCTTTAATTTTTTATTCTTTCTTCCAAATGAGACCTGCATGCATTTTATTATTCTTTCACTAGGATCACATCTAGTATTTTCGCTATATGTTGGACAGGTAAAACAAAGGTTCAGTTTCAGAAGAAATAGACTGGCTTGCTCAGTTGTGGGATTTAATTAATTAATTAATTAATTAATTAACCTGTAGGAAAGTCTACCTGGGGCTTATTTTGAGAAGTCAGAAGTTGGAGTATGGATTCAGATATCCTAAACTCCGCTTTCAAGATAATACCTAGGAAACAATCAGTAGTATCAAATAAATCGTTATGAAAATATAATAATTATGTTTTCCAGCCTTGGATGTTTTCTTTTAATGAATTATTAGAGTAAATATTATTAAATTATTAACTAGGAAAATAATTAAATCAATAGTAATTTTTAAGAATAGCAAATAGAAATCATCAATTTTAAGAATCTATCAATAAAAAGGACAGAATTTACAGTAATACATTATAAATGGACAGAATTTAAGATGCTTATAGTTCCTCTTAGATTTAAACAGGCATTAGTTTACTTTTTAAATTTAATCTGTATTTACACACACTCACCAGAATTGTACAATATGAAAAAGTAAAACTAGAATATATATTCATATATAAACATACTTTTCAGATTTCAATCAAGAACAGGGTGAAATAGGTATAACACTCATGGGAAATTGTATTAACAACTTATTAATTTGGGTAGGCCCCGGTCTCAGACATGAAGGTAATGAATCTCCACAATCATTTGATCACTTACTAAAGCTTTCTTTTCATGACATTTAGTTTTCTAGATACAAGTTTGTTTTCACATTTGTAGTTATTAATAAATATTTACTTGATACCTGGTATGTTGCTTTTCATATATCATAATTTCATCCTATGATAGTATTTACTAGGATATTAAAATTACCCTGGCTTTCAACAAAGTTACGTGAAAATCTGTACTTGCAATAATAGCCATGACTTCACAGAGAAGAAGTTAATCTTAAGGAGATAGCAAATGCTCTCTTTATTAAACCTTTAAGAACTTTAGGTGAGATTCCATGTGGATGTGATGAACAAATCACTACAAGTTATTTATTAGATACCTATTGTGCTCAATTCTATCTTGGGACATAAGAGGGGCAAAACAAGAGTTGGGGAGGATATTGAAGACTCAGAACACTGTCAATGTTCTCAAGGTACTTTTAATAGAATTGGATAGACTAATTAATAAATGATATGAGATAGAACCAAATTAACTAATAAATTACGTGATAAAGACAGAGATTGATATATTGTGAAGTTAATGAGACTTAAGCTTCAGAGACCCTTACTAAAATGGATCCCTTGGAAGGTCCTAGGGGACTGTATTAGTTTGCTAAGGCTGCCATAACTAAGTACCACAGACTGGTGGCCTAAACAACAGAAACTTATTTTATCACAATTCTGGAGGATAGAAGTCAGAGATCAAGGTGTCAGTAGGTTTGGTTTCTTCTGAGGCCTTTCAATTTGGCTTGTAGATAGCCATCTTCTCCCTGTGTCTTCACATAGAGTGTGCTTGTGTCCTAATCTCTTTTTATAAAGACACCAATCATATCAGATTAGGGTCCACCTATATAACTTTATTTTTACTTAATTATCTCTTTAAGGATGTAATCTTCAAATACAGTTACATTCTAAGTTATTGGGTACTAGGACTTCAGCATATAAATTTAGAGGGTGCAAAATTCAGCCAATAATGCTTTGCCTATGGACCATTAAATTCATGTCCTAAACACATGCAAATTATATTCATCTTATCCCAATGATCACAAAAGTCTTAACTCATTTCTGTATCAGCTCTAAGCCCTGTTTCATCTAAATATAATCTAAATCAGATATGGGTTTGATTCAGCCTGAGGTAAAATTCCTCTCCAGCTGTGAACCTGTGAAACCAGGCAAATTATCTGCTTCTAAAATACAATAGTGGGACAGGCATAGGATTGACATTCCCATTCCAAAAAGAAGAAATTGAAAACTAGAGAGGGATCACAGGTTCCAAGCAAGTCAGAAACCTAGCAGGCAAATGCCGTTAAGTTTGCAGGCTTAAGAATAATCCTCTTTGGTTTGATGCTCCACCCTCTAGGTCCACCAGTGTGTCAGTCAGTCTCCCTCAGCTCTAAAGGGTGGCCCTGCTTTTTTAGCCCTGACCCCTCCAGAACCGAGAAGGAGAAAGCTCTGTTTCTTTGGCTTGTGGCTCTTGGGCCCATGGTAGCAGCGGTAACTCTGCTGACCTCTGAACCACCTTTTGGGTCATTTTCCCCTTTACTTGAAAGGTGAAGCATGTTCACAAACAAATAGCTCTATTGACCCATCTTGTATAATCCAAGAACTTTGACAGTCTTCCTTCATTTCATCTCACTTCTATCTCCTTCGGGCAAGGCTGGTAACATTTCTACTGGTAGAACCCTATTTCTATTTCTGTTTTCTGCTGAGATGGTTGATTGGGTCTTTAAGTCATATGCCATAATCTCTTTTGCAAATGGCTGTCCAGCTACACCTTTGATGTTCTCTCTATAACATGCTTTCTCATTTTTCTGCAATATGAGTAGGTTGAGAATATTCTAAATTGTCAAGTTTGGGTTCCTTTCTGACTAACAATTCCTTCTTCAATTTTATCTCTCTCCTCTAGCATTTTATTATAAGCAGCAAGTAGAAAGCAAGCCATGCCTTTAGCACTTTTCTTACTAATCTCCTCAGCTAAATATCCAAGTTTATCACCTATAATACCTACTTTCTACTAAATAGGAGAACATAATTTGGCAAGTTCTCTGCCACTTTTCAACAAAAATCACCTTTCCTCCAGTTTCTAATAATTTATTCTTCGTATTTATCTGAAACCTCAACAGAAGCACCTTTAATGTTCATATTTCTACTAACATTCTGTTTGTGATGATATATGTATATCTCTAAGATTATAGAAGCTTTTTCTATAGCTTTCTACTTTTCTTTCTGAATCCTCACCAGCATTGCCTTTAATGTCCATATTTTTATCAACAGTCTCTAGGCAATCTAGGCTTTTTTCTAACATACACCTTAAAACTCTTTAAGTTTTTACCCACTACCCAGTTCCAAAGCCATTTCCACATTTCACCTTTTTCTCCTCACCCCTTTTGCCTTGTACAGACTGAAGTTGGAGTAGCTGCAGACACATCAGGGATCTGGTTAAGAGAAAGTTGAGTTGGAGATTATTTAGTTTGGCTTTAGTGAGATTTATCTATGTGGTTCACAGTCTCTTTTATATATATAGTTATTACTGTCCCAGGGTAGGAGTGGCTTCCAGGAATACATCTATCACTTTTTATGCCTACAACATGAAGATGCAAAGTTGGAGCTGTGTTGTGATATGAATATGGCCTATACTTTCTGGCACTGAAAATATGAAGGCAATGAAGGATAAATAAGATTTGAAATGTATGAGGACAGAAGCCTTTCTATGCAAAAGCTTTCCAAACATTAAATATATAAAATTATAAGCAGAGGATTTGATTCTAACCAGAACCTAGTTCTCTCCTACCAGGACTCTTCTTGATAATGTGATTATAAAAGGACCATACATTCCTTTCTATTTTCGATGGAAATTATATAAAATATAATTTATCAAAATTTCTGCTTATAAGGCACTTATCTATAGCAGTATTATAAAACAATGAATATGTCTGTATATAGTCACATGCTTTATGCATCTTTGTTAACAATAATAGAAAAGACACCAGTGTTGATCAACTATGTGAAAGAAAGACTAAACTATCTTTCTATTTCATCTATATACAATCTAATTTGTAAAATAATTGTTAAATGAAGATGTGATCTAGAGTATGCATCCAAATATGAATGAGTATGTCAGGCAGTTAAGTAATAAAATGTATTATTTTTCTTGATTTTTGTGATATTTTTGGTATTTATCGTCACTTGAAGTGTGTAATTTATTGTGATATATTTCCTAATTCTAAACAAATGTTCATCTTTGAACTTAATTGTATATTATTTTTCTTAAATAGACTTCCCCAAATTGTGTATAAGTTCAGTCTCCACAAAATTTGGATCTGCCCCTGGATCCTGGATAGAGGCTGTTAAATGATAGGAAAGAGAGATAGATAAAAATTGAAATGATTGGTGAAAATCACCATTTTTGTGGAAAGAAATTAATTTTATTCTTTAAGCACTTGGGTCATTTATATAGAGAAGCTTGGTCTGTATGTGTTTTGTTTTTTCCTCCAACAACATGAAATATCTTATAACAGGGAAGGAAGTTAGTATTGTATTCAGTACTTAAGAATTATTAAAGCTTTCTGAGACCTTAATGATTTTGGCTGTCCTGTTTCAGGCATTTTTCCACTTATTTGCTAACATAGGACCCTAATTTCATTCCTAGCCTCAGAGAATGAATCATAACTGTCCTAAGTTACCTTTGTTTTGCTAGAGATTGGTCTAGGTATAGACACGTTACCTCATTTGGCAAATAAAAGTAGAAGTCTGATGGTGATTTCTGGAAAATTTTTATCTCATAAAAAAGGGGCTCTTCCTGTGTGCCAGGTACTAGTTAGACACTAAAGATCCTAGAGAGAAACTTTAGTGAAAATATTTAAATGTGAAAATTATTGTAGTATACGCAAACATACATAGATACACTATGCAAGGACATGAATCAGGCACAAAATTGTCATTTCAAAGCTAATTTTGTTGATTCATTTATGATTCCACAGAATCTCATATGAGAGGCTTCGTGTCAGTTTCCATTTAGTCACAACAATGATTTAATAATGAGAATAACATTTTAAAAATGTTAATTATTGGCCAACACAGGAATAAGAGTGCTACAATAATTTGTGAGCTCTCCGTAAGGAATTCACGCCTTAAAAACAATTGATCTTATTTGAGAAAAAAAAATTATATACATTTGTATATATTCGAGCTTCTGAGCATGCTGTGGTTTGCAATATGATTAAAATCTTGTAGCAACAAAAATGAAAATATATGAAATGTATATTAGTCTAGACATTATTGTAATGTAATTAAAGTATTAGGAGAAAATGGGAATAGGTGATGAAAGAAACTATGGGCAGATACATTTAAATCCACAGTCACTGATTGGGGTGACCAGTCTCCAATATAATTCCCAAGCATGTCCATCTCCTGGTATTCTCACTCTTGTGTAGCCCTTTATCACATGGTACCATAATTGGCCTGTATAATCAATAAAATGTGACATTGTTTGTAATTGTCTGTGGCTTTCAACCTGGGCATTCTCTCTCTCACTGGCTCTTTTTCTCTCTTTCTTAGATCATTTACTCTTGGGAAAGCTATGTCAGAGCAGGCTAATGGAGCAGCCCATGTGCTGATGAATTAAAGCCTCTTGCTAAAAGCTATAGAAGTGAGCTTGGAAGTGGATCTTTTAGCCTCCTGTCAAGTCTTCAGATACTACAGTTCTAGCTGACAACTTGACTACAATCTCATGAGAGATCTTGAGCCAAAACCATTCCCACTAACCTGTTCCTGGATCCTTGACTAACAGAAATCTCGAGATAATAAATGTTTGTTGTTTTAAAGCTCTAAGTTTTCCGGTAATCTGTTTCACAGTAATAGATAACTAGCATGCAGATCAAAGAAATATTGGATGCAAATGAACAGATTCCTATAAAGTAAATCTTGAGGAAAAATGCAACTTTAAAATTTCTAGTTTTCTCAGTCCTAAAAGGTTAAAACTTTCCCCAGCAACTTAGTCAAAACTTATAAGACAAAATTCCAGATTAGTCAATATTTCTTTAAAAGTGTATTATAATTCTAGTCATAAAGAAACATTATGAATTGTTCAATATTATAATATGGATTCTACGTGGAGTAAATTCTTCCTTGGTTATGCAATGTCTATAGTCTTAAATTTTCTTTATTACTATTATTTTTAATACCAGTTAACATTTAAATGTTTACTATAGGTAGACATACTTTATCGTTTTATGCCATGTATTTACTGCCTGTAATATATTTCCATTTAATTCTCATAATAACCCCACAAGAGAGGCACTATTATTATCTCTATTTAAGTTCATACAGCTAGCAAGTGGCAGAACATAGATTTGATTCTAAGTCCTTTTCCAGAGCCCATGTTTATCAAGGGCGTATTGAAATATTTATATGAAGCACTCAGTAACAAAAATTCTCTTTTTAACTGTAGAGAGCCAAATCTGAGCTGGATCTGATCAAAGCATTAGCAAAGCCATGCTTGACTAATCAAAGCATTGGCAAAGCCATGCTTGACTGTGTTTCAGATCCTGTAGCTGAAGCATTGGCAAAGCCATGCCTGCTGTGTAGCAATCTACCAAGGACAGAGAAGCAAAACAGCTAACAGACAGTTGCTTCTATTTTAGTATGGATAACCAGGTACAGACACACCTTGGGAAATTATTGCTGCCAGCAAGTTTCAAGTCCTGAGAAGAAAACTCCCATCCCTCCTTGACCTTCAAAAGTATATAATAAACGCACTGAGCTTGGCTTGGGGGTCACTGTATCTAAGCAAAGTGTAGTGTCCCACCTGGCCCCCACTTTTGTATATATTGTCTCTGTGTTTTCCTCCAACCTTTCATTGCCCCCTCTCAGATATATGAACCCTGTAGCAGCATAGGTCACGGCATTTAACCAAACGAGTTGGGATACTCTAAGCCCTTTATCATTATGTTATGTCCTTATTTATCCATGATAACTTTTTTTGGTCTGAATTCTGCTCTGTTTGAAATTAATATAGCTACTCCTGCTTTCTTGTGATTAGTGTTAGCATGAGATACCTTTTTTCTTCCATTTACTTTTAATCTAAATGTGTCTTTACTTTTAAACTTGGTTCCTTGTAGATGACATATAGTTGAGTCTTGTTTTTGATCCACTCTGAAAATCTCTTTTAATTGGTATATTTGGAGCATTGACATTTAAAGTAATTATTTATATAGTTGAACTTATATATATTATATTTTTTACTGTTTTCTATTTATTATCCTTGTTGTTTGTTCCTATTTTTGCCTTCCACACTTTTTCTGCCTTTTGTGGTTTTAAAAGAACATTTTGTATAATTGTATTTTCTCCTTTCTTAGAATATCAATTATACTTCTCTTTCTTTTATTAAGTTGTTGCCCCAGAGATTGTGATATACATTTACAACTAATCCAAGTCCAGTTTTAAATAAGACTATACTGCTTCATGGGTAGTGTAAGTACTTTATAATAACAAATATTCCTAATTCCTTTTTCTCATCCTCTATATCATTGCTATCATTCCTTTTACTTATACATAAGCATCTTTAACTATACACACACAAAATTAAATGCATTGTTTCTTTTATTATTTTGAATAAACTATTATCTGTTAGATCAATTCAGAATAAGAAAAATGATGGGAGTTTTTCAAACAGAGACTCATGGACATGAACAGTGAATTAGTAGTTACCAGAGGAAAAATGGAGAGTGGGAGGGTAAATGGAGTCAAATATTTGGTGATGGAAGGAAATTTAATTTTGGGTGCTGAACACATAATGCAATATACATATGATGTATTATTGAATTATACACTTGCAATCTGTTTGCTTTTATTAACCAATGTCCCTCCAATAATTTTAATAAAAATAAATGAATAAATCAATAAGAAAAATTGAAATTTTTATTTTACCCTCTTTTGTCATTTCTTAATCTTCGTCCAAGTTTCTGACCTATATCATTTTCCTTCTCTCTGAATAACTTCTTTTTAAAATTTCTTGCAAGGCTGGTTTACTGGCAACAAATTCCCTCAAATTTTCTGTATCTGAGAAAGTCTCTACTTTAATTTTAAAGGATAACTTCATGAGCACAGAATTCTGGGTTGGTGGTTTTTTCTCTCAACACCTTAATTATTTTATTTCACTCTATTGCGTGTGTGGTTTCTGAGAAGTTGGATTTAATTTTTATATTTGTTCCACTATAGGTAAGGTTGTCCCCCACCTCCTTTGGTTTCTCTCAAGTTTTTTGCTGTAGCTTTGATTTTCTGAAGTTTGAGTATGATATATCTTTATCTCTATATCTGTATATACTGTTGTTGTTGTTGTTGTTATTTATCCTGCTTACTGTTCTCTGAACTTCCTGAATCTGATGTTAATTTGGGGAAATGTTCATTCCTTATTGCTTCTGATTCTTTCTTTTTCTTCTGGCATTCTAATTGCACATATCTTACACCTTTTGTAGCTGTACCACAGTTCTCAGATTTCCTTTTTAATATTTTTTCAGTCTTTCTTCTCTCTGCTTTTCAATTTTGGAAGTTTCTAGTGTCATATTCTTGAGCTCAGAGATACTTTTCTGAGCTGTGCCCAGTTTACTAAAGAGTCTATCAATCAAAAAGATCTCCATTTCTGTTACAGTTTTCTTGATGTCTAGCATTTATTTTTGATTCTTAGAATTTTCATCTCTCTGCTTATATTATCCATATGCTCTTGCATGTCATCTACTTTTTGCATTAAAACCCTTAGCATATTAAACACAATCTTTTTAAATTCCTTGGTCTGATAATGCCAACATTCCTGCCATATCTGACTCTAGTTCTGATGATTGTTCAGTCTCTTCAAACTTTATTTTTTTTTTTTGCCTTTTAATATGCTTGCAATTTTTGTTAAAAGATGAATATGATATACTGAATAAAAGGAACTATGGTAAACAGACTTTTAATAACATAATAATATGATGGGGGAAAGGAAGCATTCCACAGTCTTGTGATTAGGTCTGAGTCCTTTGGTGAGTCTGTGCCTCAAGACTTTGAACTTCACCAGTACTTTTCAGTCCTACCCCAACCCTCAGCACCCTTCTCCTGTCCCTGGCTTAGTTGGGACTGAATGTATGCAAGAGGCTGTAGTTGTGCATTTCCCTTCCTCCACATAGAAGACTAGAGGGGACTTATGTTGGATAGTTCCTCTCCTCTGCTCTGGTAACGTAGTTTCTTCTCATAGCAAGTCTTGTTAAGAAAACCAGAATGCTCTGGTATATTTTTAAATGGTTTCTTTTCATCTCCACTTGCTAGAAGTATGAAACAAATTTTCTCCAATATTCACTCTAAGGATCTGATAGAGCTCTTGGAGGTAAAACTCACAGAAGTGTGAAGGTACTTCCTGTGACTGGGTCCTCTTGAATTTTTTTATTTCTTAGTCTTGTCCGCACTGAGCTTCCAGTAATTGATCAATTACAATTGAATTTTTCCTATCACCACTGATTGCCATAGAGGTTTCTGCTCATGATTTTGTGTCCCTATAAGTTGTGCTTCTCTGTATCCTCTTGTTTATCTCTTAAATTTTAACTTGTGACTTCACTCCTCTGAAAGATCTAAGAAAAATTGTTGATTTTTCTTTTGTTCAGCTTTTTACTTGTTGTTAGGATGGAGTGAAAACTTCTAAGCTCAAGTCTTTGAGACATAATTTTCATGTCTTTCTGGCATTTGTTTTTAGAGACAATGTGGTATATCTCACCAAGATTGTCTGAAACACAATGGATGCTTCTTGTTGCAAGCTCTATGTCAATAGTTCACTTCTATTCAAGATTAAATTTATTTTATGTGTTTCAAGACAAAAAGCACCCAATAAGTAAAACTTTAAAGAAGTTATCCTTCTTGTCATCTTGACTATCCTGGCATAACTGAAGAGTGGGAAGTGCATATTTGTGAGACTGCTGGGACTATGCAGCAATGTTGTAGCAGGAACCTGAGATTCTTCCAAGAGCATTTAAATTCCATTTTTTTTCTACCAACCTTTACTAGACCACAATTTTCTGTCATGACCTTACATTTTACTTTTGAGTCTGTATAAGAAATGGCCACATGAAAAATATTTCTGTACCTTCTTTCAAAGTGGAGGTCAATGCCTGTCACATTCCTCCATATCTATGTCATGTTCCTCAAACATTCATGTAATAATTTAATACCAATAACATTTGTTTCTGCAAACAAATACTTTTGGTTCCTTTTACAGAAAATAAAGACTAAATAATTCCCTACTGTTTCCATTTTAACATTTTTTTAAATTGCAGAAACATTATCATTTCAAAGAAAATTAAATATTCAGTGTTCACTTATAACTATATTTTATTTTTTAAAAAATGTATTTTTTGTTTAAATATAATTGACATACAATATTATGTTAGTTTCAGGTGCTCAGCATAATGATTTGGTCTTTATATTCTTTACAATGTGATGACCACAATAAGTCTAGCGTCTATTGGTATACAATGTTATTACAAAAATATTGAATATTTTCCGTATGCTGTACATTGCATCCCCATGCCTTTTTTTTTTTAAATAAGTGATGTTTATACCTCTTATTCCTCTGTACTTTTTTACCCATCTCCCCATCCTCCTCCACCTCTGGCACTCAGTATCTATGAGTCTGTTCCTGTTGTGTTTTATTTGTTCATTTTTTAAAAGATTTCACATATAAGTGAAATCATATGGTATTTATTTTTCTCTGTCTGACTTATTTCACTTAGAATAATACCCTCTGTGTTCATCCATATTGTTGCAAATGGCAAGAATTCTTTATCTTTTGTGGTTCAGTATCCATTTTATCTATAAATCCAGAAAGATTAGCACTACATTTAGGGCTCAGCTGTAACTAGATCAACTTTAACCTCCCAGCAAAATTCTGTTTTTACTAGCAAATGCCATTTGATTGTCACATGTACTTTAAATTTAAGTCAATTCACTAATTTTAATGGATGGTAGTATTGATTAACAATATGAAATTAATGTAAAATAAGATAAACTATATTATACTCTTTGGAACAATTTTCAGATTTTTGCAAAAATAATAAGATAAGAATGGAAAGAAAATTATCTTAATTTGGAAGAATTAGAAATGGAAATATAAATGTTTCTTTTTGAATAATTTTTTATATTTAAAAAATTGTAAATTAAGAATTTAAACGTCTCTGCTCATTTTACAGTTATGTCAGAATTGTTGGGAATGTCATGGCTCTAGTAATTTTTTAATTGTAGGACCAATGTTCCTAAAGAATGGTGTTATAAGGACAAAAAAAAGGACTATTTGCCTGCATATGTCTAAGCCAAAGAAGAGATACACGCAGGTTTTGAAGAAAAAAAAGTAAGATTTATTAAAGAGTTGCATGTCCCAGAGATATAAGCAAGCTATTGCTCAAAGGCCTGGCTCCTTAGGTGTCTCTGGAGTACAGATTATATAGAGAAAAATCAGTAGTCACAGAAAATAAGGGAGTTGGGGTCGTGGGTGCTACTGATTGGATGATTAGAGGAGAATGGGGTAATTGATCATCGTGTCTGGTTCTGAAATCAGCCATGGCACCATCCTGTTTGATCCTGTGGCCTATCTAGTGGCTGGCAGGGTTATCTTTCTGCCTCAATGGGCCTGAGACTGAAACACATATAAAGCCAAGATGTTACCCTTAGTCTAAAGTCCATCTGAAACCTATTGCCCTCATGATTATAGACCTAAAATTCTATTAATCTTATGTCCTCAGGTTTAATGATGAAAGGGTCATGCATACAAAGGATAAGGGCTAAGTTAGAAAAAAGCAAGTGAGCACAATGCCATTATCTGGGCAAAATCAGCTTGAATCAGACTAAAAGAAAACTATATTAAAGAAGAGAAGTTTGTACATGGTTACAATGGTTAAGTTTGTTTGTTGGCATACAATTGTATATAATGAGTTTATAGTGGAAATAAAAATTTCAACTCTTTGGTACCTTCCCTTGAAAGCTCTATAGTTCCTAATGCTGTTCTCTTTATTAAAGTTTATGCCATGTAGCTATTCAATAGGGAAAAGTACTTTAAAACTATTTCCTTCTGACACTTATAGAACTAGTACCCTTGTACTAGTATCTTTGTATGAGTTCTAATTTTCCATTTCACAGCAAATCAGTTTTATGTCATGTGAGGAACAAATTCATGGTCATTCTTTTTAAATTTGAGACAATTATCTGTACTATTTAAGAAAAAGTAAACTGTGTGGGTGCTCTAGAGTGGCTGTCAATATTAAATAAATTGACAGAGCAATTATTCAACTTTCCATTTCATTTGCCTTTGTATACACAGCCACAAATTAACTGACTCAGTTAACTTACTCTGAGAAATTTGTTCCCTATAAAAAGCTAACTATTAACACCATATAATTTAATAATATGAGTGGAAATTTTCAGAGTGGGCAAACTTTGAAAGTAAGTATAACATTAAATTTGGTACTCTGATATTTGAGAGCAATTATTTTTAACAATTTCAATGACTTGAGCAAATTTATTTATTAAAAAAATGTTCAGTGAGATTTCTTATGTGCTTCTCACAGTGCTAGATCTGAGGGTGCAATTTAAATGTCAAGTTTTAACCTTCAACAAATTCACAATCCAGTGGGAAAATCAGACAAAGAAAGTGAAAATTATGCAACAATAATGTAAGTACTGTCAGTGGTAGAGTTGTATAAAGTAGTGTTTCAAGAAAATTAATGTGGTAGCCTTATGTAAAGGGTACTTGAGGTAAGGATATCAAATTAGTAGTATAAAGCAGGGGTCCCCAGCTCCTGGATCTCGGACTGGTAGCTTGTTAGGAACCAGGCTGTATATAAGGAGGTGAGTAGCGGGTAAGTGAGTGAACCTTCATCTGTATTTTTAGCTGCTCCCTAGTGCTATCATCACCAACTCAGCTGCACCTCAGATCAACAGGCATTAGATTCTCATAGAAGCATTGGTCTCTGATGCCAAAAAGGTTGGGGACCGCTGGTATAAAGTAGGTACTATTTGTTAAGTTTGCCGAAGGAGGAACGCACAAGGCTGAAGGGGTTAAGCAAGATTTACTTTAGCAGAATGACAGACTAACTGAACTGAAAATGGCATTAGCCCTGAATGTAAGGAGACCTGAAACTTATATGAGGCTTGAGGCGGGACTTTTGGTGGGAATATTTTGGGCGGGTAAATTGACACGGAAGGGAGAGTGCAGCGAAGCCAGAGGTGAGCATGTAGTGTTGCCAACCCAGATGCAAGGGCCAGTTCCCACACAAAGGTAAGGGAGAAGTCTGGGTCTCATACTTCAGGGAGGTAGGGATAGGGCCTTCCTGGACCTAACACTATTCCTATTCCTTTCTATACATAAGGAGATTTCAGAGGTTCAGAGAGATTCAGTAATAGCCTGGAATCAATCAACTTATTCATTAATGTGTTCATTCATTGACACCTTCATTTATCAGAAATTGTTCTAGGGGCCATGAACAAAGCAGTGATTAAGACAGACTGAACCTCACCTTAAGGATTTTATAAGAGATCCAGAAGTGCTGTGATCATTCAGAGAAAGAGATAATGCCACTGTATTTAAAATTCTAGAGAAATGGGCATAAACACTCAATTATACATTAAAGGGCAAAGCTGAGAGTCAAGCTAGGGTGTGGAGGGCTTTAGTGATGTTTATATATATATATATATATATATATATATATATATATATATATATATGGGTCTGCAAGAGTCCCTGAGCTATATTGTCTGAGTGGGAATTGACTTTAAAATACTTCAGGACTGTATAAGCAATGTGATGAGTAAGATTAAAAAAAAAGTTAATTCTAATTAAAATTCTAGGGGTGACTAATTACCATATTCAGTGTCTTTATATGAAGCAACACTTTGGGGCTAGCAAGTTAGCAGGTGAAGTGTGTTACATAAAACCATCACCTTAGGATTGGCTGATTTGCACAACGAATGCTAAAAATAATTTTTGATTGTAATAAATACCAGTGTTAGGATATGTGATTGGTTGGAAATAGTGCAAGAGGACCAACCTCCTTTATATGAATGAGATGTTAAAAATTGGCAAGCTCAAAAGTCTCTTTCTTAGGCGCAATGCTCCTAGTTTGAAGTTTACTGAACCTGCACCTCTTCTTAATTGAGAATCTTACCACTTGGTATGGTTTCAAGGCTTCCACATTCTGCCATTTAGAGTAGAAGAATGTAACTGCATTTGTTTCATATTGAGCCTTTCATGCAGGATGGACTTGAGGACAGAAAAAAGATCTCTTTTATCTATAGAAGATTGTCAAGAAATATTGATAACTTTGGTGGAATTTGGTCTAATAATCCTTTTTTCTTGGTAGTAAGTTTCAGGGTTGAGGACAGATAGACCCAATTTATTTTCTAATCCGGGGAAGCCACAGATATTTACCAGAAGAAACTGACATTCACAGAATTGCCAAAATAATTTAGGCTTATTTGTGACGGTGGAGAATTTATTTCCAAAAGAAAATGAGAATAAACATTTCTCCAAATATCAAACTATCCATGCTCAGAATTTTGGGGGCCAAAGGTAGAAAAGGAATTGATGTTATTGAGGGATGCTCAGTCAGTTTACTGGTTTCTACAGGTTCTACCCTCTGGGGTAAGTTAGAACAGAGCAACAATACATTGCCTTTACTCATTACTGCTTCACAAAGATAGTGAGGGTTCATCATTTTAATCAAACTAAGACTTACTCTTCTTTCCTACTTGGGATATTTGGTCATTAAATATTATTCAATCCTGATTGCATACTAAAATTGAATTCATATGGCCTTCTAACTTCTACTTGGTTGTAGATTTTTAACAAGACATTTCATACAATTGCTAATTTCACTTCCCATTTTACTGATGGTTTCCAAATCTCTCTCTCTGATCATTTGTCTCACAATTTAACCTTTTCTTTATACATTCCAATTCTGGAAGTTCTACAAACCTAAACCTCAAGCTAACGATTAACTATTACTTTGTTTAATCTATATGTTTCATCTAGAAAGTTACCTTCCTCCTCAATCTATGGAAGAAATAGCCCTCGGATAAAGGACTTTAGCACTCTCCTTTTAATTCTTATCTTAAATTTCTCATACATGACAATTATGATCACCCCACCAAGATATAAGTTATCTCTCATTCTTTGGCTTTGAGACATAGTAAGGTCTTATTTCTTCTACTTTTCTGTAATCTTCTCTAGCTCATATTCTTCTCGGTGTCTGTGAATGTTTTCTTTGGCTATCTTTTGGTCTCATGTTATGTGACTCTGCTGAACTACTTTCTTCTTAGGCCATTCTCATCACCATTTGGAGAGTTTCATAAAAGAGATTCAGAAAGTAAATAGATAGTACATGCTGACTAGTTGAATATTGGGAGCTGTGGGGAAGGAAAAATAATTTTCTCTCTACCATTCTAGGTTCTTGGCTGAGATCATCCTGTAATAAAAGACAGATTCACAGGAGAAAAACTAACAGAAGCTTAATAACATGTATACCTCCTGTATACACAGGAGAGACCAAGGAAAGCTAAGCAACTTCCTGAAAAGTCTTAAGCCATCACCTTAAATACCATCCTCAGTGAAAGACAAATAAAAAGATAGTGGGGTGTGGGAGAGCCAGTTATAGAAGGTTACCAGGAAAAGCACAGTAAACAAGGGTATGATTGTTATATAGATTTAAGTCCAGGGACTTCTTCACTGATATCAGTTTCTAGTGATTTTTGTCATCACTCTCTTCTTGGTACAAAGAGACACACTTACCAATGGAGATTTCCCTTATGAATGTAAATGTCTCTTACAGTAGGGTAACTTCTCAGTTTTCAGAGCTTCTCCTGTGTCTGCTGTTTCACCAGCTCAAGATAATCCTTATAACAGACGTATTTTAGGATGGCAAATTCTGCTCCCCTTCAGAGTCATTTCTAAAAAGGAATTCCATATAGTGCCTAGGCTTCAAACCTGAGATTCCTGAAACATATAAGTACCATAAAAAAATGAAAACTGGAAATAGGAGGTATAGTAGGCAGCTAGAGTAAATGAGATTATTTTGTAGATGCTGTTTGAAAGTTATTGAAATAGAAGTGAGAGCAAACTTTCTGCAAGCATATTGCTTAATAGAATTAAGAACTAAAGCTGTCAATATTAACATTACTTTATTATTCTGGGAAATTCTTGCCTAGGAAAATAAAATTGCAAATAACTCTATTCTTTGTTCCAGGATCTTTCTAAAAAGTTATTTATCTGAACAATAAGCTGGGTCAACTAGCTGCCCTTTATTAGGGTAAATATCCCATTCTCAAATTGATAGATCATTCAATGGACAAATTGTTCATTTATCAAATGATTATTCAATAAGAACTTCTTCGAAACTTTTGACTTGATATATTCGCCTATCTAAAAATCTACATGGAAATTTATCCAATTCCAGTTGTGATAGGTACTCACATAGCTAAAACCTGCCACTGAGGAAGCAAACTTAAGCCATACCCTCTCATTAATAAGAAAGAAAAACTGTTGGAACAGTAACCACAAAGGAGATAAAATCAGATTTAGAGAAAGTGCCCCAAATCACAGGTGTTCACTAATTAGAAATGTCTTCTGCTTGACTTGTCCTCATTACCATACTAAACAACACACCCAACAGTGCCATAACAGATCCAGAGCAGCTATATAAGGCCAAAAAGGGAGTGGAAAACCAATTCTAAAAAAATCCCCACTCTGTTCCAGAAAAACTTAAGACTATTTCTCCCCACAATTAAAATTAACCCAATCTCTTACTCCAAAAACTTTTAAAAATGCTATGCCAATTGAACTTGGGGAATCACATCCATTCTCTTTCAGAGTATGCTCCCTTGGTGCATCAAGCTTCTGCTTTAATAAACCTTTCTCTCTGAGAAATTGTTTCTCCCATTTTCTTGATTTCTATCTTGAGAATGGCAAGGATTCCCTTTCTCTTTCAATGCACTGATAACACAATCAAATACCTGCATTGAAAGAGGTACCTTAAACCAAACCCCCAAATTTTATAAATATCTGCCTTTGACTTTCCCTTTCAAAGATACTACTAAGACACTGTCAAGGTGGTATTTATCCTTATTGTAATAAGTAATTTTTCAGCTTTGTTTGACCAACAGATTTTTGTTGGTGGTCTATTTCAGAGTCAGCAGTCACAGAAAAAATAGTTAAAGTAATGAGAAATTTATAAGTTTTATGTGAATATTGTCAGGGATGGAGAAACTTTCTCCCTTACTCTGTTAGCTATTTTGGCTATTTTGTGTAAAGCAGCACTCAAAGACTTTGTTTTCCCTTAATGGTATGACAAAATGGTTTGCTACTAATCCCTGTAGCAACCTTCCTTTACTCTGAAGGTTTTCTCAGGGCCTGGCTATAGGACTGATCAGCTTATTGCAGTTTCTGAATATAGCTTGATTTAACATTTTAGTTATCTTGCCTCCTCCCTACATTAGTACTGTTGGGTTGCTGTGATGGTCTCAGGCTGGGTCATTTTTATAAGAACTGAGGCTGGGAAATATCCTAAGCAGACAAAGTCAATTACTATAACAACATAGCTTCATATGTTTAATGCTATATCTACTAAAAATACTAATTTACTTGAAGAATGGCTAAGATTGTCTCTGTTTTTCTTATTCTATAGTAATCATTGCAACAAGAGTGGGCTACAGAACTGGGCAAAATAGCGTAGATAATAGAAGCTTAATATATCCCCTCTTGCGACCACATCAAAGTTGAGATGGAAACAGGGAGCAAACAGCAAGCAGAGTTGCCAGGGTGGGGGGGCAGGTGGTCTAGTTGAACAGATGCACTAAAATTAGGGAGAGAAATAAGAAATCACCCTGCAATGGTTGGAAGTAAAAGGAGGCGAAGACACAAAGCTTCCTGGTCCTCAGTGGCTGAGTGGGACAAAGGTATCAGCATCTGCAGCCGGCAGCTGTGAAAAGTCCTCTTAAAGGGGCCATGTCTGCAACCGGACTTTTGTGGTGATGGACCTGCTAGCTCTATGCACCAGCATCAGGTGGGCTGCTCAGAGGGCACCATGAACTCATAGGGAAACACTGAGTTGTCAGAGGGAGGGCTGGAGGCTAGTCTTTCTATTGGGCAGTAGTGCTGGCAGCATCCATTGCTCCTCTGTTAAGCCTTCTAAACTCCCAGCATGCAAATGCAGCACTGCCATAGCTGAGATTTCATCAAACTGGATAATATAGATCATTTGGCCCAGAGGATTCCCTGAAACTCCACCTCCCCCAACTTGTGGGCCAACCCAAGCCACCTCCAGCTCAAACTGGTGGCAGCTGACCTCAGTTTCTGACATGGCCTTTTGAAGCAAATATAAGAACAGCATCTGTAGATTGCTTTCTGAGTCTTAACAGGTGGTCTTAGAAGGGCACAGGCTGGGGCTAAACTTGCCCTGCAGCTAAACCCCTCTCAGGACTGTGCCACTGGACACCTACTACACAAAGCCATGCTAATGAAACTGGGAGACATAGGAGCTTTGCTTAGTACATAGAAACAGACACAGAAAGGCAGCTAAAATGGGAAGACAAAGAAGCAGAAACCACATGAGAGAACAGAACAGAGATTCAGATATAATGGAATCGAGTAGTCTAACAGATGCAGAATTCAAAACACTGATTTATAAAGATGTTCAATTAATTAACAAAGGGATAAAAACATAAAAATTGAAATGAAAATTATAAAAGAGAACCAGTCAGAAATGAAGAATACATTATCTGAGATGAAGAGTATATTAGAGAGAATCAACAAAGTGGATGAAGAAGAAGATTGAACCACCGATACAGAGAATGGGGAAGCCAAGGATGCCCAACCAGAACAGCAAGAAAAAAGTAACCAAGAACATAATAATAATTTAAGGAGGCTATTAAGGGTAACAATGTCTGTGTTATAGGGGTACCTGAAGAGGGAGAACAAGAAGTTGAATATATATTTGAAGAAATAATGATGGATAACTTTCCTAATCTGGTGAAGGATATAGACATAAACTGCAGGAAGCTCAGAGAATCCCCAAAAAACAGAACCCAAAGAGGCCCAAACCAAGACACATCAAAATTAAAATGCCAAAAGTTAAATACAAAGAGATAATTGTAAAAGCAGTGAAAGAAAAACAATGAGTTACCTACAAGGGGACACCCGTAAGACTGGCAGTTGATTTCTCAAAAGAAACTTTGCAGAACAGAAAGATTTGACACATAATATTCAAATCAATGAAAACCCAGGATCTACAACCAAGAATACTTTGTACAGCAAAGCTATCATTTAGAGTCAAAGGACAATTAAAGTTTCCCAGACAAAAATAAGCTAAAGGAATTCATCACCACTAAGCCGGTATTACAGGAATTATTGAAGAAACTTCTTTAAGAAGAAAAAACATGTATCAAAATCATGAAAAAAATGGTAATAAGTACATATCTATCAATGAATACATCAAGTGGAAAAGAATTATGTGCTCCAACCAAAGGATAGGGTGGCTGAATAGATAAGAAAACAAGACTCCTACATATGCTGCCTACAAGAGTCTCACTTCAGATTAAAAGACACACACAGAGACTAAAAGGAAGGAGGTGGAAAAAGATATTGCCTTGATGGACCTAGAGGGTATTACACTGAATGAAGTAAGTCAGACAATGACAAATACCACGTGATTTCACGTACATGTGGAATCTATAGAACAAAATAAACAATAATGACAACAAAAAAAGAAACAACTAATATTATAGAGAATATTTTAAAGGATACTAGATGGGGAATGAGAGTTTGCGGGACAGTGAAAAAGGGCAAAGGGATTAAGATGTACAAATGAATAGTTACAAAATAGTCATGGAAATATAAAGTATAGTGTAAAGAAAAATAATCAACAGCGTTGTAAAAAATATGTAAGGGGAAAGAGGGGTACTAGATTTAATAGGGTGGTCACTTCGTGAGTTATATACATCTCTGATCACTATGCTGTACAATTAAAACTAATATATTATTGTATGCCAACTATAATTGAAAAAAAATCCTCACTGAATTGTATGATATAAATATGAGCAACTAATTGTCTATTATACTTCAATAAAGCTGGGAGAAAAAAAAGAAATGCCTACAAATATACATCCTGATGAGTAAATAAATGAATTTACAAAAAAGTGAGGGAGAAAAATTTTTTGATGAATCAAGATATCACATCGTAAGACAGTCCCCAACTTACGATGATTTGACTTATGATTTTTCAATTTTATGATTGTGCAAAAGTGACAGGCATTCAGTGGTTTTCGTACTTTGATTTTGAATTTTGATCTTTTCTCAGTGCTTGCAATATGCATTACAATATTGTTCTATTCTGCTGGCCAGCAACAGCTAGCCACAGCTACCAGTGAACACATGATCATGAGTGTATTGTGTTGCCTGCTGTTTTTTGGATATTGTGTTCGTGTTTAAGGTACAATAGGCTAAGCTGTGATGTTTGGTAGGTTAAGTGTATTAAATGTATTTTGACTTACAATATGCTCAATTCATGATATTTTCAACTAACAATGACTAAAAGGGGCATAACTGTAACCTCGTCATAAGTGGAAAAGCATCTGTATTATCATTTACTGTATTACATAAAATTATTACACCAAAAATATATTTTTTGCAATTTGCAAGATTATGTCATTTTTCATGTGTTGCTATTATCTCTATTATGTTTATAAGTAATTAAATATTTTAAAGAAAACATTAATATATTAGTATCTTTAACCATACTTCTCCCCTGCTTTGTTGAACAGGGCACCCCACATTTTTATTTTGCACTAGGCACTGCAAATTATGTAGTCCACTTTTTTTGTTTATCTCAGCTTTATTTATGTATTTATGTATTTATATATTTATTTTCCCAGCTTTATTGAAGTATAATAGACAATTAGTTGCTCATATTTACATTGTTCAATTCAATGAGTTTTTTTTCAATTATATTTAGCATACAATAATATATTAGTTTTAGTTGTACAGCATAGTAATTAGGGATCTATAAATCTCATGAAGTGGTCACCCCACTAAATCTAGTACCCCTCTTCCGCTTACATATTTTTACAACATTGTTGACTATTTTCCTTAAGCTACACTTTATATCTCCAAACCTCTTACCCCCATCTAGTACCCCTCAAAATATTCTCTGTAGTATGAGTTTGTTTCTGTTTTTGTTGTTTACTTTTTCTTTAGATTCTACATGTACATGAAATCATGTGGTATTTGTCTTTCTCTGTCTGACTTACTTTATTCAGCACAATACCCTCTAGGTTCATCAGGGCGATATCTGTTTCCATCCCCTTCCTTTTAGTGTGTCTTTTAATCTGAAGTAAATCTCCTGTACGCAACACATGTAAGGACTCCCCAGGTCAGGGCTCCAGCACTGGAAAGAGAAATCTTCACAACTCCTGGCTGCGAAAAGCAGCAGAGATTGTGGCTGAGTGAGACAGAAGGCTGAGAGTGTCACAGACATATTTCTTAAAGGGCCCATGAGTGAACTTCTCTCTGAGCTTCAGTTCTAGGGCAACTGCTTGCGGAGTGCCAGGGACATACAGAAAGGAACTGAGTTGTCTGGCTTCAGTGCAACATTTGGAGGGTGGCTTTCTTAAGACAGAAATGCTGGCAGTATCCATTGTTCCTTTGTCAAACCCTCTCCCATTTTTGGTGTGAACATGCAAGTAGCCACCATATCTGAGCCTCCATCAACCTGGCTCACACAGGTCACCCTGCTGAGGTGATTCCCTGAGACCCTGCCTCTCCCAACTTGCCGGCCCAACTGAGCTGCTTCCAGTGTTTTTTTTTTTTCCATACAAATGGCCCATGCTGCGGTTTTCCTAAAATCTCTCAAAGTTTCACAAAACTCGAAGAAGCAGCATCTAGTCTCAGTGCGCCCCATACCTCGCTGAGCAAAGGGAAAAGTAGTCTGCTGCATACAAGGAAACTTCCATAGAAATGTCAGCTGATTTCTCAACAGAAACTTTGCCAGCCAGAAGGGACTGGCATAAAATATTTGAGGTGATGAAAGGTAAGGACCTACTACAAATCTTACTCTATGCAGCAGGGCTATCATTTGGAATCGAGGAACAGATGGAGAGCTTCCCAGATAGAAAAAAAATCTAAGGTTCATCACCACCAAGCCAGTATTATAAGAAATGTTGGAGGGACTTCTTTAAGAAAAAAAATATGCATCAAAAAATTAATGGTAAAATGGCAATAACGATGTATCTATCAACAAGTACTTCAAATGAAAAAGAATTGAATACTCCAGTCAAAAGATAAGGTGGCTGAATGGATGAGAAGGCAGGAATCTTACATGTGCTGCATGCAGGGGACTCACTCAGGACCAAAGGACCCACAGATGAAGGAAGGGATAGAAAAAGATGTTTCATGAGAATAGAAATGAAAAAAAAAAAATATGGGGTAGCAATCCTTGTACCAGGCAAAATGAACTTTGAAACAAAGGCTGGAACAAGAGACAAAGAGGGACCCACTAATTCCACTTCTGGGTATTTGTTCAAAGAAACCCAAAATACTACTTTGAAGGGACATGTGCATCCATATGTTCACTGAAACATTATTTGCAATAGCCAGGATGTGAAAGTTGCCTGGGAGTCCATCAATGGACTCCCATCAGAGGTGGTACACATACATATACAATGAAATATTACTCAGCCATAAAAATAAATAAATAAATAGATAAAATCTTACTGTCTGCAACAATATGGATAAACTTGTTCAGGTACTATGCTGGTGGAGTAAGGTAGACAGAGAAAGACAAATGCAATCTGATTTCACTTATGTGTGGAATCTATGAAATAAACAAAACAGAAAAAAAATCATAGATACAGAGAATATTTTGAGGTTACCAGATGGGAGAGGGTTAGTGGATGTGGGTAAAAAAGGGGAAGGGATTGTGAAGTATAAATTGGCAGTTACAAAATAGTTGTGAGGATGTAAAGTATAGCATAAGGAATATAGTTAACTATATTGTAATAACTGTATAATGTCAAATAGGTACTAGATTTATCAGGGTGATCACTGTATAAGTTATATAAATGTCTTATCTCTATGTTATACACCTGAAGCTAATATAATATCATATGCTAACTGTAACTAAAAAATAAAAATATATATATTAAAATATTTCTTGACTTCTAAATACCTTTCATATGTCTTGGAACACATCTTCAAGAACACTTTGGAAACACTATATCATTTTGTTAGTGCAAGGGTTCTTATCTGGAGTATGAATTTTTAACTGAAAAGTCCTGTGTAACCTTTATCTAATTTCTTCCAATGGTAATTCCTTGCAAAACCACAGTACAATATCATAGCCAAGATATTAATATTTATACAATCTACTGATCATATTCATATTTTTATAATTTTGCATTCATGTGAATATGTGTGCCTGTGTGTGCCAAGTTATATACAATTTTATCACCTGTGTAGGTTCAATTATCTTGTTTCTATGAATTTTTATGAGAAATTATTACTTTCTTGTTTCCACTACTCTGTTACTGAAATTTAGCACTTCCTTCAATTATCAAGATAAATAAAAAGAACTCCACAGTTGTATTAGAAGTATCTGGCGCTCTATCATCAATAGAAGTCACAGTTAGTCCTTCCAAATATCTCAAAATATCATGCTCACCACCACTGCAATATTAGAGTAGTTTTTTAAACCTGCTAATAGAACTTAAAGCTTTAATGAAAGTGTATTTTACTATATCACAATAGTTTGATAACTATATTTTGATATATTTAGTTACTTTGTAATCTAGATATTTTCTTTATTTAAAAATATTATTTTGAGAAGAGTTTCATAAGCTTCACCAAACTCTCAAAAGGTTCTATGGCACAAAAATATGGTTAAGTCCTTCTAGTGTAGTGGGGTAAAAACACACGGAAAAGATAGAAGAGGTTGCTTTGATTTCCAGCTCTGCTACTTATTACCTACATAGCTTAGACAAATATGCAAACTCTGAGACTTAGTTTTCTCAAACAGTAAAATGGAAGTGAGACTAATTGATTGCTATGGTTCCCTTATATCTCTAAATCTCTAAAAATCTGTTATACAAAAGCAAATAAGTCATCTTTCTTTTTACCATTTTCTGAACTAGTTTAGATTCTATAAGAATATATATGTATGTATATATATATATATATATATATATATATATATATATATATAATTTTAAATGATATATGGATAACTTGGAGATTTTTTTCAGAAAATAGCTGCAGACCATTCTTTTATTAAAAATAATCTCTACTAACACTCCACAAACAATAGAACTGTATACCTGGAGTTTTGGGTGCAGTTACAAAGATTAATAAGATTAATTTAATTAATAATTAATTGTGTTTTTTTTTTTTTGTCAACAGTGGACAAAACCAATCTAGGAAGGAACTGTTAGGTAGGGATTCAGAACTATCCACCCTGAGATCTGCCTCTGTGGTATGTGGATTATTTTGCACTAAAGGCAATCAAGACCCTGTGTGCTCAAGAGAAACTTCTTCTCCCCTTAACTATCTAGAAGAATTTAAATTAGGAGCCTTGCCCATAATAAGAATTATTACCAGAAATAACTTTTTATGTCCTATCTATAGGGAAGAGAGATTTTACATAAAAGAACTTGATATAAATGAGGTTCTTAGGGCCTTGTATGCTATGCTAATGAGATTCAAATGTATCATATAGTCAATGGGGAGCCAGGGAAAGAGTTTGTGGTAGGAGAATTAACATGGTTCTGTTTACATTTAGCTCAAATCACTGGTGGTGGTGGGTATAGGAGAAGGTGAGATTGGAGGCAGGGAGATAGAATGAAAGCTACAGAAAATCAATTTGTGAAGATAAGTAACATGAATTAGGCTTATTTCTCTTGAAGAATGGATGGCTAAGGGTGATTTTGTTGTAGTCTTCCAATATAAGATTTATAATGTAAAAAGATGTTGTCTAGTGTCTGATCACCAAGAAGTGGAAAAGAGAAAAGATAATAAAAATGGAGAAGCTTGAGTTGGTTACCAAGTAAACTTTATTGATTATCTGGGTGAGGATTTATATATTAAAGTCTTTACCTCTAGATATATTCAAAAGAATGACATTAGTGGCTGTTTTATGACAGGCAGACAACAAACATCAGAGAGGTGTAGATATAGGACTACTGACATTGTTTCCTTTAAAAATCTGGTGACAACTATTATATGAAGGCAAGATTCAGCTTGTCGGCTGCCAGTTGGTGCAATCTGTAGTTTAGTCATTCACCTAGTCTTTGGGAGGAGTCTAAACCAGTTAGATGATCTCAAGAGGTCCCATTGTGAGAAGGTGATCAACCAAATAGCTTTTACTAAATGACATTTACTAAGTTCTGAGTAAAAACTAGAGATTTACCATGTAGTTCTTGCTTTCTAGGAGCTGATCATCTTGTATAGGAAACAGGGCATATGGATGGGAAACTAACAATATAAAGGAGGATATAAGTTCAAAAATAACTTATGATTAGCCCATAAACTTCTGTTGAGTCATTTTAGGTGACATACCACATTTAAAAATCTGTTTGTTACTGGAAGTTTCCCTATGACGTCGATCTTCTCATTTTCTCTTTCTCTTCATTTCTATCACCAACACTAGCAGTTGGAAATTTGGAGTTAATTTTTCACACACACACACACACACACACACACACACACACACACACAACAACAACAACAACAACAACAACAACAAAAGACTTACTACTTCGAAGGGAGTTACAGAGCACATGAGGAGAAGGGAACTATAAAGATGCACTGATGCTAGACATGTACTTCTCTGTGTAGTTAAGTGGAAACTGGGACGTCTCATTGGTATAAATGCTGGTTTTAATTTTCATAAATTTATAACATACTATTTGCTAAATTTTTGTTGAATAAATCTACGTGAAAGAATGAGTTGGCAATACATTTGCCAAGTTAGCAGTTAACGTCATAGCTTTTTAGGTAGTAAAATGCTAAGTTGGACATTTTAAAACAGAAAAGTCATTCTCTATGAGATCACTTTATCTGAAATGCTGAGGTAAATTCAACCAGGGACTCTGTAGGACCACTTTTAACATTTCCCTGACTCAAATGAATTGGAATATGTGTCATACTGATAAAAGAAAGTAAGTATGACTTTTAAAGATGAATGGGCATTAAGTGTGAATGAGAGTTATTGTGGTACACAGCATGTGTTTGAGGGAAATAATTGAAATTATATTCATAGGATAATGGATACCTAGTTTGTCAGTTACAGTATAGAAAGGAGCTATGAGTCTGTCTATGTAGCCTCTCTGGGCACCCAAGGATGCTTTATTGAATCCACTGGTTTTATTTTCTTTATAGCCTTGCCATGCATATTTATTGTTCATTCTTTATTTGTTTGTTGTCTGTGTTGACATCTCCTACTCCCAAAACAAGATTCAAACTCCAGGAGAGTAAGTACCTTGTTTTTAGTTGTTATCATTTATTGTGCTGAATCATCAGCTCCTAGTATAAAATATACACGTATTAAATATTTGTTGAATGCCAAAGACATCAATTTAGCCTGCTGCTGTGTTAAAAAGATCTAGACAATACTGAACATAATCATGGTGGATATTAAATATAAAAAAAGACAATAGTCTATTTTGTATAAGAAAATGAAAGACTTACCCCCATATCTAGAAGATGTGTTTGAGCTGGAGAAGTTCTAAATATAAGTAACAATTAATCAGGATGATTGAGGAGTAAGATTTTCAAGAGTAGACTATAAACAGTGGGCTTCTTTAATCTGAGAAAATGGAAATTGAAGGTTAGACATTTGTAAAGAAAAAGATAAAATGAGTTTAGAGTACTTCATTAAATCTCTATATTTAATACCTAGTGGTTACTCTTTGGAATTCCTTCATTCAGTAGACATGCATTATGTAACAAGTACTGTGCTAGATACTGAAGTTACAAAGATGAATAAATAGAGTAGTGCATAAAACAGTGGAAAAAAACTGATGTGGGGATGTCAGGGTAAGATGATCACCTATTCTGGATACCTACTTTGAATATTAAAATATAACTAGAATTTAACCAGGTGAAGAGAGTTTGAAACTAGGTAGAGAAAGCAGCAGAATCATATGAGAAGGAAATACATGATAAGCAAGAAGGCATGTGTGAGGGACTATAAGTCTTGCACACATTGCTTGAATGTAGCATTTGATAAAGGAATGAATAAAAAATTATATTGGTAAGGCCAATAAGGACAATCATGAAGAGCTTAAATAACATATTATAAAGTTTGGGTATTACTGTGTAAAAAATATGGGCACTGAATGATTTTTAAGCATGGCGCTTAAATGTAAATTTTAAAATAGATTGTCCTGGAAGCTTTGAGGAGGATAATTTTAAAGAGGAATATATAAGAGGTCGCGAGAACTGTTAGGAAGATGTACTTGTCTAGGTTAATGATGATGATTACCTTAGGTAATGTGGATATTAAAGTGATGGCAAACCAAAGGAATATTGAGATTATAGCCACCAATTGGATATAGGTGTAGGGAAGGAGAGAAAGGAGTCTTGATGACTTTGAAATTTCTAGGTTTGGTCACTGAGTAGATGCTGACAATAGCTACCAAATAATTACAAAGGGAGTAGAATATGTGATATAGTATTTATAGGTGAGGTTAGTTGTGGTATTAAGGTTTATGGAAGACATTTAGCATGCATTCAGTATTAATCTTAAGCCTGAATGAGTGATATAGGTTAGAGATGTAGATGTAAGATTTATGAATATATAGGTAAAAGCTGAGAACTTGGGGAAAGGTGTAAAATGAGAAGATAAGAGTAATGATATAGACCCTGGGAAACATCAATATTTACTGAGCAAATGCAAGGATAGGAATACACAAAAGAAAAAAAAGAATAGTTGGAGATATACTAAATTAACTCGAGGAATGTGGTGTCCTGAAGATCAAGAGTAAAGAATTTCAGGAAAGAGAGATTGATTGTCATTACCAATATAGGAGAAATTCAGTAAAGTACTCATTGACAAATCTCCCTTACAATTGAAAAATAGCTTACAATTAGGAAGCTATTTGTAACCTTAGCAAGATTAGTTATGAAACAGTAATGAGTACGGAATCTGGAGTTCAGGAAATTGAGGACTGAGTGGTAAGCTAAGAGAGCAATATTTATCATTAATAGAAGGATGTTCCCTTTCTTTTACATAGAGACATTAGAAGAGGACTGAGATTTCTAACTTCCAAGATACGATACAGATAAAAAAAAACTCTTTTTGAGTTCTTTACATAATTGTGTGAGTTGCAGATCCATGGTATTTATTAATAAAAGAAAGGTTGTAGGAGCATCATTAACCTGTGAAATGGATAGACATAAAAGATATTTCTTCTATTTTTATTATAACATCACTCATAAGACCATTTGTAATGTGGTCTGAATTGATAGCAAATAGATTACTATCACTCATGGGTTTATTTGCCCCACTGACACACAACAATACTAGCAGATATGGGAACATATTATTGCATCCAACTTCTGTCAACTTAAGTTGCAGTTTGAGAAGGATAATGTAATATTTTTAGCTCTCTGGCAAAAAAAAAATGATGAGAAGAAAACAACAAAAGCAAGACCTCAGGTATAGAGTAGGAAATATCTGTCCTGGGAAATATAACACACTAATCTTGCCACTAAAATATGAACAATAATGACCTACACATTTGGATCAAGAGCAATAGTATTCTGTCATAGCAATCTAAAATCAATCACTAATTTGCATTAGTTACAGAAGGTCAATTTTTGAAGTAGAACATCTTAGAGGAGTGTTGTTTTAATGGAATATTGGCAGTTACTACAGCATGTAACTAAACTTGCTTTTTTCCAAATGTTATTATTCATAATTTCAACTATTTGTAGAAATTTCAGACAATGAGAGATATTGCAAAGGGCATATCTGAAACTTCCCAAAATTTTAATGATTATCAGTCTAGGTTATGTAGGTTAACCTATGGTGGCATGAATCATGACATAGTGTTTTCACCTAGGGTGGGTGTATTTTTGAGGGGCTACCCCATCCCAGGATATGCTTCTCAGCTCCATAGGTCAGATGCTCGATTTGATCAGGTATCTAAATGTTACCAATTTCTCAGGCACTAGTTTACATTAGTCTAATTCAAAAAGGATCATTGTCTAAAATCCTAGTACTGGTTTATTTGTTTTCAATGATAAACACAACAGTTTAGCAGTCTGCAACACTTAAGTTGTTGATCATGGAGTACCCTCCATACTTGTAAGTTATACTGGAAGTCCAAAGATTATCAGGATACAATAGGTAAACACATAATGAGAACAACTAGAATTGGTTAGATGATTTTCACAGAATTTTGTCATGGAATTCTTGTGGTCTGATGCATCTGTCTCCATTTCAGAAATAGATCTGTTCAAGGGACTGGAATGTTCTCACACTTTGGTTAGAATAGCCTCTACATTGTACAAGTTTTAATGCCAATTTAAATTTGTACTCTTTGACTTCTGCTTTTCTATGTTTTATATTGTTCACTCCTCTTCATTTGAGTCATTTAAAAATATATTTAGGTTACCTAATTGGTTACAGGCAAGCTGCATTCTTGCTTTTGGATTGATATTTTCTCTTTTAGTATAACTTTTGCACATGTGTTATCACATTTATCATGTGTTGATTTTCTTAGTTTGGGTCTCAGATTTCTGGGTAAATGTGTCATTGTAGGCAATAGAGTGTACTGTTAGGAGCATAGGTTTTGTTCTCAGGCCAATCAAGGTATTAGTTCTGGCTTCCACACACTAGATGTAGGTCCTTGTAAAAATTAGTTAGCTTTCTTAACCCCCATTTACTTATTTAAATGGAGGTAATACTGTTATTTAACTCACATGGCTGTGGTGATGATTGGATAAGATAAAGTACACAAAATATACACAGCACATAGCACATGGTAAGTACTAAAAAGTTATCTATTATTTATTACTGTATAAGTAATAAATAATAGAGAAACTTTTTATTAACACTATCACTATTGTTTATAATGCAAATATGCAAAAGATTATTGAAAAGGTCATCAATGAACAACTTTAGTTTTAGTTTAAATGAAATTACTTTAACTTTCACTTAATACGTAATAATGATTAGTGCTAATTTTGAAATTAGAGCTGGTAATATTGACAATTGCTCCTCTTACACCTGAATGATTTTTTTATATAGTAGCAAAATGGTGCTGCAACTTATAATATTTATTTTTAACACTTGGCAAGTTGAACTGGTTAAAGCATGAAAACGTTATTTTCAGGAAAAACTGTTATCTATGGTTACTTATATAGAGAGCTAGATAAGCACATTGAATGTGGCTTTTTAATATTTCAGGGTCATACTGGAATTTTCCATTTTCTTTTTATTTTTCTATTACTGACCTATTATTATATATAAAATCATTTACCTTCATAACTATATCTTACTATGTGTTTTCACTTTTCTGTATTTTCCAAGTATAGCCTTAATTCTATTCTCCAACAACTCTTCTATTTCCACCTTCATATACAGGACATGTTTTGTTTCTAATCAGAGGCACATGATGACTTCAGTGTCCAGAAGGCAACATAGATCTTGGAAATATCACAATGTCACTACACACATGGTGGCTTCTTAGAGGTATCAGATGTGTAGCTTTAGCAAAGAGCATCCATGGAAATAGCTTAAATGTAGAAGGCAGGTAAGTAGGGAAGCAGATGCCAGCTTCTAAAAACATAATAGAATGAAAGCATACAAAGCTGTTTTCATATGTATTGAGCAATATAATTCAACTGGATATGGCAGAACAAGGTGACCTGGTACAATTTTGGCCACACAGTCAATTAGTAAGTGACAGAGAAATATCTTTTGTCATGTTTGGGTTTGTTTGCCTCCTCATTACCCTTATCTAATTTCTAACCATTGTTCAAATCCCAGATAAAATATCACCTTCTACATGAAGACCTCTTTAATATTGATAAGAATGATATGATGAAAGCGACAGTTACCTCATATATTTGTTATTTCATCCTTGCAACCACTCTTTGATGAAGTAGATCCTCAGAAACATTAAGAAATTGGGAAGCCATTTGTCCAAAGTAGTATTGATGAGTTTGGGACTTGTGGAGACTTTGTGCCTATGGAAGAAGCAGGTGAAGATTTCTAGGAAGTTGTTGGTTAGGTGAAACTGAAGTTTGAAACACAAAACAGGACTGGATATAAAGTTTTGGGAGTATTTAGGAATTACGGATGGTAACTTAGGACAAGAGAATAGATGGAATTACATAGAAAGAGTATCTGAAATGAGGGAATATG
Source organism: Eidolon dupreanum (assembly GCA_028627145.1). NCBI lineage: Eukaryota > Metazoa > Chordata > Mammalia > Chiroptera > Pteropodidae > Eidolon > Eidolon dupreanum. The sequence goes on from CM053505.1 coordinate 76,337,139, forward strand.
CCAAGGAAAAAATTAAGGTGTCTGAGGACAAAACTCAGGTAGATACCAGCATTTAAAGGGTGAATGGAAACATAGCAGACAGTGAAAGGAAACTAAGAAGGAGAGGCCAGAAAGAAGATAAATGAATAGAGTTTGGTGTCACAGAATAAAAGGGAGGGAGAACTGAGTTTCAAAAAGGGAGTGGTCAACAGAGTCAAAGATTACAGAAAGGTCAAATTGTAAGAAATTTGGATTATTAGAGGGGAAAAAGTCACCCTTATGTGCTGCCCTTATCATATTTTCTGTAGTTTTATGGGTGGAAATTAAGGCACAGGAAATGTAGATTAAAACATTATACAGCATGGAAGAAGCTTGAACATGCTCATACAATAACTGGGAAGGAGCTAGTAGAGAGGAAGGGGCTGAAATAGAGAAGAGAGTGGAGATATTATGACTGGATTGAACTCCCTGAGTACATGGGAGATGCTGGGATCCAAGTTACAGTTGAGGGATGTAGCTTTAAAGTTGAGAAGAGAATATTCTTCTGTGAGACAAAGAGAGGTGGGAACTATGTAGAAGGCTTGAGGACAGGAGAGCAATTGAGAAGTAAAAGAGAAAATGAGTAAAGAGCAGTTCCCCTCCCCCATTCCATAATGGAAATCCCCACTACATGGCTTGTAGTGTCCTCTGGAAACCTCCATAAACATCTGAGATCTAACATCTTCATTATGATGCACTTCTCCCATACATATTCATAAACACTGTCTCACCATCCATCAGATTGCTCGTTTAGAATGCCGGAATCTGAAATGTCTTTCCCTCCTTGTCATTGAGTCAGGTAACTCATCTTTATTGTGGCCTTCTGTTCTTAGTAGCTTCCTATAACATCTTGGTCTGGCTTCCCTTTCCTCCTTATCCACTCAGCCGTCACAGCAGTCCTCTTTCTAGTACCCCTAGCCAGCTTTTGCCAATGGTTTTAGCCTTGAAATCTTCCACAGTTCCCAAGTTCACCCTTTATTTATATACAGTGTACACAGCTAAGCCTGTGTAAGGGCAGAAAACTTCTCCCTTCTTCCCTTTTACGTGCTTTAGCTTGCCTAAAAATTAAATTTACATATGATATATCAATAGGAGAAAAAGTAACTTAATATGTATGGGAGCCCCACAGAAATATGTAACTCAAAGAAGTGACTAAAGCAGGCAGCTTTTATGTCTTTTAGCCAAAGAAATGATACACTTGTGAAGAATTGACAAGACAAAGAGATTTGGATTTGAAATAGTAAAATTAGTGAAGTATCAAGTTTGTTGTTTATTTTTAGTGCAGTCTTATGCCTGTAAATTCCCTATTTCTGGTCATAAGGATGTATTCTACTCTCCTTTCAGATGGGAGGTTTATTTTCTGCTTTCAGGGGGACTAAGGAGGGTCAGCTTCCCTTCTGGCACCAGTTGTTTCTTAAGTAACTTTAATTTTAAATTATCAATTGCTAAAGTGATATATTTTGGAGTGGCATATTCTGCTCTCCTTCACCTGGTTCCTACTACTGCTCCAACATGCAGCCTCATCATCTGCCCCATGGCAGAAGTATGAGCTTAATCTTCCCTCTCACTGTCCTGCCCCTTTTCTGGGTTTTGGTAGACTCAAGCTCACACCCTGCTTAACCTCTCTGAACCTGGGGTCCTGAAACCCCAGTTTTCTCCACCTCGATTCCTTCCTTTTCCCAGAAGTTTTCTGACCTCCTCTGACCCACTCTGCCTTTTATGCCAGGTGTGTGTGTGTGTGTGTGTGTGTGTGTGTGTGAGAGAGAGAGAGAGAGAGAGAGAGAGAGAGAGAGAGAGAGAGAGAGAGAGAGAGAGAGAAACTCCCATCCCAGCCCTTGGGTGTGTGGGTCTCCAAGAGCTCCACAGTGCCCCCTGGCCATCCATGAGCACTGCAGTACCCAGTGCAGTCATTCTGCCTGTTAGCCCCATAGGGGGCAGTACGCCAAGGGAAGTCAGTCCCAGCAGTCCTTGTGGCATGACTCATAGGTCGTCCCTGTGATGTGTCACGCCGTTGCCCGGTAGGGGTCAGTGTGGTGAAGGAGTCTGCTTTACTCTTTATGAGGAAAACAAAGGAGTGAAGGAAGAGAGAGGCCGAGGAGGAGGCCAGAACTAGGACTGAACTAGAACTAATCAAAGAGCTGAGGGACGGACCTCTTGGCAGCCGCAGTCATTACCTGTGGTGATGGGGTGGGGGTGTCATGGTCTGTGAGGAATCGGTTAAATAGAACATGACAGCCATGCTGTGAACGTCAGGGACCATGCCAGTGGGTTCTGCCAAAACGAGGTGATCAGGTTCATCAACAGTGAAATCCTCATGAACAGGGGCACCCCAAATTTCTATGTGACCTTCTGCTCATGACTCTGGAATGAAGTAGAGGATTGGCTTTGGGCTGTCCTGGCTGATCTTCAGGTGCCGTGAGCTCTCAAGAAGGCCTGCACCTGGAGTGTGCTGGCCTTGAGCATGTGTGTGGCCGCAAGGCAGAGGGACCAGCAGGTGCCCTGAGTCCAGTGGCTGCAGGAGCATGTGGAGGAGCATGAGGTGGCTTCCTGGATTCTGGCTTCCCAGCTGCAGAGGGTATTTGAGGAGCATGAGGAGGTAGCCTTGCAGCTATGTAGCACTCTGGCCTCCCTGCGCCAGGTGACGGATGAGCGTGAAGTGTTGTGCCATCAATTGCTCCAGGTAGAGAGGTCAGCGAAGGCCAACCCACTGCCTCAGGAGGCTGTGCCTGTACCGGAAGCCCTACAGTGTGGGGCCGCAGCATGGCCCATGGATGCACAGAAACAGGGCAAGACGGTGGCTACAGGGATGCAGGGCATACCACACTTGAGGACTCAGATGGCAGCCCCAGTAGCTGTGCTTTACATGTCAGGATCCCCGAGTCCCTGGGTCCAAGCTATACAACAGCCTCTGGCAATGCCACTGCCACTTCCATTCCCATTCCATGTGCCCTTCCCAATGGGATTCCCATACTCAATACCTCTACCACCCTCAGTAGTCATGGAAGCAGAAGCTACAGCAGCAGCAACAGCAACAGCAGCAGTAGCAGCATGTATACCCCAGATGCCTCTTCTGAGAATTTACCGACCCGGTCTGTGGGTTGCAGTGGGGGACCAGGAGGAGATGGCCCATCTATGTGACCAGAGATGCTATTGTCAGTGGGAATATCCTGAGACTATACAGGGGGAATGTCCCCTGGGGAAAAGAATAAACCATAGCCAAGAAGAAGGTCCTATGTGTCCCCGGGGGATAACCTCCCTGGGTGACATCAGGGGACAGAACCAGAAGGAATGTACAGTAATGCTCCAGGAGAAGTACTCCCTGGGAAACAGCAAAAGCCACAGTCAAGAAGAACAAGTCCCAGGGGATGTTTCCTCTAGGGAACAGCAAGAGCTACAATCAAGAAGAAGATCCAGAGCGGTCAGCAGGGATAACCTGTCTGGGGAACAGCAAGAGCCACAGCCAGGAAGAAGGTCTAGTGATGTCACCAGGAATGACACCCCTGGAATACAGCAAGAGCCACAGCCAAGAAGATCCAGAGAGGTCCTCAAGGATAACCCCTCTGGGGAACAGCAAGAGCCACAGCCAAGAAGAAGGTCCAGTAATATCCCAGGGGACATTCCCCCTGGGGAACAATAGCTACAGCCAGAAAGAAGGTCCAGTGGCATCCCTGGGAATGTCTTCCCTGGGGAACGGCAAGAGCTACAGCCAAGAAGATCTAGTTATGTCACCAGGAATGTCACCTCTGGGGAATGGCAAAAGCCACAGCCAAGAAGAAGATCCAGTGATATCCCTGGGGATGTTCCCTCTGGGGAACAGCAAGAGCCACAGTCAAAATGAAGGTCTACTGATGCCCCAGGAGAAGTACTTCCTGGAGAACAGCAAAGGCCATAGCCAAGAAGGTCCAGTGATGTCTCAGGGAACATCCTCCATGGGAAACAACAAAAGCTACAGTCAAGAAGGTCCAGAGAGTCCCCAGGGGATGTCTCCCTTGGGCAGCAGCAGGAGTAGTGGTTTGAGAAATAGACCAAAGAAATGACAGCATCAGGGGCAGAAGTCCAAGCAACCAAAAGAGAAAAAACTGTCAGAATGCCAACACCTGGAAATGTCTGCTTCACACCACAGTCCAAATAATTAGGGACTGCCCATGGTGTAAAGTGATGAATTTTTCATGGTGCAACACCTGCTATGAATGCAAGAAAGTCTGTACTACAGTTTAGAGTGGAGGCCTAGACCTAGGAAAAACTCACTAATTTCAGGATCGTAAGTAAGAATGGGAACACTCCAAAAAAAAATCAATTTTCTAGGACCCTCTTCTGATCAAAAAGTAACATCTACTTCACATAAAATTTGAAAACCAAAATTATGATACAGAAAATTAAATAATATATTATCCCATTACCCAAATTAACCACATTTTATCATTCTGAGTATACACAAATATATAAATATTTATATTCTTATTTAACAAAGATGGACTACTTCTGAGTATCATATTTATCCTTTATTTTTTTAATTAAAATGGGTGACATTGGTTAATTAAAACAGGTAGATTTCAAGTGTACAATCCAATAATATGTCATATGTATATTACATTTAGTGTTCACCATCCAAAGTTAAATTTCTTTTCACCACCAAATAGTTGACCCTTCTTATCCCTATCTACCACCCCTCCCTTCCCTTGGTAACCACAAATCTACTGTCATTGTCCATGAGTCTCTGATTGCTTGTCAAGTTTGTTACTTGTTTTCTATTCCACATATGGGTAAAATCATATAATTCTCAGTTGTTTCTGTCTGACATTTCTCATAGCATGATAATCTCAGGATCCATCCATGCTGTCTCAAACGGCAGTATTTGATCTATTCTTATGGCTGAGTAATATTCCATTGCATATACGTACCACTTCTATACCCAATCATCTACTGATGGACACTCTGTTTGTTTCCATGTTTTGGCCACTGTGAACAGTGATGCTATGAACATCAGAGTTCATATATCTTTATAGATAAATGTTTTCAAGTTTTTTTTTTTTTTTTTTTTTTTTTTT
>CM053505.1:76342304-76382494 GCA_028627145.1 Eidolon dupreanum
TTGGGTGTATGGCGATAGCAATTTAGTTTGTTAGCTGAGGTTTTATTATATGTAACCTTTATTACAAGAAGGTACTTTCCTTCTATACTCATTTTATTAAGTGTTTTAATCATAAATGGATGCTGTATCTTGTCAAAAACTTTTTCTGCACCTATCAATGTGATCACATGATTTTTATTTTTTAATTTGTTCTTGTGGTATATCACATTAATTAAATTGCATTTGTTGAACCATCCCTATGCCCCTGGGATGACACTCGATTGATCTTGGTTTATAATCTTTTTAATACATTGTTTTTTTTTCAATTTGCTAGTATTTTATTTAGGATTTTGCATCTCTGTTCATGAGAGATGTTTGATAGAATTAATTGGTGAAGCCATCCAGTCCTCAACTTTTACTTTTTGGAAAGTTTATGATGATTGTTTCAATCTTCATACTGTTGAATGGTTTATTTAGGTTTTCCAGTTCTTCATGATTCAGTCTAGGAAGATTGTGTATTTCTAAGAACTTGTCCATTTCTTCTAGGTTATTAAATTTGGTGGAGTATAATTTTTTATAATATTCTTATATGAACCTTTGTATTTCTGTGGCATCTGTTACAGCATCTCCTCTTTCAATTTTGATTTTGTTTGTTTGTGTCCTTTCTCTATTTTCCTTAGTGAGTCTAGCCAGGGGTCTCTCAATTTTGTTAATCATCTCAAAGAACCAGTTATTTGTTGCATTAATTATTCTATTGTCTTTTTGTTCTCAATTTTATTTAATTCTGCTCCAATTTTTATTATTTTCTTCCTTCTACTGACTTAAGGCTTCATTTGTTCTTTTTCTATTTTTTTAATACATAAAGTTAGATTGTTTATTTGGGATCTTGTTTCTTGAGAGAGGCTTATAATGATATGAATTTTTTCTATTATTATTCTTTTACTGTGTCCCAAAAGTTTTAATATGCTATATTTTCATTTTTGTTTGTTTTTATGTATCTCTTGCTTTCTCCTTTTATTTATTCTATGACCTAGTTGTTCTTTAGTAGCCTGTTGTTTCATTTCCATCTATTTGTGGTTCTTTTCAATTTTCTTTATGGTTGATTTCTAGTTTCGAAGAAATATGAACAGAGAATATGCTTGGTATGATTTCAGTCTTTTAAAAAAATGTTTAAGCTGCTTTTGTACCCCAAAATATTGTATATCCTTGAGAAAGTTTCATGCACACTAAAGAAGAATGTTGTTTTGAGATGAAAGGCTCTGTAAATTTCAATTATGTCCAATTGGTGTAATGTGTCAATTAAGGTTGATATTTACTTGCTGATTTTCTGTTTGGATGATCTATCTATAGTTGACAGTGGGATATTTAGGCCCCTTACTATAATTGTGTTTTTGTCAGTTACCCCTTTTAGTTCAGTTAGTAATGTTTTATATATTTCAGGGCTACTTTATTGGGTGCATAAATATTAATAAGTGTTATGTCTTCTTGATGCGTGGTTCCCTTTATCATTATGAAGTGTCCATCGTGTCTCTCATTAGCTATTTTATCTTAAAGCCTTTTTTGTCAGATATAAGTATGGCTACACCCACTTTTCTCAGGATGCCACTTGCTTGGAATGTCTTTTTCCACCCTTTTACAGTCTATATTTGTCCTTGCAGCTGAGATGTGTCTCTCGAAGGCATCATATGGTTGGGTTTCATTTTTTGATCCAATTTGAAATTCTGTGCTTTTTTTATTGGTGAGTTCAGTCCATTTACATTTAAGGTGATTACTGAAATATGATGTTTTCTTATAACAATGTTATCTTTTCTTTTGTTGTAGTTCACTGTCTCCATTGTTTCTTTGTCCTTGTGTTTTGTCTGTTATTTTCATTTGTTGATGTTTTATGATTTTTTCCCTCTCTTCTGTGTTTTTTTTTTATGTTATGTGTCTGAGTTCTAGAGTTTCATGTGTGGTTACAACACATACACATATACACACATACATACAGTAATCTTTTTTCTTCTGTGTGTGCCTTACTTCCATTTTCCTTTGCAGATTCAGACCTTTACTTCCTCCTCTTTTCTGTTTTTGTCATCTTGCATTTTCCCTCTTTATGCTGTATGTTTCTTTGTAAGTTGCAGTAGCTGTTGTCTTCTTTTTTTTTAAGTATTTTTTAATCTTTAACCATTATGTGATATTTAAGCTTATTATAGCCTGTTCTTAATAAGGGTTGCACTTTCCTGCTTCTGTCTGCCTGTTGGTCTTCTTATACATTGTTATGTATTTTTCCCCTTTATTTCAGATTAAAAGACCCCCTTCAGTATTTCCTGTAACATAGGCCTTATGGTGGAGAATTTCCTCAGCTTATGTGTGTCTGAAAATGCCTTTATTTCTCCTGCATATGTAAAGGAGAGTTTTGCTTGATATATTATTCTTGGCTGGTGATTTTTTTCAGTAATTTGAATATTTGGTTCTTCTCCCTCCTCGCTTACAAGGTTTGTGCTGAGAAGTTTGATGATAATTTAATGTGTTTTCCTCTATAGATTACTGTCTTTTTTCCTTTGGCTGCATTGAGAATTCTTTCATTAATTTTTAATGAAAAAATAAATTAATTCTGTCATTAATTTTTGCCAATTTTAATATAATGTTTCTTGGAGAAGGCCTTTTTGAGTTGAATTAATTGGATGTTTCTTTTGTTTCTTGAATTCAGAAATCCAGTTCTTTCCATAGATTTGGGAAATTCTCATCAATTATTTGTTTAAATATTCTCTCTGTTTCCTCTGTCCTCTCTTCTTCTGGTATATGCTTTATTCTTATGTTGCTTTGCCTGATAGTGTCAGGTAGTTCTTATAAAGTTCTTTCATTTTTTTTCTCTCTCTCAAGTCTCCCTCTTCTTCCATCTGCATCATTTCCAGATTTCTCTGATATCACTCATTCTTTTCTCCATCTGGTCAGCTCTGTTTCCTAGACTTGCTATTTCATTCTTCATCTCTTTTCATGAGTTCTTTATTTCCAGAAGTTCTATTTGGTTCTTTTTTAGAGTTTCAATCTCCTTGGTAAAGTATTCTCATTGTTCATTAATTTTGTTTCTACGTTATTGGAATTGTCTATCAGGATTTTCTTGCATCTCACTGTGTTTTTTCAGAAGAGTAATCTTGAATTCTATCATTTAAATTGCATATTTCTATATCTTTCAGCTTATTTTCTGGAGATTTTTTATTTTCTTTTTGAGCTACCTTGTCACCTTGGTTGTTCATGGTATTTGATGGACTATTTTTCTGCCTGGGCATTCATGGGAATGTAATCTGCCTTTACAAAATGTTGTTACAGAGTGATCTCTCTTTAGCAGGTTGATAAGAAGAGGTTTTCTTTTGATTTCCAGAAGATGGCACCCAAGCCTTCTGCAGTGCTCAAGCCTGATAGATACCTGTTTAAGGCTAAGGATGCCCTTTTTTCCTCTTGAAGGGTGTGTATCTTTTCTGTGTCCAGGTTGCCTCAGTCCCAGGGTTCCACTGCTGTGGCAGAATGTGAATGGTATTGGGATTCTAAGCCTCTGAAAAGGCCTTGAAGCCCTGGTACTACTCCCATTGTTAAGTGTATTGCGGTGCTACTTCTTTATGAATCAGCCTGACTGATGGGGGTGGGGAGAATTAGGAGAGGTCAGCTTTGTCTATGACTGTTTTCCTTCCAGTGATGCTGAGTCAGGCTTCACTTGCTTTCTGTCTATATCGCCTCTCTTTTCTCTGGGACTGGCTGTTGTGTATGTTTTAGTTCTCATTTGGAGTGGTCTCCTCTGGTTTGGTGCTCAGGCTGGGAGAGTACTGCAGGGGAAGGGTGCACTCTGGGATGGTGGAGGATGGCAACCTGGCTCTGTGACTCAGCTTTCTTCCTGGCAAAGATGGTTGCTAAGACACAGTTGTTGCTCCTTCATGCTTGGTCTCTGCCCTGCTCCCTGGTCTTTCCTGTGTGGAATATGCTTATCTCTCAGGCAGGACTGTTTGGGGCTTCAAAGGACCAGGAAACTGTCATGTTGTTGTTTCTCTACTCCTTGCTTTGCCTGGAGTTCTATACTGCTTTCTGCAGTGCCTGACTCTGTCTCTCTCTGCTTGCCTGTCTCATGCACCTTAATATTACATCTTCTGATGCTCTCATGAGTAGATTTCTCAGATATGCTTGTGTGCAAGATGTGTTATTTGTTTAAATGTAAGTGTTCAGCTCCTTACAGTTTCAAGGGGAGAGATCAGGGGAGAGTTCTCACACCACCGTGCTTCTGACATCACTTCTACTTATTCTTTAAATAGAGAATTTCTGCTAATTGCATTTAAGTTCACAGGTGGTGGATTCTGGATTGCTGATGTTGATTGAGTGACTCCCTGGAGACACCGAGGGCATAAAGCCTTTTTCCCCCTCTTTTTCTATTCCTTTCTGTTTTCTTATTAACCTCTTTTTTTTTTCCTGAAAATTCCATGTCTTTGACTGGGAATAGCCATGTGTTTTTTAGAGTTATATGCTCTATTGAATTTAGGAGCACTGCATTTTTCTTGAAAATGCTATTTTTTCTTTGTAAACTATTGCAGTGTTCATGTTTGCTTCTTGCATTTGTTTAAGTTTTACAGATGAGGGCCTGTTTTTGTGTCTCTGAGCCCTACGGAATTTGCTTGTTGCTGAAGAAACTGAACCTGTCCCATTAGAAGATCTTCCAAGAGCCCAAAGAAATCACACTTCAATTCTGACTGACCCATGCCTTAGTGAGACTCCTACTGGCTGGAGCAGAGAAAAATGAGAGAAGTCAGAGAAGAAGATATACTTTGGAAGTTATTGGGGGAAAAAGAAGGCAAAATAGTTTTATTAGAATTTATTTTCTCTGTTGGGGCAAGCAGGCAATTCAGAAGAGCTGGAGTGGGGATTCAATGTTAAATTCTATAGAAGATAGCAAATTTGACGAATTTTATTTAACTCATTAAACAACATTATTGATGCCTAGCGTATTAAGAACTAGAACTATACGGTACTATCTGGTACATAAAAACATAAATCTTTTTGGTGGTTTTGGTTAGATTACAGGAAAGAGCACAATTTGAAATACAAAATAGATTAGAGGTGACTTCTTTGCCTGGCATGTAGTGTGGCCTTTGAGTAAACCCAATTGATATAACATCCAGATACTTTTGCAGTTTTGGGAGCAACATAAAAGAGACTTTCATGAAAGGACTTGAGTGATATAACTGCTCATTTTATTGGTCCTGGGTGAGACAAATGATCAGTGGCAAAGATTTGGAAGTGGCCTCACAAGAATGCAAGCAGGACTTTACTTTGCTGATTTCCTCCCTTGAGAGAGACAGATATTCTGGTTGTCTGAAAGACCGCTGTGTGACTCTCTTAAAGAAAGGCAATGCTTGGGGGAGTGTTAGCTCTACACTCTAGCTCTCAGCCTCAGCCACTTTCATTTCAAGTCCTTTTTCAGTCGAGAGGGGATAAAGAGAAAAATGGATTCCAAGGACAGATATTGTGCTTCTCTTGGGAAGAGTAATTTGATTTAAAATAGACTGACTGGTACTGACACTCTTGTAAATGCCTCTCAGCCCCCTGTCTTTCACTTGGTATATTCTCTGTGGTCTCTCTATTCCCCCGAGGCAGATGCTACAAGCAAGGAAGAAGTCAGTGTAGTGACCAGGGGGTGGAAGGTTAGATCAGTCTCCAGTCTGAACCAAAGATGTCCTAGGGTTTCCCTCATAAGATCCCAGCTCATCAAGTTCAACCTCTGTCAGAGTTTTCTGATTTTAACTAGTAATAAAACATGTGCACTTGTCTGCTGTGTCTTCTGTGTAGTATGAATCTTAGGGCAGTTTGCTCAGAGGTGGCAGCTTAAATCTGCAACTTTTTTTTTATTACACTGAGGTGAAAGATAATTCAAAATCATTCACTCTTGAAGGGCCCTTCTTCCTGATAAGTACCAAAGAATAGGATGAGGAGGGACTTTTATGGAGCCTTCAGTTCATTGTGATCATTCCTGGTACTCTCACTGTCCAAGTTTGCATGGTCCCTTGAAGGTGTACATGTCTACTTCTCTAGGGCCAGTAGGGGTTGGAGGTATCTGCCAATGCTAGAGGCCCTGATGCCTAGAGTCCAGCCTGCTTATATGTAACTTCTGGGGTCCTAGCAGGGAGTAAGAAGTACTTGGGTATCATAGCAGTATTCTCTTTCTTTTCTTTCTGTTTTCTAAGCCACTCCTCTCTCCCTTAACATAATTCAGACAAGACGATCAAGATTATAGACAACCAATTGCAGGCTGGTAGTATAAACTTCCCCTGAGATAAAGAGCAAAAGATCTGGACACCTTCTTGGAATGGGTATGGTGAGGTGAAAGATTGGATGACAAAAATGATTGTGTTGTACCAGAAATCTCTCTTCTCTCAGAGATATGACTAACAGTGAGGGCCTTGGTTACCTGGTATAGGAATACAGGAAAAGAAGAGAGCTCTTGTGGGGAACAAACAACTATTTTGAGGAGGTGGAGGGGATGTACTATGATTTTTTTGTGAATCCTAATGTTTCTTGTACATTTGAAAAGATGGGCATGCACAGGTATTTTTCCTGCTGGGTAAAAATTTAGTACCAGTGCAATAGAAGAAGAGTAAAAATGGTGGTGGAGGAAGGGTGTGATTCAGACCAGGCACCAGCTTTTGCTATTACTGATGTAAGGTGGGCCCAGTACTTGTAGGCACTTATGAAAATGGTAGTGATGGAGGCGGGATATGGGTATTTCTGAGCAAGAAAGTGCAGGGGAGATGTGAAGAGGCATTTGAGATCCTGTGGCAGCCTTAGAGCAAGAGAGCAAAATTCTGTGTGGAGGATCATAGCAATTTTCTCCTGCACTACACCTCTTCACCCATTCCTTCACTTTATACCTACTACTGGACCCTATGCAGGAGCAGTGCTTTTAAACTCCTGTTTTCATTTTCACAATTAATATACCACTTATTATTTAACTCCTTTCACTCCAACTAACAAAAGCAGAATCAGAAGTGGCTCGAATAAGCATTTCCTGTGGAAGCATTGGCAGCTAGTATAGGGACAAGTGTGGGGATGGAAAAAATTCCTGTGATAGGCAAGGGGAGGCAGCAAGCAGCCTTGGTGGCAGAAGGGTCAGGAACAAAGGGCTAAGCATTTCTCTAGATGACTTAAGGATAAAAGAATTGTGCCTGGGAAAGACCAAAATACTGGAATGGTGAAAGTGTTAAAAAATGATTATTTGTGGGATAAATCCATACTTCAAATGAAGAAGATGTCTGATTCTGGACAGGAAATTTGTCTTCTGATGAACCAGTCCTCTTTGATTTCAGAAATATAAGAGAGAACCAAAGGGATCTGAAACAGAAAAGATCAATTTTCTGAGTATGTCTCTGTTTATAAATGTAGCTATAAATGTAGTTTAATTTTACTTTAGAAAAATTATAAAACATAGAAAAAGAAAGAAAACAAAGCTTTAAACATAATTCACCACTAAAGGTACCACTGTTTATATTTTCATATATTTAATTCCATATTTGTACACACAGATAGACACGATAGTTTTTTTAAACATCCTGTGCATAATGTTTTATGGTCTTATTTTTTATTGTGGTAAAATAATATGAGATCTACCTTCAACAAAATTTTAACTGTAAGATTTAATTTCACTGTTAATGATAAACACAATATTGTGCAGCAGATCTATGGAACTTTTTCATCTAGCATAATTGAAAGTTTATACCTATGGTCTAATTTTCAATTAATATATTATTTTTTTTATTTTACACTTGAGTGCCCCAAGTGCTGGAGGTTTCTCATCCTAAGCTTGTCCATAATGAGTCTATCTCACACAACTTATCAAGCAAACCGCAATCCTTTATGGGCCTAACACCCCCTCTTCCCTTGAAGTCACAGTGCAGCCCCTCATCCCAGGGGCTGTGACCAGGTATCCAGAACTGGGGTTCTGCCCACAGACTGTGCAGGTACATACCACGGAAACCAGAACTGATGAGTGAGTTGTACATGCAATATATTAATCGATCAATTCACAGATAGCATCTACAAAAAAGTAAATTTACACATAAGCCTTAAATACAAGAGGCTGAGGGCAAATCACAGCTACAAGACCTGAGCAATGCGTGAAGAAGCAAGCATAGAGAAATAATGAATTGATCACCGGATGGACCCAAAACTAGGAAAACCCTAAAACACTCTACAACCAACATAATGAATTCTCAAAATTACAGCCAAAATTCCCTTACATGACAAACTTACAGAGAGAGGAGAAATGTCATTCTTCTCTTTATTCTCTTTTTTCTTTATAATAACTTCATTTGGATTTTTCTTTTATCATTTTCTGTTACTTATTTTTAAATGAAACTAATTTTCCTGAACTTTTGTAGGAGGCATAGTTCAGCAGAGCTTTTCTAACATCTTAAAGTTCCATCTGTTGTTTTCATGTGGTCTTCAAAAAGCACCTTGTTTTCTTGCAGTTCTGGAGGTTAGAAGTCTAAACTCAAGGTGTAAGCAGAGTTGGGCTGTGAAGGATGTGAGGGAAGAATCTATTTCAGGCCTGTCTTTTTAGTTTATAGATGGCCATCTTCTTCTAGTGCCTCTTCAAATCTCTTTCCTCTCTGTGTATGTCAGTCTCTGTGTCCATAGTTTCCCTCTTTATAAGGACACCAATCATAATGGATTAGGATTCACTTTAATGATGTTCCGTTGGGTGTTTTCTGCTACCTCGTCTTCTAGGTCACTGATTTGATCCTCTGCTTCATCTATTTTTCTGTTGATTCCTTCTAGTGTATTCTTAACTTTTTTTTTTCATTTTTTAAGTTTTTTTTTTTTGCTTGCTATCTCTTTATTGAAGTTCTTACTAAGTTCCTTCAACATCTTTATAACCACCAGTGTTTTGAACTCTATTGGTAGAAACTTGCATCCATTTCATTTATTTCTTTTTCTTGAGTTTTCTCTTGTTCTTTCATTTGGGATATGTTTCATTGTCTTCTCATTTTAGCTGCCTCTCTGTGTTTGTTTCTATGCATTAGGAAGATCTGCTACACCTACCATTCTTGGCAGGGTAGCCTATATTTTAGGTGTCCTATAGGGACCAGTGGAGCAGTCTATCTGATCACCTGAGCTGGGTACTCCAGGTGTGTCCCTTGTATGGGTATGTGGGCACTCCTCTTGTAGTTGAGTCTTGATTGCTGTTGGCTCACCATTTGGGGGGATTGACCCTGAGGCTGACTGATGGTGAGAATAAGACATGATCACAGTGTATAAGCTACTGTGTGGTAGAAAACTCTAAGGAGTGGGATTTGCTCCTGTGGGCTCTGGTGTCTGCTGATACCACCCTTTAGGTGTATGTGTATATATAGACACACATGAGTATATATCTGTATATATACATGTGTATATAACCATATGTGCATATGTGTGTATATAATGCCCAAACAAATATTTTACAATACAATATTTATTCTCTATTTGCTGGGTGTTCTAAACTTGTCTTCCCTATTTCATTATTTTTTAAAAATTTGGTGACCATGCAATTGCTTTTCTGATCCACTAATAATATGTGATCATTCTAAGGTAGAATCTCTGATGATGGTGAGTCTGCCACATTATCCTTACTCTTGAAGTAGGGAGACATAATACTTAAAGATAGCAGAGATATATTCTCAATCTAAGCACAGTGAGGATTTATAGCACTCCATATTGTCTAGGCCACCATCTCCTCTATGTGATCTAGGATATGGTTCTTCATAGATTACGCTACTCTAAGGAGAACATTTATGTGTCTATGCTCCTTTAGGAAAAGATAAATGTGAGCAGAATGTTGGGAACAAGGATGCAACTGCACATGTATAAAGTATTTATTATGTACCAGGCACTTTCTAAGGTATTTTACAAATTTCATTAATTTGGCCTTCAAAAGAATTGAGGATCAGAGACTATAGTAATCTGCCCAAGGTCACTAAATTTCTTTATCTAATTTAGACTCAGAGTCTTTGATCTCAAAGCCTGTGTACATTCCACTATGCTACATTAACTTCCACTTTTAAAGTCTGACCTGCTTTTATGAATTTGAAGTACATCTTTATCTTCACCCAATTCATGAAACTACAGCTGTCTTTCTAGCAAGATTTCTCCTTTTGAATACAGATTGTTGCACTCCAAATCCCTTCTGTATTTCTTATTTGAGACTCAGATTTATATAGTGGTTAATAGCACAGAAAGTCTGAAGTCTCTGCAGCCAGATATCCTGGGTTTGAATCTTGGCTCTTCCACTGTCATCTGTGTAAATTTGGACAAATTATGTAGCCTTTCAATGCTCAACTTTCCTCATCTGTAAAAAGAAGGTATTGGTAGTTACCTCATCGATTTTGTGTGAGGATTAAAATGAGTGAATAATGTAAAGCACTTAGATGGTATGCCTTGCACATAGTGCTATGTGTTTGTTATTATAAATGTCCTATGTGCTTACCTACAGGGTGCATTCTATTTCAGAAGAATAGCTAGCTCTCTCCATGTTATGCTGTGTGAGATACTGAAAGGATGAACTGGAAGAAAGCTGTCTCTTGTAATGTACTTTCATGGTATTCCTTCCTATTTAGGTCTGAAATTCTAGCCATCAGAGTCACTAATGAGAAATACAATGAGAAAGAGGGGGCACTATTTCCAGAAGAACTCAGGAACTAACTCAAGTTATCAATTAATATATCTGATTAAACTGAGTACTTCTGCCTCTATCCCTCCTTCAACCACAAGTGTTTCTGCTTTCTCCACTCCTACACTTCTAGAGGCAAAATTGGTGATATCCCACTTCCTTGTGTGTACATCTCAGGTTACTTGCTGAGTTTTAATCAAAGTTAATGCCCAAATAATCAGTTTGACCCACATAATTGAGAGTTAGCTATATTATTCCAATTTTAAATATGAGGAAGCTCAAAAAGTTTAAATCATTTGCCTTTTATTGGAGCTTCTTAACCTGAGTATTATTGAAATTTTGGCCCAAATAATTCTTTTTTTTTAGGAAGTATCTTTTGCATTTAGGACGTTTAACAGCATCCCTTGTCTCTCCATAGTAGCTGCACCTTACACTCACCAACTATGATAACCAAAAATATCTCCAGACATTTTCAAATGTTCTGGGCTTGGGGGTGGGGGACAGGGTATATAATGACCTCCTTTTGAGGATCACTGTCTTAGGTCATAAGCCTGTAAGGTGGGGAGCTATGATTCAAATTCAAGTCTACCTGATTCAGAATGCCATGATTTTCAACACTATGTGAAAGTCCTTATAGAATGTGATATAAATAAACCCTGAATGGTTAGTAGAATAAAAGGGTGCATGCTGTGGGAAGTCAGGTCTGGATGCCAAACTTGATGTAACATGCAATGACTGGAAGACTCATCATAGGTGGTTTCTTATATTAGAGCTTCACACTGCTAAGTGGAATATAACAAGTGTAAGGGCTTGAAGTCCTTTCTTGAAGTGAATTAAAAGAGTTTCCAGAGTGGGGGCACAAATGTGCAGGTGGTAAAAAAGTAGCAGCAAGCTAATAGGCCCTTTAACATTTGCTCCAACTACCCAAAGCATTTGAAGTAATTCTGTAGAGTTCTAACATGGACCAGGATACCTGGATACACCCAGTCTACTTTATGTTTACTCACCAAAATGACAGTACTGGAAGAACTGAGCAGACATCTTTAAATTTATTTGAAAATGATAGGGATCTGAGATTTTCCAGTTAATATTCTTTGTTTCCAGAGATAGTTATATTTTAAACCCCCTTTCAGCCTTTGAAAAATACTAAAAAACAAAACAAAAATAAAAAGAAGGTAAATTTTGGATCCTGGAACTCTACATTGAAGCGTATTCCATGTGATTTACTTCTCACAGTACAGGATACAAATAATGGTCATTCCAGCAATGTGAAAGCTTAAAATACATTCTAATGAAGATCATATTGTGAGCCTTGCCAAGGTAGAATAAAATGCAATCAGGATTTAAATGTGACTAAAATAATAGCTCCTTGGACTCAAGCACACTGATTAATGCCAGGGACACTTATGAAATGCTGTTGTCTGGTCATTAGTGTTATTTTTCTTCTGGAACACTTTGTTCTAAAAACAATAAAAGATGACTAATAAACTAAGAGAATACCTTATTCTATAAAATTAACATGACTCAGGTGAAGTGCTTTAGTTACAGATGATTTGTGTTCCATGATTGACAGCTTATCAGTATAACTTATTAGAAATATGTATATTCTAAATATGTCTGAAATATTCATCTTTAACAGCAGATTATCTTACTTTTCTCATGTCGGTGTATAAATGTAAATTTTTAGGATGTATACTCAGCTTTGTTTTTATTTGAGAAGCCAAAATTAGCTTTTAAGATGTCACTCATACCATTTGAAGAGGAAAATGTGCCTAAACTTAAGAAGAACATTGAGGCAACTTGTAAGCATTTCTGACTTCAATTTCATAACTTCCGACAGTGGTTAAACAAACACATGTTTTCAAAGGCTGGCGTGCTTAAAAGACTGGGTCACAAGAGTTAGGACAAGAGCACATGGTAAATGCTCTTTAGTACTATACTTTGTCTAAGCACAAAACAATAATGAGCACAACAAAATAAAGTCTATTGTGTGTATCCCTCATATCTCATATACACTCTCTCTTTCTTGTGAAGTTAGAGTTGTTAGAGAGCAAGCAGAAACTTGTTTGTACTCATAAAAACACTTACTGAAATGACCACTCATCGCTAAGGATGAATTAAAATTGATGAAAACTGTTCACTGTTGCTCTTTTCAAATAACATTTTCATGTAACTGATTTATCAAGAAAAATGCTGGTCAAGATGAAATTTCAGTGTAGCAATGTAGCATTAATTGCATCTCTACTAGCAATAACTATATCTCCATTATTACTACTGTGTAGCTTAAAGAGGAAGAAGTTGGGAACCAACACCTGGATGCTAACTCTGGTTTTATATCTGTTTATACTTTTACTCTGCTTCTATCATTGTAAAATAAGATTTGATAAAGACAAAATGAGAAATGTAGCTAAAATAAATAAATGGAATATTGTAGGAACAAAACAATTGGGTGATGGAACATATTTATAAAATTATTAATGCAGCTTATAGGTTTAGCCTGTTATGGTATGTTATGGTATAGTACTAGCCAAGAACCAAAAAAACGTAGATTCTATTTGTGGTTCTGTCTTTAACTAGCTATGTGACTGCAAACAATTCATTTAGCCTTTCTGTGACTCGATTTCTTCACCTTTAAAGTCACTCATCAGATCCAGATGATCCAAATTCCATTCCCTCAAACATCTTACATTTCAATAAATTTGGCTCATTATAGGAAGACCAGGTTTTGGCCATAGCCAGCTAGGTACTACTTTATTACCATTCATTGTGAAATTACTACTAGAGTTTAAAAGAGCTCTTTAAGAATTAGCCCAGTATATATGAACTACAGAGTATTCAGCCTGATTCTCTTTGGTAAAAAGCTAAGCATAGCAGTTCTGGCAACATGATACATTGAACTAGTGCACATGAGTTTTTTTTTACATATATTATAAATGAGCCGAAGATGGACTTTGTATACTGGCCTTCAGGTTCTTTATTTCTACACAGGAGACGAAGATCCCTTAGCCCAAATTTCCTCTGGCACTGAACTCAAATGTTCATATTTCCAATTATTTTAAACATACCCTAAAGAAACAGATTTTTAGCCATTTAGAGTCTACCTGCTTTGCATACCCTGTGGAACAGCAAGATATCTGTTAGCCATAAATAAGATAAACCCTGTGGCTATAAAGACTCCCAATCACATCAGACCCTCAGAGCTCTCTGACCCAGAGAATACCTGCAGTGCTATTGAGATATATCACCTAGACACATGAGCTCCATCTCTAATTCTTCCTCTACCCTAGAGCTCCCTTGCCCTTATGCCCTTCTCGGTGGTAGCCAATGCATCAGCACCAAAGCCTTTGGACAGTCTCATGCTGTGAGGGACTTCACTGCATGCATGCAAACCTGTCAATGTGTCATAAAAATAAAGTTTGCATGTGCAGACTTTATATGTGAGAATTATAAACACATAAAGGAAGAAATTTATAAATACAAGTTGATTCAAATAAGAAACCATTATGGAGAATATTAAATACTTATAACTGAATAACAATGGAAACACTGTAAGTTAAAACCTGTAGAATGCAGAAAAAGCAGTGTTTAGAAGCACATTCATAGCCTAAAATGAATGTATTTGAAAAGAAGAAAGATTGAAAATTGAGGCAAGCATTCACTTTGGAAAGTTAAAGAACATTAAGATGAAGCCAAAATAAAATAGAAGAAAATCATAAATAGAAAAGTAGATATTAATTCAAAGAAAAGAGAAAGAAATAATAGAGGATAAAAATAAATACTAAATATTTAAAATAATAAGATATAGGAACTTTGGAGAATGTTGTTGAATAAATAGAAGACCAATTAAATAATATTAGCATTAAAAGGGAGCATAGGAACTTTTGAAGTTACAACAGAATATTAACTAAATAAAAAAAAAGATAAAATGATAAATTTTCAAGGTAAACAGGTATTAATAAAACTAGATTTATTTGCTCAATTACTCAGAATAGTCCTACAAACATTAAATATACTGAATTAATATTACAAATCTACTCCTTTCTGGAACAAAGTACTAGGACCAGAGGGTTAAAAAGGTGTGTTTGCAAACTGTCCAAGAATGAATAATCACCTTCTTTATCCAGATAATAGAAAAAAAGTGTTTTTCCTCATTTTATGAGAATTTTACAACTCTGATAAACAATATTAATAAGAATAGCAAAATACAGGACAATAATGAAAGAAAAATTCAAGAACTAGCTGATACCATCAGGAGAGAAAATATAAGAATAATGGGCATGATCGAAGGTGAGGAAAAGGAGCAGTCTCTAGAAAGCATTTTTAGAGACATAGTGGATGAGAATTTCCCAAATCTAAGGAAGGAGCTGGAGCTTGGAATTCAAGAAGTCAACAGAACACCCAATTATCTCAACCCAAAAAGAACTTCACCAAGACACATTGTATTAAAGTTATCAAAAATCAACAGCAAAGATAGAATTCTTGAGACAGCCAAGGAGAAGAAAACGATAACTTATAAAAGAAAACCCATTAGAGTATCCCTGGATTTCTCAGTGCAAGCCTTACAAATTATAAAGGAACGGAATAAAATATTTAAACTATTAAGTGAAAGGAAGTACCAGACTAGAATAAAGTCTCCAGCTAAGTTCTCCTTTAGATATGAAAGAGAAATTAAGACCTTTTCCAGGCATACAAAAATTGAGGGAATTATCCAGTATGAGGCCTGAACTACAGGAAATACCGAAAGGTGTCAGCTCGCATAACACAAAGTGACAAAAAAATTTACATAATTAGCAGTAAAGAGACTATCAAGCAGATAGAAGCAGAAGAGTGCAATCCTTACTAAGAACAGGGCATTATAAGCTTAAATAATAGGAAGAGAATTGCTATAGCAAGATAGTAATGAACATTCAGCATACATAGGGACAAACTGAGATAACAATGACTGAAAAGGGGAGGATTCAAAGATCCAGATTCTGAAAGGAGAATGGAGATAAGGCATGCACAGAAGAAAATAGACAACTGTGTGTATGTTTGTGTGTGTGTGTGTGTGTGTGTGTGTGTCTGTCTGTCTATGTGTGTATATATATATATATATATATATATATATATACACACACTTTCCTTTACATATTTATATGGTAACCACACACCAAAGATTCAGACCTGAAATATATAACATAAAACAAGAACCAGAGGGAAAACCCACAAAAGCCAACCAAAATAAAGAAAACAGAAACACAAGGAAAAGGGAGAAATAGAAACACTGAGCTACCAGACAGCAAAAGATAAAATGTCTATAAGAAGACCTCATTTTTTATTAATCACCCTAAATGTAAATGGACTGAACTTATCAATAAAAAGGCACAATAGAGTTGCAGAATGGATTAAAAGATAAAACCCAACCATATGATGATTCCAGTAGACATATTTCAGCTACAAAGACAAATACAGACTCAAAGCGAAAGGGTGGAAAATGATATTTTGAGAAAATGGCATTCAGAGAAAAGCAGGAGTAGCGGTACTGATATTGGACAAAATAGACTTTAAAATTTAAAAAAAACGTAAAGGAAGATACTGAGGGACACCTCATAAGGATAAAGGAAATCACACACCAAGAAGACATAACACATATTAATATCTATGCTCCAAATCAGGGATACCCGGAATATGTAAATCAATTACTAATAGAACTAAAGGGAAAAACAGACCAAAACACTATTGTAGTAGGAGACCTAAATACCCCACTGTTGGATATGGACAGATCATCCAAACAGAAAATCAATAAGGAAATCACATCCTTAAAAGACACATTAGACCAACTGGAAATAAATGACAATTACAGAGCCTTCCATTCCAAAATAGCTGCTTATACATTCTTCTCTATGAACATGGACCATTCTCAAGAGTTGAGCATATATCGAGACACAGAGATAGCCTTCACAAAAATAAGAGAGATGAAATTGTACCAACCGTATTCTTTGATCATAGTGCTTTTCAACTACAGATCGACTGCAAAAGGAAATCAGGAAGAACCACAAATACATGAAGATTAAACAACATGCTTCTGAAGTATAACTGAGTCATAGAAGAAATAAAAAGAGATATCAAGAGATACATATAAATGATTGATAATGATAGTACAACATATCAAAACTTTTGAGCCATGGCAAAAGTGGTCATAAGAGGAACGTTCATATCATTTCAGGCCTATCTCCAAAAACAATAATGAGACCAAATAACCTGATGCTTTATCTGAAAAAAAAAAATAGAAAAGGAAGAACAAATGAAGCTTAAAGGAGGCATAAAGAAAGAAATAATCAAAATTTGACCAGAAATAAATGAAATTGAACAACAACAACAACAAAAATAGAAAACAATAAATGCAACAAAGAGCTGGTCCTTTGTAAAGGTTAATAAAATTGAGAAATCCTTGGCTAGACTCACTAAAGAAAAAGGAAAAAAAGAATACAAATAAACAAAATCAGGGATGAAGAGGGGAAATTATGACTGATATCACAGAAATACAAAGGATCATGAAAGAATACTATGAAAAAGTATATAATATAATATTTAATTGCCTAGAAAAAATGGACCAGTATTTAGATAAATACAACCTTCCTAGACTGAATCAAGAAGAACTGGAAAATCTAAATAGATCAGCAGTATGGAAATTGAAACAATCATCAAAAACTTGCAAAAAGTAAAGGTCTAGGTCCAGATTGTTTTACCTGTGAATTCTAACAAACATTCAAAGAAGTTTTAAGGCCTATTCTCCTCAAATACTTCCAAAAATCTAAAAGAAGGCAATACTTCCCAACTCATTTTATGCAGTCAATATTACTCTGATACCCAAACCTGGTAAAGAGAACACACACAAAAAGAAAACTACAGATCAACATCTCTCATGAACACAGATGCAAAAATCCTAAATAAGATACTAGCATACTGAATAGAGCAACATAGATTATATCTACCATCAAGTGGGCTCTATCCCAGGGGCACAGTGATGGTTCAACATATTTCAGTGGATGAATGTGATACACCACATTAACAAATTAAAAAATAAGAATCATATGATTATATCAATAGATGCAGAAAAAGCCTTTGACAAGATACAAGCATCCATTTATGAAAAAAATACTTAATAAAATTGGTATAGAAGGAAAGTGCCTTAACATAATAAAGACCATCTATGCCAAACTCTCAGTCAACATCATATTTAATGCTGAAAAACTAAAAAACTTCCCTCCAAGATCAGTAACCAGGGAAGGCTGTCCACTATCGCCACTGTTATTCAGTATAACATTGGAGTTCCCTAGTGAGTGCAAATAGACAAGAGAAATATATAAAATGCATCCAAATAGGAAACAAAGAAGTCAAACTGTCACTATTTGTAGATGACATGATTCTCTATATAAAAAAAACTCTAAAGACTCTACAAGAACACTACTAGAAACAATAAGCAAATACGGTGAACTTCTGGATACAAAATCAATGTTCAAAAATTCATAGCATTCCTATACTCTATTAACAAAGTATCAGAAGAAGTAGAAAAAATATCATTTTGCAATTGCACTAAAAAGAATAAAATATCTAGGAACAAATTTAATGAAGCATGTCAAGGACCTATATAATGAAAATTATAAGACCCTATTAAAAGAATTTGAAGAAGATACAAAGAAATGGAAACATGTTCTGTGTTCTTAGATTGGAAGAATCAACGTAGTTAAAATGACCATATTACCTAAAACATTATACGGATTTAATGCAATCTCCATCAAAATCCCATCAGTTTTTTTTTTTTTTAAAGAAAGGGAACAAAAAAATCCTCAGAATTGTATGGAAGCACAAAAGACCCCGAATTGCCAAAGCAATCCTGAGAAAAAAGAATGAAGCTGGAGGCATCACACTGTTTGACTTCAAATTATAGTGCAAAGTGACAGTAATCAAAACAGCATGGTATTGACAACAAAACAGACACAAAGACCAGTGGAACAGAATTGAGAGTCCAGAAGAAAATTCATATTTATATGCACAAGTATTTTTGACAAGAAAATCCAGAAACTTACAGTGGAGAAAGGAAAACTTCTTCAATAAATAGTGCTGGGAAATCTGGAAGGCCACCTACAAAAGAACGAAACTAGACTGTTCTCTATCAGCATACACCAAAATTAACTCAAATTGGACTACGGACCTGAATATAAGACCTGAAACAATAAAATGCATAGAAGAAAACATAGGAATTAAATTCAAGGACTTTGTACTTAATGAGAATTTTATGAATTTGACATCAAAGGCAAGGGAAGTAAAAGCAAAAATAAATGAATGAGACTACATCAAACTAAAAAGCTTCTGCTCAGCAAAAGAAATAGTTAACAAGGTAAAGAGACAAGCATCCGAATGGGAAAATATATTTGCAAGCAACACCTCCAATAAGGGCCTAATATCCAAAATATACAAAGAAATCATACAACTCAATAACAACAACAACAATAACAACAACAACAACAATAACAAAACGATTCAATCAAAAAGTGGGCAGAGGACCTGAACAGACACTTCTACCTAGAGGACATACAAATGGCTAACAAATATATGGAAAGATGCTCAACATCACTAGTTATTAGGGAAATGCATATCAAGACCACAATGAGATACCATCTCATACCTGTTAGAATAGGTATAGTCAACAGAATAAGTAATAACAAATGTTGGAGATGATATGGAGAAATAGTAACCCTCATATACTGCTGATAGGGCTGCATATTGGTACAGCCACTGTGAAAGACAGTATGAAGATTCCTCAAAAACTAAGAATTGATCTACCATATAATCCAGCAATCTCTCTACTGGGTATTTACCCCAAAGACTTTAAAATTCAAATCCAAAAAGATATTTGCACACCAATGTTCATAGCAGCTTTATTCACAGTGTTCAGGACATGGAAGCAACCAAAGTGTCCTGCAATAGATGATTAGCTAAAGAAGCTGTGGTACCTATATACAATGGCATATTACTCAGCCATAAGAAGAGATGAAATATTGTCACTTGCGACAACATGGATGGACCTCGAGATAATCATGCTAAGCAAAATAAACCAGACAAAAAAAAATTGGAAATCACATTATATCACTTATATGTGGGATATAAACCTAAAAGCGACAAAGGAACAGGACAAACAAACAGAGACTCATGGACTTGGACTATAGACTAGTGGTGATCAGAGAGTAGGGGAAGGTAGGGAGAGGTAGGAGAGGTTAAGGGAGTCATATATAGGGGGTTAGGGGAAGGGTGAAGTTGGTAGCTGAAGGAAACTGGACTCTGGGTTGTAATCACAAAATAAAATATACAGATGCCAAATTATAACACACACCTGAAAACTATATAATTCTATCAATCAATGTTACTCCAATAAACTTAATAAAAATAAATAAATAAATAAATAAATAAATAAATAAATAAATAAATACTCAAGTATGTTTTATTCCAGAAATTAAGAATGATTTAATATTAGAAAATCTATTAATAACATTTACAGAAGAAAAAAAGAAAATAGGATAAATCTTAATAGATACAACTTAATACAAAAAGCTTTTAATAAAATTACCATGTATTCATAGCAAACTAGAAACTTCTTTAACCCTATTACTGGTATCCAGCAAAAACTTATTTAGACACCACAATGTAATAATAGGTGCATTCTTTAATATCAGCAAGCAGATAGATATGCCCATTCTCGTATCTTTTCAACATCTCAATAGAGGTTCTATCCAATGCAAAAAGAAAAGAAAAATAAGAACAAGATTCAGAAGGGAAGGAACAAAAATTGTCTTCTTCCAAACATGACTTAAGTAGCTCCCCCTACACAGTCAAAACTGAATCACATTTTACGTGTGAGATCTGCTCCATCCATCCCAATGACTCCCTGAGACATCACCTCACCCAACTCGCATTTTACCTGTTGGCAATTTCGGATGATTACTGGGCAACCAGCCTCACCCCATGATCTCAGCAGGAGGTGATTCCTTCCCCAGCTATTAACAGATCTCAGTTCGCACACCTCAGGAGACACTCCTTTTGTGGTGGATGACAAGCAGTCCTAGCTGTAGTATTTTTTGATTGATCTCAGGTGTCTGCAAGCCCAAGACAAGCAGCAGCTGGCTTCAGTGTGAGCTCTGACTTTTGTGAGTGGCCACAGGCTCAGCACTGGCAACAAATCTGATTCTGTAGCAACCTGGGGAATGCCACTTGCTCTCCTCTCCCAAAGATTTCCTGAGATTCTGCCTCATCCAACTCTGGTGCCCCTAATTCTTATTCAACTGCTGAGCCTTATAGACAGCAAGCAGGCAGCCACAGGCACGGAGGTGCCCTGAGGCTTTCACTGAGCTGCCCCAGGCACAATCCCCATGGCTGTCAGCCTCGATTCACAGTGTGTCCTCTCCCACATACTTGCATGTCCACCTCAGGCAATGACAAAACACAAATAGCTTTGTAGCCCTGACTAGTTAACCCCGGGTGGGTCAGGGGCAGTAGCTGATTATGGCCTGCACAGGACCTCTTCCTAAGGGGTTCCAGAACAAACAAACTGGAGGCTGGTGTCAGACCTCAACAGAGAACCACCTGATTAGACTCACAAGGTGCACTCCCAAAGAGTGGTCTCAACAGGCAACAAAACTGCTGGGGCAAACCCTATTCCATGGGTTCAGTCCCTACACAGCAGCTCACACCCAGTGGGTGTGGCCATCATCACAATCAGTCAGGCTGAGAGTCAATTCCACCCACTGATATTCCAACAACAGAGGGGTACATACAACTCACACAAGAGGTTTCTTACACTATCCTTATTATTATTATTATTATTATTATTATTATTATTATTTGCTGTTCTGATTGGGTGTTTTCTGCTACCTTGTCTTCCAAATCACTGATTTAGTCTTTTGGTTCATTTAATCTACTATCGATTCCTTCTAATATATTCTTCATTTCAGTTATTGTATTCTTCCTTTCTGACTGCGTCTTTTCTGATTTCTATGTACTTCTGTATGCTTACTATCTCTTTGTTGAATTTCTCACCAAGATCATCTATCCCTCCCATAACTGCATTGAACATCCTTATAACCAGTGTTTTGAATTCTGTATCTGGTAGGTTGCTTGCCTCCATTTTATTTAGTTCTTATTCTGGAGTTTTCTCCTGTTTTTTTTTTTTTTCATTTTAGACATTTTGTTTTGTTTGTTTTCTCATTTTGACTGCCTCTCTGTGTTCATTTCTATGTATTTGGTAGCTCTGCTACGTCTCCCTGTATTAGTTAGATGGCCTTATATAGTAGGTGTCCAGTGTGGCCCAGTAGCACAGTTTCTCTGATCATCTGCTCAGGGTGTTCCAGAAATCAAAGGACAAATGAAAATGAAAATAAAAAGACCAAAAATCTATGAGACACAGAAAAAGCAGTCCTAAGAGGAAAATTCATAGCAATACAGGCCAACCTCAAGAAACAGGAAAAATCTCAAATAAACAATTTAAACTTACCCCTAAAGGAATGAGAAAAAAACATAGCAAATAAAGCCTAAAATGTGTAGAAGGAAGGAAATAATAAAGATCAGAGCAAAAAGAAATGAAACAAAGTCCAAAATAACAATATAAAAGATCAAGGAAACCAAGAACTGGTTCTTTGAAATGATAAACAAAATTGGTAAACCTTTATCCAGACTCATCAGGAAAAAAGAGAGAAGACCCAACTACATAAAATCAGAAATGAAACAAGAGAAATAACAAGTGGCTCCACAAAAATACAACGGATTGTAAGAAAAATACTATGAGCAATTTTATGCCAACAAATTGGGCAATCTGGAAGAAATACATACATTCTTAGAAACATACAATCCCTCAACACTGAGTCAAGGATAAATAGAAAATCTGAACCATCTGACTACTACTAATAAAAGAGTCAGTAATCAAAAAACTTCCTAAAAACAAAAATTCTGGACTGGATGCTTTCACAGGTGAATTTTTCCAAACATCCAAAGAAGAATTAACACCTCTTTCCCAAAGTATTTCAAAAAATTCCAGAAGAAGGAAGGATCCCAAGCTCATTTTACAAAGGTATCATTACCCTCATTCCAAAACCAAAAAAAGACATTACAAAACAATACAATTATAGGCCAATAGCTCTGATGAACATAGAGGCAAAAAAATCCAATAAAATACTAGCAAACTGAATTCAGAAATATAGTAAAAAGATCATACACCATGATCAAGTAGAATTTATTCCTGAAATGCAAGGTTGGTTCAATATCCACATATCAACTAACGTGATACATCACATAACATAAAGAAGGATAACAATCATATGATTATATCAATAGATGCAGAAAAAGCATTTGACAAAATCCAGTATCCATTTATGATAAAACCTCTCAGCAAAGTGGGAATAGAGGGAACATATTTCAACGTAATAAAGGCCATATATGACAAACCCACAGCTAACATCACACTCAATGGTGAAAAGTTAAGTGTTTTCTTTAAGATGAAGAGAAAATCACCACTTTTATTCAACATAGTATTGAATGTCATAGCTACAATAATCAGAGAAGAAAGAAAAAGCCATCCAAATTGGAAAGGAAGAAGTAAAACTCATTATTTGCAGATGACATGATACTATAGATAGAGCATCTTAAAGATTCCACCCAAACACTATGAAATCTGATAAATGAATTCAATAAAATAGCAGAAATCAGTACACCAATATTGAACTATCACAAAGAGTAATTAATAAAACAATCTCATTTACAATTGCATCAAAAACAATGAAATACCTAGGAATAAATTTAACCAAGGAGGTAAAAATCTGTACTCCGAAAAGTATAAGTCATTGAGGAAAGCAATTGAAGAAGACACAAATAAATGGAAACATAACCCATTTTCATGAATAGGAAGAATTAATATGGTTAAAATGTTCATATTCCCCAAAACAATCTAGAGAGTCAATGCAATCCCTATCAAAATACCAATGGAACTGTTCACAGAGCTAGAACAAATAATCCAAAAATTTATAGGGAACCATGAAAGACCTCAAATTGCCATGGCAATCTTGAGAAATAGGGACAAAGTTGGAGGTATCAAACTATACCACAAGGCTATAGTAATAAAAACAACATCGTACTGGCATAAACACAGACACAGAGATCAATGGAACAGAATAGAGAGCCCAGGAATAAATCCACACCACATGGTCATTTAATCTATGATAAAAAAGTGCAAGAATATGCAATGGAGGTAAAGACAGTCTGCTCAATAATTGGACAGATACCTGCAAAAATAAAATGAAACTGGACCCCTTTCTTACACCATATACAAGAATAACTCAAAATGAATTAAAAACTTAAATGTAAGAACTGAAATCATAAAACTCTTAGAAAAAAAAAAAACATAGGCAGTAAATGCTCTGATATTCTTTTAGTAATATTTTTTTTCCAATATATCTTTTTGGACAAGGGAAACAAAAGAAAAAGTAAACAACTAAGACTACATTAAACTAAAAGTTTTTGCACAGCAAAAGAGACCGTCAAGAAAACAAAAAGACAACCTACTGAAAGGGAGAATTTGTTCACCAATGATACATTTGATAAGGGGTTAATGTCCAACATTTATAAAGAACTCAGGTAAATCAACACCTTAGAAACTCAAACGATCCAATTAAAAAGTGGGAAGAGGACCAGAATAGACATTTCTCCAAAGAGGACATACAGATGGCCAATAAAGATATGAAAAGATGCTCAAAATCACTAATGATCAAAGAAATGCAAATTAAAGCCACAATGAGATATCACTTTACATCTTTCAGAATGGCTATCATCACAAAATCACAACAACGTGTGATAGCCAGGATGTGGAGAAAAGTGAATTCTCATGCTCTGTTAGTGTGATTGCAAATTGGTACAGCCATTATGGAAAACAGTTTGGATTTTCCTGAAAAAATTAAACATAGAACTAATTTATGAACCAGAGAATTCACTTCTAGTTATTTATCCAAAGCAAACAAAAAGACTCATTCAAAAAAAAAAATATATATGGACCCCTAGATTCACTGTAATACTATTTACAACAGCCATGATATAAAGGCAACTTAAGCGTGCATCGATAGACAACTGGATAAAGAAGGGTTGGTACATATATACAATGGAATATTACTCAGTCTTTAAAAAAAGCAATAAACTCTTGCTATCTACAACAACATGGATGGACCTGGAGGGTATTGTACTAAGTGAAATAAGTCAGATAGAGAAGGACATGTTGAATCTAAGGAACAAAGAAAATTTAAAAAAAATGAAAAAAAAAAAACAGACTCTTAGATACAGAGAAGAAACTGGTGATTGCCAGATGGGGGAAGTTTGTTGGGGGTCTGGGTGAAAGATGGAAGGAGTAAGTACGAATTGATAGTTACAAAATAGTCATGGGGATATAGGGTATAGCATGGGGAATATGGTCAATGGTACTGTGGTGACTGTGTGCAGTGCAGTTTGGGTGCTGGACTGGTTGCTGTGATCATTTCATAAATTGTATGGATGTAGGCCACTATACTGTACAGCTGAAACTAATATAAAAATATCAAATACCAAATTTAATTGAAAAGTAAAAATTAAAAACAAAGAACCTCAGTGTTCTTATTAAAAACTTTTTAAAACAAGACACTTTCCTTGGCCTGGGAGAGAAAAAAAAAATATTTTCACAAGGTTCAGTGAAGAAAAAAAAAAAGATGACGAGTATCTAAATGTAAAATCTAAGCAAATAGTCAGATCAAATATTAAAGCTAATACTATTGCACTTAATATATACCCTGGAAGCAGCAATCAGAATATACATTTGAAATTAAAAAAATCATATCTCAAAAAAACATACGATAACTAGATACAAATCTAGCAAATGATGTGTAAGGCTTATTTAAAAATTATATTTATAACTATATTAAATGTCAAAAGTATAATGTAAATTAAAGATATACATAATGCTGAAAGGTAAGGATTAAATATTGTCAAGATATTGATTCTCAGGGACAAATTGAGATAACAATGACTGAAAGAGAGGATTTGAAGATTCAAATTCTCAAAAAAGAATGGAGATAAGTCTCCCACAGAAGAAAATGGACAACTGTATATATATAACTTTCCTTTACATATTTGTAATGATAACCACACACCAAAGATTCAGATCTGAACTATATAACATAAAACAAGAAGAACCAGAGGGAAAACCCACGAAAGCCAATTAAAATAAAGAAAAGCAGAAATCTATGTATCTCTTGATCTCTCTTTTTATTTCTATTATGACCCAGTTATTCTTCAGCAGCATGTTGTTTAATCTCCATGTATTTGTGATTCTTCACGCTTTCTTTTTACAGTTTATATCTGCTTTCAAAGTATTATGATCAGAGAAGATGGCTGGTGTGATTTCAACCCTCTTATAATTTTGAGGTTATCTCTTCATCCCAGCAGGTGATCAATCCTTGAGAATGTTCCATGTGCACTAAAGAAGAATGTATAAGCAGCTGCTTTGGGATGAAAGCCTCTGTAAATGTCAATTAGGTCCAGCTGGCCTAATGTGTCATTTAAGGATGTGATTTCCTTATTGATTTTCTCTTTGGATGATCTGTCCATATCTGACAGTGGGGTATTTATGTCCCCTACTACAATAGTGTTTTGTTCTGCTTCTCCCTTTAGTTCTGTTAGTAATTGCTTTATAGATTCCAGGGCTCCCTGTTTGAGAACATAGATATTAATAAGTGTTATGTCTTCTTGGTGCATGATCTCTTTATCATTATGAAGTGTCCCTCAGTATCTTTCTTTACCTTTTTTATATTGAAGTCTATTTCATCCAATATTAGTACCCCTATTCCCTCTTTTATCCAAATGTCATTTTCTAGAAATAGCATTTTCCACTTTTTCACTTTGAGTCTATATTTGTCTTTGGAGATGAGATGTGTCTCCTGGAGGCAGCATATGGTTGGGTTTTGTTTTGTTTTGTTTTGTTTTGTTTTGTTTTGTTTTGTTTTTGATCCATTCTGCAGCTCTGTGGCTTTTTATTGGTGAGTTCAGTCCATTTACATTTAGGGTGGTTATTGAAACATGAGGTCTTCTTATACCCATTTTATCTTTTGCTTTCTGGTAGCTCATTGTTTCCATTGCTTCCTTGTCCTTGCGTTTCTGTTTTTCTTTATTTTGGTTGGCTTTTGTGGGTTTTCCCTCTGGTTCTTCTTCCTGGCTGCCCTGAGAATTCTGTTTTCATCATTGAGTTTTGACAATTTTAATGCCATGTGTCTTGGAGAAGGTCTTTTGGGGTTGAGATAATTGGGTATTCTGTTAACATCTTTAATTCCAAGCTCCAGCTCATTCCTTAGATTTGGAAAATTCTCATCAACAATTTCTCCACCATGTTTCTTACCTCCACTTCTCATGAAATTTTAATTCCACTTAGGAAAACATATATTAAATATCTATTTTTGTTATACATTATTCAATTATAATTATAATCAGATGTGGCTTATTCTTAAAACTATCTCAATCATAAAATATCACTGAATCCCTCAATCAGATGTGCTGTATAACTTGTATGAAATTCTCCAATACTCTGTACCACTCAAATAATAAGTAGTATTGTTTGCTTTATACTGCAGCTGTTTGGACATTCATGCTTTATCATTTTCTAAAGGTCAAGTTCATTGACAACAGCAATTTTTTTTTACTTATCTATGACCAGTAGTACCCAATACAATATCTTTTACATAGTCTAGGTCCTCAATATTTATTGATTGCTTAGATATAGACAAGTTACATCTGCTTATGTTGTTAGAATAAAGATGATGAGTGAACTACCTTAAAAATAAGACAACTTTTGACTTACTCTCATATCAATTGTTTAATCAGTGATGTACTTGGTTTCTGAATTATCTGAGCTTAATAAAAGCAGAATATGCTCTAAATTAATGGATTGCTACTGATAGCCTTGCTTTCACCATGAGAATCACTGTCAACATACATAGAATCTCTAAAAAAGAACTCTTTATTTTTAAAATAAAAGATTTCCATGGTTACTTGAACCTATTGTGTTATTTTATTTGACAAACTAAAGAAATGGGAAGTTAGGAGGCATCCACCCTTTATTTAAGTAGAAAGATATAAGATATATGTTTTAGTGTAATGGCACACATTCTGAAGTTTTAAAATTAAAAAAAATGAGAACTACATTATAGTAGCACACAGCTAGAAATGGCTTGGTATGCCAGTGAAATTGCATCAAAGAAGATTTCACTCTTTTAAAACATAAAACATATGTTTTAAAATTCAATGTGAAAAATGTTGAAGTGGAGGATCAAATCAGTAATTTAGAAGATAAGGTAGCCAAAAACACCCAATTGAAACAGCAACAACAACAAAAAAGAATCCAGAGAAATGAGAATAGTTTAAGGGACCTCTGGAACAACATTAAGCATACCAACATTCACATCACAGGGGTGCCAGAAGGAGAAGAGAGAGAACAAAGAATTTAAAACCTATTTCAGGAAATAATGACTGAAAACTTCCATAACCTGGTGAAGAAAATAGTCATACAAGCCTAAGAAGCGTAGAGTTCCAAACAAGGTGAATCCAATGAGGTCCACACCAATTCGCATCATAATTAAAATGCTAAATGTTAAAGACAAAGAGAGAATCTTAAAAGCAGCAAGAAAAAAGCAGTTAGTTTACCTACAAGGGAGCTCACCTAAGACTGTCAACTGATTTCTCAACAGAAACTTAGCAGGCCAACAGGTATTGGCACAAAATAGTCAAAGTGATTAAAAAAAAAACAAGGACTTACAAATAAGAAGACTAACCAGCAAAGCTACCATTTAGAGTCAAAGAACAGATAAAGAGCTTCTGAGAAAAGAAAAAGCTAAAGGAATTCTTCATCACTAAGCCAGTATTACAGGAAATATGGGAGGGACTTCTTTAAGAAGATGAAGAAAAGAGAAAAAAAAGATAAAAAATATGATAATATGATGGCAACAACTACATAACTAGAAAAATTACTTTAAATATAAATAGATTAAATTCTCCAATCAAAAGATAGGGTGGCCAAATGAATAAGAAAACGAGAGCCTTATATACACTGCCTACAAGAGTCTCACTTGAGATTGAAAGACATACAAAAAGTAAAAGTAACAAATGGAAAAAGATGTTTCACGAAAATGGAAATTTAAATAAATCTGTGGTAGCAATACTTATATTAGACAAAAGAGACTTTAAATCAAAGACCATAACAGACAAAGAAGGACTCAGTTATCCCACTTTTGAGTATTTATCCAAAGAGTACCAAAACACTACTTTGAAGGGACATGTGAATTCATATTTTCATTGCAGTATTATTTACAGTAGCCAAGATATGGAGGCCACCTGGGTGACCATCAATAGATGAATGGATAAAGAAGAGGTGGTACATATATACAATGGAATATTACTCAGCCATAAAAAGGATGAAATTGTGCTATCTCCAATAACATGGATGGACCTAGAGTGTATTGTGCTGAGTAGAATAAGTCAGACAGAGAAAGAAAACCATCATGTGGAACATAGAGAACAGGATAAACAAACAGCAGAAACAAGCTCATAGATACAAAGAGCATTTTCATGGTTGCCAAATTGAGGGGTAGGAGAACAGATAAAGGAGCGGGGGATTAAGAAGTCCAAATTGGTAGTTACAAAACAGTCATGGGTATGTATAGCATGGCAATATAGTCAGTAGTATTATAATAACTATGTATAGTGTCAGATGGGTACTGGATATATCTGGGTGATCACTTTGTAAGTTTTATAAATGTTTAATCACTGTGTTGTACATCTGAAACTAATATAACATTGTATGTCAACTATAATTGAACAAATATAAAAATATATAAAAAATGAAAATGATACAGCTACAGAATATTTTGGAAGGTTCTTAGGTAAAATAGTAAATTGCTGTTATCCAGCAGTCCCGCTTCTGAGTATGCAAAAAAAAAATTGAAATTTGGATCTGGAGGAGAAATTTTCATTCCCATGTTCATTGCAGCAGTATTTACAATAGCCAAAAGGTGGAAACCACCTAAACATCCATCGATGGATGAATAAAGAAAGCATGGTACATGCATACAATGGAATATTATTCTGCCTTAGGAAGAAAGAAATCCTACCATATGCCACATCATGAATGGACCTTGAGGACATTACACTCAGTGTATTTAGCTCATCTCAGAAGAACAAATACTGCATGATTCCATTTATGTGACATGTTTAAAGCATTCAAACTCATCAAAGCAGAAAGTAAAGTGGTGGTTGTCAGCAACTGGAGGAGAAGGAAATGAGGAGCTTCTTTCAATGGTTATAAAGTTTCAGTCATGCATGAAGAAAAATTCTAGAGATATGCTGTACAACATTGTGCTTACAGTTAATAATAATGTATTGCACATTTACAACTTTGAGGGTACATCTCACATCATGTGTCTTTTTAACACTGTCACCAACAATAATAAAAAATAAATGAGGTTCACGTGGATCAGTTACTGAGATAGAATATTACTTCTTCTTCCTGACTCTTCAAAAGGAGATTAATTTTTGTCGTATAAATGTTCTTGGAACACGAACAAGAAAAGTTGAAAAAGAGCACATTTCCTTGAACAAAAAAACTGATTCCTCTCCCTCTCTTCTCTCTCTGACTACCAGAACTTTTAATTTCTACAACTGCAGAAAAAAGAGCAAACATCAGACTTGTGTCTTTCGTAGAGAAACAGAAATCCTTGTAATGCATACTGTTTTAAATATGGAATTTAAAATTTTCACAAATATTTTTGTCAATTTTGAAAATCAAACTCACTTGATTATAGCAATGTCACACATTACCATTGAGTATTGTGCACATGACAGGCTTGATATTTTAAAACAAAATTGTTAAAAATCATTTAGCAGTGAAAAAAGCATATAAGTAATTTCTGAGTGACTATAATATGTATTTTAAGCTAAATTCACTACAAACAATGACACACGTTTTCCAGAACTTTATAAAATAAATAGATAGTTAGGCTAAGAACAATAATGAAAACTTCTACCTTCACAAATCTTTTTGTTGTAAATGAAAGCCTTAAAATTATGTGCTTATAGTCCAGTTGCCTTTTTAGCCTTAATTATAGCATTCATGGTGTCACTTTATTTTCTGACATGACACACGTTTAAATGTGTTTTTATGTTAATTCCCTTTTAAAACTAGCTTCCTGATTTATTTAAGAAACAATGGTGGTAGCAAATGCCTGGAAACTAAGGATTGACAACAGGGTTTAAGGTAAATGAGAGTGGCAAGCCAATATTTGCATCATTAGGTGTTGATCTTCACTTATGTAACTTTTAAACTATGAGTGTATGTTATGTTCATTATATTGTCTGGATAAAATATCTATAACAATGTGTGCATGTTATCTGTCACTAGTAGAAATATTCTCATCTTGGATATTTGTTCATTCATTCAGTAACACTTTATTATAGGCCTAATGTGTACCACGCACAGTATTAGAGATACAGAGATGAAATATAAAGTCAGAATCCTCAAAGCACTCAATGTAGAGGCATCATAGTTCATGTATAAGCAAATTGTTCCAAGTGAAATTGATAATGAAATCTATAACAGGTTTGTGACACTAACATCTAAAAAGAACTGCCAGGCATTCATTCATCAAAGATTTATGATGTTTAAAGTACTAGAAAGGATGAACAAATATATGAGAATTGGTCTCTGCCATCAGGGAGTGCATAATGTAGAGGAGGTCAAGGAGGAGACCCTTGCATAAGAAAAACTAAGTATAATACAAGATGGAATAAATTAAGTTCAAATGTTTTATAATGGTGGTATGAAGAGCTGATGTAGAGTGCAGAGGAAAGAATGAGTAATACAAAGTGATTGGGAAAAGCTTGTGGATGGGGTAAAATTTCGATTGGTCCATGAAGGATGCCATTTTGATAAAAAGGAGGGAGAAATGGGCATCCCATACTGGAATCACGGCAGAAAGGATAAGGCCTGAAAAGACATGACTTAACAATGTCTAGAGCATAGGATGTGTTAGTATGCAGTCATTGATGAAGCTAGGAGGCTCATTTAAAGCCAGATGGTGACAGACACTAAATATCATAGATAGAAATTTTAAATTTTATTCTGTAGGCAATCTGATGATGGGTGGATGAGATAGAAAGATCAGTGAAAGTTTTTTGAGTATTTTCTAAAAACGTTATTTATAAGTTCCTTTTGGTCACTTTGAAGTGCTTTATGCACTAAGGTTTTTGAATGTTCTACAACAGCAATTTTATACAAAAAATGTGACCTCTTCTCTGTACTTACATCAACATTACATACCTCTATTTTAATATTCATTTTATTTTGCTTTATATTATATTTAGTTTTTTAAAAATTTATTTATTTTAATTAGTTTCAAGTATTCATTACATTGATTAGACATATAGTTCATAAAATGATCCCCCCAATTGATTCCTTCCTCCCCTGACCCTCGACCTAGCCAACATATTACTGCTAACTGCATTTCCAATGCCATGCTCCCCTCCATTAACTACTAATTTGTACTTCTTTAACCCTTCACTCCATTCTCCCAGCCCCCAAACCTCCCTCCCCTCCATCCATCACCAATTTGTCCACTATATCTGTGAGTTTGTTTTTGATTAGTCTGTTCTTTTTATTCCTTAGATTCTTCATATAAGTAAAATCATTTAACATTTATCTTTCTCTTCTGACTTAAATACCTTCTAGTTCCATCAAAGCAATATCTTTCTCTATCTCCTTCCTTTTAGTCTCTTTGTGTCTTTTAATTTGAAGTGAGTCTTTCATATTTTTTCTTCTTAAAAAAAACCCTCCAACATTTCCTGTAATACTGAATTGGTGGTGATAAATTCCTTAAGCTTATTTTTGTCTGGGAAGCTCTTTATCTGTCTTTCAACTCTAAATGCCAGCTTTGTTAGATAAAGTATCCTTGGTTGTAGATCCTGGGCCTTCATCCTGTCAAATATTTTTTGCCAAGCCTTTCTGTCCTGCATAGTTTCTTTCGAGAAATCAGCTGTCAGGCTTATGGGTGCTCCCTTTGTAGGTAACTAGCTGCTTTTCTCTTGCTGATTTTAATATTCTTACTTTTATTTAACTTTTAATTTTGATGTGTCTTGGTGTAGGCCTCTTAAGATCCCTGATTTTTGAAATTCCCTGAGCTTCCTAGGGTTTTATGTCCCCTTCCTTCACCAAGTTAGGGAAGTTTTCCGTCATTATTTCTTCAAAATAATGTTCAACATCTTGATTTTCTTCAGTTATGCTAATCAGACAGATATTTGGACCCTTAATAGTGTCCCATATGCTCCTTAAATTATTTTTATAGTCTTGGCATCTTATCTCTTGCCATTCTGCTTGCATGTCCTTGGCTTTCCCATCCCCTAGATAGGGCATTTGATCCTTCTCTTAATTCACTTTGTTTATTCCATTTAATATACTTCTCATCTCAGATAATGTATTCTTCATTTCAGACTAGTTCCCTTTTATAATTTCCATTTCCATTTTTATGATTTTTTTCTCTGTTGAAGTTCTCTACACGTCCATAAAAGTTCATTGAGCATCTTTATAACCAGTATTTTGAACTCTGCATCTGTTAGATTACTTGACTCCATTATATCTGGATCTCTGTTCTGTTCTCTCATATGGTTCCTGCTTCTTTGTCTTCCCACTTTGGCTGCCTTTCTGTGTCTGTTTCTATGTACTAAGCAAAGCTAAGTCTCCTGGTCTTATTAGTGTGGATTTATGAAGTAGGTGTCTAGTGGCACCTGAAACCTGAGAGGGTTTCAGCTGCAGGCCAAACTTAGCCCAAGTCTCTACACTTCCAGGGCCACTTGTTAAGATTCATCAAGTAATCCACAGATGCTGTGCTTATGGTTGCCTCAAAAGGCCACACCAGAAACCAAGGCCAACTGCCACCAGTGTGAGTCTAGGCACTGCTCAGCAAGGAGCACCTTATTTACTAAGGATATACCTGAATGTGGCTTGGATAGGCAGCGAGTTGGGGTGGGGGTTCAGGGGAATACTCTGGGCAGAGTGACTTCTGTTGTCCAGTTTGATGACATCACGGCTATGACAGTGCTGTATCTTGTCTGGCCCACTGGTATGTGGGAGGGTTCAACAGGGAACGATGGATACTGCCAGCACTTCTGTACAAAAAGAGTCTCACCTTGGCCCTCACTCCAACAATGTCTCCTTATAAGTCCTTGGTGCCCCCTGTGTGCAGCCAAATAAACACTGTTGTTCAGAGCGAGCAGGTCCGTCACCGCGAAAATCCACTCTCGGATGCATCCCCTTTAAGAGGCTTCTGTGGCTGCTGCAGCCTCGGTCCCACTCAGCCGCTCAGGACTGGACAGACATGTGTCTTCGCCTGTCTCACCTTCTGCCATTACAGGGTGCTTTCTTGGATTGCTCCTTAGTTGTTCAGCTTGTTCATCAAGATCTCTGGTGATTTTTCCTTGCTGCTGCTCCTTGTTTCTGTCACAACTTTGATTTGGTCGCCAGAGGGGTGAACAGAGCCTCTATCATCTACACCATTTTCCCCCTATACTTAGTTTCATTAAAAATATATATTTATATTAGTTTCAAGTATCCAATACATTCGTTACACATCTATATAGTTCATAAAACGATCCCCTCATCTGATCCCTCCTTCCCCTGACCCTCCACCTAGCCATTATATTAATGCAAACTGCATTCCCTATGCCATGCTCAACTATCAACTACTAATCTGTACTTCTTTAATCCTTCACCCCATTCTCCCATCCCCCCCCAACCTCTTCCCTCTGTCCATCACCAAGTTGTCCACTATATTTGGGGGTCTGTATACTTAGTTTTTTTTTTAATGCAAGTGTCTCCTCTATGCTAGATTATGCGAGATCATGTCTATATATTCATTTACCATTTATCAATAACATGCACTTAATAACAGTACTCACCTCTCTGGGTTATTTTAAATATTAAACAAAAGAAAACACATGAGAATTTAAAGATTTAATGGTCAAAATTTTGAACTTGGGGACCCATCTGCTTGAGTTTGAAATCCAGTTCTGTCACTTACCAGCTCTGAAATCTTGAACAAGTTACTTAATCTTAAAAAAAACAAAAAAACAGCTTTATGGAAATATAATTCATACTAAAAATTTACCTGGTTAAAGTTTACAATTCAATTCACAGATATGTGCAACCATATCACAGTAAATTTTAGAACATTTTCATTGCTACAAAAAGATACTCCCATACTCTTTAACTATCATCCCAGCAACCTCCATCCTTCCTCCCCCAGCCCTAAGCAACCATTAATCTATTTTCTGTCTCTGTGAATTTCCTTGTTCTGGATGTTTCATATGAATTGACTCATATGACATATGGTCTTCTGTGACTGGCTTCTTTCATTTAGCATAATGTTTTAAAGACTCATCCATCTTTTAGCATGAATCAGAACTTCCTTCCTTTTTACAGCAGAATAATATTTCATTGTATGGATATATCAGATTTTTTTTTTTATCCATTTGCTAGTTAATGAGCATTTTAGTGGTTTCCATCTTTTGACTATTATGAATGATATTGCTATAAACATTTGTGTACAAGTTTTAGTATGGACATATTCTTTCTTGTCTTTTGAGTATATATTTAGGAGTAGAATTGCTGTGTCATATAGTACTCTATATTTAATTATTTGAGGAACTATCAGACTGTTTTCCAAAGTGACTGTAACACTTAAGGTGGTAAAACAAAATTATATGAGGGTTTTAATTTTTCTATGTCTTTGTTAACATTTGTTTTTACCTGACTTTTTGATACTAGCCATCCTAGTGGGTATGAAGTAGTATTTCACTGTGGTATTGATTTGCATTTCTATCATGAATAATAATGTCATTTGTATATCTTCCTTAGAGAAATGCTTATTCAAGACCTTTCTCCCATTTTTAATTGGGCTATATGTCTGTTATTATTGAATTGTAATTGTTCTTTATATACTGAAGATACAAGTCACTTATGAAATATATGATTTGCAAATACTTTCTCCCATATTGTGAGTTATCTTTTGACTTTCTTGATGGTGTACTTTGAAGAAAAAAAGTTTTTAATTTTGATGAAGTCAAGTTTAACTGTTTTGTTGTTGTTGTTGTTGTTGTTGTTGTTGTTGTTACTCATGTTTTTGGTGTACATTACTTAACTTTGATGTGTTTCAATATCTTCATCTATAAAATTATAATGATTATGCTTTCTCATAGGGTTGTTAGAATTAAATGAATGTAGCACTTAGAGTAATACTTGACATACAGTAAGCACTCATTAAATATTATCTGTCACTATTAACGTTATTGTTAGTATTATTACATAAAACAATTAAAACAGTGCCTGGTACATTGTAAGAATTCAATAATATTAGCTCTTATTATATAACAATAATTTCTTACATCTGATAGATAACAGAATATGCATTGAATATAAAATAAATATAAATATTTCAGGAAGAAAAGCTTTTAGAGATATGAGATCTTAAGGTATTAAAGGCCTGTTTTATCTAAAAACAAAGATTAAATGGGCACAATTCTAAAATTTTATCTGAAGTTGTTTATATTTAAAAATTTTAACTGGAACAATGATGAATAGTTTTAAATTTTCCTTTAATATGGTGCCTTTTATTCTTTTCTTTACTTCTGACTTGGGTGATCACCAGAGATAATTTGGATTTTATGATAATGGAGGAAATTGACAATCTGCCTGTGAAATATTATGGCAATAATAGCTTTATAGTAAAGATGAATTATTTATCTTCTCCAAAGTAATGTGATGTGTCAATAAATGTAAAATAAAAATGGCATACGTATTCATTTAGCCAACAACCTTTAAGAAAGCTTGCCATGCATCATAATAAAGCATTTTTAATACCTTATTTTAATAGATAAAATAAGTTTTGGAAAAATATATCAAGTTTCTTTTTTTTTAGTTTTATTTCTAAGCCTGTGTACTATATAGATAAACATTCATTCAAATGAAAATATAATTGTGTCAATATGAAAAAAAAATTACAACCAGAAGAAATGTGCATGGTAATTATATACACAGGAGAGAAAGATGAAAATGAAAGAGCCTTAGCTAAAGAAATTGAGACTCTCATTAAAAAGAGAGCAATCAATTCATTGATTGATTTTGTTCATAATTATTTTTCTTTGTCCACTTCAATTCTTACTTGCCCATCACCATTCTTATTGTTTATTAGAACATTAATTACTATCAGTGATAGACAGTGATTCTGCATATTACAAATATGTGAAAATTGCATGCTTGCCTTCTCGATCTGGGCTCTTCTCATAATCTAAGCCATCAGCATGGTTTTGAGGAGACTTTTTGAGCTGAGTGATTATTTTTCTCTCTTTAATGCCAGGTAAAGCTGAATCTGTGAAGAGAGAGGTCTATTTCTTATAGATTTTGATATTGCTGACTAGTCAGGGAAATGGCTGAAGCTGTCCTTACTTGTGTTGAAATCTAATATGAAAGCATCTGATTAAGATTCATTTGAGAAAAGGACACTCTGCTCTTTTCTACCTCACTAGGGAACTTTGAAGAGGTTGTTCATTCTCTGACTCTGTTTTTCAAGCCAGAGGATCACAGAGGAAACAATCATTTTTTTTTCACCTCAGTTGATAGCAAATTTGTGGGCTTTCTATTTGCTTTAGTTTTTTTTTTTTTTTTTTTTTTTTTTTAG
This sequence comes from Eidolon dupreanum, assembly GCA_028627145.1. Lineage (NCBI taxonomy): Eukaryota > Metazoa > Chordata > Mammalia > Chiroptera > Pteropodidae > Eidolon > Eidolon dupreanum. Next base: position 76,379,757 of record CM053505.1, read on the forward strand.
ATAAAGGGCTTTGCTGAGATTTTAGTGTCCCATCTTACCATAGTGGAATTAATGTTACCATTTAGTTATTTTGTCACTTGTTTTATTTTCTTTTTTAATTGATTCATTAATTTATAATTGTTTCCAACTCCTTAACTTTTATGCTTTTTTAAATGGGGAAGAGAAAGTGCCAGCATAAGGAGCTCCAAATGAGGTCTCTTCCCTTTGGGGTGTTTTTATAGTAGCACTTTTATTATGTAAAATACATATCTGTTCCTACTTTGAAGTGGACCTCAAGAAAGTTCCTAGCTCTATGCCTAAAGTTACATGCCTTGACAACATCGTGAAGTTGCAGACTAAAATATCCCCATAAATTAAACCCCAAAATAACTCAGAAGAACTGCTAGCAGATTAGTCTTTAAAATTTCTTTCATAAAAAATTATTGAGATATTGTATTCACTCATCAAAGATACAGAGACAAGTCATCTCTGCCATCAATGAGCTTTTGCTCTAACTGGGGAGATATACCTATAAATAAATATAAAAAATGATTTAAGTGCTATGATAGAAGTATGTGTAGGGATAGTGAGGCATAGAGAGAAGAGTGGAGAGTATCATCTAGGTGGCAGTAAAGGGGGCAGGAAAGGATTTTTAAGTAATGTATTTTCCTCTTCTTTATAAAATACCATCATGTTATTATTTCTTTGACAAATTTCCAGTACTGCTCTCATAGCCAACTGAGCCATTCTCTTTCTAGGAATATTTCCCTGACCCTTCCATCTTCCTTCTCTATATTCTCTACTGCCCTGTATATACCTCCATGAAAGAAATTATCATATTGTATTGTAAGTTTATGTTTACCTCCCCCATCAACCTAAACTATAAGTCCACTGACAGTAAGAATGATATTTTCAAACTATGTATCGCTAAATTCTCACCACTTATAATGAGCAGTCAATAAATTTGTATTCAATAGGTCAAACACTTAAGTACCAACATTTACTTTTGCTGTTTGTTGGGTTAAATATAGCTACAAATTATTTGCCATTCCTCTCTTTAAATCTGAACTGGTTTATGATTGTTTTGATTAATATAATATGATGGCCTAACCATTAAGAGAGCTCTCACAGTGGTCCCTTAGAACCCTGAATTCTCATGTGAGAAGTCCAATTATATGGCTGGAAAGACCAGTGAGAGAGCCCTTGAAACCATAGAAAGAGAAAAGGGGCCAACTATGCCCAGATTTTTAGCCAGTCCTGCAAGGTACCAGGCATGTGAGTGAAACCTTCTTGTACCCTCCAGATCAGTTAATCTGTTAACTGACTATTACAAAGTAATTCTAGTCAACAACATGTGAAGCAGAAGAATTGTCAAGCTAAGCCCATGTGTATTCTTGACTCCCCAGATCATAATGTAAAGTAAAATAGTTATTTTAAATCACCAAGATTTGGGATAGTTTGTTAATTAGAAATGATAATTAAAAGACTAAGTATCTGCAACCATATTTCTTTCAACGTTTTATATGCAAAATTTCAAACATTTGGAAAAGTAGGAGAAATTATACAGTGAAAACCCATATACCACCATCTAAATTATACAATAAATATGTTGTCATATTTGCTTTATCACATATCTATCTATCTTACCATCCTTCTAGCAATGCATGAAAATATAAGATATTCAAAATAAATAGACATCAGTATACTTCATCCCTAAATATTTCATAATGAATACCAATTAAGCGGCAATATGTTGTTACATACTTTTTTCTTTAGAGAGAAAATTAATACACAAAAAATACACAGATCTTAAGTGAACATTTGCTGAATTATAACCAATGGGTACACTTGTACAACCCTAACCTCCATAAAGATATAATATACTAACATTGCTTCAGAAAATTTCTTCATGTTCCTTCTAAGTCAATCTCTACATCTAGTACCCTCAGAAGAAGGTATTTGCCTGATTTTTTTATACCATGAATTTAATCTGTTCTAGAACTTCCCATAAAAGTTACTGTAGATTATCTACTCTTTTGTTTAAGGCTTGCTTCATTTAGATTAATGTTTTTGAGATTCACCATGTTTTATCTATCAGAGATTTATTCCATGTTATTACTGAGTAGAATTTTATTGTATGAATGTATCTCAGTTTGTCTACCATTTTAGTGGTCATGAAGAATGGAATTGATTCCGGAGTTTAGTTATTATGAAAATAAATTCCCCATCAAAATCCTATCAGTATTTTTTAAAGAAATAGAACAAAAATTCATCAGGTTTGTATGGAAGCATAAAAGACCCCGAACTGTCAAAGTCATCGTGAGAAAAAAGAATAAGGCTGGAGACATCACTCTGCCTGACTTTAAATTATACTACAAAGCGACAATAATTAAAACAACATGTTATTGGCAGAAAAACAGACCCACAGACCAGTGGAACAAAATTGAGAGTACAGAAGTAAACTCATGTTTATATGAGTAAATAATTTTCTATAAAAGAACTAAAAAGATGCAGTGGAGAAAAAAAAGCCTCTTCAATAAATGATGCTGGGACCACTGGAAAGCCACCTGCAAAAAAATGAAGCTAGACTCTTTTTTATTACCACACACCAAAATTAACTCAAAATGGATTACGGACCTAAATATAAGACCTGAAGCAAGACGTGGTTTCATAGTGTAGCAGTTAGCATGTCTACTTTACATGCAGAAGGTCCTGGGTTTACGACCCAATGGAGCCACGGTCCATGGTCTACGGCCATA
>CM053505.1:76382594-76938569 GCA_028627145.1 Eidolon dupreanum
AAATGATCCAATGAAAAAATGGGCAGAGGACCTGAACAGACACTTCTCCCTAGAGGACATACAAATGGCCAACAAATATATGAAAAGATGCTCAACATCGCTAGCTATTAGGTAAATGCAAATCAAAACCACAATGACATACCACTTCACACTTGTTAGGATAGCTATAATTAGCAAGACAAGTAATAACAAATGTTGGAGAGGATGCAGAGAAAAAGGAAACCTCAAACTGTGGTGGTAGGACTGTAAATTGGTACAGCCACTATTGTAAACAGTATGGAGGTTTCTCAAAAATCTAAGATTTGATCTACCATGTGATCCAGCGATCACTCTACTGGATATTTACCCTAAGGACTTGAATACCCATATCCAAAAAGATATTTGCACACTGATGTTCATAGCAGCATTATTCCCGGTAGCTAGGACATGAAAGCAACTGAAGTGTCCTACAACAGATGACTGGCTAAAGAAGCTGCGGTACATATATATAATGGTATATTACTCAGCCATAAGAAGAGATGAAATACTGCCATTTGTGACAACATGGATGGACCTTGAGATAATCATGCTAAGCGAAATAAGCCCAACAGAAAAGTAGAAAACTACATGATATCACTTATATGTGGGATATAAATCTAAAAGCAACAAACAAACATTGCAAACAGAGATTCATGTATATGGACAGTAGACTAGTGGTTACCAGAGGATAGGTGGAGAGCGGAGAGTTAAGATGTGGTAAAAAGGGTGAAATATATGGTGACAGAATGAGATCTAACTATACAATGCATATATGACTTACTGTTGAATTGTACACTTGAAACGTATTGGATTTCATTAACTAATATCACCATAATAAATTTAAAAAAATAAAGAAACTGCTCAATGCTTTTTCAAAATAGTTATATCATTTAAATTTCTAACTAGGTTTGGGAGTTCTTGTTACTTTACATCCTTGCCAATATTTAATGTTGTCAGTCTTTTAATTGTAACTATTACAGAGAGTGTATAATGGTACGTTATTTTTGTTTTAATTTTCACTTGCCTAATGATTAATGATGTTGAACATTTTTTCATGTACTTATTTACCATTTGTATTACTCCATTTGTGAAATGGCAGCTTTAGTTTCTTGCCCTTTAAAGATATTTTTTGCCTTTTCATTATTGAGATATAGGAGTTTTTAAATATTTTGAATGAGTCTTTTATAAACTGTGCTTTGCAAATATTGTTTACCAGCTTGTATTTTGGCTACTTATTTCCTTAACTGTGTCTATCAATGAGTAGAGTTTTATTTTTAATGAAGCCAAATTAATCAGTTGTTTTTAGTGTTACTGCTTTTTGTGTCATGTCTAAGAAATCCTTGTCAAACCTCAAGTTACAAAACTATTCTTTATGTTTTTTACTAGAAATATTAATTTTAGTTTTTACTTTAGGACTATGGCCCATTTTAAATTAATTTTGTGTGTGATGTAATGTAGGTTGTTTTACCAATATTTATTGGATTTCTTTGGTGACTGTATCACAAATTAATAGACTATATAACGTGAGTGTATCTCTGGGCTCTCTATTCTGTTCCCTTGATAAATTTGTCTATCCTTATGCTAGTTCCATATTGCCTTGATTCCTACAGTTTTATAATAAGTGTTGAAATCAGGTAGTGTATGCCTTCCAACTTTATTTTTTCTTTGCAAGATTGGTTTAGATATTCTAGGTCTTTTGCAATCCATGTAAATTTTAGAATCGACTTATTAAAAACTACAAAAATTCTGGGGTGATATTGTAGCTTTATCTGTCTATATATCTCTATCTTTCTTATATTTCTTCCTTATATTTTCTCCGTAATTCCAAATGTATAAAACAAACTGCAGAACTGTCATTCTTGGGAGCATTTGAGATCTTGCTTCCCAGCCTGTCATCAGTTGGGCTCAAACAAACTCAAAAATTCTCTACAGGTTTGGATGTTTCTTGTGTCAACAATAGATATAAAAAAATTATATTACATACATTAGTATATAAAACTTTGGAGTAATTGGCGTCTTAAGCATATGTTGTTTTTCCAATCCATGAGCATAGCATATCTCTCTATTTTTTAAGATCTTTAAGTTTTCTAAGCAATGTTTTATAATTTTTAGCATTGAGATTTTACATCTTTTGTTAAATTTATTCCCAAAATGTTTTATGACATTTTATAAATAAAATTACTTTTTAAAAAATTTTATTTTATAAATGCTACTACTCTATAAAAGTGAAACTGATTTTTGTACATTAGCATTGTGCCCTGCAACCATGTTAAGTTTACTATTTAGTTCTAGTAATCCTTTATGCTATGATTGTCATATGTATTACATCTATGTATGTTATAAATCTCACAGTACAGTATTACACATTTGCTTTAAAGTTATATACATTTTAAAGTAATTAAGAGGAAAAACAATCTTTTACATTTAGTCATATATTTCACTCCGATTCTCTTTATTCCTTTCTAAAGATTTAAATTCATATCTGGTAAAAATTCCCTTCAACCTGAAGAACTTTCTTAAAAGTAGTAGTCCCCAAAATTTAGGCACCAGGGAATGGTGTCACTATGAGAATCTAATGCCTAAATTATCTGTGGTGGAGCTGAGGTGGAGATGTTAGCACTGGGGAGTGGATGAAAATGAGGATGAAACTTGACTAGCTCAACTGCAGCTCACCTCCTGATGTGTGGCCCATTTCCTAACAAGCCACCTACTGGTATCTGTCTGCAGCCCTGGGGTTGGGGACTCCTGTTTTAAAACAAATTTTTATTTTTGTTTATCTCAAAATGTTCTTATACTATCTTTTGCCTTCATTGTTTTTTTTTAATCAGTAATAATTTGTATAAATGTTCCTCTATATAATTTATCATACTTCTTTGGTTGTTTCAGGATTTTCTCTTTATATCTGTTTTTAAGCAAAATGATATGAAATATCTACTAAGATTTTTCTTATATTAACTTGTATGGGATGAAAGGGAGCAGAGTTTGCCGCCCCAAAATATGCCTCTTTGGGATATTGATTACTTTAGACTGGTTAATTTTAAGGAACAGCAGACCTGGGAGATCTTAAAGTGGAAGTTACTTTTTGTAAAGGACATTTACATTTGTAAAGGAAATATCCCTGTTTCCCTCACTGAATCAGGCCTGCCTTCACTATCAATGAAGAAGGTATGGACTTAGATCTGCATAACAACTTTACCCTTCTTCACTGGGCTTTTCTTGATAACTCCCATAACTGACTCTCCACCCACAACATATTCTTTGTTTTTAGCTGAAGGTGATATTTAAGGTGATATCTTCTACCATTTGGGGGAGTTACTCAGTTTTCTGAGTCTTTCTCGTGTAAAGAAGAGGTAGGTATACATGTTATTGTTACTGTTGGGGGCAATCAAAGTCTGTTGTCGCTCTGGTGGTCCTGGGAGGCTTCAGTCCTTTCTGCAAATGCAGTAAATAATTACAGATCAGTAATGTTTAGGAAAAGATTTATCGAAGTATGTTTCAAGAGAGAAACAGGGTACACCAGAGAGAGCTGTAGCCTTGTAGGGGTGGGGAAGTCTGTCTTAATCTGGGCCATGATGGGAGGTAACAGAGGTGGTGCTAGTTGATTGATGTGTGAGGTCATTTTGATTGACAGTTGGCTGTTATATAATTTATTGTCAACTGAGCATGCACTTTTTCAGAATTCAGTCTGTTATAATTAGATTTGTGAACTTCCAAGCATATGTATACTATTATAATGATGGTATAATGAGGCTGAGGTGAAAAGAAGGTCAGAGTACTCTTTACTGATGAAAGCTTTGTGGCCGGCCTAAACTGGTTACTATAATATGGCCATTTATTTCATTGTACTCCAGGATGTAGGGATATTGTTATTTGAAACACGAATTTTTTCTGGGAGGTCCAGGGGCAGCCCTTGGGTTGGGACATCATTGTTGTTATTTCTATGGTTAAAGAGCTGAGCTTTCATTTCTGTCCCTCGTGGCTACCTAACTACCTAACATTATTAAATTTTAATTTGCTTTTCTCCTGCTAATCTGTCTTGTGTTAATTTGATTATTAATCCAGCCAGAAGAAACTTGAAAGGTAGAGGATGATTTTTCCTTCCAAAATTGAGTTTTATGAGTCTCTAAATTTATTATTCTCACCAAATTTGAGAACATTTTGGTCACTTTTTTCTTGAAATGTTTTGTTTTCCGAATCCATTTTCTCTCACTCTCTTCTCCTCTTGGTACTCCATTTACATACATGTTTAACCTTTTGATATTATCCCTCACTTTATTAAGGCTTCAATTCTTTTTCTCTCTGTTCTTCAGATTGGATAATTTCTATTGATTTACCTTTATGTTCATTGATTTTTTCTTCTGTAATCTCTCACTGAATAGTAAATGAATCCAAGTAAATTTTTTTTTTCTCAGAAATTGTATTTTCTCAATTTCCTTTAGCTCTTTTTTTAATAGTTATATTTCTTTGCTGATATTTTCCATCATGTAATTTCTTACAATTACAATTTCCTTTATGGTTTGAGCATAGTTATAATAGCTACTTTAAAAATTCCTATGTGCTAATTCCAACATCTGGGTATCAAGTTTCTATTGATTTCCTTTTCATTTGAATATGGGTCACATTTTCTTGCTGTTTTATTTGTCTAGTAGTCTTAGATTACATCCTGGACATTGTGAATGACATAATCTAGAAATTCTGAATTCTGTTATATTCCTCTGAAAGGTATTGATTTTTGTTGCTATTTTGAAACAATAGGCAATTAGCTTTGCTGGACTCACACTCTTAACTCTATCTCCTATGTAGCAGCCAGGAGTTAAATCTGTTTAGTTATTTTGACCATTACTGGGACGCTTACAATCTTTCTCACACCTGTGTAATTCAGTAGTCAGCTAGATATACAGAACGATTTTGCACACTGAGTTTAGGGGCTCCGTTCTGTGCCTCTCTCTTCTTTATGAAATAATACTTTCACTTTCTAGCTGCTGTCATTGCTCCTAAGTCGCTTGTTTCTTCACATCATTATAGTTTTGGGCTTTCTATTTGAGTTTACCTACCTCAGATAGGACTGCCTAGGGCCTTGCCTTCATGCAAAAACTCTCAAAAATGTGGAAACTAAACCATTGCCCTTTTCTCCTTCCAAGTATAATCTTCTTATAATATCTTCCTGCTTCTAATATAGGAAAGAAGCATAAGAACTACACAGATCAACTAAATGTTAAGCCAAAGAATAACTCAGGGCCTGCTATATGCTGTTAGACACAGAACCTGGTTGATCAGCCATCCAACCAGATCATGAGGAACCTACGGAACAAAGAAAGATTCCTGTAGAGATTACTAATAACCGTTTACCCATATTATTATCATTTACCCATACCATAAAAGGATAATAAAGACTTTAAGCTATATTTTGTACAAGTTAAAGATAAACCCAACCATTCTTTCCATTTTTTACTCCTTATAATCAGTAATTTTTTTTTTTTGTAGAAACTAAGAAACAGATGCAAACTCAATTTCTCAAACACTCATGGTCTCATTCTCTGACTCTGAGAAAAGGCCATGTCCTGCCTATGGAGTATTATTCCTTCCCTAATAAACTTTCCTTTGTTTTGAACTCTGTCTTGCTCTTGAATTCTTTCCTATGCAGTGTTGAAGTCTCTCTCTCTCTCTCTCTCTCTCAGTGTAGAACTCAAGACCCTACTTGCAGGGGTGCTCACCCCATCCTGTATCACTTCTGCTTGCTCTCTGATGCCTTTAGGCATTTTTCCCCAAAAGTTGTTATCTGTAAGAGAGTTGGTCTTGTAAGACTTAATTATCCATTATCAGACAGGGAACATCTAAATTATGTGATTTTAGAATGTGATTTTTGAATATATAAATAATATAGTGAATAACAGCAGATGATTCCCAATCTATCTTTTGTTGATTTTTGTACAAATATAACCTTACTTCAGGCTTAGTATAGCAGGAATTTTATAGATATAGATATAGATGATAGAGATATATATATAGATATAGATATAGATACAGACATAGACATAGACATAGACATAGACATAGATATAGATATATACCTATATACATATATACATATATACATTTATTTTAATATCTCTTAATTTTTTGTTTGCCCACTTTTTTGTTGTGTATTTTGCAGAAAGAGAAATTAAATATTGTGTTTTAACTTGTATCTTTTTCTTTCATTGACCTTGATATTTTTAAATTTGGATATATTTTTGATTGTTAGATAGATTTTTTTAATTAAACAAGAATGAGTACAGATACATGAATAATTATATCAAGTTCAAAAATATATATGACCAAAGATATGTTCACTATAAATGACAAATTTAAATAAAATTAACAAAATTCATCTATCTTAAAAAAGTGAAATAACAAATCCAAATTGTTTGATTTGACATTTTAAATGTTGCCCAATTAGTTTTAGAAAGTGAAGATGATATAATTAGCATGGCATTTTGCTACAGTTCATATTTCAATGAAATTTGTGGAATTGAGGGTATGATTCTTAAAATAACCTTAAATGCATTGTAAATTATAAATTTCTAGTACACTGTAAATAAGGATGTGTTGTTTACAGCCATTTAGATCCACTAAATATGTGTAGATTTACTTATTGGCTTTAACTCCCTGCCTCGTTCAATAACTTTCAGTAATTATAAAAATGCAATAAAGTTATGTAATAGACTGCCCCTTCGCTATAATACACAATCAGAAACAATCAATGCCTTTTACAATAAGGACAAGAATTACAACTGTGTTTTATTTTATAGCTTTGGGAATACAGTTTTGGAAGTCACCAGAGAAAGTAGAATTAAACTTAAATGGTCAAATTTCATTGCAGTAAAACATAGCCTCAAGTTGACACTTTACAAAGCAGCAACACAACAAAAGGTTGTGTACTTTCTAGAAGACTATTTTATTTGTTCGCCATCCAGCTAGTGGAAGAACTTTGTATATTGTAGATGTTTTAGTTCATATGCCTAGAATAATGAGAATCTCTCTGAATATAATAAATAATAATCAAATTTAACCTTTGGCCACATCATTTTGAGAAGGAGGAGATAGACATAGTTAATAATGAAACCTCCAGTTTTGCAGCAACTCACATCGACTTGTTCATTACAAAGTTATATTCGTTATGTTTTTAAAATACACTTTTACTGTCTTTAAATCAAAGGCAATTTTTGAGCTCTTACTAGTTATACTTAAAGTATAATTACACGCTACATACCCTGGTAAGTAAATGAAAGTCTTTTCTTAGTTATTTTTTATAAATTTTACTTTGCCTGTAGCTAAATGAAGGCCAGGCCTCTACAGTGTTTCAAGTATAGTGCATAATGAATATAAAACAGCCCATTAATTGGGATAATAGGTCCCAGCATGTAATTTCATTTTTTTAGGTACTGTGGATAGCAACTGAGTGAAGTGATAGTTATTCAAGGTAGTTAGTCACCCGTGGATAACTTTATTCATCCACTGATGCTTAAATAAATGCATCATCCATCAGTAAGAATATTTATAAATAAATGTATAACAAAAATCATTATTTCATCTCAAATTATGAAAGGAAAAAGTATAAAAAGTTACTGAAGAATACCACAATAAAGTCTTGCCAATGCTTTAGATTACTTGCTTTTATGTTGGTGGACAGTAAAATATTGTAGAAACTCAAGAATAAAAGTGAACCAAACATGATAGCTGTACGTGCTTTATATTGTTCTATCCACCAAAATATCTATAAGACACGAAATAAATTCCATCAGCAATTTCTAATCACATGTACTTGGCACAGTTTTTCAAGAAAAGAACTTGCAAACAAGGTATCAATGTGCCACAAACCTTTGTAATCTCTCGAATAATGTGTGTGCAAAGCTTTATTTACAGTAGTAAGAATCCTTTAGTTTTCATTTAATAGGTTGCTATCTATTTCTAAGGTTTTAAATAACATATATTCTATTTTAACATTTGCAGGCTTCCGCAACCATTCAGAGCCAAGATACAATTTCTACAGAGCTTCATTAGCTCAGAATAAGAGTAACTTCTTCCCCAGAAATTCTTGGCAAAACATAAGGAAAGAGCCCAGAACTTTGATTGATTCACCACTCTTCTGGATTCCTCAGTGTCCCAGCTTCTCCTCCATTATATATTCTGAGACTATCTGAATGAATCCCATATCTTCTGCCCTGTTTATGTCAATTCAGAAAAGAAGTTTAGGATTCCTAGAATCCTAGATCATCTTCTTCCTGGCTGTATTCCCCACGAAGCTCTGAGAACTGTGAGGCAATCCCTTCACTATTTCCATCACATCACCTCCTATTTCTTTGCTTTATATTTCTCCATACTATATATCTTTTCATTTATTAAAATACCTATTTATCTATTTCTTATCATAGCAGATGCATTAAAACTATTCTTGAATGGCTGACTGAATTACAAAAAACCTCCCTTTCTTTGATGCAAAATAGACATTTCTAAAAATAAAATAAGAAAATGTTTTATTGAAAGAGAAGTACTTTATGGAGCTCCAAGGAATAGTGTATAACATCAACTTAAGCTATTGAATAACCCTTAGGAAACAGAAATATTTCCCCTACCTGTACCAGGAATTATTTTGTACCTGTTTGTTTTACTGTTCACATCATGCCCCTAAATATGAGAATGGTTTTATTCATTCATTTGGGAAGGCTTTGCTGCTTCCAGTGTTCAAGTTAAACTATAGTAATTAGTATTGTCTAGATTTTCCTCAACTGTATTAATGTATATTTTTTCACATAGGTTTAGATATGTTTAATGTACTACACAAATAAGGACTACTTAGCCCAAGAACTTTTAAAATTTGAAATGATATACTATAGTAACTTGTTGATTTAGACTAAAATTTTAAGTTATTCCCTTCTTTTCAATTGTATTAAGCCTTTAAAATATCTCTATGAGATTACAAATATATTTGTCAAAAAACTGAAAATTGAGAAAAAGAATCTGTTAAGGGTTGTATCTATTTCATTAGCACATTCACTTACATACAAATGAGCTAATATACTAAGAGTCTTGGCATTTTTCTTTTAGCTACAAAGAAATATGAGACACAAATTAATTACTTTATCTTTAAAACCTTCCAGATATATTGTGTTTTAGAAAGGAGACATTTACTTATTCTTCAGGTTTTTTTTTTCTAATAGTAAACATTTTTATAATGACAAAGAATATATAAGTATTCTATTATAACACTGGCTAATAGGACAAATAAAAACAGAAGACAGAAATCACTAATTTTGAAATCAGAGCTCATAGATAACCTAGCATATCATCAACTAATATTGATGGGTCTTTAATATGTTTAATATTTCCGTATCTTTTCCATCAAAAGTCTGGAGGGAGAGGTATTACGTTTATGATAATGTATCCTTCTAACCTCTCGATAAGCAATGTCATATATCTGAAAAATATAATGACATATGCTGTCTTTTATAATCTCATTGAACATGATCATTAAAATTAGAATAACTATGTTTTTCAGGGATTCAGTCTGGATTATGTGTCCTTAATGCCATTTTATGACTATTAGAGAAGTACATTGATATATAGTTTTATGGTTGAAAAAGGTAATGTATTAAAATAATAAAAGTAAGATACTCTACAGTCTTCTAATGTGGTATACTTAAAGAAATTTTCAGTGAAAAGACTGCATCTACTCTGAACCAAAATCATCCTTGGGAGAAAAAATAGTCAACCAAAAATTATTGTTAAATAATATATGGATATCTCTCATCTTAGCACAACTCCTTCTCTACAGAGCTTGCTTCTATTATCATATTGCTTTATCTCTCTTTGAAATATAAGTTGACTTAATATCTCCTTTTTAAAAAAGCACCAGTGAAGGGCTTTGAAATAAGATTGTCTTTTATAATGTATATCTTTATTGATACGTAGGCATTAATTTAGACTTTGCATTATATGTCTCTACATAGCATTATCCGCACATGGAACAGTGTCAATTATGTTAACATGTACCTAATAGAGATTAAAAATTCTACTTATGGTCAACTCAGAGATTCATCAAAGAAGGACTAGTTGGCCTCAGCTGTCAGAAGCTCTAGATAGTGACAACTGCAGAGAACTTCCCTGTTTGAGATCATGTCCTTCCAGAGGCAGCCCATAGCCAATAACTGCTTGGTGGTATACAAAAGCCCAATTAATTTTATCTACTGTGAGACAAGCCTGAAAGGCCATACATGCTACAGAGTTTCTTGGTGGAATTGACCAAAAGTTTGTATGTCTGAAACACAGTTTGCTTCACACTGTGCCCAATATTACTTCCTCTCTCTCCCTTCAAAATGTTAGAATTTTGTTCCAGAAACCCCTAACCTGCAACATTGCTTTTTTACCCCTAAATTATCTTCCAAATCTGACCAAACCTCTGATTTCTTCTATATATAGATTCTCTGGCAAAATCACACACTTATCTTTTTATCACTGATATTACAAAATGAAATATGACTTGGCCTTAAGAATCACTTCTGTAAAATCTCTTTATATATTCCCCATGGTGGCAATGCTTTGTAATTGGTAAAATAGTATAAGTCATATCATCTTTGATCATTTCCTCTACCCTCATTCCTCACCATATCGCATCACCTATGTGCTACTTTCATAAAATTACCAGAGAGTAAAAATGGTGAACAAGGGAGCCCTAAGGGTTAATGTCTCCAAACACTGAAATATGAGTGAAAAGGGTCAAAATCAACTTTTTTTTTGGAACCTTGGGAAATAATTAAAGGTTTACAGCAATGAAGCAATAACTGATTTTTTTTAAAAAGTGATTTAAACACAGATGTAGAGCTGTGCAGTATTTTAATTAGCCTTTTCCTCCACTCCTCCTTGGCACAGCAGTTGTCTTAAAGTCAGCACTCGCATTCTAGGTGCGGATACCTCTTTTCAGAAGGAGCAAAGAAGAGCTCATTTCTAAGAATTTGTATACATCTGGCTTGATCTGTCTGAGGTTTCCTTAAAGGCCTGACACAAGGTTTGTTTGTTTGTTTGTTTTTGTTTTCATTTATTTTTTATTTTTTTTGACTAACTTAGAACTCTCTCAGGATAGAAAAGTCTTAAACAGAGAGTGTCAAAAAAAAATTGTAAGACAAATGAATAAGCTACTGCTGCAGAATGCAAAATATTACAATTGGAGAAAACAATAGACATGCTGAAAGCCTCGCAAAAAATCTGGTGAGAGAGTTATTTTGGAGAATAAGAGCATTGGAAAACTCCCACAGGTAATCTGTATTGCCATAGTAGGACACATGCTCAGAGAAGACCTGTGAAGGCTGTAAGTGTTGTTAAGAGAGTGGCTAAGAATCAAGGGAGTATTCAACACAGATCCAATTTGCAAAGACTAGGAGAGTATTTTTTCTTCCTTTTCTTCCTTTTACTTTTTTTCTTTTTGCTTCAGACATTTAAGGAAATCTTTTTCAAACCACTAACTCATCACGAGCTAAAGAACAGAGACTTCAGAGGCCACATAAACAAAGAAAGTCTTTAAATATAGCTTAAAAAAGTCACTAAATAAACAAGTAACTACAACAATAGCAAACCTTGAAGAGAATAGAGAATCTGATTTTAAGAGTTATCACGTTATAATATTAAAAATGTTCAACTTTAGGAAAAAAATGTTAAAGGAGACAATGAAACAAGAAGGTTATCCCATACTCAGAAAAAAATTATATTAATAGAAACTGTCTCTGAGGAAGCACAGAAAGTGGAATCATTAAAGAAAACCTTTAAGTCAACTATTCTGAATGTGCTCAATGAACTAAAGAAAGTCAGAGACAGAGAACTGTAGGAAACCAGATAGAGAATATTTAAAAAGATAAAATTTATCAAAAGGGATCAAAGAAATTTTGGAGCTGAAATGAATAATAACTAAATGTAAATTTCACTAGAGGGGCTCAGAACAAAGTAGGGCAGGGAGAAGCAAGAATCAGTGGTCATGATAAGTTAATTAAGAGCATCCAGTTTGAGGAGCAGAAATGAAGAAATATGAATACAGCCTAAGAGACCTATGGGTCACCATTAAGCATACCAATAGGAGTCTGAGAATGAGAGGAGTAAAAGGGAAAAAAATATTTAAAGAAATAATGGCTGTAAACTTCCCAAATTTAATAAAAGACATTAATCTACAAATCTTAGAAGCTCAACAAATTTCAAGTAGAATAAACACAAAGAGATCTACATTAGGAGATGTAATAATCATAGTGTCGAAAGATGAAGACAGAGAGAATATTGAAATTAGCAAGAGAGAAGTAACTGCTTATGTAAAAGTGTGAATTCTACTGACATGAAAAAAAGAATTAACATCAATTCTTCTTAAACTTTTTCAAGAAAAATAAAACAGGAGCGAACACTTCCTAACTTATTCTATAAGATCAATATTACCCTGATAGTAAACCAAAGACATTACAAGAAAAAACAATTTTGAAACCAATAACCCTTATGAGAAATGCAGAAATATTAACATCATACTAGCAAATCCAGTAGCATATGAAAAGGATTATATGCCATGACCAAGTTGTATTTATTCTAGGAATTCAAGGACGATTCAACATATGAAAATCAATGTATTATAGCAAATTAATAGAACAAAGGGAGAAAACTACATGATTATCTTAATGCAGAAAAATCATTTTTCAAAATTTAATATCCTTTTATGATGAAAATACTTAACAAGTTAGGAATAGAAGGGACATTCCTTAACCTGATGTAAGGTATTTATTAAAATCCACAGCTAACATTATACTCATCAGTGAATGACTGAATGCTTTCCCATTAAAATCAGAAATGAGATAAGGGGCAAAAATAAGATAAGGATGTTTGCTTTTGCCATTTCTCTTCATAATTGTACTGAAAGTTTCCAAAAAGATCAATTTGGCAAGGAAAATAAATTGGAAAAGAAATAGAACGATCACTATTCACAAATGACATCATCCTATATATAGAAAAGCATCAAGAATCCAGACAAAAATATTGTGATTTCAGCAATGCTGCAATATTTGACCAACCCATAAAAATTAGTTGTATTTTTATACACTAGGAATGAACATTCAAAAAAGAAAATTAAGAAAATAATTCAATTTACAATGATATCCAAAAGAATGAAATACTTGGGAAAAAATTAACCTAGGAGGTGGAAGTCTTGTATACAGAAAGTATAAGACATTGCTGGAAGAAATTAAAGAGCAGAATAAATGGAAAAACTCCATGTTCATGGATTGCAAGATTTAATACTGCTAATATGGTAATACTCCCCAAAGAAATATAAATATTCAATGTAACTCTTATCAAAATCCCAATGTGTGTGTGTGTGTGTGTGTGTGTGTGTGTGTTCTGTGAGTGTTTTTGCAGAGATATAAAATCTAATCCTAAAGTCTGTGAGGAATTTAAAGGGACCTGGAAGAGACAAAACAATATTTAAGACAAAGCACACAATTGGAAGACTCAACATTTAGTTTTGAAAACATAATATAAATATACAGCCATCATAACAGTGAGATATTGGCATAAAGATAGACATATAAACCAAATGGGATATTATTGAGTATCCATAAATAAACCCATGTATCTATAGCCTATTAATTTGGAGAAGGATGCCAAAACCATTCAATGGGGAAAGAATAACCTTTTTAACACTCATTGGTGGAACAAACTAGATATCCATACACAAAAGAATGAAGTTGTACCTCACCTCAGAACATATAGAAAAATTAACTCAAAATGAATCAAAGACTTTAATACAAGTGCTAAAACTATAAAAATATTAGAAGAAAACATAAGGGTAAATCTTTGTGATCTTGTATTGATAAGAACTCAGATATAATACAAACAACACATGCAACAAAAGAAAAAAAAAGATAACCTGGCCTTAATCAAATTTAAAAACTTTTGTGCTTCAAAAATGCATCAAGAAAGTGAAAAGACATCTCTCAGAATAAAGAAAATAATTGTAAATTATGTTTTGTAAATATCTGGGATCCTGAATATATTAAGAACTCCTGCATATCAATAACAAAAAGACAACCCAATTTTTAAAATATGGGCAAAGGATTTGAATAGACATTTCTCCAAAGAAGATATTCAAATGACCTATAAGTCTATGTCAAGATACTCATCATAAGTCATTATGGAAGGCAAATTAAAATCACATGATACTTTTTGCTATAATAATAATAAAAAAGACGAAAGGTTAAAGATGTCAGGGTAGGTGAATGTTGTGCTTTCTTCATCCTATAACTGCATTAAAATTACAACCAAATTATAGAACAGTCAACCTGCAGAAACAACTGAAGACTAGGTAATAACCAAATGCAGATTGATTTGTAGCTCCTACCATGTAGCTCTGGACACTAACAGGAAGCTGACCTTGGCCTGCATGAGAACGTCTCCCAAGGGACACAGAACAAACAAACATGGAGGCTGGTATTAGACCAAAACAGAGCATCAACTGATTAGTCCCACAATTGGTACATCCAAAGTATGGTCTCAATAGGCACATGACCCACTGGAGCAAATCCCTCTCTGTGGGGTCAACCCCTATACAACGGGACGTACCTTGTGGGCATAGCCAGTTCTCACAGTCAGCCTGAGAATATCCCATCCACTGAAGTGCTGACACACAACTCACAGAAGGAACACTCCTAAAGCATCCAGCACAGGTTAACATAGATTGTACCACTGGTTTACACAGGGCACCTACTACACAAGGCTACCTGACCAAGATTGTGGGACTTAGCAAATCTACCTAATATATAGAAATGAACACAGAGAAACAACCAAAATGAAAAAAAAAAAAACATGTTCTAAATAAAATAACAGAAGAAAACTCCAGAAACAGAATAAATGTAATGGAAGCAAGCAACCAACAAGATACAGAGTTCAAAACACTGGTTGTAAGGATACTCAGAGACCTTGGGGAAAGAATAGATGATCTCAGTGAAAAATTCAGCAAAGAGATAGTAGGCATAAAAAATAGAAACAGTAAAAATGAACCAGTCAGAAATCAAGAATACAATAACCAAAATGAGGAATACACTAAAAGGAATCAACGGAAGGTTAGATGAAGCAAAGGATTACATTAGCAACTTAGGAGACTTGTAGAAGAAAATGCTAAACTGGAATAGCAATAAATGAATGAATGAATGAATGAATGAATGAATGAATGAATAAATAAATAAATAACAAATAAAATGAAATAAATGAAGACAGTTTAAGTGTCCTTTGGGATGACATCAAGTATAGCATCATTCACATCATAAGAGTACCAGAAAGGAGAAGAGAGAGAGAGTAAGAGATCGAGAACCTATTTGAAGAAATAATAACAGAACACTTCTTCAACCTGGCAAAGGAAATAAAAAATACAATCCCAGGAAGCACAGAGTTCCAAACAAGAACCCAAATAGGTCCACCCCAAGACACATCATAATAAAAGTGCCAAAGTTTAAAGACAAAGAGAGAATATTAAAAGCATCAAGAGAAAGGCAGCTAGTCAACTACAAGGGAGTAGCCATAAAACTGTCAGGTAATTTCTCAACAGAAACTTAGCAGGCTAGAAAAGATTGACATGAAATATTTAAAGTGATGAAAAGTAAAGATCTACAACCAAGAATACTCTAAGCAGTAAAGCTATCAATGAAAATTGAAGATGTGATAAGGAGCTTCTCAGATAAGAAAAAACTAAAGAAGTACATCACCAATAGGCCAGTATTACAAGAAATGTTAACCAACAAAGTATACCTTTTAAAACTGGAGAGAAGGCAGATACCAAATCCAAATATAAATACTCAGGAAAGTTTACTACATGCACCAAAGCTAAAAGTAAGTGTGTGTTGCCTTGAGAAATAAACCATGAATTATCAGAAGTCCCTCAATGCATATAATAAGCAGATAAACTGTGAATATTCAATATATTTATATTTTCATAAAAGTCTTTTAAAATTAAAAATGGTCATACAATAGGTGGTTAATCAAGTATTTAGTGACTACACAGATGACCAATTATATAAAAACAAATATCATTTAAGAGTTCAGCCATTTGCCAAATACCCTGAAGGTCCAAAACAAGGAATGTTTTGTAAGTTTACTAAGCACAATTTGAATTATATTGGCTCTTCATTTTTGTATAAGGCAGTAAATCAACTAGTGGATGGTCTTAGTCATACATATACACAAATATTGGAATAAGACATCATTTCCAACTTTCTCCTCTTCATATCTTTTTGCCATAGTGTTCTTGGATTTAGAGATTGGTAAGAATGTCAGTGGTTTAGTAACATACCCTTAAATATGAAAACCTAGTAACTCAGTAAACTCTAAATATATATATATTTACATTTACAATTATGTTTATTTTTATGTTTATGTACATATTCAATTAAAATTAACATTCAATGTTGTTTTTTTATTAACTTGAAGTAAATAACATACTGGTTAGACATTTATATAATTTTGAAAGTGAATACCCTTGATTAGTCTATTACCCACCTGGTGCTATACATAATTATTACAATATTATTGACTATATTCCCTATGCTGTATTTTATCTCCTCATGACCATTTTATAACTATCAATCTGTAATTTTTAATTCCTTCACCTTTTTTGTGCAGCTTCCCAATCCTCCTCCCATTCAGCAACCATCACTTTGTTCTCTGTATCCATGTATCTGTTTTAATTTTGTTTATTTATTTTGTTCATTAGGTTCTACATAAATAAAATCATATGGTATTTGTCTTTCTCTGTTTGACTTAATATAATATCTTCAGTTAGTATAATACCTTCCTGGTCCATCAATGTTGTCACAAATGGTAAAATTTCCTTTTTTTTAAGGCTAATAATTCATTGTATATATGTACAATCTCTTATTTATCCAACCATCTGTTGATGAACACTTAGGTTGCTTCCATATCTTTGCTATTATAAATAATGCTGCACTGAACACGGGGATACATATATCCTTGTGAATTAGTGTTTTGGATTTCTTCTTTAGATAAATATGTAGAAGTGGAACTGCTCTGTCATAAGGCAGTTCTATTTCAATTTTTTCAAGAAAACATGCTGTTTTCCTTAGTGACTGCATTATAATCCCACCAATAGCATATGAGGGCTCCCTTTTCTCCACATATTCAATAACACTTCTTGTTTTTTGATTTATTGCTGATAGCCAATCTGATAGGTGTGAAGTGCTATCTTATTGTGGTTCTAATTTGCATTTTCCTGATGATTAGTGATGTAGAGCATCTTTTCATGTGTCTGTTGGCCATCCGTAAGGGAGAAATGCCTATTCATGTCTTCTGCCCTTTTTTAAAATTGAATTGTTTGTTTTTTACTCATATATTCTTTAGGATTTTTACATCTTGTTTAAGAGAGATACTGGTCTATAGCTATCTTTACCAGGTTCTGATATCAGATATCAGAGTAATATTGACCTCATAAAATAAGTTTAGAAGTATTGCTTATTTTTCTTTCTTTTTTTTTTTTTTTTGGAAAAGTTTGAGAGGAACAGGTATTAAATATTTTTTGAATGTTTGGTAGAATTTACTAGTGAAGCCATCTTGTCCTTGACTTTTACTTTTTGGGAAGGTTTTGGTGATTGTTTCTATTTCCTTACTTTGATCGATATATTTAGATTTTACAGTTCTTCATGATTCAGTCTAGAAAGGTGATATATATCTAAGACATTGTCCATTTCTTTTAGGTTATTTCATTTGGTGATGAACAATCTTTCATAGTATGATCTTTAGTATTTCAATGGTATCTGTTGTGATGTGTTTCATTTCTGATTTTATTTGTGTCCTTTCTCTATTTTCCTTAGTGAGTCTAACCAGCGGTTTGTCAATTTTATTACTCTTCTCAAGGAACCAGCTGTTTGTTGCATTAATTTTTTATTGTCTTTTTGTTCTCAATTTTATTTAATTCTGCTCTTATTTTTATTATTTTCTTCCATCTGCTGACTTTGGGCTTTATTTACTCTTCTTTTTCAAGTTTTTAAAGATGTAATATTAGGTTGTTTATTTGGGATTTTTTTTTTTAATTTCTTGAGATAGGCCTGTAATGTTATGAACTTTCCTATTATGACCACTTTGCTGTGTCTCAAAAGCTTTGATATGTTGTACTTTCATTCTCGTTTATTTCTATGTATCTCTTGATCTCTTTTATTTCTTCTGTGACCCAGTTGTTCTTTATTAGTGTGTTATTTAATCTTCACTTATCTGCGGTTTTCCCTCCTTTCTTTTTACAGTTGATCTTGGTTTCAAAACATTGTGGTTAGAGCATATGCTTTGTATGATTTCAAGCTTCTTAAATTTGATTAGGTTAGTTATATGTCCAAAGATATGCTCTATCTTGGAGAATGTTCTATGTGGATTAGAGAAAAATGTATAATCTGATGTTTTGGGATGCTAGGCTCTATAAATATTGATCATTTCTAATTGGTCTAATGTGTCATTTAAGGTTGATATTTCTTTATTGAGTTCCTGTTTGGATGATCTATCCATAGCTGACAGTGGGATATTTAGGTCCCCTACTGTAATTGTGTTTTTGTCAGTTTTCCCCTTTAGTTCTTTTAGAAGTTGCTTTATATATTTTCGTTCTCTATAATTGAGAGCATATATATTGAAAAGTATTATGTCTTTCTGATGTATAGTCCCCTTTATCATTATCAGTGTCCATCACTGTCTCTCGTGAACTTTTTCTACACCCACTTTTCTCTGGTTCCCATTTGCTTTGAGCATCATTTTCTAATTTTTCACTTTTCATCTATATCTGTCCTTGCAGCTGAGATGTGTCTCTTGAATGGAAATTTTCATTTGGCTTTGTCTTTTAATCCAGTATGCTACTCTGTTCCTTTATATTTATGACTTTAGTTTACATTTAGGAAGATAATTGAAATATGAGGTTCCCCTATAGCAATTTTATCTTTTGTTTTCTGGTAGCTGGTGGTCTCCTCTGTTTCTTTGTCCTTTTGTTTTTGTGTGTTATTTTAATTTGGTAGTTTTCTATAATTTTTCTCTCTGTTTCCTCTTGTTTTATGTCATGCACCTCAGTTCTGGATTGTGTGTGTGTGTGTGTGTGTGTGTGTGTGTGTGTGTGTGTGTGTAATTACCATTAAGTTTATGTAAAGAAAAGTTTGATATATACAGTAGTTATTTTTCTTCTGAGTGCACCTTATCTCCAGTTCCTTTTGCAAATTCAGATCTTTCCTCATTCCAATTTTGTTTTTGTCATCTTAAATTTTCCCTATTTGTGTTGTACATTTATTTCTAGGTTGCAGTAGCTATTGTCTTCTTTCAAAGTGTTTTTTTTTTCATTTAATCATTATGTAATATTCAAGCTTATAATACCTTATTCTTAAAAAGGTTGCACTTTCTTGTTTCTGTCTGCCTGTTAGTCATCTTACTCATAGTTATGTATTTTTGTCTTTCTGGGAAGAGACAATAAGTCAAATAATAAATCTCTGGGAAAGGAGCTTAGGAAGAACTCCAATTCCATATTGTCACCTCTGGTTCCTTCAAGGCTTTGTGTTTTCACATTGATTGTGGACTGTTGGTTTTCAAGAGTACTGATGACTTGGGGGAAGGGCACACGAGAATAGAGTAAGTCGACAACACCAGAAAGCTTGTTATTATTACTGAGATATAGTAGATTTTTTTGAATAAATACTTCCAAGATTGCTGAAAAAAATGATTTGACAATTTATTTTGCTAGTGTTTTTATGGAGGATCAGTTTTTTAGAGGTTCCTACTCTGTCATTTTTGTTGATATCTCCTTATTACCTGATCTTAATCTCTTAGGTTTGTTAGTATATCCAGTTGGGCCAACCAGCAATAGTGTGCGAGAATGTTTTATGGCTTTTTAAATTGGACTAATATTCTTATGACATGGATATAAAGTATAAAATTGTCATTGAGCTGTTTCTTAACTACTGAATAGATAACTTCCGAGATTTGCAAGTGAGAATCACTTAAAATATGTGTGTGTGTGTGTGTGTATAGTCTATATATATATATACATATATAAAATATATGTGTGTATATATATGTATGTGTGTGTGCGTGTGTGTGTGTGTATATATATATATATATATATATATATATATATATATAGCCTAGATATTATTGTTTACCAAAAGTAATATCAGTAGAAATGAATATAACCTTAAAAGAAAAATGGCTATATTACTTACCTAGCTGAAGACTAAAAAAAAAAAAATCACCATCAATATTTTTCCTGTTGTAACACCACACATTGCAGTATTACACATAGGAGTAAAGTATCCCGTATTGATTTTTTTTAACAAGAAAAATGTTCGGTGAATGATATACTAGTTGCCTATTCTTTCCATTGTTCTCCTAAAATTAAGTAGAGTGATTATGTAAGTTATGGAAGTAAAACTTGGTAAATAAAAAAAGAATAAATGCATGATAACTGTTAAAATTATTTGTATCTTAAAATAAGGATTTTATTGACAATATAAAACATAGCTCATTTTATTTTCCTTTGCTTTATTGCACTTCACAGATGTGTGCGTGTTTTTTTTTTTTTTGCAAATTGAAGGCATAACTTTCCACCAACAATAAAAATATGACTCATTTTATTGTAATACTCACTTTATCGTGGTGTTCTGGAACCGAACATGCAGTCTGTAAAGAATAAAAATTACCACCTTTAGGAAACTTTGCAAAGAAACATTCACAATAACTTTAGACAATCAGTACCAGGCAGTATTGTGAGGTCAGTAGTTTTCCTTTTGTGTGCCAGTATTTTCCTTTCTTGATCTTTTATTCTCACTTTTAGCACCTTCCTCACTCCTTCGGGGTTTTCACATTGATTTCTTACTCTTTTAATAGAAAAATAAGTGAATATCATTTATTTATTTATTATTTATTTATTTATTATTTATTATTTTATTTTTTCAAATAAATATTTTTAACACTAATGTATTGAAAAATGATTGGTTTTCTCTTCTAATGGCACTTACATCTTAAGCAAATAGACGCTTAACTGTAGGATTTCAGAAATCAGTAACCAATAAGCAGAGAAAACAAAGTCTATCTGGTGGTTTCTTTCCAGATTTCCTTGAATTTCAGTGCATGATTTAGCATTTATTTCACTAATTCATAAGAATCTATAAGTTCCACAAGGAATGCTTATTTTCAACAAAGATATATGCATATGGGACTGAGGAAATCATGATATGCATTTTCACCTGGAATAGACAAATTTGTGGAAAGTCATTTCTGAAGTTCATAATTATGCAGTGTAAGATTTGTGCTAGCAGAATGAGCAGAAGTTTTTCTCCTAGACTTATTGAGAATAGATTTCAAAAACAAATAATTGCTTATGACATTTATCAAGTAATTTCCCAAAACTGAAAGAGAAAAATATTAAAATAATCACTTGCTTTTAAGACTACTATTAAATATTTTATAGTTTTAGTACTTTGGCAAAGGGAAAAAAGATGATTTTTAATGATTTTATGATAAATGTGATGGTCCCAAAACAAAATAATAAAGGTGTGACTACTATTGTTATTCGAACAGCATAATCTTTTACTTAAAATTGTATTTTATAAACTATTACCCATATACTTGAATATTTCACAAAAAGCAGATTTTCAAAGTTCTATCAAACAGCTAATTAAAAATCTTCAAATTTATAATTTTTAAAACATTTATATTTTATTAAAGTCAGGTTTGCTAAGGTACAATTTACTTAGAGTAAAATTCTTCCTATTTAGATGTACAGTTGAATGACTTTATATAACATGTAACCATGTTTGTTTTTCAGATAACCACAATGGTCATGTAACCACCATTTCCTGCATTTTAAAACAATCAAAAGAAGAATATTTTGAGCCAGATGAAAATTACAGGAAATTCAAATTTCAGTGTCCATA
This sequence comes from Eidolon dupreanum, assembly GCA_028627145.1. Classification (NCBI taxonomy): domain Eukaryota; kingdom Metazoa; phylum Chordata; class Mammalia; order Chiroptera; family Pteropodidae; genus Eidolon; species Eidolon dupreanum. The sequence continues at coordinate 76,404,572 of CM053505.1, forward strand.
AATAAATAAAGTTCTATTTGAACACAACCATGTTCATTCATTTACATATTGTCTATGACTGCTTTCATGCTACCATGATAGATTTATGTAGCTGTGACAGATGCCATTTTGCCTGCAAATTCTAAAACATGTTTTATCTGTCCCTTTACATAAAAAAAAATTGTCGACTCCTTGTCAAATGTATAGTGTTTTTTCTTCTGGGCTTCTCTTTCTTTATATATAAAACGTACATACATATGCAGATTTCTGTTTTCTACAGATTTTTACTAATGTGCGTGTTCATCCATAATGTGTGGAAACACTGGCTTCCCTGTATTGTCATCATAAATCTGTTTATTACTAATTTGTTATATATATATAATTTATACATATAATTTTAATATATATTTACATATATAATTTTAATATCTATGAATTTATATACATACAATTTTAAATAAATATATACACATATTATTATATATTGAAATATATCATATTTTTGGGAATATATAGTTTTCTTTTGCAAATTGCCTATACATGTTGTCCCCCAATTTTTCTATTTTGAAGTTAATTTATTATTTTTAAAGGTCTTTAGTATAATAAGGGAACTAGGAATTTTCTTCCATGTTTAAATTGATTTTCTATGGGGTCTACTAACTAATTCACAGGAGTAACTATCAAATTGAAGATGACCAAGTCACATGGAAGCCAGAGATTTATACTTTTATAACAACTTGTTACATATTTTATAAGCTCCTCTCAGTTTCCAATAGCCAAACTAGGAAGGCTTAAATTTGAAATAAACTTACAAGTTTGTGTGAGTGGCAATATTATTCATATAATTATATAATTATATAAATAATTAATTATAATATTTATTTATATAGATACCTAAGACATTGTGAGATAATAGTTGACATTTAAAATTATTTTTTGATTCATCGTAGGGTGTTTCCTAAAGATAAAATATTCACATGACACTGTAGTTAAAAAGACTAGTTAATGCTTGACATCATTCAAAAGGATACTGGGCCACTATGCATGTTTCAATAAGAGTAAAATATTTTTAAAAATTACAAAACCAGATGTGGCAAGGATGTGGGGCAATCATAATTCTCATCCATTGATGGTCAAGTGTAAAAATGGTATAAATCTTCAGAAAATGTTCTGGCAATTTTTTAAAAAAATAAGCATAGAACCCAGCAACTCCACTGATAGATATTTACATAAGAAAAGTAATAAAAAACAAAAAAAAATCCTTATGAAGACTTATGCAAGAATATTCATATAAACTTTACTTTTAGTGTCTCTAATTAAACTAGAAATACTCCAAATGTCTATCATTAGGTGAATGGTTAAAAAATTATGGCATAGTCATTAACAAAAGCTACTCAGCAGCAACAAAAAAAAATCATGATAAAGAAATTCTCAACAAATTAAATATAGAAGAAACCTAGCTCAATATAATAATAGCCATAATATGACAAGCCCACGGCTAACATAATAATCATGAAAGATTTCAATCTTTTCCTCTAAGATCAAGAACAAGACAAGAATGTCCACTGTCACTGCTCATATTCAATATAGTACTGAAAGTTCTAGTCAGAGCAATCAGGCATGTAAAAGAAATAAAAACTATCAGAATTGAAAAAGAAAAAGTAAAATTGTCTCTACTTGCAGATGACATAATTTTATATTTAGGAAATGCTAATACTCCACCAAATACCTGTTAGATCTAATCAGCCATTTCAGTAAAGTTCAGAATACAAAATTAACGTGCAAAAATCAGTAGCAATTCTATACACTAACAATGAATTATCTCAAAAAGAGAAATTTTAAATCCTATTTGTAATATTATCAAAAGGAATAAAATACTTAGAATAAATTTAACCAAGGAAGTGATAGATCTTCACACTGAAAATTATAAGATATTAATGAAAGTAATTGAAGAAGAAACAAAAAAAGTGGAAATATAACCTGTGTTCATGATTTAAAAGAATTAGCATTGTTAAAATTTCCACACTACACAAAGGCATCTATGATTCAGTGCAATCCCTATGAAGATTCTAATGACATTTTTCATAAAAATAGAAAAAAAAATCCTAAAATTTGTTTGTAACCACAAAAGACTGCAAAGGGCCAAAGCAATCCTGAGAAAGAACAAAGCAGAAAGTATCACATTTCCTAATACAAACTATATTACAAAGCTTTAAGAATCAAAACAGTGTAGTACTGGGTAAAAGCAAAGCTGTAGACCAGTGGAACCGATTTGAGAGCCCAGAAATAAACCCATGCAGATAGTCAAACAATATTTGACAAGGGATTCAAGAATATTCAATGGAGGAAAGACAGTCTCTTTAATAAATGGTGTTGGGAAAATTAGATATTCACATGCAAAAGAATGAAACTGGATCTCTATTTTATACCACTCACAAAGATTAACATAAAATGGAGTAAAGACTTAAGTGTAAAACTCAAAACCATAAAACTATTAGAGGAAAACATAGGGTAAAATTTCCTTGAAATTGCTCTTAGCAATTATTTTTTGAATATGACACCTAAAGCACAAGCAACAAAATAAAAATTAAATATGTGGGACTATATCAAACTAAAAAAACTTCTTTCTGCACAGCAAAAAAAAAATGATGAACAGAATAAAAAGGCATCTTACAGAATGTGGGAAAATATTTACAAGCCACATATCTGATCAGGGATTAGTATTCAAAAAATATAAGTAACAGAAATCAACAACAACAACAACAACAACAACAACAACAACAACAACAAAAATAGGCAAAAACCCTGAGTAGACATTATTTCCAAAGAAAATATTCAACATGTACATGAAAAGGTGATCGACATCACATTTATGTGAATCAAAACCACAGTGAGATATCACTGCACACTTGTTAGAATAGCTAGTATAAAAAAGACAACAGATAATTATTAACAAGGTTGTGGAGAAAAGGTAACCCTTGTATATTTTTGGTGAGAATATACATTAATTCAGTCACTACAGAAAACTGTATGATGATTCTTCGAAAAATTAAAAATAGAACTATCATATGATTCAACAATTCTAATTCTGGGTATTTAAAAACATGAAACCACTGTCTCAAAGAGATATGTGCACCTGCAGTTCATTGCAGCATTATTTACAGTAACCAAGACATGGAAACAAGCTAAGTGTTCATCGACAGAGGAATGGATAAAGAAAGTGTGAGATATCTATATGTAAAATGTAATATTATTTGGTCATTAAATGAAGAAAATCGCTGCATGTGTCTAAAAACATGGATGGACCTTGAGGGCATTATGTGAAATGAAATAAATCATATAGAGAAAGACAAATACTGTATGATCTCAATTATATGTGGAATTAAAAAAAGAAACTCAGAAACAGAACAGATTAGTGGTTTTCAGAGGGGGTATGTGTGGAGGTTGGGTGAAATTGGTGAAGGTGGTCAAAAAGTACAAACTTCTTGTTTTAATATAAATTCTGGAAGTGCAATGTATAGCATGGTATCTATAATTGACACTACTGTGTTGTATATTTGAAAAGTTGCTAGGAGAGTAGATCCTAAAAGTTCTAATCAAGAGAAAAAAATTGTGTAAGTGTGAGGTAATAAATGTTAATAAACTTATTGTAATCATTTTGCAATACACAGGTTGTATGTACACTTTATGTTGTACACTTTAAACTATCACATTATATGTCAATTACGTCTCAATAAAACTGGGGTGGTGCGAGATACATAAAAATTAACAACAAAATTTAACTCTTGATACAATTAACAACATAAATGAGTCCATATGACTCTACATCTATGAAGTTCTAGAACAGTTGTCTCTTGAATATGGTATCAGTAATAAACTGGAAAGGGCTGTTAGGAAACTTCCTAGGGTGATGGTAATGTTTTATATTTATATAGAAGTTACATATTGAATATGCAAGTATATTCAGTTTTCAAAACCCAAAAAATATGTATTTAACATTTGTGCATACCAATGCTTATTAATTTGGATTTATGATTGCATAGAATGTTTGACATGAATTGATACATATTAGAAGAAATATAATAAGATGGTAATGGTAGTTGATATACAGTTGTTCGCTGTGCAATTTCTTCAAATTTTCTGTGTGTTTGAAAATTTGCATAATGCACAATACATAATACAATGTTCAAGAAAGTTAAATAGGAAAAATAGATATTAAAAACCTCATAGTAAAGATCCTGTCTTAATTTAACTAAAGTTATGGCACATCTGCACCTGGAATCCTGTGTTATGTTCTGATTATTTCATATCTGTTAGGATATGTGCAACTAGAGAAAGTCTATAAAAACACCATTAAAATTATGAGAAGGTTGATATAGACTGATGTGAGAATAAGTAGAAAACCAGGATTTTTCAACTTGGGACCACAAAAGATGAAATGGTACATAGTTGACATCTATAAAATATCAAATATGTGGAATAAGCTTAACATAGACTTGTGAACCAAATCTTGATGTGCTGATATATTTTAACAAGTAAATTTAGGAAAATATAATTAACCAGCAGATAATAGATGAATGGTAAATACCCTGCCAAGAAGTAACATTGCAAGAAATATAAATGTGTTCAAACACAGTTCATATAAACCTATGCATATTAGAGCTAGATGTGGCAACTTTAAAAGTTGAAACTTGATATCTGGCATGAAAAACAAGTGCAGACAATGTTTTCTGTTTGTTTGTTTTGGTCTATGTTTTTCATTGATATCTCCTCAGTGCCCAGAAAAATAATGGGAACATAGTAGATGCTAAACTTGTTGAATGAATGAAAATATACTTGTAATAAAATATTGAAATAGATAAATTATGACTATGACCTAGTATAGCAGTTGATATTTCAGTGTATTTTTTACTTGAGTCATCATCAGTTATATCCCTGGGCATAGACAGAGGAAATAATACCACTGTGGTATATTTAAGCAGTGACAGATGGGGTATATCTAAAAAAGTTTCAGCTGCAGAACTAATACTGAAATTTCTATCATAATGAATGCTTTTTTTAAAAAAAATATATACTTATATGTTTTTATTTTTAATTAAATGTATTGGAGTGACATTGATTGATAAATTAGCCAGGTTTCAAATGTAAAATTCTATAATACATCACCTGTATATTATATTATGTGTTCACCACCCAAAGTCAAATCTCCTTCTGTTACCATATATTTGACCCCCTTTGCCCTTTTCTACATCACCCTCCCCTCTTTTCCTCTGGTAACCACTAAGCTATTGTCTGTGTCTATGAATTTATGTTTGTTTGTCTTGTTCTTTTGTTGCTTTCAGTTTTATATTCCACATATAAGTGAAATCGTATGGTTCTCAATTTTTTCTGCCTGACTTATTTCACTTCTCATGATAATCTCAAGGCTCATCTATGTTGTAGCAAATGGCAGTTTTTCATCTTTTCTCATGACTAATATTCTATTGTATATATGTACCACCTCTTTATCTAATCATCTATCGAGCATTTTGGTGTTTTCATATCTTGGCCATGATGAATAATGCTGCAGTGAACATAACAGTACACATATTTTTATAAACATTTTCAAATTTTGGGGGGAATAATTGCTGGGTGATATGGTAATTGCATTCATAATTTTTTGAGAAACCATCATACCATTTTCCTTAGTGCCTGTACCAATTTACATTCCGAACAGCAGTTCCCTTTTCCACACAACTTTTCCAACACTTGTTAATACTTGTCTTGTATATAGTAGCCATTCTAATAGGGGTGAGGTGATATCTCATTGTGGTTTTGATTTGCATATCCCTAATAGCTAGTGAAGGTTAGCATCTTTTCATATGTCTGTTGTCCCTTTGTATGTTTCTTTGGGAGAAGTGATCATTCAGGTCTTCTGCTCATTTTTTATTTAGATTGTTGTTGTTATCGAGTTGTATGAGTTCTTCATATTTTTGGATATTTTGGAGATGTTGTTTGCAAAAATATCTTCTCTCATTCAATAGGTTGCCTCTTTGTTTTTTTGATGGTTTATTTGGCTGTGCAGAAGCTATTTAGTTTGATAGAGTTCCATTTATTTATTTTTGCTTTTACTTCCCTTGCCTTTGGGATTAAATTAATAAAATCCTCACTAAATCCAAAGTCCATGAGTTTAGTGTCTATGTTTTCTTCTATGAAATTTATTTATTCGGGTGTTATATTTAGGTCTTTGATCTATTTTGAGTTAGTTTTGGTTTATGGTGACAGATAGTAATCTAGTTTTATTCTTTTGCATGTGGCTTTCCATTTATTCCCAGCACCATTTATTAAAGAGACTTTACTTTCTCCACTGTGTTTTTGGATCCTTTGTCAAAAATTATTTGTGCATACGTATGTGGTTTTATTTTTGGGATATCAATTCTGTTCTATCGGTCTGGGTGACTTTTTTTCTGCAAATATGCTGTTTTGATTATTATCACTTTGTTGTACAATCTAAAGTCAGTAAGTGTGATACCTCTTGTTCTTTTTCTGATGATTGCTTTGGCTATTCAAGTCTTTTGTGATTTCATACAAATCTGACAAATTTTTGTTCTACTGTTTTAAAAAATGTCATTGGAATTTTGATGGGGCTTGCATTTAATCAGTTTTTCACTATTAAGGATAATATTAGCTGAGGTTTGTTATATATGGTCTTTATTGTGTTGCGATACTTTCCTTTCATACGCATGTTATTAAGTGTTTTAATCATAATAGATCTTTTCAAATGATTTTTCTGCATTTGTCAATATCATCTTATGCTTTTTTCTTTATTTTCTTTACGTGATGTATGATATAATTGATTTGCATGTGGTGAACTATCCTTGTGCCCCTGGAATGAACCCCACTTGATCGTGATGTGTAATCTTTTTAAGGCATTGTTGTATTCTATTTGTTAGTATATTGGTCTGTAGTTTCCTTTTTTTCTGTTATCCTTACCAGGTTTTGCTATCAAGGTAATGTTGGCCACATAAAATGAATTACAAAGTATTGTCTCTACTTCAAATTTTTGGAAGAGTTTGAGAAGGACAGGTATTAAACCATTTTTGAATGCTTGGTAGAATGGACTAATGAAGCCATTTGATCCTAGACTTTTACTTTTTTGGAGGTTTTTGATGACTGTTTCCATTTCCTTACTCTTGATTGGTTTATTTTCCAGCTCTTCGTGATTTATCTAGGATGGTTATGCATTTCTAAGAACTAATCCATTTCTACTGGGTTATTGAATTAGTGGCATATAGACTTTCATAGTATTCTTGTTTGATTCTTTGTATTCATGTGGTTTCCATTGTAACTTCTCCTCTTTCATTTCTGATTATGTTTGTCTCTTTTCTCTATTTTTCTTAGTGAGTCTAGTCAAGAGTTTGTCAATTTTATTGATCTTTTCAAAAAATGAGCTCTTCGATGCATTAATTTTTTTTCTATTGTCTTTTTGTACTCAATTTCATTTAATTCTGCCTTCATTTTGATTATTTCTTTTTTTTCTGCTGAATTTGGACTCCATTTACTCTTATTTGTCTACTTCTTTGAAGTGTAGCTCCTGGTTGTTTATTTGGAATTTTTTTTGATTCTTGAGTTAGACCTGTAATAATATATAAACTTTCCCCTTATTATCTCTTCTGCTGTGTCTCACAAGTTTTGATATATTGTATTTTCATTCTCATTTGTTTCTATTTATTTTTTATCTTTCCTTTTATTTCTTCATTTACCCATTTACTTGCATGTTGTTTAATCTCCACATATTTGTGGATTTTTTCACTTTCATTTTACCGTTGATCTTCAGTTTCAAAGCCTTGTAGTAGGAAAATATGTTTGGTATAATGTCAATCTTTTTTAATTTGTTGAGCCTAGTTTTATGTTCCATATGCACTAGAGAATGTTTCACATTCACTACAAAAGAGTGTATAATCTGGTGTTTTGGGTCAAAAATCTATGTAAATATCAATTATGTCCAATTGGTATAATGCGTCATTTAAGGCTAATATTTCCTTATTAGTTTTCTGTTTTGATGATCTATCCATAGCTGTCAATGGGATATTTAGGTCCCCTACTAAACTTGTGTTTTTGTCAGTTTCTTCCTTTAGATCTGTTAGTAGTCACTTTATGTATTTTGGTGTTTATTGATTGAGAGCATATATATTGATAAGTGTTATGTCTTCTTGAAATATTGTCCTCTTTGTCATTATTAAGTGTCCTTCTTTGTCTCTTGTTACATTTTTCATCTTGAAATCTATTTCATCAGATATAAGTATGACTATTCGCATTTTCTCTGGATGCCATTTGCTAGGAGTATCATTTTCCACCTTTTATTTTGAATATATATTTGTCCTTGAAGCAGAGATGTGTCCCTTGAAAGTGGTATAATTTTGGGTTTTGTTTTTTGATCTAATCTTCTATTCTGTGTCTTTTTATTGGTAAGGTCAGTCAATTTGCATTTATGATGTTTATTCATATGTGGGATATCCTATAGTCGTTTTATCTTTTGTTTTCAGGTAGCTTGGTGTCTCTATTATTTTTTTTGCCCTTTTGTTTCTATCTGTTATTTCAATTCAGCGGTATTCTATAAATTTTTCCTTTCATTTTTTAATGTAATATGTCTCAGTTCTGGATGTTTTAGGTGTGGTTACCATTAAGTTTATGTAAAAAAAGTTTTATATAGTAGGCCTTTTTTTTTCTGCATGCGCCTTATCTGCATTCCCTTTTTCAGATTTGGATCTTTACTCCCTCTCATTTTTTGATTTTATTGTCTTAAATTATTCTTATTTATGCTGTGACTTCATTTCTAGGTTGCAGTAGCTGTTGTCTTCTTCTCTTTTAAAAATGTTTTTACCTTCTTTAACCATTATGCAATATTTATATATTATTCCATTCTGAATAAAAGTTACAATTTCCTGTTTTCATCTGTTAGTTATCTTACTCATAGTTTTGTATCTTTTTGTTTTCTTGTTTCAGGTAGAATAACCCCTTTCAATATTTCCCTGTAATGCAGGCCCTGTGGTGTAAAATTCCCTCAGCTTCTATATGTCTGAAAAGGTGTTTATTTCTCCTTCATATCTAAAGGAGAACTTTGCTGTATATGTTTTATTTTAATTTGTATTTATTTTTAATTAAATTTATCTGGGTGACATTAGTTAATAAAAGTATATAGATTTCAAGTGTACAATTCAATAATACACCATTTGGATATATTATTCTTGGCTGGTAATTTCTTTCTTTCAATAGTTTGAATATTTGATTCCACCCCCTTTTAGGTGGTAGAATTTCTGCTGAAAAAATCCAATGATAACCTCATGGATAGCCTTTATAGGTTATGTTCTTCTTTTCTCTAGCTGCCTTGAGAATTCTTTGTCATTAATTTTTGAAAGTTTTAATATAATGTGACTTGGAGAATACCTTTTTAGATTGAGATAATTAGGTGTTTTGTTTGCTTCTTGGATTCAAGAATCTAGTTCTTTCCACAGACTTGGAAAGTTCTCATTGACTATTTGAATAGGCTCTCTATTGCTTTCTCCCTTTCTTCTCCTTCTGAATACTCATTATTTTTATATTGTTCCTTCTGATGGACTTCTTATAGTGTTCTTTTATTTTTTCATCTCAAGATTCTCTCTTCTTCCACCTGCATTATTTCCAGATTTCTGCCTTCAATATTTCTAATTCTTTCCTCCATCTGATCATCTCTATTTTCTAAGCTCACTATTTCATTATTCATCTCTTTTATTGAGTTCTTCAGCTCTGTAAGTTCTATTGGTTCTTTTTTAATGTTTCAATCTCTTTCGTAAAGTGTTCCTTTTGTTCATTGATTTTATTTCTGAGTTCATTAAACTGCCTATCTGTTTTCTTGCATCCTGTTGAGTATTTTTCAGAAGTGTAATCTTGAATTCTCTGTCATTTATAGCAGATATTTCTATATCTTTAAGTTTATATTCTGGAGATTTTTCATTTTCTTTCTGAGCTCCCTTGTTACCTTTGTTTTTTGGTATTTGATGGATTATTTCTCTGCCTAAGCATTTATGAGAGTGAACTCTGCTTTAAAAATTTTTTCATTATTATTTCGAATGATGCCTCTTTAGCAGGTTAATAAGATTTTTTTTTTTTTTGTAATTTTATTTACAAGTAGATGCCACATAAGCCTCCTGCTCTGCCAGGCCTTCCCGATCTCTGATGTTTGGCAAAAAAAAATGCCCCTTATTTCCTGGGGAGGTGTCTCCTCTCTGACCTGGTCACTTTAGTCCCTGGACTCCACTCCCTCGAGAGAATGTAGTGGTTGATGTGATTCCAAGCCTCTGAAGTGTCCCTGCATTCCTGGTGCTGCCCAAGCAGTCAGATGCAATGTTGTGTTGCCTAAAGTATTTCATATGCCTCTGCCAGGATCAACCTCAATGGTTGGGGATTGGGTGAGTTGAGTGAGGACACAAGTGTGCCTGTGACTGTTTTCTGCCCATTCATGGTGACTGCCAGGCCTCTGTATGTCACTTCACCTCTGGGACCAATGAGAGTGTGCATCTGCCATTTAGAAAATTTTTCCTTAGTTTCTGGGGTTTCAAATTCCTTGCTCTGCAGGACAACACTAGCTGTTGCAGTTTCCCAGGGGCTCACTGCTATCTCTGGGAATGTGTGAGGAGCTGGCTTTTAAGAGGGTGGGGATATGTGTCCAGGCTCCATGACTCTGCTTTCTGCCTGGCAATGGCAGCTGCTAGAATACAGCTGTCACATCTCTGCATTTCATCTCTGTCCTAATCACTGAATTCTTCTGTAGTATACGCTGATCACTCAGGTAGGGGCTACCGAGAGTGGATGATGAAACTCATTTTTTCCCTCTTCTTGAGTCCCATAAGATCTTCCAGTCTACATCCCTGATACTCATCTCTGCTGCTCTCTCCTTCCTCCTCCCTTGCGTGACTGACTCACCCACCTCCAGATGCCCTGATGTGCAGCTCTCTCAGACATGTTTGTGTGTTAGGCTGGGAATCTTCTGTTGGATTATAACTTTTCAACTTGTTTTAGTCTCAAGGGGAGAGATAAAGGGGACTTCTCATGCTGCCATGCTTTGGGGGTCACTCCAGTCTCAATATTTTAAATATGTCAGTTTTCCCCAAAATGATCTATAGATTTCATAAAATCCCAAATAAATTCCCAGAAGGTTTTATTGAGAAATTAATCATTGATTCTAAAATTAGTATGGAAAAACAAAAGTATTACATTAGCCAGACAGCTTTGAAAAAGAGGAACAAATTTGGTGGACTCACACTTTCTGGTTTCAAACTTATTCTAAATCTACAGTTTTAAAGATGATGATCATATCTATCTAGGAAACACACACACACACACACACACACACACACACACACACACACACACAAAATCCAGAAAAAAAATACATATATATGGTGAATTGATTTTTAACAAAAGTAAAGAGATAATTCATTGAAGAAAAGGATAGTCTTTTCAATAATTTAATGGTGCTAAATTAACTGAGTATACATATGAAAAAAAATGAACCTTGATCTTTCTTCACATCATATACAAAACTAAATTCAAAATGTATCGTAGGCCTAACTGAAAAAGGTAAAAATACAAATTATCTAAATGAAACTATAGGAGAAAATCCTTGTGACTTTGAGATAGGCAAAAATTTCTTAGAGGGCACAAAAATTTTTTAATTACCCATAAAATTTAAAAAAAAGATAAATTGGATTTCATCAAAATTAAAACTTCTGCACTTTGAAGCCTAATATTAAGAAAATTAAAAGGTAAGTTCCAGACTGAGAGAAAAGATTCTCTCTATATATTGTCAAATAACTTGAATCCATAATATGGAAAAAAAATCACTTTTATGACTAAATACTAAGAAGAAAAACAACTCAATTTAGGAGAAATAATTGAACAAACACGTCACCAAAAGACATATGAATAGCAACAAAGAACAGGAACAGATTCTCAACATCATTAATCATTAGGGGACTACAAATGATAACCATAATGTGAAACCACTTCATACCCGCTAGAATGGCTAAAATTATGACTGACAAATGTTGGTGAGAATGTGGATCAGCCAGAAATCTCATATGTTGTTGGTGGGCACATGAAATGATATAACCACTTTGGAAATCAGTCTGATAATTTCTTATAAAATTAAACATATCCTTATCACATTATTCAACCATTATAATCCTAGGTACCCATCTACCAAACAAAAATGAAACATCTGCCTACAAAATGACTTGCACTTGAATTTTTATAGCCACTTTATTCATAATAACCCACAACTTGAAATGACCCCAAGACCCATAAGTAAGTGAATGGATAGATTGTAGTGCACTCATAAAATGGAATACTACTTATTAATAAAAGGAAGAAATTCCTGATACACACATAAAATGGGTAAATCTCAGAAAGATGCTGAATGAAGGAAGCCAAACAGAAAAGATTACTCTATGATTTCATTTATATGAAATTCTATAACAGCCAAACCAATATTTGATGAAGGAAATCTGATCAGTGGTTGCTTAGGGTTAGTGATTTGGATATGAGGAAAGAGAGGTGTTTGGGGGAACCACAGTGTTGTAAATTTCAGATAGCAGTGGTGATTAAACAGGTTTATACATTTGCCAAATTTATTGAACTGTACAATTAAAATGACTGCTTTTTATTTTACATAAACTATATTTAAAATCAAGTTGATAAGAAGAAAATCCAAGCAATAATAAAACAGAAATCACTGCTTTGTTTTCAAACTATACCTATCTTATTGTAGTTTTAGCAATAGCCTCCTAGGTTATAGATTCTTGCTTTCTTACCCTTAGATCAAACATCATTTGAAAGGGGGCAGCCACAAGGGAGAAATCCAAGGACTTTCTATTCTTATTGAGAACATATGTATATTATAATATATTGCATATATTATGGATATTGTTAAGGAAGGAAATTAATATTATTATATAGGAAAATAAACTATAAGAAATTATCAGCTACTGAACACCTATTAGAATCACAAAAATCCAGAACACTGACAATACCAAACACTGGTGAATATGTACAACAGTAACTCTCATCCATTGCTTATGGATATTCAAAATGGTGCAATCACATTGAAAGATAGTTTGGTTGTTTCTTAAAAAACTAAATGTACTTTTACCATAGGATCCAGTAATCACATTCCTTGGTATTTACTCAAATGTGTTGCGAACTTTTATCCACACAAAACCTGCACTAAATACTTATATCAGTTCTATTCATAATGTCCAAAACTTGGAAGCACCCAAAATGTCTTTCATTAGATGAATGGGTAAATCGTTCTTGAATTTTAATAGCAACTCTATTCATAATAGCTCACAACTTTAAATGACCCAAAGTTATTGTCTGGATGTAAACTTGTGTACGTATGGAAATGGGATATTATTTAGTGCTAAAAATAAATAATCTCTGTGTTATTAAAAGACATGGAAAACCCTATTATTACATATTATTACATTTGGTCCTAGACTCAGAGTAGATATGCTATAACTTGTATCATGAGTAGTCCTTTTATTCCTTCTCTATTTTTTATATAATTCGAAACAACTAAAATGACAATGTTGGAAATATTTTTAATTTCTCTGTTAACGTCCACCTCAGAAGCATATTTTTCCTGAAATTGTCGCCTTTAAAATGATGAATACTCTTACTTTAATTTTGTACAAATGTTAGATTTTTCAAAAAGGAAATACCAGCATCTCTTACTACATATGTATAAGCTCTCTGTTTTGCAATGGTTATATGTTTTGGATCAAAGGAAAAAGTAGCTGTTTTTCTTGCTGTTCAAAAAAACTGTGAAAAGATGAAAAAATTACTGTATATCTTTATTATTTACATGTATTTTAGGGTAGCAATCATCATTGTCTTTTTGCAGGGTGGTTTCTACTAGCTTCTGTGTTAATGTTAATATTTTTGGTAATTGTATTAAAGCAGATATTTTGAATACATTAATATTAAAAAATATGATCTCATGAAAATCTAAGTAACATTTAAAGACTGCTAACGATTCTATGGAATTAATAAATACAAGAAAACATGAAACAGCATCCTTACTCTTTAAAAAACATATTAAGAAATCATTTTTTATAGATATTAAATGCAATACAGCAAGAGAGGAAATTTGAAAAACTGAAATAAATTGTAATAATTTTTTTCTAAACAGACTTGTATAAAGCAAATTCTCATCACATAAATTTGAGATAAAGTCACCATGACTTGAAATAGATTGCATTTTTTAAAAAGTGTAATCATCTGATTTTATCTAATTTTACAATTTTTCCAGCTTTGTAGAAATATAATAGACAGTTGTTTGTATTTACATTGTAAAATTCAATGAGTTCTTTAAAATTATAGTTGGCATACAATAATATACCAGTTTCAGTTGTACAGCATAGTGATCAGAGATCCACATAAATGGCAAAGTTATCAGTCAAATAAATCTAGTAATCCTCTTTCCCCCTTACATATTTATTACAACATTATTAACCATCTTCCCCATGCTACACTCTACATCTCTGTGTCTATTCTGCAATCATCCATTTATACCTCTTAATCCCTTTGCCTTTTGTCAGCATCCCCCTAATCCTCTCCCATTTAATAGTTCTGAAAATACATTATGTAACTTTGACTTTATTTCCTCTTTTGTTGTTATTGTTTATTTTGTTCTTTAGATTCCACATGTACATGAAATCATGTGATATTTATCTTTTTCTCTCTGACCCATTTCATTCAGCGCAGTACACTCTAGGACCATCAAGGCAATATCTTTTTCCATCTCCTTCTTTTTAGTCTGTGTGCGACTTTTAATCTGAAGTGAGTCTCTTGTAGACAGCATATGAAGTGTTCTTATTTTCTTATCCATTCAGCCATTCTATCTTTTGGTTGGAGCACTTAAATCTTTTCCACTTGAGGTACTTGTTGATAGGAATGTAGCTATTACCATTCTTTATTCCTGTTTTTGATACTTTTCTTAAAGAAGTCCCTACAACATTTCCTGTAATACTGGTTTGAAGTTGATAAATTCCTTTATCATATTTTTGTCTGGGAAGCTTTTATGTGTTCTTAGATTCTAAATGATAGTTTGCTGGATAAAGTATTCTTGGTTGTAGATCCTGGATTTTCATTATATCAAATATTTTGTGTCAGTCAAGCCCCCATGACCAACATAGTCTTTTGAGAAATCAGGTGCTAAACTTATTGGTGCTTCCTTGTAAGTAACTAACTGCTATTCTCTTGATGCTTTTAAGAATTTCTCCTTGCATTTATTTATTAATTACTATTTATTTATTTATTTATTTATTATGGTAACGTTGGTTTACAAAATTCAATAAGATTCAGCTATACATTTTAACAGTAAGGCGCATATATATATATATATACACACACACACACACACACACACACACACACACATACATACATACACACATATATATACATACACACACACACACACATTATGTGTTCACCACCCATTGTTAGATTTCTTTCTATCACCACTTATTTGGCCCCTTTTACCTCGTCTACCTCTCCACTCCCAGCTCGTCTCCTACCTCTGGTAAATCACTAGTCTATTGTCCATATTCATGAGCCTCTGTATGTTTGTCCTGTTCATCTGTTGCTTTTATGTTTATACCACACATATAAGTGATATCATGCAATTTTCAACTTTTCCCGTCTAGCTTATTTTGCTTAGCATGATTATCTCGAGATCCACCCATGTCACAACAAATGGCAGTATTTCATCTCTTCTTAAGGCTGAGTAATATTTCATTGTATGTACGTACCACAGCTTCTTTAGCCAATTCTTTATCATAGGACACTTCAGTTGCTTCTATATCCTGGCCAGCATGAATGATGCTGCTATGAACATCAGTGTGCAAGTATCTTTTTGGGCATGGGCTTTCAAGTCTTTGGGGTTAATACCCAGCAGAGAGATTGCTGGATCATATGGTAGATCAATTCTCAGTTTTCTGAGGAAACTCCATACTGTTTTCCACAGTGGCTTTACCAATTTGCATCTCACCAGCAGTGTATGAGGGTTACATTTTCTCTGCATCCTCTCCAATATTTGTTATTACGTGTCCTGTTGATGATAGCTATTCTAACAGGTGTGAGGTGGTTTTGAATTGTATTTCCCTAATAGCTAGATTTTGAGCATCTTTTCATATGTTTGTTTGCCATTTGTATGTCTTCTAGGGAGAATTGTCTGTTCAGTTCCTCTGCCCATTTTTTGATTGGATTGTTTTCTTTTCTTTCTTTTTCTTTTTCTTTCTTTCTTTCTTTTTTTTTGTCATTGAGTTGTATGAGTTCTTTCTATAATTTGAATATGAGGCCCTTAGCGGAGGTGTTGCTTGCAGATATATTTTCCCATTCAGAAGGATGTTTCTTTACATTGTTGATTTTTTTTTTTTTTTTTTTTTTTTTTGCTGTACAGAACCTTTTTAATTGGATGTAGTTCCATTCATTTATTTTAGCTTTTATTTCTCTTGACTTTGAGGTCAAATTCATAAAACCTTTCTTAAGTCAAAGGACCTTGAATTTAGTTCCTATGTTCCTCTATGCGTTTTGTTGTTTCTAGCCTTATATTCAAGTTCTTAATCAATTTTGAGCTAATTTTGTAAGTGGTGATAGATAACATTTTAGATTCATTCTTTTGCAGGTGGCTTTCCAGTTTTCCCAGCACCATTTATTGAAGAGGATTTCTTTTCCCCACTGCATGGTTTTGGCTTTTTCGTCAAAAATTATTTGCCCATATAAATATGGGGTTTCTTCTGGACTCTTTATTCCCTTCCATTGGTCCATGTATCTCTTTTTCTGCCAATACCATGACATTTTGATTATTGTTGTTTTGTAGTTTAATTTGAAGTCAGGCAGAATGATGCCTCAAGTCTCATTCATTTCCCCAGGATGGCTTTGGCGATTCTGGGTCTTCTGTGCTGCCATAAAAATATGATGTTTTGTTCTATTTCTTTAAAAAAATCCCGATTGAATTTTTGGTGGGGATTGCATTAAATCTGTATAATGCTTTAGGTAATAAGTTCATTTTAACTATGTTGATTCTTCCCATCTAAGAACACAGAATATCTTTTCTTTTTTTGTATCTTCTTTGATTTCTTTTAATAGAGTCTTATAGTTTTCATTATATTGGTCCTTCACATGTTTTGTTAGATTTATTCCTAGGTAATTTATTCTTTTTGTTGCAATTTTAACAGGAATTATTTTTTTTTCTATTTCTTTTTCTGACACTCCATTATAAGAGAATAAGAATGCTATGGGATTTTGAACATTGATTTTTGTATCCAGAAACTTTAGCATATTTGCTTATTGTTCTAGCTATGCTCCTGTGGAGTTTTAAGGGTTTTCTATATAATTATGTCATTCACAAATAGTGACAGTTTGACATCTTCATTTCCCGTTTGGATGCCTTTTATATTTTTCTCTTGCCTGATAGCACTTGCTAGGACCTCCAATGTTATATTGTATAACTGTGGTGATAGTGGACAGACTTGCCTTTTTCTTGATCTTTGAGGGAAGGTTTTTAATTTTTCACCACTAAGTATAATGTTGCCTGAGGATCTGTCATATATGGCCTTTATTATGTTAAGGTATTTTCCTTCTATATCTATTTTGTTAAGTGTTTTGATCATAAATGGATGCTGTATCTTGTTCAAGAGTTTTTCTACATCTATTAATATAATCATATGATTCTTATTTTTTGAATTTGTTTCTGTGGTATATCACATTAATCAATTTGCATATGTTGAATCATTCCTGCGCTCATGGACTGAAGCCCACTGAATTGTGGTGTATCATGTTTTTAATATGTTGCTATATTCAGGTTGCTAGTATCACATTTAGGATATTCACGTCTTTTTTATGAGAGATATTGGTCTATAGCTTTCTTTCTTTGTGTTCTATTTACTAGATTTTAGTATCAGGCTAATTTTGGCCTTTTACAATGAGTTGGAAAGTATTTCTTTCTCTTTGATTTTTTGGAAGCATTTGAGGAGAAAGGTACTAAATCTTTTTGAATGTTTAGTAGAATTCACTGGTGAAGTCATGTGGTCCTGGACTTTTACTTTTTGGTAAGTTTTTGATGATTGTTTCAACTTCAGTACTGCTGACTGGTCTATTTAGATTTTCCAGTTCTTGATTCAGTCTAGGAAGATTGTATTTTTCTAAGTACTGGTCTATTTCTTCTAGGTTATTAAATTTGGTGTTATATACTTTTTCTTATTATTCTTGTATGATCCTTTATATTTCCATGGTGTCAGTCTTAATTTCCCATCTTTCATCCCTGATTTTGTTTATTTATGTCCTTTCTCTTCTTTCTTTAGTGAGTCTAGCCAGGGGTTTGTCAATTTTATTAAACTTCTCAAAGAACCAGCTCTTTGTTGAATGTATTTTTCTATCTTTTTTTTTTTTGGTTTGTTTTCAGTTTCACTTATTTCTGTTCTAATTTTGATTATTTCTCCCATCCTGCTGACTTTAGCTTCATTTACTCTTCCTTTTCTAGTTTTTAAAGATCAAGCATTAGGTTTTTATTTGGGGCTTGTTCTTGTTTTCTGAGGTAGGCTTGTATTGATATGAATTTTCCTCTTATGATTGCTTTTGCCATATCCCAAAAGTTTTAATATGTTGTACTATCATTATCATTTGTTTTTATGTATTTCTTGATCTCTCTTTTTTTTCCCTTCTTGGACCCAGTTATTCTACAGCAGCATGTTGTTTAATCTCCATGCATTTGTGGTTATTCCTGCTTTCTTCTTATATTTGATCTCTACTTTTAAAGTGTTATGATCTGAGAATATGGTTAGTATTACTTTAATAATTTTATGCTTGTTGAGGCTATCTCTGTGTCCCAGTATGAGGTCAATCCTTTGGAATATTTCATGTGCACTAGAGAAGAATGTTCCATGTTCATAGAGAATGTTCCATGTTCATAGGGAAGAATGTATAAGCAGCTGTTTTGGGATGAAAGGCTTTGTAAATGTCAATTATATCTAGTTGATCTAATGTGTCATTTAAGGATGTGATTTCCTTATTGATTTTCTGTTTAGATGAGCTATCCATATCCGACAGTGCGGTATTTATGTCTCCTAGTATGATAGTGTTTTGGTCTGTTTTTCCTTTTAGTTCTGTTAGCAATTGCTTTATATATTTTGGTGCTCTCTGATTGGGAGCACAGATATTAGTAAGTGTTATGTCTTCTTGGTGCATCATTCCCTTTATCTTTATGAAGTGTCCCTCAGTATCTTTCTGTACCTTTTTTTATTTTGAAGTCTATTTCGTCTGACATTAATACCACTATTCCCTCTTTTCTCCGAATGCCATTTGCTTGAAATATCATTTTCCACCCTTTCACTTTGAGTCTATATTTGTCTTTTGAATTTAGATGTGTCTTCTGGAGGCAGCTTACTTTTGAGTTTTGTTTTGTTATCCAGTCTCCAACTCTGTGTGTTTTTATTGGTGAGTTCAGTCCATTCACATTTAGTGTGATTATTGAAATATGAGGTTTTCCAATAGCTATTTTATCTTTTGCTTTCTAGTACCTCAGTGTTTCCATTGTTTCCTCGTCTTTATGTGTCTTTTATTTTATTTTAATTTTCACTGGGTTTTCTGGATTTTCTCTCTGGTCCTTCTTATTTTATGTTATATACTCCACTTCTGAATCTTTGGTGTGTGTTTACCATTACGAAAATGTAGAAAACAGTTATATATAGTAGTCCATTTTCTTTTGCATGTGCATATCTCTATTCCCTTTTGCGAATTTGGATCTTTGAATCCTCCCCTTTTCTATCATTGTTGTCTGAACTTGTCCCTATGTGTGCTGAATGTTCATTAATATCTTGTTGTAACAAATCTCTTCTTATTGTTTAAGCTTATAAGAATCGCACTCCTCTGCTTCTCTTTGCCTGCTACTTGCTGTACTCCTAATTATGTATTTTCTTTTCCACTTTGTTTTGGGTGAGCTGACCCCTTTCTATATTTCCTGTGATGAAGACCTCGTAATGGAGTATTCCCTCAATTTTTTGTATTTCTTCTTTATATCTAAAGGAGGGCTTAGTTGGATACATTATTCTTGGTTGGTAGTTTCTTTCATTTAATAGTTTGAATATTTGATTCTACTCCTTTCTGGCTTGTAAGATTTGTGCTGAGAAGTCTGATGGTAATCTAATGAGTTTTCATTTATAGATTACTGTCTACTTTTCCCTGGCTGCCCTGAGAATTCTGTCTTTGTCATTGATTTTTAATAATTTTAATGCAATTTGTTTTGGAGAAGATCTTTTCATGTTGGGATAATTGAGTGTTTTGTTGACTTTTTGAATTCCAAGCTCAAGCTCATTCCTTAGATTTGGGAAATTCTCATCAACTATTTGTCTGAAATGCTTTTGAATCCCTGATCCCTTTCCTCTATTTTGATAATGTCCATTATTCTTATGTTTCCTCTCCTGATGGTATCAGGTAGTTCTTGTATTCCTCTTTTATTATTTTTCATTCTTCGGTTTCTTTCTTCTTCCTTCTGATTGATTTCTAGATTTCTCTGTCTTTGATATCACTGATCCTTTCCTCCATTTGGTTAACTCTATTTCCCAAGGTTCTATTTCATTTTTCAACTCTTGAAGTGTGTTTTTAAGCTCCAGAACTTCTATTTGGTTATTTTTGAGGGTTTCAATCTCCTTGCTAGAGAACTCATTCTGCTCATCTAGTTGTTTTTCAATTCCTGAAATTGTTGATATGACTTCTTTCGGATATTATTGAGTTTTTTTCAGAAGTACCATCCTGAATTCTCTGTCATTTAAGTTGCATATTTCTAAGTATGTAAGCTTATTTTCTGGAAATTTTTTCTTTCTTTCTGGGATGCCTTATCACCTTAGTTGTTCATGATGTTTAATGGACTATTTCTTCTCCTGGGCATTAGTCTGCTTTTTTTTTTTCAGGAAGATTTATTATATAAATGTCTGTTCTTATCCTGTTGCAAAGAAGGCCTTTTTCTTTTATTTTCCAATAGGTGGTATCTAAGCCTCTTTGATTCCTGCTTTATGTAAATTCTTAATAATGCTTTTTCTTTCTTATAGGTATTCAATCTTGTCGCTACCCTCAGTACCTGTCAGTGTTAGCGACACTTTCTGAAGCATTTGCTAAGATTCCCCTGGGGCTTTTCAGTGTTCCATCTTGGAGGATATGAGCAAAGGTTCCTCTGGGTTGTGGGATGTGTGCTTGAGCTCAACCTCATGGTTTGCAGCCATGGCTGGTAGTAATCACCTATTATTTCTCTTCCATCTCCATTTATCTGCTTTCTGCCCTGATGCCTGGCACTGTCACCGGCCATGTGAAGCTCACGGCTCTCCCAGGCAGGGTTGTTTAGGGAACCCACCACACTTTCTTTCCTCTTCATCCTCTTGCAAGGGAGCTCCAGCTTCTAGAAGAAGCTCCTTTGTTTCTCTCAGTCTACTGCTGGACCTCTGGGCTTCTGTTATTGGTAACTCATATATGTATATCCCAAGCTCAGATGTGCTGGTGTGCAATTTGGGTGTTTTATGTTGAGTTTTAGATGTTCAGCTTATTGTTGTTTCAAGAGGAGAGATCTGGGGATGTCTGTTACTCTACCACATTTCTGATATCACTCCATGCCATTTGGATTATTGACGATTTGTAGTATAAATTGATGTTAGGCAGAGTGATTTCTGGCCTTGTTCTTATTATTCAGGACCACTTTGGCTATTCAGGGACTTTTCCATAAAAATCTGATCATTTTTTGCTCTATTTCTTTAAAAATTGCTTTTAAGATTTTGATGGAATTGCATTAAATCTGTATAATGCTTTGGGTAATAAAGTTATTTTAACTATGCTGATTCTTCCAATCCATTTCTTTGTTTCTCCTTCAATTTCTTTTAATAATGTCTTATAGCTTTCAGTCTTAGGTCCTTCACATACTTTGTTAGGTTTACTCCTAAGTATTTTATTCTTGTTGCAATTGCAAAAGGAATTGATTTTTTTTTTCTTCTTGAAAATTTATTGTTAGAATATAGGAACAGTATGGATTTTTGTACATTGATTTTATATCCTGAAACTTTACTGTATTTGTTTATTGTTTCTAATAGTTTTTTACTGAAGTCTTTAGAATTTTCTATGTAGAGACTTATGTCATCTGTAAGAAGTGATAGTTTGACCTCTTTCTTCTCTATTTGAATGCCTTTTATTGCTTTCTCTTGCCTGATTTTTCTAACTAGGACTTCCAATACTATATTGAATAATAGCAGGGATAGCTGGCAGCTTTGTTTTTTTCCCAATCTTAGAAGAAAGATTTTTGTTTTTTTTCTTCATTAATTCTGATGTTTGCTGAGGGTTTGTCATATATGGCCTTTATTACATTGAGGTAATTTCATTCTACACTCATTTTATTAAGTATTTTAATCATAAATGCATGCTGTATCCCATCAAATGCTTTTTCTGCATCTATTGATATGATCATATGATTTTATCATTTATTTTGTTTATGTGGTGTATCATGTTGTTCAATTTGCATACATTAAACCATCCTTGTGCCCCTGGGTGTGGCCTACTTGATCATGTTGTATATGATGTTGTATTCAATGTGCTGGCATTTTATTTAGGATAACATTTCTTTTACAAACACATTAGTGACAGAGTAGTAGAGGTTAATCTATTCTTGTTTTTACTGACTTGAGGCAATGTTACATGTGATTCTTTTTGAAAAACATATTATTTAAATTGTATAGTGGGATATTTCACTATACTGATCAAATTCTTCAGTTTCTAAAACTGGCTTCTAAATTGTTAAGTCAATACTGAAACACGATAATTCTCATACTTATAGTTGGCTCAAAATATTTCTATATCAATCTGTCATATATTAAAGACCATCTGGTACTACAGTCTATATTATAACATTTTTATTTAGGTTTTGTTAAGATAATTTTTTTTCTAAAAAAATAATTTTGCTGGTCATCTTATTTTCATCCTAGAGCATTATGAAGTAACTAAGTCAGTAAATACTCCTTAGTCACAGTTCTCATAAATTAAACATTCTAATTAAGTAATCTTTCAATCTATAATATTTGGATCATAAGCAATCTCTTTTAAGATGTAATGGTGAAAAATGATGGAAAATATACTATCCACATTCAAAACTCAAGCTGCTGCCATAAACTTATAGTTCCTTTATAAATTCTTATTGTCCAGTAGATGTTTCTGTACTCCCTAGCCTTGAATGCCTCCCAGGGAAGAAAAAGAAGGACATGGAAAAGAAGAAATGAACAAATAGAGGGAGAAAAAGCAATACACTAAGAAAAGATTAGTAGAGTACCACTAAAAATTTCTCAGACAATCCAAAATTCCAAACCTACCTCTGTATTTTAACTAGTATATTTTTAATCTTTCAACAAACATACACACATGCACATGGTGATTTGACCCCTTTAAACAATAAACCAAAGTAAACTAAGGGAATATATTTATAGTTAGTAGCACATTTTAGCATTAATTCTTTAGTGAATACATTCTCCCCAATTAGGTAAAATTGTCCATTATTGTCTTTGTGTATGAGACAGCAAGGCACTACAGTGTATTAATGTGCAATAAGCAGCCCAGGGCTTAGGAGTCAATTCCAGGATTGCTCAGAAATGCCTTTTATTAATACCTGTCATTACTTGGGAACTACATGACTGAGTTCAACTCCTTTTCATTTCTATTTTAGTCTTTCTAAATGTACTGTAGATAATAAATACATTGTGGTGGTCAAGTGTTTTAAAAGTTATAAAACTAATTCTCTTAAATAATTTTTAAAATGACATTTTTATTTATTAAGTTGGCATGAACCATGTTGCTAAATTGCTTTTAATATGATAATGCTTGCAGTTTACTATAAGTGCGGTTTGTCAGTGGAGTGTACATGAATATTTCATCCAGCAAAGGCCAGGATTCTGTGACTATAAATGGACCTGTTCTAACAACAGTAGACAGATGCTTGTGTTTCAAAGCAAATGGCCTAGTATTAATAGTTGGTTAAAGGCTTAGGGCAAAGCAGAGATATGGGAGGTGTGTACACACCTGCATACACCCAGGTGTCTATGTTATTTGTAGAAAGTCATTATTTTAAGCATTGGAGAAGTTGGGAAGGCAGCACAAATGTCAGCCATAGCTGTGACTTAGACTATGTTACTCTGTAGCATTCGACTGTACTTTTACTTCTCTTGCACAATTTCTATTTCAGAAAAGAGCTTCTGTCTTTTGCTCCAACTACAAGTACACCTTTAAATCTTAATCAAATTGTACATAAATCATCAAAGGGCTTAAATAGGCTGTATGGTTTATGTATTGCCACAAGCAAATTAATTAACTAATGCAGTTTTTTTTTATTTTTTCTTTCTTCAACATTATCACATGATGTGTATTGGGTATAATGTCACCAAGATGAAATGACTTGTATCAAAATGAAGTAAGAGTGAATACTGTCCTTATTGTATGTACTTCCACTAAACTCTTATAGTCTGAAATCTTCCCTGCTCTACCCATTTGATAATGACTGTTAAAGACTTATGTATTGCTCGGCACATTTTTGTATTAATTTTGTATTTCTTCTTTTTTGTTCTAGGTTATATAGAAGGAGAAAAATATTTTTTTAAACTAGTTTGAATCTAGTAACTTGGGGCACTACTTAGGTAAATTGTGTATTTTTTTTCTTTCAAGCAATGTACCTAAATAGAATATTAATATTTGACATTAAAAATTGACTCAAAATAAATTCCTAACCCTGTCAGAAGCATGGCAACTTGATGATTTTCCCTGGGTCTCTCTCCTTGAAATAATAACAAGTTGAACATCTACAACTCAACAAATAATACCCAACCCGCACACAAGCACATCTGAGAGATCTGAGCATCAAAGCATCAGAAGGTTGGAATCGCACAAATCTGAGGGGTAGATTGGGAGAACAAAGGAGCTATCATTCACAACTGGAACTCTCTGCAGGAAGAGGAGGAGGGGAAATTTCATGGCCAGTTCCATGAACAGTGCTGTCTGAGTGATCAGCAAGTTCCACACAACAGAATCCAAGGATAGGGTAGAGAGTTGAGTGGGGACTGAGTGTGGAGGGGCGGCAGTTGTGTTTTAGTAGCCACCGTTGCAAAGCAAGAGGTTGAGTCACGGAGCCTGGTCATGCCCCTCCCCCACCAGCCCAGAGTGTGCCCTCCCTTCACCCCATATCCTCTCAGAGCTAACACCACCAACTCCCGGAGAAATTTGCACAACCGTTAGAGAAACGTACACCACAACCAGTACCAGAAACAGGCACAGTAATATCTAAGCAAGACAACTGAAACCTGGAGGCAACACTATGGGAAGGAAAGCAGCCACATACCCATGCTGTTCCAGATTGACCTTTGCTCAACCCAGTCAGGCTGAGTAAGAAGGAAGCAGTGGAACATTACATCTGACTGTTGGAGCAGTAACAGGACTTCACTGCCTCTTTAAAGTCCGAGACCTCCACTGCCCTTCACAGTATTTCATGGAGGTGGAGCCCTGGAACAGAGCTCACTTGATTTCAGAGAAAGTATACAACCAACCAGAGAGAAGGGGCATTTTTAGCCTCAAAGCAGAGACCCAAGAATCTTGGATGCCACCTACTGGAAATCAAAAAGAAAAAAAAAAAAAACCCTTCTTATCAACCTGTTAGAAAGATTACCACATAACATATTTCCTTTTGAAAAAAAAAGCAGAGTGCACTCCCATTAAAGCACAGGAAGAGAACTAGTCCATCAAACACCATGAACAATCAAGGGGACAAGACAACTCAGAAAGAAAGAAAAACCTCCAGAAAATAAGCATAAAGACATAGAAATTTAAATGACAGGGAATTCGGAGTTGCATGTCTGAAAAAACTCAAAGAAATACTAGAAAAACCTAATTGACATTTCCAAGGACTTTGAATCAAAATAGATTAAGAAAATGATTTTTTTAGCGAGGAGATTGAGACCCTAAAATGGAAGCAAATAGAACTTCTAGAGATGAAGACACCCTGAAATAGCAAGTTTGAGAAATAGAGTTGACCAAATAGAGGAAAGCATCAGTGATATCGAAGGGCTGTACATTAGAAATAAGCTACCTTAGTTGATCTGGGAAAGGAAATTGGCTGGATATGTGTGTGTGTATGTATGTATGTATGTATGTATGTGTGTGTGTATACATATACACACACATACATATATATGTATATATATGTATATATATTATATATTCATACATACATACATACATACACACACATAACTATACTATAAATAAATTTAATGATAACCACACTCCATAATCCAAAACTGAGAGATATAGCAAAAGACATGAGAGAACAAAAGAAAATTCCACAAAACATCACTAAATTAAAATAATGGACAGAAACATAAGGGCAAAGGAAATATAGAGAAAATAAGCTACCCTAAAACAAACAAAAAATGGCTATAGGAAAACTTCATATTTCAATAATAACCCTAGTGTAAGTGGACTGAACTCACTAATAAAAAGGAGCAAAGTAGCAGATTCGATCAAAAAAAACAAAACCCAACTATATGCTACCTTCAAAAGACACATCTCAGCTGCAAGGATAAATATAAACTCAAAGTGAAAAGGTGGAAAACGACATTCCAAGCAAATAACATCCAGAGAAAAGTGGGTGTAGCTTTACTTATATCTGATGAAATACACTTCAAAATAAAAAGGGTAAAGAGAGACAGTGATGGGCACTTCATAATGATAAAGGGAACCATGCATCAAGAAGAACACATTAATATTTATGCTCCCAATCAGGGAGCACCAAAATATATAATACATCTACTAACAGAACTAAAGGGAGAAACTGACAAAAAACACAATCATAGTAGAGGACTTAAGTACCCCACTGTTAGGGAGGGATAGATTATCCAAACAGAAAATCAATAAGGAAATAACATTTTTAAATAATACATTACACCAAATGGACATAATCAACATTTACAGAGCTTTTCATCCCAGAACAGCAGCTTATACATTCTTCTCTAGTGCACATGGAACATTCTTGAGGATAGACCAAATGTTGGGACACAAAACTAGCCTCAACTAATTTAAGAAGACTGAAATTATACCAAGCATATTGTCTGACCATAATGCTTTGAAACTGGAGATCAACTGTTAAAAGAAAGTGGGAAGAACCACAAAACGTGGAGATTAAATAACATGCTACTGAAGAATGACTTGGTCATAGAAGAACCAAAATATACATAGAAACAAATGAGAATGAAAGTATAACATATCAAATCTTTTGGGACACAGCAAAAGTAATAATAAGAGGAAAGTTCATATCATTACAGGCCTATCTCAAGAAAGAAGAACGATCCCGAATAACCAACCTAACACTACATCTTAAAAAAATAAACATAAAAAGAAGAAAAATTGAAGCCCAAGGTAAGCAGAAGAAGGAAATAAGAAAAAAATAGAGCATGATCAAATGAAATTGAAAACAAACAAAAAATAGAAAAAAATGAGTGTAACAAAGAGTTGATTCTTTGATAAGAGTAATAAAATTCACAAAACCCTGGCTAGACTCAGTAAGGAAAAAAGAGAAAAGACAAATAAACAAAATCAGGAATGAAAGAGATATTATCCAATCGTCTGTTGATGGGCATTTAGGTTGCTTCCATATCTTGGCTATTGTAAATTGTGCTGCCATGAATATTGAGGTGCATAGATCTTTACAAATTATTGTTTTGGTTTTCTTTGGATAAATACCCAAAAGTACAATTGCTGGGTCAAAAGTATATCCATTTTTTTAAAATTTATTTTTTAATTAATTTTTATTATGGTGACATGGGTTAACAAAATCCAATGTTTCAGGTGTACAATTTAACAGTAAAGTAAAATTACGTGATGCATTGTGTGTTCACTGCCTACAAGTAAATTTCGTTCTGTCACCACATATTTTACCACTTTTACTCATCTACCTCCCCCTCTCCCTTCCTCCTCCACCCTCTGGTAACTGCTAGTCCACTGTCCATGTCTGAGTCTCTCTGCTTGTTTGTCCTGTTTGTTTATTGCTTTTAGGTTTATATCCCACATATAAATGACATTATGTGGTTTTCAACTTTTTATGTCTGGCTTATTCCACTTAGCATGATTATCTCAAGATCTATCCACACTGTCACAAATGGCAACATTGCATCTCTTCTTATGGCTGAATAACATTCCATTGCATATGTGTACCATAAATTATCTAATAGATTATCCAAATAGATTATCCAATCCATTTTTAATTTTTTGGGAAATCTTCAGACTGTTTTCCATAGCAGCTGTACCAATTTGCAATCCTACCAACAATATATGAGGGTACCCTTTTCTTCACATCCTCACCAACATTTGTTCTTTGATTTACTGATGATAATCATTCTGACAGGTATAAAGTGAAAACTCATTGTGGTTTTAATTTGCATTTCTCTGATGATTAGTGACCTTAAGTACTTTCTCTTATGTCTATTGGCCATCTGTATTTTCTTTTTGGAGAAGTATCTGTTCTGGTCTTCTGCCCATTTTTTTAATTGGATTTTTGTTGTTGTTATTGTTGTTGAGTTGTATGAATTCTATATATATTTTGGATATTAACCTCTTATTAGATATATCATTAGTGAATATCTTCTCCCAATCAGTTGGTTGTATTTTTGTTTCATTGATGATTTCCTTTGCTGTACAAAAACTTCTTAGTTTGATGTTGTCCCATTTAAGGAAATATATTCTTAAAATTCATGTGCCAATTCTTACTTGTGATCTAAGGACAGATCCAGGGAAACTAATACTTCAGTTATTAAAACATGTTGTCCAATTGATAGTACCGTAACTAAAGTAAATTTAGGGTGATTTGTGAAATATGCTTATGTATTTTCATCATTAGGACTTACAAATATAAGAATACAAAATAGATTGGACATAATAACTTTCCTTTTTTTCCCTACTTTACCTGAAGTGCACATAAATACCATAAGATAAAGTAACATTTGAAAATGATAGTGTCTGCTTCTAACCTCAAAAAAATTTTAAACAAACTATAAAGAAAAAGAAAAAGAGATGTTATGACTTTGTGAATGATAGACCACTCTATTTCCTGTAATAAAGAAGAAAACTCAGAAATGTAGTATGCATAGTATGCATCTATAATTCTTCCCTGTATAATTAAATATTTAGCCATATTCTGAATAGATAACATTAATTTGAATGTGTTATCTTTTCTTTTAAAATAACAGTACAGTTTTTAAGAATAATGGTGGAAAGTATGTTATCCAGTGTTCCTATTTCTCACTTTGCCACTAACTAAGTTACCTTAGTCACTTCACCTCTCTAAGCATCAACGTCTTCATCTCTGAAAAAAAAGTGATGTGAATTTAAACATCTCTAAGGTTCCCTTTACTTCTATTACATTTATAATTTTATTCAAGTCATCTTAATACTGGCAATAACTGAGTATTTAAAAATGCAGCATTTAATACTTCATATACACAACATTTTCAATGACTGTGAGTTGATACCTATGTGCAGTAGAAAAAATTGATTTTCTATTTTTCCAAGTATCTCATAGTATTGTTTTGAGGAAAATAAGTATTTAAGTTATCAATACTTGGCATTCAGATCTCAATTATAGAAGGCATACGAAAATTTCAAAATATTGTGCCAGACCCTTTAATTAATTTGGAAAAAAAAACAATAGTAGGATAAGTTAATGTGAGATATATGTTTATTTTATCAAAAGATTTTTAGTTTTCTATGCTGCAAAACAAATTATCAGAAAATTAATGAATTAAAACCACACATTTATTATTTCATAACTTCAGTGGGTTTGGTATCCAGGCAGAACATATCTGAGTCCTTGGAACTGGTGTAATCAAGATGTCAGTCAAGGCTGGATTTTCATCTGGAGGTTTGAAGAAGTAAGTCTGCTTCCAAGTACCTTAGGTTATTGACAGAATTCATTTCCTTATGGCTATAGGACTCATCAAAGCTTGCTCTTTCAAAGCCAACAAGGAAAACAAGGCCCTAGAGCAAGTCTGCTAGCAAGATAGAGTTTTATATAACATAACACAGTGATGGGAGTGATGTTCTACAACCTTCGACATATTTTGTTGATTAGAACAAAGTCATTAGTCTTACCCACACTCAAAGTGAGGGAATTATTCATAAACACCAGGAAGCAAGTATCATAGAAGCTACCTATAAGTCTGTTCACCATGTGGAAAACATAAGCATTCAAATTGCGCTCATTATAATTTCTTGTCTTCTGTATCTTTTTTCTCATCCTCTCTTTTAAACTCTCTCTTCCTTCTCCCCCTCATCCACCCCATTCCTCATCTTCATCCTCCTCTTCCTCCTCCTCCTTCTTCTTCTCTCTCTCTCGTTTCCTTTTACTAAAACTGATCATTGTGATGAATTGTTCAGACGCTCTATACACATGTGAAAGGTAAACAGCTATGTTAGTGATGCTGCACAATCTCAATTGTAGGTACATAACCTTAAGACAAAAACTGTCCCTCCTGCTTTACCAGAACAGTATCTAGTAATGAATTCTGTGATAATATCTCAAATGTTTTTACTACTGCCTATGTAATTATGTGAAAAATCCCCTGCTGAAAATTCGACCCTGGACTTTAACCAAGTGAAAGATTCAAGTCAAGATTGATTTTACAAGAAATATAGTGGAGTGAGAGATGTCTCCATATCTCTCCTCTTGAAACAACAATAAGCTGAATATCTAAAACTCAACAAAATCTCCCAAATTGCACACCAGCATGTCTGAGTGTGGGATCAGTGCATAAGAGCTACCACAGGTCAGAAACTTGGGTGTTGGGTGGTGGACTGGGAGAAATAAAGAAGATGCCTCTTGCAAGCATCAGAGGTCCCTGTAGGAGGAGGAGCAGGGGAGAAGATGCAGCAAGTTCCCTGAACAGCCCTGCCTGGGAGTGCCGTGAGCTACATGCAGCTGGCAGCAGAGCCCGCTCATCATGGAGAAAGCAGAGAAGCAGGATGGCAGAGAAACAACAATTGACTATTACCAGTCACGGTTCAAAAACTGAGGATGAACTGCAGCACTCAACGTCAAACTCAGAGGGACCTCCCCAATACCCTCTGAGACCAATCACCTCAGAACCAAGGGGAATCTGAGCAAACGTTAATGAAACCGCTACTAACACTAACAAGAACTGAGACTGAGAGTAGTGAGCATGATTAAATATCTACAAGAAAATTAAAAAAAAAACATTATTTAGGCTTTATATAAAGCAGTGGTCCAAGAGTCTTAGGTGCCATCTATTGGAAACCAAAATAAAAACACCTTTTTGCAGCAGGCTAAAGAGACACCTTTATATAATAAATTTTTTCCTGAAAAAAAAAGTATAATACATTTACATTAATGCCTAGGAGGAGAAATAGTCCATTAAACACTATGAATAGCAAGATAACAAGGCATTTCAGAAAGAGAGAAAATTCTCCAGAAAAGAAGCATACAGACATAGAAATATATGACTTAAATGACAGAGAAATCAGGATGGTACTTCTGAAAAAACTCAGTTAGTTCCAAAACAAGTCATATCAACAATTTCAGGAATTGAGAAAACACCTAAATGAGTAGAGTGGGGAGATTGAAACCCTCAAAAAGAATCAAATAGATCTTCTGGAGATCAATAACACACTGAAAAAGATGAAGAATGAAATAGCAAGCTTGGGAAAGAGAGTCAACCAAATGGAGGAAAGGGTCAGTGATATCGAAGACAGAAATCTAGAAACAAATCAGAAGGAAGAAGAGAAAAATTGAAGAATGAAATATAATGAAAGAGAAATACAAGAACTAGCTGATACCATCAGAAGTGGAAACATAAGAATAACGGGGATTATCGAAGGTGAGGAAAAAGCAGGGACTAGAAAGCATTTTCAGACAAATAGTTGATGAGAATTTCTCAAATCTAAAGAATGAGCTGGAGCTTGGAATTCAAGAAGTCAACAGAACACTCAATTATCTAAACCCAAAAAAAGATTTCATCTAGACACATTTTATTAAAATCATCAAAAATCAATGACAAAGACAGAATTCTCAGGGCAGTCAGGGAGAAGAAAATGATAACTTAAAATGAAAACCCATTGGATTATCTTTGGACTTCTCTGCACAGAGCTTACAAGCCAGAAAGGAATGGAATCAAATATTCAAAATATTAAGTGAAAGGAACTACCAGCCTAGGATAACGTATCCAGCTAAGCTTTCCTTTAGATATGAAGGAAAAATTAAGACCTTTCCAGACATATGAAAATTGAAAGAATTCTCCACTACGAGGCATGCACTGTAGGAAATACTGAAAGGGCTCAGCTCACCTAAAACAAAATGACAACAACAACAACAACAACAACAACAACAACAACAAAAGCCAACATAACTAGGAATAAGGTGACAATCAGGCAAATAGAATCAGAGGAATGCAACCCTTACTAAGAACAGGGCTATATACCATAAGAAGAGAATTGCTATAGCAAGATAGTAATGAACATTCAACACAGATAGGGACAAATAGACACAACAATGACAGAAAAAGGGGGATTCATATATCCAAATTCTCAAAGGGGAATAAAGATAAGGCACATGCAGAAGAATGGAACACTGTATATAAATAACTATCATATGCATATTCATAATGGTAACAACACATCAAAGTTTCAGAAGTATATAACATAACACAAGAAGAACCAGAGGCAAAACCAACAAAAGCTAACAGAAATAAAGAAAAACATAAACACAAGGACAAAGAAGCAATAGAAACACCAAGTTACCAGAAAGTAGAAGATAAAATGGCTATAAGAAGACTTCATATTTCAATAATCACCCTGAATGTAAATGGATCGAACTCACCAATAAAAAGGCACAGAGTTGCAGATTAGATCAAAAAACAAAACTCAATCATATGTTGCCTTCAGGAGACACATCTCAGTTCCAAAGACAAATATAGATTTCAAGTGAAAGGGTGAAAATTGATATTCCAAGCAAATGGCCTTTAAAGAAAAGCAAAAGTAGCAGAACTAATATAAGATGAAATAGACTTCAAAATGAAAAAGGTAAAGAAATAGGGACACTTCATAACGATAAAGGGAATCATGCACCAAGAAGACATAACACTTATTAATGTCTATGCTCACAACCAGGGAGTCCTGAAGTAAGGAATGCAATTACTAACAGAACTAAAGGGAGAAACAGATCAAAATACTATCGTAGTAGGAGACCTAAGTGCCCCAAATCATCCAAACATAAAATCAATAAGGAAATAACATCCTAAATGACACATTAGACCAACTGGTCATAATTGACATTTACAGAGCCTTCCATCCCAAAACAGCTTCTTATGCATTCTTCACTATGCACATGGAAGATTCTCAAGGGATGACGACATATCAGGATGCAGAATTAGCCTCAACATATACAAAAGGGTTGAAATCATACCAACCATATTCTCTGACCATAATACTTTGAAAGTAGAGATCAACTACAAAAAGAAAGTGGGAAGAACCACAAATGCATGGAGGAGATTAAATAACATGCTACTGAAGAATAACTGGGTTAGTGAAGAAATAAAAAGCGAGATCAAGAGGTATATAAGAACAAGTGATAATGATAGAACAACATTTCAAAACATTTGGGACACAGAAAAAGTGTTCATAAGAAGATAGTTCATATCATAACAGGCCTATCTCCAGAAAAAAGAATGAGCCCAAATAAACAACCTAATGCTTCATCTAAAAAAAAAAAAAAAAAAAAAAAACTAGAAAAGAAAGAAAAAAAATGAAGCTTGAAGTCAGCAGAAGGAAAGAATTAATCAAAATTTGAACAGAAGAAAATGAAATTGAAAACAACAACAACAACAACAACAGCAACAACAAAACAATGGAAAGAATAAATGAAACAAAGAGCTGATTCTTTGAGAATTTTAATGAAATTGACATACACCTGGCTAGACCCACTAAAGCAAAAAGAGAAAGGACACAAATAAACAAAATCAGGGATGAAAGATGGGAAATTAAGACTGGCATTGCAGAAATACAAAGGATCATACAAGAATACTATGAAAAAGTATATAACACCAAATTTAATAACCTAGACGAAATGGACCAGTACTTAGAAAAACACAATCTTCCTAGACTGAATCAGGAAGAACTGGAAAATCTAAATAGACCAATTAGCAGTATGGAAATTGAAACAATCTTTAAAATCCTACTAAAAAGTAAATGTCACTAGTGAATTCCACCAAATGTTCAAAGAAGATTTAATACCTTTTCTCATCAAACTCTTCCAAAAATCGAAGAGGAGGCAATACTCCCCAACTCATTTTATGAGGCCAATATTACCCTGCTACCAAAACCTGGTAAAGATAACACACAAAAAAATAAAACTACAGACTAATATCTCATAAATACAGATGTAAAAATTCTAAATAAGATACTAGCAAAATGAACACAGCAACATATTAAAAAAATTATATTTACCATCAAGTGGGCTTCATCCCAAAGGCACAAGGATGTTTCAACATACACAAATCACTTAATGTGATACAGCATATGAACAAATTAAAAAATACGAATCATACGATCATACCAATAAATGAAAAAAAAAGCCTTTGACAAGATACAGCATCCATTTATGATCAAAACACTTAACAAAATCAGTATAGAAGGAAAGTACCTTAAGATAATGAAGGCCATCTATGACAAACCCTCAGCCAACATTATACTTAATGGTGAAAAACTAAAATTTCTCTAAGATCAGGAACAAGAGAAAGTTGTCCACTATCACCACTGTTATTCAATATAACATTGGAGGGCCTAGTGAGTGCAATCAGAAAAGAGAAAGATATAAAAGGCATCCACATAGGAAATGAACAAGTCAAATTGTCACTATTTGTGGATGACATAATTCTCTATATAGAAAACCCTAAATGCTACACAAGAATGCTACTAGAAACAATCAGCAAATAAAATACAGTGTCTGTATAAAAAGTCAATGTTCAAAAATCCATAACATCCTGTACTCTAATAATGAAGTATCAGAAAAAGAAGTGGAAAAATTAATTCCTTTTGCAATCACAACAAAAAGAATAAAACATCTAGGAGTAAATTTAATGAAACATGTGAAGGACCTGTACAATTGAAACTGCAAGACAATATTGAAAAATTCGAAGAATATACAAAAAATGGAAAGATATTCTGTGTTCTTGGATTAGAAGAATCCACATAGATAAAATGACCATATTACCTAAATACAGATTTAATGTGATCCCCATCAAAATCTCATTGGCATTTTTTAAAGGAATAGAACAAAAAAAATCATTAGATTTGTATGAAAGCACAAAGGACCTCAAATTGCCAAAGCCATCTTGAGAAAAAAGAATGAGGCTGGAGGCATCACTCTACCGAACTTCAAATTATGCTACAAAGTGACAATAATCAAAATGGCATGGTATTGGCAGAAAAAGAGACATGGATCAGTGGAACAGAATTGAGAGTCCAGAAGAAAACCCATATTTATATGGGCAAATAATTTTCGACAAAAATGCCAAAACCGTACAGTAGAGAATTAAAAGTCTCTTCAATAAATGGTGCTGGAAAAACTGGAAAGCCACCTGCAAAAGAATGAATCTAGAACATTGTCGATCACCACACATCAAAATTAACTCAAAATGGATTAAGGACCTGAATATAAGACCTGAAGAAATAAAATGCATAGAAGAAAAGAAAGGAACTAAACTCAAGGACCTCGGACTTAAAGAGGATTATAAGAATTTGACCTTGAAAACAAGGTAAGGGAAAGCTAAATAAATGAACAGGACTACATCAAACTAAAAAGCTTCTGCTTAGCAAAATAAATCGTCAACAAGGTAAAGAAACTACCATCCAAATGGAAAAATATATTGGCAAGCAATGCCTCCGAAATGGGCCTAATATCTAAAATATTCAAAGAACTCATGGAACTCAATAACAACAACAACAATAACAACAACAATAACAACAACAACAATAATAACAAAAACACATGATCCAATGAAAATTGGGCAGAAGATCTGAATAGACACTTCTCCCTAGAGGATACACAAATGACCAACAAATATTTGAAAAGATGCTCAACATCGCTAGCCCTTAAGGAAATGCAAATTAAAACCACAATGAGATACCACCTCACACCTTTTAGAAATTGCTATAATAAGCAGGATATCTAATAACAAATTTTGGTGAGGATGCCGAGAAAAAGGAACCCTTCTACAACTGCTGGTGAGACTGCACAATGGTACAGACGCTATGGAAAACAGAATGGAGTTTCCTCAAGAAACTAAGAATTGATCTACCATATGATCTAGCAATCCCTCTTCTAGGTATTTAACTTAAATATTGGAAAATCCATATCCAAAAAGATATTTGCATACCGATGTTCATTGCAGCATTATTCACAGTGCCTAGGACATGGATGCAATTGAAGTGTCCTAGGATAGATGATTTGATAAAAAGGAGTGGTTCAATGGAATACTACTCAGCCATAAGAAGAGATGAAATACTGCCATTTGCAACAACATGGATGGACCTTGAGATAATCATGCTAAGTGAAATAAGCCAGACAGAAAAGTTGAAAATCACATGATATCACTTATATGAGGGATATAATCCTAAAACCAAAAAATGAACAGGAGAAAACAGAGACTCATGGACATGGATTATATATTAATGTTTACTAGAGGTTAAGGGATGGGGGAGGGGGAGGTAGATGGGGTAAAGAGGGTTAAATATGTGGTGACAGAAAGAAATCTAATTATGAGAGGAGCACACAATGTAAATGTATATATGCTTTACTGTTAAAGTATAGTTTTAACTTATTGGATTTTGTTAACCAATGTCACCATAGAAAAAAATAATTAATTTAAAAAATATATTTATTTCTCTAGGCAGCCAGTGTCGGATAATTCTCACTCATTTAACGACCTAATTCTTTTTACCAGGCATTTAACAATCAATATTTTAAAATACTTTAAACTAGGGGGAAAATGTTGTAGATGATAGAGGCGTTGTTCATCCCTCTAGCTACCAAATCAAAATTGTGACAGAGACAAGGAGCAATCAGCAAGGATAAAATACCTAGGATCTAGATGAACAAGCCATACAACTAGGGAGAAATCTAAGGAATCATCCTGCAGTTGCATAAGGTAGGACGTGGCAAGGATGCAAGGATGCCGAGTCCCAATCAGCTGAGTGAGATGGAGGCTGTGGCAGCGGCCACAGTTGGCAGCTGCAGACACCTCTTAAAAGGAGCTGTGACTGAGAGTTTACTTTTGTGGTGATGCTCTGAGCTCTGAGCTCCAGTGCCAGTTCCATGGTGCAGGATGCACCAGGGACTTATAGGGAGGGGTACACTGAGTTGTCAGAGTGAGGGCTGAGGCAAGACTCGCTCTGCACAGAAGTGCCAGTGGTATTCACTGTTTCTCTGTTGAGCCTTCTTCTCATCCAGTGTGAAGATTCATTGCCAACATAGCAGAGACATAATCAAACTGGAAGACAAAGAAGAAGAAACCATATGAGAGAAAAGAGCAGAGATCCAGGAATGATGAAGTAATGCAATATAACAGATGGAGCATTCAAAACACTGGTTGTAAAGATGCTCAATAAACTTATGGGAAGTGTAGAGGAATTCAGTGAGAACTTTAACAAAGATAAAAGAAGGGAAATGGAAATTATAAAAGGAAACCAGTCAGAAACGAAGAATGCATTATCTGAGATGAAAAGTATATTAAGTGGAATAAACAGAGTGAATAAAGAAGGGGATCAAATGACCTATACAGAGGATGGGAAAGTCAAGGACACTCAAACTGAATGGTAATAAAAAAGAAGCCAAGACTATAATAATAATTTAATGAGCCTATGGGACACAATTAAATGTAAAAAAAATACCTATATCAAAGGAGTACTGGGATAAAAGATGTTGAAGAGCCATTTTAAGAAATAATGATGAAAAACTTCCCTAAACTCATGAAAGAAATAAACATAAAACCCCAGGAATCTCAGAGAGTCCGAAAAACCAAGAACCCAGAGGTCCACAGAAAGACACAGAATCATTAAAATACCAACATTGAAATACAAAGAGAGAATCATAAAAGCAGCAAGAGAAAAGTAGTTAATTGCCTACAATGGAGCACCCATAAGTCTGGCAGCTGATTTCTCAAAAGAATAGACATGGATATGTAGAGTGTAGCATGAGTAAGATGGTTAATGATGTTAATAATGTTGTAATAAATATGTAAGGGGGTAAAGGGGTGATCACTTTGTGAGTTATGCAGATTTCTGATCACTATGTTATACAGTTGAAATTGGTATATTATTTTATGCTAACTATAATTGAAAAAAAAACTCATTGAATTATACAATGTAAATACAAGAAATTAATTGTCTATTATATTTCGATAAACATGGGGGGAATATTTACAGAGACAATATTGGAAGGCCTACTATCTATTTCCTTTCCCGTGCAGTTTTGTTTCCTTCCAGTAGTAATTTTTTTTTTTTTTTGGTCAAACACCAATGATTATTCAGGTGTTGAAAGAGTAAAAAATTTTTTTCAGGTGGTTAAGTAACTGAATACAAAGGCGGGGAAAGAGAATTATATATGTAACCCACGGGTAAAGGGCATGAAATAGTTGAATGAAGAAAACCTCAGCAATAAATCATTTTTTAATCAAAAGGTAATCAAGATGGTGGAGTAGGTAAAAGTGAGGTTCACCTCTTCTCAGGTCCACTTTAAAATTACAACCAAATTATAAAATAATCAACGTGGAGAATCACCTGAAGTCCAGAAGATTATAACATCTATGGGTGATAATATAAACAAGGAACCACGCTGAAACTTGGTAGGAGAGGCAAAGTCACGAATTGGGCTGAACCTTCACCTACAGGTGGCATTGGAGCGCCGATAGGTAAAGCAAGGCTTCAGAGTCTTCCCTGAAAGAGAGAGGGATCCTAGCCCTATTCAGTGACTCCCCATCCCAGGGTCCTAGCCCAGGGAAGAGGAGTTTCCAAAAAGATCTAAATGTAAAAATCAGAGGATTCTGGCCATCAGGGTGAGATGGAAGGAAACTGAAATCCCCAACGTTCCTTTAAAGGGCTCATGCACAGGCTCTCTTGCCTGTGGACACTCACCTGGGGCACCAGCGGTGGGACAGAGGCTGCAGTAAGATTTATACGAGGAAAGACTGCATTATATGATGCCAGAATGAGGGCTGGACAGGCAGCCACCATTGTGCCTGAGTCAAGACTCTCCTGTGGGGTGGTCTACAGGCCAGTGCAGCATGTCTGTACAGAACCTATTCCCTGCACAGCCGTTTCTGAAGCTGCACTGTCCTGAGGAAACTGGCCTTCCCTACCCACCCCACAGATTGTCCAGGGTGGCTTGTTCCAGGTAGCTGCCCCACCCTGCCCCTTACAAGGCCAAACTTTCAGTGCAGACGGCAGACCTCAACAAGTGCTGTGAGTGCATTTTGGGCACAGTTTCAGGCAGATCACTGCTGGCAACATTAGCTTGGGCAGATTGCAGGGATCTGTGTGTCATTTCCAGATGGCAGGTTGTCTTGCTGTGATCTGTGACTTTTATGGGAACACATGGGCAGACACAGAAGTTGCAGCAAGGCAAGTTATATTGGCCTGACAGCCATTATCTCCCTGAGACCCTGCCCACCCAACCTATAAATTGCCCCTAGTGGCTCATTGACAGGAAACCATCCTCACCTTGCCCCCATCCAGGGCTGTGCATTCTGTGCAGTCAACACACCTCAGCTAGCACAGTGAACAAACATCAGGGAAAACAGTGATTGGCAGATCGGTGTTGCCAGCACAAATTACAATTTAGATTGGGCAGATCACAGGGGTTTGTGGGCCCATCCCAGATGGCAGTAGATCTTGCAGTGATATGTGACCTTTATGGAAGCGCATGGTCCCAGAGCTGGCAGCAAATCTGGTGCCATATAAGGCTGATGTCCCCATGCCTCACTGAGATGCCACCTCATCTAACCCACAAATTATCTGTGGTAAGCCTGTTCCCAGGCAATCCAATCCCATCCCATGCTTTCCTTGGGACACAAGTTAAATAGCAAACAACAGCACATAGTTTGTGGGGCCCATGCAAAGCCTGTGCATTCAGGAGAACCTTTTGATGATGGGTCACAAACCCATGCACACTAGCTTCAGTAATTCTTGAGCCATCCAGTGGCCAATAGATCTCAGGTGTTTTCAGGTCCAAGGTGGACAGTGGCTGGCCTTGCTGAGATCTGAGACTTGTACAGGGAGCCACAGAAATAGCACTGGCATGTAAACTGACACAGCAGTGATGGGCGGAATTCTGCTCAATTCTGCTGGGTCCCTGTACCACCAAACACTCATATCACCAAGAGTCTCTTTCAGTTATGGAGTCTTACAGGCAACTGACTGGCAGTCTCTGGCCTTGAGGAGCACTAGTCCTTCTGCTAAACTGGCCCAGGCCTGGTACTGGAGATAACTGGAGAGCAACCTACACCATTGTCTCTTTCACTTACTTATAGATCCACCATAGGCAGCAACCATCTGTGGATGGCTTTGTAGCTCTCACTAGGTAGCTCTGAACAATCAAAGGCAGCAATTGACTTTGGCCACCTGGGGAGCCCCTCCCCAAAGGCCACAAAATCAATGCACCTGGATGCTGGCATTAGATCACAAAAAGTCAACTTGCCTAGCCCCATTAACAATACACACAAAGAGTGGTCTCAAAAAGTACACAAGCCTGCTAGGGCAAATCTCACTATGTGAGGTCAAGCCTTACATAGCAATTCATACCCTATAGGCATAGCTGATTCTCACAGTTAGTCAGTCCATTTACTGATGCACTAACAGCATTAAAGACTTAGCTAGAACAGAAGATTACACAAAACTCACACAAAGTTTAAGTCCAGAGCCCCTGGCACAAGTGAAAAGGGAGTATGTACCATTGAGCCACACAGGACTCCTTCCACATAAGGCCAAGGCCACACAATGATACAAATCTTTCTAACAGAGAGAAATGAACACAAAAAGTCTAATAAAAATGAGGAAATAAAGAAACAGGCCACAAATGAAACAATAGGAGAAAACTCCAGAAAAAAAAAAAAGAAAGCTAAATGAAGTGGAGGCAAGCAACCTACCAGAGACAGAGTTCAAAATAATGGTTATAAGGATGCTCAATGAACTTAGGGGTAGAATAGATGAGCATAATGAGAACATCAACAGAGAGATAGTAAGCATAAAAAAGGACATAGGAACCATTAAAAAGATCAAGACAGAAATGAAGAATACAATAACTGAAATAAAGAATATACTAGAAGGATTCAACAGTAGATTGGACAAAGCAGAAGGTTGATTAAATAACTGGAAGACAAGGTAACAGAATACATCCAGCAGGAACAGCAAACAGAAAAAAGGAATTTAAAAAATGAGGATAGTTTAAGAAACCTCTGGGACAACATGAAATGTAAAAAATATTCAAATCATAGGAGTAACCGAAAGAGAAGAGAGAGAAAGCAAGGGATTGAGAATTTATTTGAAGAAGTAATGACAGAATATTTCCTTAACCTGGCAAAGAAATTAGACATATAAGTCCAAGAAGCACAAAGAGCCCCAAAGAAGAGGAATTCAAACAGGCCCACACAAAGACACATCATAATTAAAATGCCAAAGGTTAAAGACAAAGGGAAATCTTAAAAGCAACAAGAGAAAAGCAGCTAGTTACTTACAAGGGTACCCCCATAAGAATGGTTGCTGATTTTTCAACAGAAAATTTGCAGGCCAGAAGGGACTGGCAAGAAATATTTAAAGTTATGAAAAACAAGAATTTACAACTATGAATACCCTATCCAGCAAGGCTTTTAATTAAAATGGAAAGTGAGATAAATAGCTTCCCAGATAGGGAAAGCTTAGGGAATTCATCACCGATGAGCCCATATTATAATAAATGTTAAAGAGACTTCTGTTAAAAAAGGGGAGAACAAAACAAATAAATATAAATAATAAAATGGCAGTAACTATGTACCTATCAATAAGCACTTTAAATGTAAATGGATTAAATGCTTCAATCAAAACACGTAGGGTAGTTGAATGGGTAAGAAAAAATGACCAATGCGTATACTGTCTACAAGAGACCCACTTCAGATCAAATGACACTCACAGACTGAAAGTACAGAGTTGAAAAAGATATTTCACGCAAATGGAAATTTTAAAAAAAGTCAGGGTAGCGATATTATATAAAATAGACTCTAAAACAAAGGCTATAATAAGAGAAAAAGAAAAGCATTCCATATGGATAAAGAAATTGATAAATCAAGAAGACATAATCCTAGTAAACATATACACACCCAACATAGGAGCACCAACGTACACAAAGCAATTATTGATTACCATAAAAGAAGAGATCGACAATAATACACTCATAGTAGGAAACTTTAACACCCCATTGACACCAATGGACAGATCTTCCAGGCAGAGAATCAACAAGGAAACAATGGGCCTAAAAGATACACTAGAGCAGATTACTTTAATAGATATTTTCAGAGCATTTTATCCCAAAGCAGTAAAATATACAATCTTCTCAAGTGCACATGGAACATTTTCTAAGATAGACCACATGTTAGGGCACAAATCAAGTCTCAATAAATTTGAG
Organism: Eidolon dupreanum; assembly: GCA_028627145.1. Lineage (NCBI taxonomy): Eukaryota > Metazoa > Chordata > Mammalia > Chiroptera > Pteropodidae > Eidolon > Eidolon dupreanum. The sequence continues at coordinate 76,447,353 of CM053505.1, forward strand.
AAGATTAAAATCATATCAACCATCCTCCTCTGATCACAATTGTATGAAACTAGAAATCAACTGCAAGAAAAAAAAACTAGAAAATACACAAACACATGTAGGCTAAATAACATGCAACTAAAGAACGAATGGGTTATTAATGAGATCAAGGAAGAAATCAAAAGATACCTAGAGACAAATGAAAATGAAAACACAACGATTCAAAATCCATGGGACACAAAAAAAGCAGTCCTAAGAGGAAAATTCATAGCAATATAGGACTACCTTAAGAAACAAGAAAAAGCTCAAATAAACAATCAAACCTAAGACTTAAAAGAACCAGAAAAAGAACAGCAAACAAAGTCCACATTGACTAAAAGGAAGAGAATAATAAAGATCAGAGTAGAAATAAAGGAAATAAGAGTCTAGGAAAACAATACAGAAGAGTAACGAAACCAAGAGCTGATCCTTTGAAAGGATAAACAAAATTGACAGATCAACCAGACTCATCAAGAAAAAAAGAGAGAGGACTCAAATAAATAAAATCAGAAATAAGAGGAGAAATAGTAACGGACTCTACGAAAATACAAAGGATCATAAAAAAAATACTATGAGCAATCATACGCCAACAAATTGGACAATCTGGAAGAAATGGACACATTCTTAGAAACATGCAATCCCCCAAGACTGTGTCAAGAAGAAGCAAAAAATCTGAACCGACTGATTACCACCAATGAAATAGAATCAATGATCAAAAACCTTCCAAAAAACAAAAGTTCTGGACCAGATTGCTTCACAGGCAAATTTTACCAAACATTCAAAAAGAATTAACACCTATTCTTTTCAAACTATTCCAAAAAATTCAAGAAGAGGGATGGCTTCTTAACTCCTTTTATGAAACCACCATTACCCTGATTCCAAAATGAGACAAAGACATTATAAAGAAAAAGAACTATAGGCCAATATCTTTTGTGAACATTGATGCAAAAGTCCTCAATAAAATATCAGCAAACTGAATTCAGCAATATATTAACAATATCATACACCATCATCAAGCTGGATTTTTTTCCTGGGATGAAAAGTTGATATAATATCCACAAATCAATTAATGTGATACATTACATTAAGAAATCAAAAGATGAAAACCATATGATCCTATCAACAGATGCAGAAAAAGCATTCAAGAAAATTCAGCATTTATTTATGATAAAAACCCTCATCAAAGTCTGAATAGAGGAAACATACCTTAACATAATAAAGGCTATATATGACAAAACTACAGCTAACATACTCAATGGGGAAAGGCTAAAAACATTTTCCTGAATATCAGGAACAAGACAAGTATGCCTACTTTCACCACTTCTATTCAACATAGTATTGGAAGTCCTAGCTACAGAAATCATTCAAGAAAGATAAATAAAAGGCATTCAAATTAGTAAAGCAGCAAAACTCATTATTTGCACATGACATGGTACTAATATAGAGAACTCTAGAGATTCCAGCAAGAAAAAAAAAAACTGTTAGAACTAATCAATAAATTCAGTAAAGTAGCAGGTTACAAAATAAATATTCAGAAGTCCGATGATGAACTTATACACCGATGATGAATTTTCAGAAATAGAAATTAAGAAAACAATCCCATCTACAATTGCATCAAAAACAATAAAATACCTGTGAATCAAATTATCCCAAGAGTTATAAGACTTGTTCTCAGAAAATTGTGTGATTGAAAAGAGAAATTGAAGAAGATAAAAAAAATGGTAGCATATACTGTGATCATGGATAGAAAGAATCAACATCATTAAAATATACTGCCCAAAGCAATCTATAGATTCAATGCAATCCCTATCAAAACACCAATGGCATTTTTCAGAGCGCTAAAAAAAATCCTAAAATTTATATGGAACCATAAAAAACCTGAATAGCCATGGCAATTTTGAGAAAGAACAAAGTTGGAGGTATCACATTACTTGATATCAAACTATACTACTAGTCTATAGTAATCAAAGCAAAATGTACTGGCATAAAAACAGATACATTGATCAATGTAACAGAATAGAGAGCCCAGAAATAAATCCACAACTACACACTCACTTAATATATGACAAAGGAGGTATGAATATACAATAGGCTAAAGACAGTCTCTTCAACAAGTGATGTTTGGAAAATTGGACAGGTACATGCAAAAAAAAATACTCGACCATCTTTTTACACTGTATACAAGAATAGATTCAAAATGGATTAAAGACTTAAATGTAAGATGTGAAACCATAAAACTTCTACAAGAAAACATAGGCACTAAACTCTCATACTGCTAACAGTAATTTCTTTTTGGATGTATTTCCTCAGACAAGGAAAACAAAGAAAAGAAATAAACAAATGTGTCTACATCAAACTAATATGTTTTGTACAATGAAAGTATCCATCAGCAAAACAAAAAGATGACTGACTGGGAGAAGATATTCACTAATGATTCATCTGATAAGAGATAAATATCCATAACATATAAAGAAATCATTCAACTCAATAACAACAACAACAACAAAAAATCAATCAAATTAAAAAATGCGCAGAAGACCTGAACAGATACTTCTCCTAAGAGAAAATATGGATAGCTAATAGACATATGAAAAGATGCTCAATGTCACTAATCATCAGAGAAATGCAAATTAAAACCACAATGAGATATCACCTGACACCTGTCAGAATGGCTATCATCAATAAAACAAAGAACCAGTGTTGGAGGGATACGGAGGTAAGTGAACCCTCATACATCATTGGTGGGATTGCAAATTGGTACAGTTGCTATGGAAAACAGTTGGGAGGTTTCTCAAAAAATTAAAAATGGATATACCTTGTGACCCAGCAATTGCACCTTTGTGTATTTATCCTAAGAAAATCAAAACAACAATTTGTAAAGATCTATGTACACCCCAATATTCATGACAGCACTATTTAAAATAGCCAAGATATGGAAGCAATCTAAATGCCCATCAAGAGATGATTGGATAAAAAAGTTATGGTTCATATATATAATGGAATATTACTCAGCCATTAAAAAATGAAATCCTACCATTTTCAATGACATGGATGGACCTAGAGGTTATTATGCAGAGTGAAATAAGTCAGACAGAGAAAGAGAAACACCATATGATTTCACTCATATGTGGAATCTAAGGAACACAACAACAAACTGATGAAAAACAGACTTATAGAAGAAAATTTGGTGACAGGCAGAGGGGAGGGGAGGTTGAGAGTCTGGGAAAATGGGTTGATGGGTTAAAGAAATACAATTTAATAGTTGATAAATGGTCATGGAGTTAGGGAGCACGGCATAGGGAATGCAGTTAGCATTAATGTATTGGCTAGGTGGAGAACCAGAGGAGATAATGAGCAGTTAGGGGGATCATTTTATAAACTATACAAATGTCTAACCAATTTACTGTGTACTTGAAACTAATAAAATAAAATTTAAAATATTCTCTGCAAGTTTGGATGTTTCTTACATCAACACTTATCTGACTTAAAGAAATTTATGGAAATGAGGCTGCCATAAATTCCCTCTTCAGTGCATGTCTACTGCAAGGAGAGAGAACAAGAGTAAATCTATCAAAAATCCCTTGGCAGGGAGGAGGCATTTCTTGGGCAGGAAGAAATCAGAAAGACCACTTGCACTTGCATTAACAAACATTATCACAAACTTTCTTATTTCCACTTGTTCTCCTAAAAAATAATTTCTCTTTTCTAAAAAAAACATTATTAGCTTCTCCCAAAGAAGCATTATCTCCCTTCTCCCTTTTCTCTACTAAATTAGGTATACAAACCTCTATCTTTAACCATTTAACAAATGAGTTACTTTTTTTGTATGCATAGGCTATCTTGTGCATACAAATAAATCTTTTTTTGTTAATCTACCTTTTGTTGGTTTCATTAGCAAGTACCCCCCAACACACACACAGTAAGAAATTGGAATAGAAAATCACTGGTTTGTAGGACATTTGGTTAGTCAAATATTCAGATGGTGATAGTGAGAAAACGCACAAAGGAAATCAAAATGACCATTGAGATATTACATAATCTGAATCATATAAATTTCTCATTTCTTGAAATATTTAAATAAAATAAATCCATGTTGGAGGGCCTGATTTTGGACATTGAATTTTGTGTTGAGAATAGTTTTGAAGACATAGTTACTGTACTGTGGATATAATTATGATAGTCAATTAATATCCTGATTGGCACTTGGAAGGCTGCCTTTTATCATGTTTTCAACTCAATACCAACTGACTTGAATTTTTTAAAGCCAAGGACATCGTTGTATAATAAGTCAGATCATGTTAGTGAGGACCCTAGCCCCTACAGTAAGAGAAAGGAATACTTTTGAGGAAATATGAATAACTTAGAGTCAATCATATTTTCTTCACTAAATTTTGCACTCGTCATTTCATTGCACTGAGGAATGATCTTGTGCCTGGAAGTTTACTACTAAACTGAAGTTCAGTATTATAAAAAAAAAAAAAAATTCAACCAGGTAAATTTGAAGATCTAGTTGGCATTATTAAGCAATTCATAAATCAGAGATCATCTCATCTAGTATCCAGAAGGGCACTCTGAAGAATTGTACAAAATAAAAGATGTTTATAGGAAGAAGAGTGGGACAAGAAAGCTGTTAACAAAAGAAAGGAAATAATTATTTTGAGATTAGGTTTTTCATCATGCAGATTTATTCTTCTTTCTAGGGGGAATGGAGAGGACCCAAGTGACAGATTAATGATGCATGACAAGAAAATTTCATACTGGTTAATTAAGATTAAGTGTCTGCTATATATTAATAACTATGTATTATGTCAGATGGTTACTAGATTTACTGTAGTGATCACTTTGCAAGTTATATAAATGTCTAATCATTATGCTGTCCATCTGAAATTAATATTAAATGCCAACTGTATTTGAAAAAGATAAAATTATTTTTAAAAATATTATGCACACTTCTGGGTATTTATCCAAAGAAAACCAAAATAATAATTTGAAAAGATCTATGCACCCCTATGTTCATGGCAGCATTATTTAAAATATCCAAGATATGGAAACAACCTAAATTCCCATCAATAGATGATTGGATAAAGAAGTTATGGTTCATATCTACAATGGAATATCACTCAGCCATTAAAAAATGAAATTCTACCATTTGCAATGACATGGATGGACCTAGAGTTCATTATGTTGAGAGAAATAAGTCAGAAAGAGAAAGATAAATACTATGTGATTTCACTTATATATGGAATCTAAGGAACAAAAGAACAAACTAATTGAAAACAGTCTCACAAATATAGAAGACAATCTGGTGATGGCCAGAGGGAAGTGGGTGGAGGGTGGGGAAAAAGTGGTAAATCATTAAAGAAGTACAAATTAGTAGCTGGTAGATGGACATGCGGATGGGGAGCAGGGCATAGAGAATGCCGTCAACAGTAATGTAATGGCTATATGTAGAGTCAGAGAAAGATAGAGTAATAAGTGGAATCATTTCATAAACTATATAAATGTCTAACCAGTGTCCTGCATGCTTGAAATGAATAAAATAATTACTATTAAAATCCTGTTAATATAAAAATAGCCCACTACAAGAAAAAAAATTGTAACTATATGAGGTGATGGATTGAACTTAACATGCTGTAGTAACCTTTTCAAATATGTTTATATCAAATTATTACGTTTTGTACCTTAAACTAATACAATATTATATGTTAATTATATCTCAATAAAACTGGGAAAAAGTGATCAAAATACATACATAGATACATACATACATACATACATATATACATACCATTTTTATTGTTACAAAGAATCATCTTTTAATTCTAGCTTCTACAGTTAAAGTTTTAAGAAATTGGCTAAGAGAAAAGGCCTTTGAGTAATATAAAGTGTGAACTTTGAATACTTTCTGAGACACAATAAAAAGCCTACAATTATCATATCAGATATTAAGTAAGTCTTTTCTGGTCAAGTAGAGGCATGAAATGTGACAGATGTGGAAATACCACACGGTCCAGAGACCAGTAAAAATGGATTCTCTGATATTTGTTTTTTAATGTATAGTGTATATACTTAAACTACTACTCAGCAATCTGTATATGTTTATCTAGTTCTAATTTTGTTCTCCTTATATTTTTGTGTTTTTAATGAAGTTTTGAATTTAAAGTATTAGTTAATGTTTTAAAACATTTAGATTAAATAAACTCAAATGCCATTCTAGTTAAAGAACTGCTGATTATAAGAACTGAGGCTTGTTCCTATTTGGGTGAATTGCTTTTAAAAAACACTTTGTGAATGAATGATTCAGGTAACAACTACTTGAAAAATTTAAGTATGCTGGTGTTAACTGAAAAAAAGGGGATAATTAATATTGACTTACTTCTTTAGGTGCCTATGAACAATAACCAATAAAAATTCTTGTAGGCACTTTATAACATACTAAGTGTTGTAAAATGTTTGTTCAACAGGAAGAACAGCAATAGCAGCACTTTGCTTCCTACCAAATGCCCCACTCTAAGTAAAGTAAGTTCTATCCTCTAAACTTCTGTGTAATTTATTGCCAGTGTAAAAAGTATCTCAATTTATCTATCTTCACTGGTACTGACATTTAACTTATTACCTTGTATATTGTTTAGAAACAGCATTGAGACATAAAGGAACTAAATATGAAATCCAGTTCTTTTTTATTATCTATCACCTACTGCTCTCTCTATCTCTCTTTTAACAAATAGGTGTTAGCATTTCTGTGAACCCTTCGGAAGTGCTGAGGATAGAGAACAATAAACTTTTGGACTCTACATAAGTATAAAATAGCAGAAAATACATAGGTTTTGTAAACAATAGGATATCATTATAAATTTTATTGTCATTCACTAAGTACATCAATTTGGAAAAAAGACATTCGCTTTGTGATTCTGTTATTTATATGTAAAAGTCAGCTTCATAGAAATTTCGCAAGGAATAAAAATATATGTATATACAAAAAAAATCTCTTGGACACTAAATTCCTCTGGCACTTCCACCTCAGTCCCACTTTCATTCTGATCTTAGCTAAAACTAGAATTTTTAATTTTAAAAGAAATTATAACAGCTGAAATTTACTTTGCATATCTAAGGAGTCTTTATTATGACTGATATAGGAATGAGGATGGTTTAGACTTTAGAAAAGATATCTCTTAACTAGATAGAACAGTAGAACAGAGAGGTTGTGATTTACAAAACATTCAGAGTAATTCAATGTCTGAACTTTCTGTGGATTTTATAGTGGTAATGTCTTTTGCAACCTGTAGCAGTGACTTCCACAAAAGAGTTAGTATTATTACATATGTCAGTATCTAAAATATGGGCTTTTCTTTCTTTACAAAACTTAGAATTCTTCAGCTTTCCTTTCTTTCTATTTTCACTTGGTGGTTTAAAACAACAAACATTTATTATCTCACAGTTTCTTTGAGTCAGAAATTTGGGAGAAGCTTAGTTGGGTGAGTATACCTCAGGATCTTCAATGAGGTTACAGCCAAGATACCAGGAAGGACTGTATTCATCTGAAGGATTGATTGAAAGGCTGAAGGATTGACTTCTAAGCTCATTCACCTGGCTGTTTGTAGGAGTCCTCAAGTTTCAAGTTTCTCACTGGATGAAGGCCTCAGTTCCTTACCACATGTGTCTCTAGATAAGTGTCTTTATGTCAGCATCCTATGTTCTCAAGAATGAGTGATGATAGAGAGAGAGAGAGAGAGAGAGAGAGAGAGAGAGAGAGAGAGAGAGAGAGAGAGAGAAAAGTTGAAGTGCTTTTTATAAACTAATCTTTGAAGTCACATGATGTTTATTCTATTTATTAGAAGTATATCACTAAATCCAGTTGACACTAAAGGGGGAGGAAATTAGGCCGTGCCTCTTGAAGTTAGGAGTATCAAAGAAGTTGTAGACATATTTCAAAACTCCCACATATGGATCATTCATTCTTCTTAGTCATTCCTCATAGTAACTAAGAAAGGTACCTGAAAGGGTGATTTTATTTCTCTATGGCTTCAATGGAAGCTATAGTAGTAGGTACCTGTAGATGTTTCCTATAGCCCCTTTAATATTTATTATTATTGTATACTTTATTAACAGTGTTTTTAAATAGACTTTTATTTTTTTCAATTACAGTTGACATACAGTATTATATTATTTTCAGGTGTACAACATTGTGATTAGAGACTTATATGACTTAGGAAGTGATCATCCCAATAAGTAAATAGACTTTTTAATACTTTTTTTCTGAATGTTCATAGCCATATTCAAATAGGTTACCTGTATCTATTTTCTAAAAAATATTTTATTTGTTCTGTGTTTGGCTTCTAACATGGATGTTGAATATGATATTTCTTCAATCCTACTAGTGCTTTTCTGTTTCTAATATCTTTTGTGATAGCACTATACATTATACCTTGGTATTAAGAGGAAAGCTGTATTATGTATGGCAAAAAGGATAACTAGGGCACTGAACTTGTAGAAATTAGTTCTGTAAATAAATGTTTAATAAAGTTAAACATGTTAAGACCATACTTTGTAGGTTTCAAGTATTCTCTTTCCTTTCTAACATAATAGTTTATCTATGTTCCTACATGGCCTATTCCATCAATGACACTTTGTTAATAGTCCTATTTTTTTTATCCACTTGTTTCTTTGTACTATCCTGTTAAACACAACTTTGGCTCAATCTACTTACCTATATTTTTGGAATCTACAGAGGGATGTTGAATGCTTTAAGGAAAAAAAAAGATAGAAGTATGAAAGCTGTTGTCAATTTTATAATCTGGTTTTAGGAAGCAGTGGAATTAGGATTGGAAACGCTTTATTTCTTTATATATGAATATATTTTAAAAAGAGACAATTAGTTGCTTATATCAACAGTGTACAATTCAATGAGTTTCTTTCAGTTATACTTGGCATACAATAATATATTAGTTTTATTTGTACAACATAGTGATTGGAGATCAATATAACTCACAAAGTGATCACCCCAGTAAATCTAGAACACTTTTACCCCCTTATATATTTATTACAATATTATTGACTGTATTTCTTATGCTACACTTTATATCTCCATAACTATTTTGTAACTATCTATTTGTATTTCTTAATCTCTTTGTTCTTTTCCAGCAACTCCCTAAATCCCCTTGAATCTAGTAGCCCTCAAAATATTCTCAGTATCTATGAGTTTGTTTTTGTTGTTGTTGTTTATTTTGCTCTTTAGATTTCACATATATGTGAAATCATGTGGTATTTGTCTTTCTCTATCTGACTTACTTCATTTAGCACAATAACCTCTAAGTATGAAATATCTTTTTCCATCCTCTTCCTTTTAGTCTGTGTGTGTCTTTTAATCTGAAGTGAGTGTCTTGTAGGCAGCATATGTAAGGGTCTTGTTTTCTTCTCCATTCAGTCACCTTAACTTATGAATTGAACACTTAATTCTTTTTAATTTGAGGTCCTTGTTGGTAGATATGTAGATATTGCCATTCTTTATTCATGTTTTAGACACATATTATTTTTTTCTTTGAGAAGTTCCTCCAACAATTCCTGTAATACTGGCTTAGTGTTGATAAATTTCTTTAGCTTATTTTTGTCTGGAAGCTCTTTATCTGTCCTTCAATTCTAAATGATTGCTTTGTCAGATAAAGTATTCTTGGTTGTAGATCCTGGGTTTTCATCATACTGAATATTTTGTGCCAAGACCTACTGTCCTGCAAAGTTTCTTTTGAGAAATCAACTGTCAGTCTAATGAGTGTTCCCTTGTAGGAGACTAATTGCTTTTCTCTTGCTGCTTTTAAGATTCTCTCTTTGTCTTTAACCTTTAGCATTTTAATTATGATAAGCCTCTTTGGGTTCATTTTGATTGGGACTCTCTGGCCTTCTTGGATTTGTATATCTATTTCCTTCACCAAGTTAGGGAAGATTTCCATCATTATTTCTTCAAATAAGTTTTAATCTTCTTCCTCTCTCTCTTCTCCTTCTGGTACACCTATAATGTGAACGTTGTTACATTTGATGTTGTCCGATAGGCTTCTTAAATTATCTTCATTATTTTGGATTCTTTCATCCACTCTGTTGATTCTCTCTCATACACTCTTCATCTCAGATATTGCATTCCTCATTTCTAACTGGTTCCCTTTTATAAATTCCATCTCTATTATTATGTTTTTTTTAATCTCTTTGTTAAAGTTTCCATAGAGTTCATCTACTCTTCCTCTAAGTTCGCTGAGTATCCTTACAACCAGTGTTTTGAAATCTGAATCTGGTAGATTCCTTGACTCCATTTTTCTTGGAGGCCTATTTTGTTTTTCCATATGGGACATGCTACTTTGTCTCCCCATTTTGGCTGCCTTCCCGTGTCCATTTCTATGTACTAAGCAAAGCTTTTAAGTCACCCAGTTCTATTAGCATGGCTTTGTGTAGTAGGTGTCCAGTTGCACACCCTGAGAGGGATCCAGAAGTAGGCAAAGTTTAGTCCCAGCCTGTGTCCCTTTGGCACCACCTGGTAAGATTCAGCAAGCAATCCACAGGTGCTATACTTATAGTTGCCTCAAGAGGCCATGCCAGAAACTGAGGTCAGGTGCCACCAGTGTGGGTTTTGGTTCTGCTCAGCAAGTGGCACAGGAAACCCAGAGGACACCACTAGATATTGCTTGAGTAAGGCCACAAGTTGGGGGAGGTGGAGTTTCAGGGAATCCACTGTGCAGAATGATCTCTGTTATCCAGTGTGATGATGTCTCAAGTATAGCTGCCTCCGCATCCATTCACTGAGAGTGGGGAGGAGTCAATGGAGAAACAATGGATACTGACAGTACTTCTGCCCAGGAGAAAGCCTTACCTCTGCCCCTCACTCTGATGCGTGACAACTCAGTATCTCCCTGTAAGTCCCTGGTGCCCCCTGAGCTTTCAAGCCAGCACTGGTGCTCAGAACAAGTGAGTCTGTCACCAGAAAAGTCTGGTCACATTCCTTTTAAGAAGAACGTCTGTATCCGCGAGCTGCAGCTGCGGTAGCCTCTGTCTCACTTAGTAGTGTGGGATTGGACAGCCACGTGTCTCTACCCCCTCTTATCTCCTGCCATTGCAAGGTGATTTCTTATCTCTCTTCTTAGTTGTAGGGCTTCTGTTCATCCAGACCCTATGTGATTCTGTTTGCTGTTTGATCCATGGTTCTGTCACAATTCTTATGTGATTACAAGAGAAGATGTACAAAGCCTCTACCATTTATGCCACCTTGCACCTAAATATTTTTAAATTACATTTAATATACATTATATTAGTTCCAGGTGTACAATATAGTGATTATACATTTATATAACTTATGAAGTGATTAGCCCAATGATTCTAGTACCAAGGTCTCTGATTCTCTTCTCCTTTTGGGCACATGCTTCCTTAAAGTTAGATATAGTCATATGATTTGCTTAATACAATAAAATGACAGAAAAAGTGGCCTGTGCCATTTCTGTGTAGAAGTATTTAAGGGCTGGTGAGAGATTTTTCGTGTTCTTTTCTCTTGCCATAGTAATTGTGGAAGACTATGTTTATTTTATTGGGGGTTAGGAAGAAATACCAAAGCAGCCTGGAATGCTGAAGGAACAAATAGAGGTCAATGCTCTGTAGACACTTTCAATCTCAGAGTGGACTTAGTGTGAGTGAGAAATAAACTTTTTACATGTTAAGCTTATGGGATATTGGTACACAGCCTAAATTCATCTACCACATATGTTCTATACCTATATTCCCTAAGCTTCATGAGCAGTGAAAGCAAGCCCCTAACTTCTAAGAACTTTAATTTTATTGTTGGTGGTGTTGTTAAAATTATGATTTCTTGTCTATGTCTTCCTTCTGATGTCTTAGGGGCAGACCACATGATCACATGGTGAAACATATATGAAAACCTATAAACTGTAAGAAAATATAATATTTCTTATAATAAAGTAGGAATCGTGGCTTTTTCACTTCTTTATTTGGCGAAGAGTGTTCAGTGATGTAGATTATTTTTTAAAAAGTAGGACTATAAGACAAAATTTAATTTTGGATTGATGCTAAAATGACAAAATTGAAATGCACATATTGATATATTTCAGGTGAAATCATTTGTTGCTTAATACAGCATAGAAAATACTAGGATATGTTCAGTTATGAGAGGAACTGGACAAGGAGTTATAGTGAAACCTATAAAAAAAAAAACATAACCCCAGGATGACAACAACAAGAAATATTTGTTTAAAAAACAACATAATATTTTTTTTAAATAGCTAGAGCTAAACACAGAAGACTCTTAATAACTTTCACAATGTGTTCAGAATTTATGAGATTTCTTATTAGTTCTCATTGCAAGGATGTAATCTTCATACTTTTAGTAAATATTGGGAGCAAATGGACCAAAATTGCCAGAAATTGAATTGAAGTACAGAGAGAAAGGAGTACATTTCAGTCTGTGTTTCTCTCTCCTATCTTCCACCATTCTGTGGGACATAAATAGCTCCCAGTGAAGAAAAAAATAGTCTTTAATGGTTTACTACCCATAAACCTCAGAAATGTCACCATGAATATGCTATGATGTATAAGCAAAGATGAACCACAAGCTCTATAACTGAGCATCATATATTCAGTCTCTTGATGAAATCTCCTCTACTCAGTAATAGGACTATCTTAAACTTATAATTTGCAAAAATTCAAATAATACATGTGGATACTTCCACCTCTAGGAAGTAGAGATTAATTTCTTCACCTCTCCTAGAGTGAACTGGACATAGTGACTTTTTTTTTTCACAGGAATAGATTATGGAAAGTGGGAAATACTAACTTTATAGTAGAGCAACCTAGAAAACACTATTTTTTAAAAAAAGTATGTATATCTACAGCCATGCCACTCTAAACTTCGATCTTGTCTGATCTCGGAAGCTAAATAAGATCGAGCCTGGTTAGTACTTAAATAGGAGACCACCTAGAAATGCCAGGTGCTGTAGGCATTTAAATAAATAAATGAATGAATACATAAATACATAAATAAATAAACAAAAAGTGTTTCTTGTTAATATCACCACAGATGTCATATGGATATCATGTACCTGTTGATATGATGTCATGAGGACACTTCACCTCTGTATATTCTTCCCCCAAGTTCATAATCTTAGTCTGATCTTGATAAGAAAAAATATCAGAAAACCCATATAGGAATACATTCTACAAAATACATAACCAGTTCTCCTTAAGACTGTCAAACTTGCGAAGAACAAGGAAAGTCTTCAAGAAACTGTCAAAGACCAGAGGATATTAAGGAAACAAAGAAAGTACGTACAGTGTGGTATTATGAATGGGATCCTGGAACAGAAAGAGGATCCTGTAACAGAAAAAGCATACAGAGGAAAAGCTGTAAGATCTGAATAAAGTCTGTAGTTTAGCTTGTCAAACAAACTCAGAAGGATTCTGGAGGCTTTGCTAGAAACAAATGATAGTGATTTATTCAAGAGTTTTGGAGTTTGCAAAGTGAAGACATGGTTAGCCAAAGTCCCAGAAGTGTTCAAAGGAAAAAAGAAAAGTTAAAAGTTCTTACAGCAAAAAGTACATCCTGGAGAATTATCCATCTTGCATTCTTAGCCCTGGGATTAGTCCAGGGCAGTTGTCAGTCAGATGTCAAGCAATCAGGAAAATATGTGCCAGGAGGTCTGGTCAGTCCCGGTGGTCTGGATAGTGGATATCAGGATTCAGGTATACATGAGTCCTTCAGGGGTTAATTAGAGGGTTATCTGGAGATCCAGATGTATATTTAGGTACTGATGCAGGGCTGGAAAGTTCAAAAAAGTTTAAGTTCCCGGACTAGTTAGAACAAGAACGCAGTCTTTCCTCATGCTAATGTTAATAATTTCAGCAGCTTGGTTAAAATTATTCTATTTTATATATTTCAAATCTTCATTCTTTCTTCAAGTTAATAATAATATAGCATTTTTTTGTTTCGACAAATGTATCATAATAATAAAGATGATAACATTATGGGAAAATGAAAGGGGGTGAAGGATGTATGGGAACTCTCTTGATAATCAAGGTTCTCCAGAGAAACAAAACAAACATTATATACATGTTTATAATATAGTTCATAGTAGAAGTATAGTAGTTCCCAGTCCATGTCCAAGGGTAGGGAAAAAAAGCAATGTCCCAGCTCAAGGCAGTCAGAAAGGAGGAAATTCTTTTTTGTTCTATTTAGGACATTGAAAGATTGGATGGGGCCCACCCACATAACGGAGGGCAATGTACTTTATTCAGTCTACCAATTCAAATGTTAATCTCATCAAGAAACACTCTCATAGACACATTCACAATAATGTTTGAACAAACATCGAGGCACCCCATGGCCCAGTCAAGTTCACATATAAAACTGACCATCACATGTCTATACTAATTTTTCAACTTTTCTATAAATCTAAAGTTATCCCCAAATAAAAATTTATTCAGAACAGTCTATCCAGAATGTTTTAGCTGTAGTTATGTAGGGAACAAGTAAGACAGCTGTTATAAATTCCTTTAAGGTGGCACTTTGATAAAAATTTATGACGAATGCACTCAAATCACTATAAACTCTTTGAGGGCAGGACTGGATGATATTCATCTCTGTATCTCTAGCACCTAGCACAGCCCTTGACAAATATATTTTTTAATGAATAAACTTTATCCCCTCATAATGCAAAGTTTCAAACTGCATATTCATGGAAATGGGGTGGGAAACTTCCTTTTAACTTCCTCACAAATAAAAGAAAGTTTTTCAGAGGAGGTTCTTAGAAGGATTAAAAAACATATCCTTTATATATCAAGTGCAACACTGGAGAAGGAAATGGCTACAAGTCACTCTGGAGTCTCCTAGCATACAAACACTGTTCAAGCTGTGCTGCCAAATTTTATGTCATCAAGAGTCTTCTTAGTGAATGATTACAACCTTGTATTTATTCACTACCTTTTATGTTACAATACAATTGCTGTTCCAAATTGTAAATTTGAACATTCTTATTTGGATTTATCAAAGCATATAATATAGAATCCTGTGGGTGTATAATTTTCCATGTTGCTGCAAGATCTTATCACAGAGTACATTCTTTAACATTCTCACATTTGAGTTCAGAGACATATATGTATCAAGCATGTACATTTGTTTTTAGATTTAAATGTTCAAGAATCTTCATCTTCATTCTAAAATCAAAAATAAATATTAAATGAATGAAAATCAACAAGAAATATAGAATATATACTCTTAAAACCAGAGTTTAGGTCACATACAACATGAATTGTTAGAATAATATTTCCTCATGATTTTCTCTAAATTTTAAGTGGTTTCAAGTGTCCAAAATTACAGCCTTTAACACAAAATGCTTATTTTGAACACAGTGTTTAAAAATTTTATTCATAAAGTATATCTATACTTAAGTTCTTGAAATAAACTGAGATTAGAACAAGGAGAAAGAGGAAAGAGGCTGAGAAAAAGGTCAATGATTGTAGGAATATAGCATCAATTTTTGAAGAGAGAGGGCAGTACCCACATGCATAGTGTTACTTTCACTGAGTTTTGACAAAGGAAATAAATAAAAACTCATCACTCTTCTGGAAATAGTCTTCAGGAAAAAGGCAGACAACTGCAGACAATTCACCCAATTTGTAAAGAAAGGACATATTTACAATTTATCTTTTCAATCACATTGATGAATAGTCCCTTGTCTAGATGATAATCATAACAGGGTTTGCTTAGCCTTATACCCGCGTTTAAACTGGTAGAAATGCTTACAGGGACCTGGATGCATTTGGCCATGTGAAAAGACCTCCCTCCCATCTTAGTACTGTTTTACAGAATTCAAATGACCTCATTACCAGATCAGATGGTTAATTTTATGTCAACTTGACTGGGGCCAGTTATTTATTTAATCAAGTACTTATCTAGGTGTTGCTGTGTAGGTGTTTTTTCCAAATGGTTAGTTAACAACTGTAATCAATGGATTTTAAGTAAAGGAGATTACCTATGGCAACATGGATAGGCTTCCTCCAATCAATATAAGACCTTAAGAACAAAACGTTGGTTTCCCAGAGAAAAAGAAATTCTGCCTCAAGTTTGCAGAATTAACTCCTGCCTGGGTATCCAATCTGCTGGCCTGCCTTATAGCTTTCATACATACCAGCTTCCACAATTATGTTAGCAAGTTCCTTAAAAATAAATAAATAAATTTATATATAATAAACAAATTTAAATATTATATATACATATATATATACATACATATGGTTTCTCTAGAGAATCCTGACTAATATATCATCCTTACCTCAAGTACTAAGTTTTTAAATGGAGTTAAAACTAAATAGAAATAATGATAATAATTGGATCAATCAGTAAAATTGTATGTAGTGATCTTTTCTTTGTACTCCTTGTACTCTTAAGCCTAATCTTCAGTTTGGTAAATAGTTGGTCAATGAAATTAGAAAAGTTATTTTTGAAAGTGCATAAAGTAGAATTTAATATTACCTGGTTCTAATTAGAATGATTGATATAAGTGTTATATAATCAAATAGAACTGGTCAATGTTTAGAAGTGCCTTTCCTCTGAAAGTTGAGTTTTCTACAAACGGGAAGAATATAAATTCTTTTGAAATCCTTAATATTTTCAACATACATATATTTCTCATATCATTATCTATACTATACATAGCAGAATCGACAATGCCATTCTCTGTAATGATTGGTATGTAGTTACTGAGCATTGGAAATATGGCCAGTATGATGGAAAATCTAAATTTTAAATTTTATTTCTTTATGAACATTTAAATTTAAATATAAAAGGCATGTGACTAGTGGCTGTCATATTGAACAGTGTATACTTTATTCTATATATTTTAAAAATGAACCTTAAGTTTAAATAAAAGATAACATTTATAGGATCACCATAAACTGAGTAATATAATTATGGTGCATGCAATCTCATCATTTTAAATGTAAATGACTTATAATTATGATTATGTTCTCTGAAGGTAGTATGAGTTATATGTATCAGTTTTAAAGATATTTCATTGACAATGCATTTTGTGCAGCATTTGAAATGTACTTTTTGTGATAAGAATTAGATTTTATCATTTAATGATTTTACAGTGCTAATGTCCTATGTAATGTATTTATATGACGATGCTAAATATTATCTTTAGCCAGGTTTCGGAATTGTGTAGTAGAAAGTAATAAACTTTTTCTAAAAATAATTTTTGATTTTTCAATTACAGTTGACATATGCTGCTATATTAGTTTCAGGTATACAACATAATGATTAGACATTTACAAAACTTATGAAGTTATAAGCCCGGCAGATCTACCATACATAGTTATAACAATATTATTGACTACACTTTTTTAAATTTTAAAGTAACTTATTATTTCTTTTTAAAATTTTATTTTATTAGTTGCAAGTATACAGTACATTGGTTAGACATTTATATAGTTTATAAAAGAATGCCCCTAATTGCTCTTTCTCTCTTCTGTCTCTCCATCTAGCCAATACATTAATGCTAACTGCATTCTCTATGCCATACTCCTCATCTTTGTGAACACTTATCAACTACTAATTTGTATTTCTTTAACCCTTCACTCAGTTCTCCCAACCACCCCCCCAACCCTTTCTCTGGCTGTCACCATATTGTCCTCTATATTTGAGTTTGTTTTTGATCAGTTTGTTCTTCTTGTTCCTTAGATTCCTCATGTAAGTGAAATCATATGGCATTTATCTTTTTCTGACTTATTTAACTCAGTATATTATGCATATCATTGCAAATGGTAGGATTTCATGTTTTTATGGCTGAGTAATATCCTCTATCCAATTATGGTTTTTAGGTTGCTTCCATATCTTGGCTATTGTAAATCGTGCTGCCATGAACATAGGAGTATATTCTTTAGGCTATACTTTACAGCTCCGTGACTATTTTGTAACAATCAATTTGTACCTCTTAATCCCTTATACTTTTTCACTTATCCCCCCTACAACTCTCCTTCTGGCAACCATTAAAATATTCTCCATATCTATGAGTATGTTTCTGTTTTATTTGTTTATTTTGTGTTTTAGATTTCACATATAAGTAAAATCATATGGCATTTGTCTTTCTCTGTCTGATTTATTTCACTTAGCATAATCTTCTCTAGGTTCATCCGTGTTGTTGCAGATAGCAAGATTTCATTCTTTTTTAAGTCTGAGTAATATTCCATTGTATATATCTGCCACCTCTTCTCTATCCATTTATTTATGGTTGCTTCCATATCGTAGCTATTGTAAATAGTATTGCAAAGAACATGTGGATGCATATATCTTTTTGAATTAGTGTTCTGGTTATCTTAACATAAATACCCAGAAGTGAAATTGCTGTGTCTTTTGCTTCATGTTATAGCCTTTGTTGTAAACTCTATTTTGTCTGGTATAAATAATGCAATACTGTTGTTTATTGTTGTTTCCATTATCACAAACTAGTTTTTTTTCATTCCATTAATTTTAATCTGTGTATGTCTTTTGATCAGAAGTGAGTCTCTGGTAGGCAGCATATGTAAAGGTTGTATTTTCTTATCCATTCAGCTACTCTATGACTTTTGATTAAAACATTTAATTTATATACTTTTAAAGTAATTGTTGATACATATGTAATTATTGCCATTTTATTATTCACATTTTACATCTTTTTTTTCCTTCTTCTTAAAGAAGTCCCTATAACATTTCTTGTAATACTGGTGTGGTGATGATGAACTCCTTTAGTTTTTTTTTTTTTTTTTTTCTTGTCTGAGAAGCTCTTTATCAGTCCTTCAATTCTAAATGATAGTTTCACTGGGTAGAGTAACATGGATTGTAGGTGTTTGCTTTTCATCACTTTACAAACTTCATGCTAATCCCTTCTAGCCTACGAAGTTTCTGTTGAGAAATCATCTGATAGTGCTATGGGAGCTCTCTTGTAGCTACCTTTCTCTCACTGCTTTAAGATTTTCTCTTTATCTTTAAACCTTGGTATTCTAATTATAATATGTCTTGATGTGGGCCTCTTTAGGTTCATCTTGTTTCGGACTCTCTGTGCTTCCTGGACTTGTATCTTTATTTTCTTCTCTAGTTTAGGGAAGTTTTCCATCATTGTTTCTTCAAATAGGTTCTAAATACCTTGCTCTCTCTCTTTTCTTTCTGGTACCTTAATGCAAATGTTGTTAGGCTTGATGTCCCACAGGCCCCTTAACTTATACTATTTTTTTTTTCATTTCTCTTTTGCCTATTTTGATTGGACTTTTCCTGCTACACTATCTTCTAAATAGCTTATTCAATTTTCTGATTCATCTAATCATAGCTTATTTCTTCTAGTGTATTCCTCATTGCAATCATTGTATTCTTCATATTTGAATGGTTATTTTTTATGGTTTGTGTGCCCTTTTTATGCCTATTATCTCTTTGTTAAAGTTTTTATATTACTAAAAATTATTAGGTGACACTGATTAACAAAATCCAATAATTTTCAAGTGTAAAATTCAAGAATATGTCATATATATTTTTCATTGTGTGTTCACCACCCAAAATTAGATTTCCTTCTGTCACCAAATATTTGACCCCTTTCATCCCTATCTAACTCCACCCTCTCCCCTTCCTTCTGATAACCATTAATCCACTGTCCATGACCACAAGTTTCTCTTTTTTGTCATGTTTGTTGCTTTTAGATTTATATCACACATGTGAGTGATATCATGTGGTTTAAACTTTTTTTGTCTGACTTATTTTGCTTATCAAGATCATCTCAAGATCTATACATGTTATTGCAAATTACAGTAATTTATTTTTTTCTTATAGCTGAGTTAAATTCCATTTTATATATGTACCACATCTTTTTTATCCAAGCATCTTTCTTAGGATACTTCAGTTGCTTCCATGTCCTGGATGCTGTGACTAATGTTGCTATCAACATTGGGGTGAATATTTCATTGAAGATAAATGTTTTCAGGTTTTTCTGGTAAATACACAAAAGAAAAATTGCCAAATCACATGGTAATTCAATTCTCAGTTTTTTGAGAAAGTCCATATTGTTTTCATAGTGATTATATGAATCTGAATTTTTCACCAGCAGTATATAAAGGTTCCTTTTTCCACACAACCTCTCCAATGCTTGTTATTACTTGTCCTATAGATGATAACCATTCTAACATGTGTGAGATGGCATCTCATTATGGTTTTAATTTGCATTTCCCTAAAAGCAAGTAGAATTGAGCATCTTTTCTTAAGTCTGTTGGCCATTTGTATGTCTTCATGGGAGAAGTGTCTGGTTGGTTCCTCTGCCCATTTTTAAATTGGATTATATGCTTTTTGTTGTTGTTGTATGAGTTCTTTCTATATTTTGGATATTAGGATCTTATAGAAGCACTCTTTGCAAACAATTTCTCCCATTTTGATTGTTGCATTTTTGCTTTGTCAATGGTTCTTATTGCAACACAGAAGCATTTTAGTCCCATTCATTTATTTTTGCTTTTACTTCCCTTGGCTTTGAGGTCAAATTCATAAAATCTTTTCTAGTTATAAGGTCCTTGAGTTTAGTACATAAAGTTTCGTCTATACAATTTATTGTTTCAAGTCTCATATTCAAGTCATTAGTCCATTTCAAGTTAATTTTGGTATGTGGTGTTAGACAACAGTTTAGTTTCATTCTTTTGCAGGCAGCTTTCCAGTTTTCCCAGCACCATTTATTGAAGAGGATTTCCTTTCTCTACAGTCTGTTTTTGGCTTTTTTTGTCAAAAATTATTTGCCCATATAAAAATAGGTTTACTTCTGGATTCTTGATTCTATTCCATTGGTCTGTGTAGCTGTTTTTCTGCCAATACCATGCTATTTTGATTACTGTTGCTTTGTAGTATAATTTGAAGTTAGGCAGAGTGATGTCTCCAACCTTGTTTCCTCCAATTACACAATTAATTAATGTCTTAGCCAGAATTAAAAGAGATCCAATCTGACCTGTGCTCCATCCATGATCTATTTTAAGAAGTAATCTATTTTAACTTTTCCTTCATAACCTTCATGATATAAATCATCCTTAGACAACAGATGTAAAAATATGTCACTAAAAATTACTAAATAGAGTCATTGTAAGGATTAAATAAAATAAGTGTAGAAGCAGCAAAAGGGTAGCTACAGACATAATATTATTGACTTTGCCATAGTCTATGTTTTGAAGATGATAGTCCATATATGGTCTATGTAGAACATAAAATATTAATCAGTATATTAACATTCATATGTGAACTAGAATATATGACTAATTAATGCCTACCATCCCAAATTGTGCATATAATAGTTATTTTTATCTACAAAGAGATCATGGTATTTGAGAATCTACTATAGGCAACATTTTATTTTAATTTCTTGTTTGGTTTATTTTTGATCTTTAAAGAATGAATTACAGTTGACATACAGTATTATATTAGTTCCAGATGTACAACATAATAATTAGACATTTATATAACTTACAAAGTGATCACCCCAATAACTCTAGTACCCACTTGACACCATCCACAGTTATTAAAATAGTATTGACTATATTTCCCATGCTGTACTTTATATCCCCATAACTATTTTGTAACTACCAATTTGTACTTCTTAATCTCTCTGCCTTTTTCAACCACCTACTGCAACCCCTCTCCCATCTGGCACAATTAAAGTGTTCTCTGTATCTATGATTTTGTTTCTGTTGTGTTTATTCATTTATTTTGTTCTTTAGATTCCTCATATAAGTGAAATGATATGACATTTCTCTTTCTTTGACTTATTTCAGTCAGCACAATACCTTCTAGGTCCATCCATGTTGTTGCCAATGGCAAGATTTCATTCTTTTTTTATGGCTGAGTAATATTTCACTGTACATGTGTATCACCTCTCCTTCATTAATTCACCCATTTATGGATACCCAGGTTGCATCTATATCTTGGCTATTGTAAATCATGCTACAATGAACATATGAATGCGTATGTCCTTTAAAGTTAGAGTTTTCGGTTTTTTCAAATAAATACCCAGAAGGGAGATTACTGGATCCTTCTTCTTTTCTTATTATAGTCTTTGTTTTAAAGTCTATTTTGTCTGATATAAGTATTACCGCCCCATCCTTTTTATTGTTTCAATTTTTATGAAATAGCTTTTTACATCCTGTCAACTTTAGTCTGTTTGTGTTTTTCTATCTGAAGTAAGTCTCTTGTATGTGGCATATGTAAGGATTTTTTTTTTTTTTTTATCCATTCGGTCACCCTATCTTTTGGTTGGGTTGGAGCATTTAATCCTTTTACATTTAAAGTGATTATTGATAGACGTCATTTTATTATTCATATTCTTTACTTTTTCTTCTTTATCATCTTATAAACATCTAACATTTCTTATAATGCTGGCTTGGTGGTTATGAACACCTGTAGCATTTTTTTTTTTTGTATTTTAAACGTTTTATCTGTTCTTGAATTCTAAATGATAGCTTTGCTGGGTAGAGTCATCTTGATTGTAGTTCCTTGCTTTTTATCGCTTTGAATATTTGATGCCAATCCCTTCTAGCCTGCAAAGTTTCTGTTGCAAAATAAGCAACAGACTTAGGGGAGCTCTCTTGTAGGTAAATTTTTCTCATGCTGCTTTTAAGATTCTCTTTTTGTCTTTAATCTTTGACATTTTAATTATGATTTTTTTTTTTTTTTTTTGGTGTGGACCTCTTTGGGTTCATATCATTTGAAGCTATCTGTGTTTTCTGAGATTATATGTCTATTGTATGTCAATTTCCTTTGCCAGGTTAAGGAAATTTTCTGTCATTATTTCTTCAAATATGTTTTCAATTTCTTACTCTCTCTTCTCTTTCTGGTACCTCTATTATGTAAATGTTGTTATGTTTAATGTTGTCTCAGAGGCCCCTTAAACTATTCTCATTTTTTTTTTAATTCTTTTTAGTTGTTGCTGTTCTGATTGGGTGTTTTCCTTATTTCCAAAACTGCTGATTCTATCCTCTGCTTCATGTAATTTACTGTTGATTTCCTCTAAAGTATTTTTCATTTCAGTTATTGTATTCTTCACTTCTGACTGGTTCTATTTTATGTTTTCTATCTCCATTTATGTTTTCTATCTTTTTGTTAATGTTCTCACTGAGTTCATGTACTCTTCCCCTAAGGTCATTGAGCATGCTTATAAGCAGTGTTTTTGAACTCTGCATCTGGTAGATTGCTTGTCTCTATTTATTTAGTTCTTTTTCTGGAGCTTTTTCTTTCTTTTTTCTTTTTTCTTTCTTTTTTTTTTTTTTTTGGTGGGGAGGACATATTTCTTTGTCTCCCCGTTTTGGCTATCTTCCCATGTTTGTTCTTATGCATTAGGTAGAGATATTAGGTCTTAGCAGCTCTACCTAATTTTGTAAGTGTCCTGTGGGCCCCAATGGTGCAGTTACCCTGGTCACTTGAGCTGGTGCTCCACTTATATTCCTTGTATGTCTTGTGTGTTCTTCCTGTTATAGTTGAGCCTTGCTTGCAGTTTGCTCACCAGTGGAAGGGATTAACCCTTAGGCTGATTGGTTGTTAGGCCTGACTAGTGACTACAGTGGAGGAGCTGTTGTGCAAGTGCTGACCCTACAGAGCAGGATTTGCTTTAGCAGTACTCTGGTGCCTGCCCTGTCTGCTCTTTGGGTTTGTTGTTTTTGGATGAGGCTCCAGTTGGTGCTTTGGCTTGGCCTAAGCTGGCCACCTGACCTGCTGGCCCTGGAGCCCCTTGAAAGGGGATCTACTTTGCTTTGACCAGGGACACCTGGTATAAGCCATCGAGCAATTCACATATGGCTGCCACCTGCGCTGGGTTTGGAGGTACCATAAGAGGCCAAGCTGTGAACCTAGGCCAGGTGTCACTAGTGCTGGGCTTGGGGCTGCTCAGCAAGGAGTACAGAGCTCACTGAGGCCAAATGCTGTTTGTCTGAGTTTTGTGAACTTTTGAGAGATTTTAGGAATGTTTGCCCCATATTCTAGGACATGTTATTTGTATGGAAAATCACAGAAGAGGCTTGGATAGGCCTGCAAATTAAATGAGGTTTCATGGAATCATTGGGCTGATTGACTAGTGTTAGCCAGATTGATGGAGACTCAGATATGATGGCTGGTGTCAGTGTCTGCATGCTGGGTTGGGAGAGAGCTCAGCAAAGGAACAGTGACTTTTGCCAGCACTTCTGTCTGAGATAAAGGTGCCCCTCCAGCCCTCTTCCTAAAGCCAGACAATTCAGTACTTCTCTATGTTTCTGGTGCTTTTTAAGCTGCTGCCCCAGTGCTGGAACTCAGAGCAGGTGAGTCCATCACCAGTTAAGTTCATGCATGGGCTTTTTTAAGAAGATCACCTGAACTCCAGCAGCACTCCATCCCACTCAGCCCCAATCTTCCCTGGATTTCACAGCCAGAAGTTGTAGGAACTTCTCTCCCCTACACTGGAACCCTAGGCTGAGGAGCCTGATTTGAGGGTGGGACCCCTTTCTCTTCCAGGGGGTACCTCTGCAGCCAAGATTTCCCTCCTGATTTTTAACTGCCAAACGCAGGCATGGGAATAACCTGTTCTACGTGTCCACTTTCCTACCAGTCTCAAAGTAGCTTCTTTTCTATTTCTTTAGTTGTAGGACTTCTTTCCTACTAGACCTCAGGCAATTTTCAATAATCATTTCTGTAGTTTAGTTGTAATTTTGATATGGTTGCTAACGGAGGCAAGCACAGTTTTTACCTACTCTGCTATCTTATAGGCAGCATTTCAGACTGGATGGAAGAGTTCAATGTGAACATTTTAAGGATATACTTTTCTTAGATATAAAACGGACCCAAAATATATGATTAATTTGAAAGCGAAACATCAACACTAAATCATTTTTCTCATATTGTGTTCTTATGAACCTAAAATGGAACGCTTGTGATTTTTGAAAGAGTAATCTTTATATTTATTTTCTGCATAGAATGCAGACACAACCTAAATTAATATTACTTTTTTTCCCTGCAATGTATAGTTAGGAATTTTTGTAACCTAATATTAGATAACATATCAATATAAATAGTTTGCTAAGATTTAGGTAAATTCATAGATTAGACATCCTTGACAGAATTATTAGAGAAAGTAAAGAGTCTATAAAATATAATCCAAGTTTTCAAATTGATTTAATACAGGGCAACTACAAGTCTGTCTCTTTCCTAACACCTCTACTCCTAGACATCTTTTGGCTACAGAAAAACAATTAATGAGTAAGAATTTTTTCTTATTGATAATTCGGGTAACTATTCTTAGAAGGAGTTCCAACATGAATCTATATTCAGACAAATGCTATATTTTGGAAATTGCATGACACCAAAGCTTCATAAATTATGTGTTTAAAAATTTTCACTATTTCAGAAATTCATCATTTTTCATCACCAATGTATTTTTCTACTGATGAGATTAAGGCTAATTTAATTGTCCAAAAGTTTATTTTTGTGAATAAACACTATCAGTGTTCTTTCATTCACATTCTGGAGTACTGACAGTACCTCATTCATTGATTTATAAAACCATGTCCTACTTTCTCTTGTATTGTGAGGAAAGCACTTGCCTTTCTATTGTTTTTATTACATTGTGAACTCATATCTAATGTTCTCTTCCTATTATCTTATTTTTTTAGCATTACTCCTTTGAAGTTTTGTTCAGATAACAAACGACTATATTTCAACTTTGTCAAATATGTTCCATTTGTCTTAATTCTCATACAAAATTTATATTAATTTGAATGATGTCAACACTAACATTACATGAACCTAAGGCTTTCCAGAGGTTTGGATTCACTAATGACAGGAATACTGAATAATGAACTACAGCATTTAATTTCCCATGGTACTCAAATACACAAAAATCTCAAAAGATGTACACAGATTTTAGTAATAAACAAAATAAATGCTGGAAATCAACCATACTTGATCTACAGTGGAATTTAGCTTCTTAGTATTTTAATAAATTTATTTAATAAATTTAATAAATCTTGTATAGAAGACATTTAATTAATTCAGATTCCAGAAAACATACTCTTTTCTAATTACAGATAGATCATTGTAAATTTTTAAAATTTACGTTTTGGAGATTGCTGTGGACTGAATGTTTGTTCCCCCTCAGAATTCATATGTTGAAACACTAACCTCTAAAGCGATAGTATTAGGAGAGGAGGCTTTTGGGAGGTAATTAAGTCATGAAGATAGAACCCTCATGAATGTGATTACTGCCCTTACAAAGAGACCCTAGAAGGCTCTCTCCCTCGTTCTACTCGGTGAGGATACAAGGAGATTTTGGCAGTCTGCATCTTGAAAGAGGACCCTCATCAGAACCTGGCCATGCTAGCACTGTGATCTCAGACTTTCAACCTCCAGAATCATGAGAAATAAATTTGTGTTGTTTATAAGCCATCTAGTCTATTGTACTTTGTTATAGCAGCTCAACCTAAGACATATTTTCAAATTATAATGATATTAATGAACGAATATTTTAGAAATCACAGTATGTGAAAAGTTGCTTGAAAGAAAATTCAAAATATCATATGTACTAGAGATAATCATAATAATAACAATAATAATAACATATATTAAATCAGTAATACAGCTTACATTCAACAACAGCCTCCATTTTAGTTAAGGGAAGCAATTGTCCTGAATTTGAGCATTGCACTGAAAAAATGAAGTATATAGTTACAGTGGGATAAGCTACAAAATCAAAATAACTTTCAAGTGTCATTACTGTAGAATACGTTCAAGACCATCAAATGGGAATATACATGTTAAACTAAAAATGTGGAATTGACAAAATTAAATCTCTTTGATATTTAAAGTTTCCAAAATCTCTCAATCTTCTTGAGCAAGCGTACACGTAAAAAAAAAAAAAAAAGCCTGAACATTATGATAGCCTTTATTCAAGAATTCCTTTAAAAATGTTATGCTGAAATGTTTCTTGTGTTAGTAAAATTTGATTTTTAAAAATGTTCTTTAATATTTTATGAAATTTGGAAAATGGATACTATTGGTCCTGGATCAAGTACATGTTCATTAAAGGCATTGTACTATTTAAATAGGAAGAGGTCTTTGTGCTTACTCTTGCTCCCTTGTTCTTTATATAGCCTAGGAAGCAGGAAGCACAATTTTTTCACTTAAGTCTATAATTTCTGGTGGGCATATTTCATTTACACAGTTCCCTGTTTGTTAACAAAAGCCATACATTGTCAAAGTTATAGATGTGCATAATAAATAGAGCATGGCCTATGCAGTATATTTCTTCTGCTAAATGTCTGTGATATTGTATCTGCCAAGAATATAATATGTGTTCATACACTTATGTCTGGGTTGAAGCAAGCCTTTAAGTATGTACCATGGTTTAATTTACCCTGAACTTCTGATTTGCAAAGTTATAAAAGCACCTCTTAGTGACATAGATAGCATTTAAAACAATACATATTTGTTGCATTATTCAGATTGTTAAAAACACACTTGGTCAAACCTTAAATAGAATTTGCATCTCTTTTATTTCCTTAAAAGTAAGAGCAGTTTGATGACTAGAGAACATTTAAGATAGCTGATACTTGCTTACATTTACCTCAGACCATTTCTCAGAAAAATAAATGATCGCAATATGTTAAAATTATAAAATTTATTTTCAGAATGATTTTAATATTTAGTTGCTAATTTAAATTTGTTGTGATCTCTAAATCTTTGCAAATGTACACTTTTCTCTTTCAGTATATAGTTTAGGGAAGCATATAAAAGATTAAGTGCTAAATTTTCTCATCTGTTGTGCATTTTTGTTAAATAGTAGTTTACATGATTAACCAAGTTAGCTATAACATATAAGTATAATATATAAATATAATTAATATATACACAAAATAACTTAGCAGGGATATTCATAGTATAGAATTTTTAAAAAAAGTTCTACTCCGTCATGAAGACACTATTCTAATTTTGAAATTTTATATTGTCTCACAAGCCTTCACATCATAGTCTGGCTTTATCTACCTCTCTACACCATCATTTCCAAACTTTTGCCACACTGGTCTTTTTCATTTTTTTTTACTCTCTCTTGAAGGGAGCCTCGGAGATTATTCTCTCCCCTTTTCACTTGGTTAACTCTGATTCGCTCTTAAGATTCTAACTTAATTATCCTTCCATAAGTGAAGCCTTCCCTGATCTTTTTGTCCAAGTAAATTTTTTAATTATCTCATTTTCATAGAACTTTTCACAGATGAATATTTCCCAATTTTAAAAATAATTATTTATCCATGTCTATATATTTCCTGCCATTCTCTGTATACTATGACTTAGGGATTGTGGTGGGTTACATTCGTCATTTAATCCCCAGTTTCCAGCATAGTGCCTTGCACATAGTAGTTACTGAAAATATATTGTTGAATGGGTAGATTAAATTTGAATTTGGGTATGTCCATGCTAAGTTTTCTTTCCTGCCAATTCTCATGGACATTTCTGTATTCTCCAGTTGATTACACAAATCTCTGAGATCTAGAATTATAGTATTCAATTTTATATAGTATTCAATTTTAACTCTCACGGTACCAAACACAGTACACTATACATAGAAGTCATTTGATAAATGTTATTACATATCTAAATGGAGTGCATAAGTAAAAATTATATGACTTAAAATTTATATATTTATTTCAATTCATAACATTTATAGAAGAAAATTGAGAAAAATAGAAATCTTTACACCAATTCTCACCCCTTATACTTATTTCACTGCCCCCTACTTTAAAATAGAAAATATAACTGTCAGTGGAGTGCTAAGTAGGGGTAAGTGAAAAGAAATCTTCATCACTTTACAATCTCTGGGGTAAGATTAGTGTATCAACATATATATATACATATATACAGCTTCCTGGGAGAATGTGTGTAAGCATCCTTCAAAAAAGCCTAAACACATAATACTCCCTCTCTGGTCCAGCCCCAGTGTTTAAGATTTCCATTTGAGTAATTTCTCATTTCATTTGGTAGCCAAAGACTTCTGTTAACAGGGTATCAATTTGGTTATGTGAGGTTACTGCACTAAGTAGTAGTGATCATTTACCCTCAACTTAGGTTAGTGTTACAATAAGCCAACAAAGAGGTAAGTTTTAATGGTGAAGAGATTGGTCAAAGTGTGACTAATGGAGTACTTCTCTGGATGTGGCATGAATTAGAAAATGAAATATAGGAAAGACAGAGGCAATAACTAGGAAGCATTTGGCTGAAGGAGAAACAATGAAAGAGAAAAGTACAAACATTATTTGGAATCATGAATTAAGGTATAAGATTTCTAGTTCTGTGATGTCCTAGATCTATGATTTTGTGAAAATTAGTTAAGTCTTTGGAAATCAATTTGTTCAATATAAAACTCTATACAAAAATTTAAAATTATTTCCGTTATGTAGAAAATGCAATAAGTATTAGAGAAATCTGAAAAAAACACATTGCATCTATTTTACAATGTATCAAGTGCATTAGTTATTTCTAATATGAATTCAAGATAATGCTGGGCATCAACATTTCTTAGCTAATTTTAATCCTAACTAAGCTAATAAGGCAGTATTTCATATACATAAATGTGAATCAACAAGAACCTTTGAGTGCTTAATACATACCTCATACAAGTTACCGTGAAAAGAATGTGGCACAATTCCTCCCTATGAGAGAGAGAACATTAACCTATAGTTCAAAAAGTGGACTTGATAGGCATGGAAAAATAATTCATATTTATTCCTTCAACAAAAGTTTATTGAGTTCTATATTTACACCAAGCATACTTTAGATGCTAGGGATACCAGTATTAGAACTAGACAGTCTTTAAGTATAAATTTTATAGAGAAGGTAAACAATGGAGACTCTCTCTCTCTCTGTCTCTCTCTCTCTCTTTCTATATATATAGATATAGATATAGATATAGATATAGATATAGATATAGATGATATAGATATAGAAAAAAAAAGTGATGAAGATGACAGGGAAGTGATTTTATATAGGATAGTCAAAAACTACTTCTATGTTATGAAAGCATTTGAGCTGACATCTGAGGAAGAGAATAAAGAAGCCACATGAATGTCTAGTGGGAGAAAATCAGGCAGAAGAAAAACCAGTACACATGTCTAAAGAAGGTACATGTTTAGTATGTTCAAAGAACAAGAAAGTCATTGTGCTGGGAATGAAAAAGTGCTAGGAAATGGGATCAAAATGGTAGCAGAAGGGCAAGATTATGTAAAGTTATGCATAGATTATTTTATAGCCCTGGAATCATGAAGATTCATTAGTTTTTTAACACATAATCTAACATATATATTACAAGCATCACTCTGGCTGCTGTGTGGAGAATAAACTAATGGCTAAGCAAGAGTGGAAGCAGAGAGAGCAGTTAATAAGCTATTTTAGTCATCTAGGCAAGAGATGATGGTGGCTTTGACAAGGGTAGTTATAAAAGTGGTGAGAAGAGTTGATGTATTAATATACTAAAATCTAGAGTAAACTTAGTTGTTGGGCTTCATGTGGGATGTGAGAGAATGTCAAAGATGGCTTCAAAGTTTGCAGGGGAGCATCAAATATTTGGATTTATATGTGCTGTTTATTACTCTTAGAGGGCATCCAAAAGATGATAATTGGATGGCAAATAAGCACATGAAAAATTTTAAACCCCATTCATTATCAGGGGAATGTAAATTAAAATCATGAGATTTTACTACATAACCACTAGCACAACTAAAATTAAAAACATTGATAATATAAAATTATAACAGGATGTATAACAACTAAAACACTTGTATAATATTTGCAGAATGTAAAATGGTACAACTTCTTTAGATAATAGTTTACCAGTTTCCTATAAACTTAGCCATATATTTATCTTATGACCCAGTATTACTGCTCCTAGATATTTACCCAAGGAAAATGAAAACATATGTACACAAAATATCTATGTATGAATATTTATAACAGTATTATTCATAACACCTAAAAATGAGAACCACCTATCAAAGGTAAATGCATAAACAAATTGTGGTATATTCAGAGAATATAATACAATTTAGTATTAAAGAAAATGAATTCCTATTATATACAACACTGTGACTGAATCTTAAAATTATTATGCTGACACAGTGAAGAATACATATAGCACAGTTCCATTTCTATGAAACTCTAAAACAGGAAATACTGATCTATAATGATTGAAAGCAGATCAGTGGTTGATCATCCTGCTTTACATGGTACTGAGAGGTTTCCAAGAATGCAGGAATTTCAGTACAAAATTCCGGACAGTCCCTGGAAAAGCAGAACAGATGGTCAATGTTTGGTAGTGGTTTGACTACAAAGATCGAAGAGGAAGGAGCACAAGACCACATTTTGGAGATGAATAAAATGTTCTATGTTTTGATTTTGTTGGTGGTAATACACATGAATTCATTTGTCAAAGTTCATCAAAATATAATATACATAAATGTGAGTATTTTATTGGAGATAAAATATGTTTAATAAGTGTTGCTAGAAAAACCAGAAATCCACCTATAAAGGAATGAATTTAGACTGTTGTCTATCACCACATACCAAAATTAACTCAAAATGGATTAAGGACCTAAATAAAAGACCTGAAACAATAAAATGCATAGAAGAAAACAGGAACGAAACTCAAGGACCTTGAACTTAAAGAAGATTTTATGAATTTGACCTCAAAAGCAAGGGAAGTAAAAGCAAAAATAAATTAACGTGATTGCATCGAACTAAAAAGCTTCTGCTCAGCAAAAGAAACCATTAACAGTTAAAGAGATGACCATCCAAATGGAAAAATATATTTGTAAGCAACTCCCCCAATAGGGGTTTAATATCCAAAATATACAAAGAACTCATACAACTCAATAAAAACAACAATGAAAAGATCTAATCAAAAAATGGGTAGAGGACCTGAACAGACACTTCTCCCTTGAGGACATACTAATGGACAACAAATATTTGAAAAGATGCTCAATGTTGCTAGCCATTAGGGAAAAGCAAATCAAAACCACAATGAGATATCATATCACATCTGGTAGAATAGCTATAATCAACAGGACAAGTAACAAATCTTGGAGAGGATACAGAGAAAAAGGAACCCTCATACACTACTGGTGGAACAGCAAGTTGGTACAGCCACTATGGAAAACAGTATAGAGGTTCCTCAAAAAACTAAGAATTGATCTATCATATGATCCAGCAATCCCTCTACTGGATATTTACCTCAAAGACTTGATAAGCCATATCCAAAAAGATATTTGCACACCGATGTTCATAGCATCATCATTCACAGTGGCCAGGACATGGAAACAAGCTAAGTGTCCAATGATAGATGATTGGCTAAAGAAGTAGTGGTACATATATACAGTGGAATATTACTCAGCCATAAGAAGAGGTAAAATACTACCATTTGCGGCAACATGAATGGACCTTGAGATAATCATGCTAAGTAAAATAAGCCAGACAGGAAAAGTTTAAAACTACATTACATCACTTATATGTGGGATGTAAACCTAAAAACAACAAATGAACAGAACAAACAAACAGAGACTCATGGACAAGGACAATAGACTATTGGTTTACCAGAGAGTAGTGGGGAGGGGGGAGAGGGGAGGTGGATGGGGTAAAGGGGGTCAAATATATGGTGACAGAAAGAAATCTAACTATGAGAGGTAAATACACAGTGTAAATATACACACACACACACACACACACACACACACACACACACACACATACCTTACTGTTAAAGTGTACAGCAGCAACTTATTGAATTGCGTTAACCAATGTCACCATAAAAAATTAATTAATTAATTAAAAAATAAAACAGAAATGTTTAATGATAAGTTATGCAAAGCATAACTTTTTAAACAAATGCACTGATACTTTTATTTTTTATTTTTTGTCTTAAAAGAAGTGATCAAATAAATACTACTGTAAGAGAATGGTCCTAAAGTCATTCTAAATTTGCATACTTATAAAATCACAAGATTTCCATTAATTGAAACTCCTGAATGATTGTTGGGGGCCTCATAGAGACTTAGATTGACTGAAGATCATTAATGTATTTTATCATGTTGGTAGTAAAACCATATCTGATCCATATAGTATTTAATTTTCATAAATTCAACATTGTTTATAGTATATAAAAAGATAACCAAAACATAAAATAATTTTGGGATAGAATCACATTATATTTCTAAGTATATTTTGAATGGAATGCTATGAAAAGGTAAATTCAAACCACAAAAGAAAACTAAATTATCAGGAGTATTTTCCCCTTCATATTAAAATAATGTAAGCAATTCCAGAGATAACTCTGGATAACTCATGATGAATAATATAGGCAAATTTAATTGACAAGTTATCTTTAAGTTAGATTTTTTTCTTTTGCTAAATAACCATAGCAATTTTAATGACAAGGAAGTTGAAATAGAGTCAGCCATGCTAAATGTCTTCCTTTCATTTATCTTATTTATGTTAATTCATGTATTTCTGATTTTGTTTTGAACAAAATATGTTAATGCTAGTGTTATGAAATACAAAGAAACACTGTAACAGTGTGAAAAAATATCTCCCTAGTAGCCCCTTATTTGTGCATCAATTGAGGTGCAGTTATGAGCTAAGTTAATTTTATGCTTTTTTGTCACATCAGTTTGAATCATATTTACTTATTCTGTGTAACTTGTCATTGTTTATAGTTAAGTTTCTAACCCTAAGAATTAAGGATTTCTATTTGCACTTTGTTAACATATATCTGCTTCAACCCTTCAAATTGTATATCTTCTATTTGGAAATGAGATCAATATAATATAGCTTTTAGGGTTGTCTTGAGGACTGAACAAATATGCTAATCTGAAAGCACCTGCTGCATAATTACATATGAGTTTTTCATCCCTCCTTTCTTTCTCGATATATGATATATGTCTTTGTCACATTAAACTATATCTCTAAGTCTGTATATCTCATCTTTAACTATATATGAATTATTGTTCTTTTGAATAAGATGCCATAATGTGGGAGTTAGGAAAACAGACTCTAAGACAGACAAAGTTCAAGTTCTAGTCTCTAACTAGCAGTGTGACCTTTGGCAAGTTTCTTAACTTTTACATTCCATACTTTCCTCATTTTGAAAATAAATATAATAGTAACACCTACAACATAAGATTTTAGGAGTATTACATGTTATTATATGAAAAGCACTTAGAACAGTACTTGGCCCATGGTAAGCTAAATTATAGAGGCATTGGCTGTTATCAGAACGTAAGCTTTGTAGAGGTCAGGTTCTTTGTCTCTTGTTCACTGCTATTTCCTTCAATTCCCTAGAATTCCTCTCTTAGGGATATACTCTATATGTTTCATGATGTCTGCCTTAAATTCCAGAATTATTCTGACTGCTTATTTAAGACCTCTCACTGGATATCTACCATACTTATCATGGTCAAACAATCATTCTCGATTACCCTCCAACCCATTACTGCCTTGATATTCCTTGTTATAGTAAATTGTACTATAATTCATTTAGTTGCTCAGGCCAAACACTGGTCATTATCCTTGATTTCTCTTTCTTTTATACATCATATTTATCAGGAAGTTATGTCAGCTATAAGTTTAAAACATATTCCAAGTCAAATTAATTCTCACCTTTATTCCTCTTATCCTCGTTTAAACCACTATAATCTCTCTTTCTTGGACTACAGCAATGTATCATAACTGATCTATCTTCTTCCTCTCATGTTCTCTTACAATCAGAGTAATTTTTTTTTTCTATTCTGGAATATAATGGTCTTTTCAGTGAAAGTATAGATGACATACAATATTATATTAGTTTCAGGTGTATAGCATAGTGATTTGACATTTATATATCTTACAAAGTGATCATCATGAGGAGTCTAGTAACCATCTGTCACTGTACAAAGTTATTGTGATATTATTTACTGCATTCCTTATGTTGTGCATTACATCCTGTGACTTATTTGTGTTATAACTCTAAGTTTGCATCTCTTAATCCCACTCACTTTTTGGCCCAGCCCCCTGACAACTATCAGTTTGTTCTCTGTATCTGAGTCTATTTGTTTTGTTTGTTCATTGGTTTAGTTTTTTTAGATTGCACATATAAGTGAAATGATGCAGTATTTGTCTTTCTCTAACTTATTTCACTTAGTCCATCCCTTGGTCCATTCATGTTGTTGTATTGGAAAATTTTATTCTCTTTTTTTGCTGAGTAATATTCCACTGTGTGTGTCATATTTTCTTTATCCATCCATTGATGGACACCTAGGTTGCTTCCATATCATGGTTATTATAAATAATGCTACAGTGAATATAGGGGTGCATATACCTTTCTGAATTGTTTTTGTTGTTGCTGTTTTCTTAGGATAAATGTCCAAAACTGGAATTGCTGAATCATATGGCAGTTCTATTTTTAATTTTTGAGGAATCTCCATACTATTTTCCATAGTAGTTGTGCAGTGTAATCTTTTCTTTAGAGTAAAATTATATTATATCATATATTTGCTCAAATTCTCCAATGACTTCTAGTCACATTTAGAATAGAATCCACTCTCGTTTTCACATCCTTTAAGGCTCAATCTGATCTGTCTCCTGGACACCATGTGGTTGGGTTGGGTGAAACCCATTTCATGTTCCATAGATAGGTTGTAATTGATACAAGCCATGTATTCTATTCACAAGCTAGTGTTATTGATTTAAAGGCAGGGGCATGACTAATAGGGCATGCCTATCAGGGCAAAAAGAAGTAAACTCTGAAATGTATGTTTGAGGTATATGAAAAGCAGACTCCCTTTCTTGCTAATTAGGAAAGAGGTAACCTGTGACTGAAGATTCTAGCATGAGAGAAATTGCATATATTTGAAACATACAATATAAGAAGTTTTGACATATTTGTATGCCCATGAAACCATCACAAAAGATACATCCATATAAAAATTAATTCCTCACAAAAGTTGACATGCCCCTTGGTAATTTTTTCCTCACGTTCTCTAGCATCCACTGATCTACTTTCTGTCACTGTAGATCACTTTGTATTTTCTAGAATTTTATATAAATAAACTCATATAGTATATACTCTTTTTATCTGGGATTTTCATTCATCATAATTATTTTGAGATTTATCCATGTGAAAATTTGAGAAGTGGTAAGAGTAGATATCCATGTCTTGATCTTGATATAAGATTGAAAGCATCCCATCATTTACAATTGAAATATATTAACTCTAAAGTTTTCGTAGGTGTCCTTTATCAGGATAAAGTTTCTTTCTAGTTCTACTTTTCTGAGAATTTATAACAGAAATATTTGCAAATATTTTTACTACAGTTTTGAAATAATCACATGGCTTTTCTTGTATGATTTATAATATGGTATATTACATTACTTAACTTTTGAATGTTAAATCAACCCAGGGTGAGCCCTGTTCAGTCATGATGTATCAATTTTTTAATATGTAAAGAAACTCAATAAAATGAGAGATAACAGAGATAGACAAGTTAATAGAATCCAGAAATCAATGCATAAACAAAATAAGAAAATTAATAAAAAAATAGAAACCATAAAAATCCAAACAGAAATCTTATAGTTGAAGAATATAATGACAGAACTGAAAAATTCAATAGAGAGCTTCAGAAGCAGACTCGATTAGGCAGAAGAAATAATTTAAAAAAATTCAAAGACAGGTCATTTGAAATTAGCCAGTTAGAGGAACAAAAAGAAAAAAAGAGTGAAGAAAGCATATGTGACCTAGGGTACATCACCAAAAGAATTAATATATGGATTATAGATGTTGAAAAAGAAGGAGAAGGAGGAGGAAGAGGAGGAGAGGGAGGAAGAGGAGGAGGAGGAAGAGAAGAAGAAGAAAGGGTAAGAAAACTTATTTAAAGAACTAATAGCTGAGAATGTAAAGTACAGCATAGGGAATATAGTCAATAATATTGTAATAATTATGTATAGTGCCAGGTAGGTACTAGAGTAATTGAAGGTGTCCACTTTCTAAAATATATATATATATATATATATATATATATATATATATATATATATATCTCCAGCCATTATGCTGTATACCTGAAACTAATATAAAACAACATTGAATGGCAACTGTAATAAAAAAAAAAAGGTTAAAAAATAAATAACAGTTGAAAACTTTCTAATCTTAGGAGGGATATGAAACTTTAGACACTTGAACCTCAAAGTAACGCAAGCATGATTAACACAAAGATTACTCTGAGACACATAATCAAATTGTCAAATGTCATAGACAAAAAGAGAATTCTGAAAGCAGCAAGAGAAAGGAGACCATTACTTACAAACTCCCCCCACATTCACGACTATCAGCAAATTTTATAGTGGGACCTTGCAGACCAGGAGAGTGAGATGATATATTTAAGATACTCAAAGAAAACACTATCAATCAAGAATACTCTTTTCAGCAAAGCTGTACTTCAGAAATGGATAGACATTTACAAATAAAACCTGGACTTCTTCACCACTAGATCTGATTTTAAGAACTGCTTAAGTCAGAGAAAAAAGGTGGCATAGATGATAGAAGCTCTGTTCATCCCTCTGGTGACCAAATCACAGTTGTGGCATAGACAAGGAGCAAACAGCAAGAAAAATCACCTGAGATCTAGATGAACATGCCATACAACTAGAGAAATCCAAGAAATCACCCTGCAATAGCAGAAGGTAGGACGGGGAGAAGACATGAGGCTCCCCTGTCCCAAGTGGCTGAGTGGGACAAATGACATCATAGCAGATACAGACACTTCGTAAAGGGGCCATGTTCGTGAGCGGACTTTCACAGTGATGGTCCTATTGCTCTGAGTACCAGTGCCTTTTCAGCTGTGCAGGGGGCACCAAGGACTTACAGGGGGACACTGAGTTGTTGGGGTGAAGGCTAAGGGGAGACTAGCTCTGCACAGAAGTGGGAGGTATCCATTGCTCCTCTGTTGAGCCCTCCTTGTCCCAGTGTGTGGATGAAGCACCGCCATAGCGGAGACAGTATCAAACTGGATAACAGAAGTCGCTCTGCCCAGAAGATTACCTGAAACTCTATCTCCCCCAACTCGTGGCTCCACCCAAGTCACATCCAGGTGTGTTCTCACTTAGCCAGGTGCCCCTTGCTGAGCAGTGCCTAGGCTCACATTGGTGGTAGCTGGCCTCGGTTTCTGGTATAGCTTTTTGAGGCAACTATAACCATAGCATCTGTGGATTGCTTACTGAATCTTAATAAGTGGCCCAAAAGGAACACAGGCTGGGGCTAAATTTGGCCTGCAGCTGAACCACTCTCAGGACTGTGCCACTGAATACCTGGCACACAAAGCTGCACTAATAAGACTGGGAGACTTAAGAGCTTTGCTTTGCACATGGAAATAACACAGGAAGGCAGCCAAAATGGGAAGAGAAAGAAACAGAAACCATATGAGAGAACAGAACAGAGACCCCAAAATAATGGAGTTAAAAATTCTCACAGATGCAGAGCTCAAAACAGTGGTTATAAAGATGCTCAATAAACTTATGGGAAGTGTAGAGGAATTAATTTAATAAAGAGATAAAAAATTTTAACAAAGAGATAAAAAACATAAAAATGGAAATGGAGATTAAAAAAGGAAATCAGTCATAAATGAACACATTATCTGAGATGAAGAGTATATTAAATGGAATAAGCAGAGTGAATAAAGAAGAGGATCAAATGATCGATGTGGAGGACAGAGAAGCCAAAGACACTCAATTAAAATGGCAAGAAAAAAGAAGCCAGGACTATAATAATTCAAGGAGCCTATGGGACACTATTAAATGTAAAAATGTTCACATAATAGGGGTACCTTAAAGAAAACAAGAAGTTGGAGAGCTATTTGAAGAAATAATGAATGAAAGCTTCCCTAATCTGGTGAAAGAAATAGACATAAACCCCTAGGAAGCTCAGAGAGTCCCCAAAGATGCCCATACCGAGACACATCATAATTAAAATGCCAAGGTTAAATACAAAGAGAGAATCTTAAAAATAGCAAGAGAAAAGCAGTTAGTTACCTACAAGGGTGCACCCATAAGACTGGCTACTGATTTCTCAAAAGAAACGATGCAGTACAGAAGGGCTTGGCACAAAATATTCGATGTGAAAAAACTCAGAATCTATAACTAAGAATACTTTATCCAGCAAAGATATCATTTTGAGTCGAAGGACTGATAAAGTGCTTTCCCAACAAAAATAAACTAAAGGAATTTATCAACAAACACTCAGTCTTATAGGAAATGTTGGAGAGACTTCTTTAAGAATAAAAAACATGTATCAAAAACAGGAATAAAAAATGATAATAACTACATTCCTATCAACGAGTATCTTAAATAGAAAAGAACTGTTTTCTCCAACCAAAAGATAGAGTGTCTGAATGG
Source organism: Eidolon dupreanum (assembly GCA_028627145.1). Taxonomy (NCBI): domain Eukaryota; kingdom Metazoa; phylum Chordata; class Mammalia; order Chiroptera; family Pteropodidae; genus Eidolon; species Eidolon dupreanum. The sequence goes on from CM053505.1 coordinate 76,486,822, forward strand.
GTAAGAAAATCAGACCCCTACACATGCTGCTTACAAGAGACTCACTTCAGATTAAAAGACACACACACAGACTGAGAGGAACAGGATGGAAAACGGTAGTTCCTTGATGAACCTAGAGGGTATCGCACTGAATGAAATGGGTTGGATAGAGAAAGATACTGCATGATTTCCTGTATACGTGGAATCTAAAGAACAAAATTAACAACAACAACAAAAGCGGAAATAGAATCACAGTTACAGAGAATATTTAGAGAAATACTAGATGAGAGGGGGATTTCGTGGGGGAAAAAGGCAAAGAGATAAAGAGGTACAAATTGATAGTTGCAGAACAGACATGGAGATAAAAGATGTAGTATGGAGAAGATGGTTAATAATTTTGTAATAAATATGTAAGGGGGAAGAGGGATACTAGATTTAATGGGGTGATTACTGCGAGTTATGTGGATCTTTGATCAATATGCTATAAACCAAAACTGGTATATTATTGTATACCAACTATAATTGAAAAAAAAAAAAACTCATTGAATTGTACAATGAAATACAAACAACTAATTGTCTATTATATTTCAATAAAGATGAAAAAAAAAAGAACTGCTAATGGGAATTGTTCAAGTTGAAATGAAAGGACAATAAACCACATAAAAACATGAAAGCATAAAGCTCACTGGTAAAAGTAGATATATGGTCAAATTCAGAATACCTTAAAATGTAATAATGATGCATATATCACTTTTTTATATCACCTTGTACACCTAGAAAAAAATAACATTGTATACCTAAGTATACACAATTCTTATTTGAGAAACTTAGCTTAATAAGGCTAGAAAAAAACTATTTTAGAAAAACCAAAGAAACATGGTGAAAAATGAAGTAAACATGGTGGAGTGAGAGACATCCACAGATCTCTCCCCTTGAAACAACAATAATCTGAACATCTAAAATTCAAAAACAAAACAAAACAAAACACCAAACTGCACACCAGCAAGGCTGAGCATGGGATCTACACATAAGAGTAACCACAGGTCAGAACCCCAGGTGTTAGGAGGTGGACTGGGAGAAATAAAGTACCTGTCACTCATAGCTGCCCAAGTCCCCTGTAGGAGGTGAAGGAGGAGGGGAGAAGGTGCGGTGAGATCTATGAACAGACCTGTCTTGGAGAGTTGTGTGTTCTATGTAATCAGCAGCAGGGCCCAGTCATAAGGCAGGAAAGCAGAGAATTGGGATGGTAGAAAAACAAGAGTTGATTTTTTCTGGCCCCAGTTGCAAAACTGAGGCAGAGCCGCAACTCCCAACCCCCAAATCAGAGAGACTCTCCCCCCATATCTTCTGAGACCAAATACCGCGGAGCCACAGGGGAAATCTCAGCAAACGCTACTGAAACTGTTGCTAACTGACAGGGACTGAAACTGAGGATAGCAAGTGTGATTAAATATCTACAAGAAAATAAAAAGATATTATTAAGGCTATATATATATATATATATATATATATATATATATATATATATATATAGCAGGGATTCCAAGAGGCATAGACACTACCTACTGGAAAAAAAATGCACCTTCTCTGCAGCAGGCTAAAGAGAGACTTTTATATAATAAATTTTCTTTAAAAAGCAGAACACATTTCCATTATTATCCAGGCAGAGAAAAAGTCCATTAAACACCATGAAAAACCAAGGCAGCAAGGCAGAAAAAAAAGAGAAAAATCTCGAGAAAATAAGCTTACAGACATAGAAATATGCTATTAAAATAACAGAGAATTCAGAAAATACTCAGTGAGTTCTGAAACAAGTCACATCAATAATTTCAGGGATTGATAAAACACCTAGATGAGCGAGCATGGAGAATGACAGCCTCAAAAAAAAAAAGGAAGATCTTTTGGAGATAAAAAAAAATCTCACTGAAAGAGATGAAAAATGAAATAGCAAGCTTGGGAAATAGACTCGACCAAATGGAGGAAAGGATCAGTGATATCAAAGACAGAAATCTAGAAATAAATCAAAAGGAAGAAAAGAGAAACAGAAGAATGAAAAATAGTGAAAGAAAAATACAAGAACTAGGTGATACCATGAAGAGAGGAAACATAAGAATAATGGGCGTTATTGAAGGTGAAAAAAAGGAGCAGAAACTAGAAAGCATTTTCAGATAAATAGTCGATTAGAATTTCCCAGAGCTAAAGAATGAGCTGGAGCTTGGAATTGAAGAAGTCAACAGAGCACCCAATTATCTCAACACATAAAGGCTTTCACCAAGACACATTATATTAAAATAATCAAAAATCAAAGACAAAAACAGAATCCTCAGGGCAACCAGTGAGAAGAAAATGTAACTTATGAAGGAAAACCCATTAGATTATCACTGGACTTTTCAGCACAAACCTTACAAGCCAGAAAGGAGTGGAATCAAATATTCAAACTATTAAATGAAAGGAACTACCAGCCAAGAATAATGTATCTAGCTAAGCTCTCCTTTAGATATGAAGAAATTAAGGCATTTCCAGACATACAAAAATTGAGAGAATTCTCTACTATAAGCCTGCACTACAGGAAATACTGAAAGGGGTGAGTTCGCCTAAAGCAAAATAACAAGAACAACAACAAACACATAATTAGGAGTAAGGTGACTTTCAAGCAAATAAAATCAGAGGAATGTAACCCTTACCAAGAAGGGAGCATTATAAGTTAAATAATACAAAGAGAATTGCTATAGCAAGATACTAATGAATATTCAGCATACATAGGGACAAATTGAGACAACAATGACTGACCAGGGGAAGATTCAAAGATCCCCATTCGGAAAGAGGAATGGAAATAAGGCACACATATTCATTATGGTAACCACACATCAAAGATTCAGAACTGAAGAATATAATATGAAACAAAAAGAAGCAGAGGGAAAATTTACAGAAGCCAACCAAAATAAAGAAAACAGAAACACAAGGACAAGGAAGAAATGGAAACACCAAGCTACTAGAAAGCAAAAGATAAAATGGCTATAAGAAGACCTCATATTACAATAATCACCCTAAATGTGAATGAACTGAACTCACCAATAAAAAGGCATAGGGTTTCAGATTGGATCAAAAAACAAAACCCAACCATATGCTATCTTCAGGAGATACATCTCATCTCCAAAGACAAATATAGACTCAAAGTGAAAGAGTAGAAAATGGTATTTCAAGCAAATGACATTCGGGGAAAAGAGGGAGTAGTGGTACCAATATTGAATGAAATAGACTTCAAAATAAAAAAGGTAAGGAAAAGATATGGAGGGACACTTCATAATGATAAAAATATCATGCTCCTAGAGGGCATAACACTTATTAATATCTATGCTCCCAATCAGGGAGCCCCGAAATATGTAAATCAATTACTAACAGAAATGAAGGGAGAAACAGAGAGAAACACTATCATAGTATGGGACCTAAATACCCCACTGGAGGATATGGACAGATCATCCAAACAGAAAATCAATAAGGAAATACCATTCTAAATGACACATTAGACCAACTGAACATAATTGAAATTTACTGAGTGTTTTATCCCCAAAGAGCTGCTTATACATTCTTCCCTGGTGCACATAGAACATACTCAAGAGTCGCCCATATATCGGGACAGAGAGACAGCCTCAACAAATATAAGAGGGTTGAAATCATACCAACCATATTCTCTGATTATAATGCTTTGAAATTACAAATCAACTGCAAAAAGAAACCAGGAAGAACCACAGATACATGGAGATAAAACATGCTACTGAAGAATAACTGGGTCAGAGAAGAAAGAAAAAGAGAGATCGAGATATACAAAGAAACAAATGATAATGATAGTACAACATATCAAAACATTTGGGAAATGATGATAGCAGTAATAAGGGTCAAGTTCATATCATTACAAACATACCTCCAAAAACAAGAACGATTCCTAATAAAAAAACCTAACACTTCATCTTAAAAAGCTAGAAAAGGAAGAATAAATGAAGCCTGAAGTCCACAGAAGGAAAGAAATAATCAAAATTAGAGCAAAAATAAATGAAATTAAAAACAACAACAAAAAAACAGTAGAAAAAATAACTGCAACAAAGAGCTGGTTCTTTGTGAAGGTCAATAAAATTGACAAAACCCTGCTTAGACTTATTAAAGAAAAAAGAGAAAGGACATAAATAAACAAAATCATGGATGAAAGATGGGAAATTACTATCAATATCGTAGAAATACAAAAAATTATACAAGAACCTTATGAAAAAGCATATAACACCAAATTTAATAACCTTGAAGAAATGGACCAGTACTTAGAAAATTACAGTTTTTTTTTAGACAGAATCAAGAACTGGAAAATCTAAATACACGGATCAGCAGTATGGAACCTACCAACAAGTCAAAGCACATGATAAGATGGCTTCACCAGTGAATTCTACCAAACATTCAAAGATTTCATGCTTATTCTCCTCAAACTCTTCCAAATAATTGAAAAGGAGGCAATACTTTCCAACTCGTTTTGAGGTCAGTATTACCCTGATACCAAAACCTGGTAAAGATAATACAAAAAGGAAAACTACAGACCAATATCTCTCATGAATACACATGCAAAAATCTTAAATAAGATACTAGCAAACCAAATGCAACATAGTAAAAAGATTGTACACCATGATCAAGTAGGCTTCATTCCAGAGGCACAGGGATGATTCAACCTATACAAATCGATTAATGTGATACACTCCATAAACAAATTAAAAAAGAAAAATCACATGATCATATCAATAGATGCAGAAAAAGTCTTCGACAAGATACAGCATCCATTTCCGATCCAAACACTTCACAAAATTGGTCTAGAAGGAAAGTACTTCAACATCATAAAGGCCATATATAACAAAGGTTCAGCCAACATTATACTTAATGGTGAAAAACTAAAAACTTTCCCTTTAAGATCAGGAACAAGGCAAGGCTGTCCAGTATTAATTCTTCTATTTCATGAGAACAGTATATCTTTCCATATGTTTGTGTCATATTCAATTTCTTTCATCGATGTTTTATGATTTTCAGAGTACAGAGTTTTCACCTCCTTAATTATATTTATTTCTAGGAAACTTATAGTTTTTAATGCAATTGTAAATGGGATTGTTTTTTTTTTTAATTTTTCTTTCTGATTATTTGTTATTAGTGTATAAAAATATAACAGATTTCTGAGTATTAATTGTATATCTTGAAATTTTACTGAATTCATTTTATTAGTTCTAATAGTTTTTTTTAATTTTTAGTGTTTTTTCTGTACAGTATCCTTTCATCTGCGAACAGTGACAATTTTACTTCTTTCTCTCCAATTTGAATGTGTTTTATTCTTTTTCTATCCTAATTGTTGTGGTTAGAGCTTCCAATACTATATTCCATAAAAATGGTGAGAATGGATATTCTTGTCTTTTTCTGATCTTGCAGTAAGTGCTTTCAGCTTTTCAGCTTTTCATCATTCAGTACGATGCAAGTTGTGCGTTTGTCATATATGGCCTTTATTATGTTCAGGTATGTTCCATGTATACCCACTTTGTTGAGAGTTTTTATTATAAGTAGAAGTTAGACTTTGTCAAATGCTTTTTCTGAATCTATTGAGATGATCATATAATTTTCAGCTTTCATTTTGTTAAAGTGTTGTATCCTGTTGATTGATTTGCAGATGTTGAATCATCTTTTTATTCCTGGAATAAATCCCACATGATTTTGATAAACAATCCTTTTAATGTATTGTTTAATTTAATTTTTAAATATTTTTGTTGAGGATTTTTGCATCTATGTTCATCAGGGATATTGGCCTATACAATTTGTGTGTGTGTGTGTGTGTGTGTGTGTGTGTGTGTGTGTGTGTGTGTGGTATCTTTGTCTTGTTTTGAAATCAGGGTAATCCTGGTCTTATAACATGAGTTTAAAAGGGTTCCTTTCTCTTCAATTTTTTGGGGTAATTTGAGAAGGATCGGTATTCCTTTTTGCTCGGTAGACTTTACCAGTGAAGTCATTTGGTACTGTACTTTTGTTTTTTGTTAGTTTTTAAATAACAAATTAAATTTCATCACTTTAATAAATCTATTCAGATTTTTTTTTTCTAGTTTTTCATGGTTCGGTCTTGAAATTTGTTGTTGGTTTCTGGAAATTTATTTTTTCCAGATTTTCCTATTTGTTGGCATATAAATGTTCATAGTACTTTCTTAATATCCATTATATTTCTGTGACAGCACTTGTAACTTCTCTTTCATTTTTTGATTTTATTTATTTTAGCTATATCTCTTTTTTCTTTATTTGTCTGGCTAAAGTTTTATTGATTTTGTTTATCTTTTCAAGTAATTAGCTTTTAATTTTATTGATCTTTTCCAATGTTTTTCTTAGTCTATTTCATTTATTTTCACTCTGATTTTTATTATTTCTTTCCCTCCTCATTTTCTAGTTACTTTAGGTGAAATTTTTTATTGTTTATTTGTTTCTTTGTTGTTGTTGTTGCTGTTGTTGTTCCTGAAGTAGGCCTGTATTGCTAAACTTCCCTTTTTGAAGTGCTTTTTGCTGCATCCTGTAGATTTTTGGCAGCTTTTGGTTTCACTTACATTTGTCTCAAAGCGTTTTTATTTTTCTTTGAGTTATTCATTGGGCCATTAATTATTTAGTAGCATGCTGCAGATTGTTTAAACTCCAGGTGTTTTTTTTTTTTTTTTTAGTTTTCTTCTTGTAGTTAATTTCCAGTTGCATTCCATTTGCTTGATATAATTTCAATCTTTTTAAATTTATTGAATTTTTTAAGCTTAACATATAATCTATCCTGAAGAATGTTTCATGAGCACTTGAAAATAATATGTATTATGCAGTTTTTGATTGCTATGTTTTCTATATCTCAAGTCCATATTGTCTAATATGCTGTTTACAGTCAATATTTCCTTGTTGATTTCTGCCTGGATGATCTGTCCATAAATGTAAGTAGACTATGAAAGTCTCTAACTATTATTGTATATTGTCAATTTCTTTCGTTATGTCCATTGATATTTGCTTTATGTATTTCATTTCTCCTATGTTGAATGTAAAAATATATACAGATATTATACACTTCTTGGATTGGCCCCTTTATCATTGCGTAATGCCTTTCTCTGTCGTTTGTTACAGTCTTTGTTTTAAAGTCTATTTTGTCTGATATGAGTTTTGCTACCACATCTTTCTTTTCATTTCCATTTGCATGAAACATCTTTTTCCATCCCTTCACATTCAATCTGTATGTCTTTAGATCTGAAGTGAGACGTAGGCAACATATAGGTGAATCTTTTTAAAATCCATTCAGCCACAATATGTCTTTTGATTAAAACTTTTCATCAGTTTATATTTAAGTAATTATTGACACATGTGTACTTATTGCCATTTAAAAAACTGTTTTCTGGTTGATTTTGTAGTTCTTGGTTCCTTCTTCTCTTGTTCTTTTTCCTTGTGGTTTGCTGTGTTTCTTTTGTGTTGCATTTTTGTTCTTTTCTTTTTTATTTTTTTGTGTATGTATTGTATATTTTAGTTTTTGGTTATCATGAAGGTCATATATATCGACCTATATATGTATAGCATTCTATTTTATGCTGATAGTTACTTGTTTAAATGCATTTCAAAAGCACTACATTTTTATTTCTCCCATGTTTTATGATTTTGATGTCTCATTTTACATCTTTGTATTCTGTGTATGTCTTACTACTTATTGTAGTTATAGTCGATTTTACTACTGTTGTATTTTAAACTTCATACCAACCACCTTTTCTTAATGGCTGATCCACTGCTTTTCTATACATCTGTCTTTATCGGTAGATTTTTTTTCCTTTCAAATATTTTCTTATTTCTAGTTATGACTTTTTCTTTTCTGCTTAAAGAAGACTTTTAAATTTTTCTTGAAGGCCAGTTTAGCGGTGATGAACTCCTTGCCAGTTAGAGTACTCATGGTCGTAAGGTTTGTTTATTTATTTATTTATTTATTTATTTATTTATTTATTTATTTTTCAGCATTTTAAATATCACTTGACTCCCTTCTGTCCTGCAAAGTGTATTCTGAAAAATTAACTCATAGTCTTATGGGGGTTCCCTTGTATGAAGCTAGTTTTTTTTCTCTTGCAACCTTTAAGGTTCTCTCTTTGTATTTATTTTTTTAGTCATTTAATTATGTTTTTTTGTGGGTCTCTTTAGATTAATGATTTTTTTGACTCTGTTCTTGGACATGGATGATTAGGTTAGGGAAGTATTCAGCCATTATTTCTTGAAATAAATTTTCTTCTCCCCCTTTCTCCTGTTGAGACACCTATAATGTGTTAATACAATTGATGTTGTTCCAAATATTTCTTAAACTATCCTCATTTTTATTTTTAAAAAGTTATTTAAATTTAATTTGGTGACATTGGTTAATGAAATCCAGTAAGATTAAGGTGTACAATTAACAGTAAGGTATATATGTGTGTGTGTGTGTGTGTGTGTGTGTGTGTGTGTGTGTGTATTGTGTGTTCACTGCCCATACTTGGATTACTTTCTGTAACCACATATTTGACCCTTTTTACCTCATCTACCTCCTACTGCTGTCCTTCATCCTATCATCTGGTAATCACTAAACTATTGTCCATGTCTATGAGTTTCTGATTGTTTGTTCTGTTTATTTGCTGCTTTTAGGTTTATATCACACATATAAGTGATATCGTGTGGTTTTCAACTTTTTCTGTCTAGCTTATTAGTCTTAGCATGATTATCTCGAGGTCCATCCATGTTGTCACAAATGGCATTATTTCATCTCTTCTTATGGCTGAGTAGTATTCTGTTGTAGGTATGTACAACAGCTTCATTATTGAATCATCTATTGTAGAGCAATGTTGTTTCCATGTCCTGGCTACCGTGAATAATGCTGCTATGAACATCGGTGTGCTAAATCTTTTCGGATATATGTTTTCCAGTCTTTGGGGTAAATACCAAGTAGAGAGATTGCTGGATTATATGGTAGATCCATTCCTAGTTTTTTGAGGCACCTACATACTGTTTTCCACAGTGGCTGTATCAATTTGCAGTCCCACCAGCACTGCATGAGGGTTCCCTTTTCTTTGCATCCTCTCCAACACTTGTTATTACTTATCCTGTTGATAATGGCTATTCTAACAGATGTGAGATGGTATCACATTGTGGTTTTAGTTTACATTTCCCTAATAGCTAGTGATGTTGAGCATCTTTTCATAAGTTTGTTGGACATTTGTATGTCCTTTAGGGAGAAGTGTCTCTTCCAGTCCTCTGCCCATTTTTTTAATTGGATGGTTTGTTTTTATAATGTTATTGAGTTGTATGAGTTCTTTGTATATTTTGGATATTGGGCCCTAATTGGAGATGTTGCTTGCAAAAAAGGTTTTCCCATTCAGGTGTTTGTCTCTTTACTTTGGTGACAGTTTCTTTTGCTGAGCAGAAGCTTTTTAGTTTGATATAGTCCCATTCATTTATTTTTGCTTTTAATTCCATGCCTTCGAGGTAAAATTTATAAAATCCTCTTTAAGTCCAAGGTCCTTGAGTATAGTTCCTATGTTTCCTTCTACTCAATTTATTGTTAGGTCTTATATTCAGATCCTTAATCCATTTGGTGTGTGGTGATCGACAATGTTCTAGATTCATTCTTTTGCAGGTGGCTTTCCAGTTTTTCCAGCACCATTTATTGAAGAGGCTTTCCTTTCTCCACAGTATGTTTTTGGCTTTTTTTGTCAAAAATTATTTGCCCATATAAATATGGATTTACTTCTGGATTCTTGATTCTGTTCCAGCGATCTGTGTGTCTGTTTTTTTCTGCCAATACCAAGACGTTTTGATTATTATCACTTTGTATTGTAATTTGAAGTTGGGCAGAGTGATGCCTCCAGCATTGTTCTTTTTTCTCAGGATGACTTTGGTCATTTGGGGTCTTTTGTGCTTCCATGTAAATCTGACAATTTTTGTTCTAATTCTTTAAAAAATGCCGATGGGATTTTGATGAGGATTGCATTAAATCTTTATAATACTTAAGGTAATAAAGTCATTTTAATCATGTTGATTCTTCCAGTCCAAGAACACAGAATGTCTTTACATTTCTTTGTATATGTTTTGTTTATTTTAAAATTTCTTCCAACATTATTCAATTGTTTTAAACAAATTATTTATGATTGTCATTCTTTTTTTATTAGTTTTAAGTGTATAGTACATTGGTTAGACATTTACATAGTTTATAAAATTATCTCTGTAATTGTCCATTATCTCCTCTAGTTTTCTACTTAACCAATGTATTTATGATAACTGCATTCTGTATGCTGTGTTCTCCATCCCCATGACCATCTATCAACTACTAATGTGTACTTAACATTTCATCCAATTCTCCCAGCCTTCCAACCTTCCATCCTCTCTGCCCATTACCAAATTGCCCTCTACATTTGTGAGTCAGTTTTTGATTAGTTTGTCTTTTTATTCCTTAGTTTCCACATATAAGTGAAATCATATAGTATTTATCTTTCTCAGTAAGACTTATTTTACTTAGCATAATAACATCTATGTCCATCTATGTCATTGCAAATGATACATTTTATTTTTTTAATGGTTGAATAATATTCCATTGTATATATGAACCATAACTTCTTTATTCAATTGTCTGTCTTGGGTATTTAGGTTGCTTCCATATCTTAGCTATTGTAAATTGTGCTGCCATGAATATTGGGATGCTTTTCTTTGGATAAATACCTAAAAGTGCAATTGCTGGGTCAAAAGGTATATCCATTTTTAAATTTTTTAAGTAACCTCCAGACTGTTTTCTATACTGACTGTACCAATTTTCAATCCCACCAACAATGTATGAGGGTTCTCTTTTTTCTGCATCCCTCCAAAACTTGTTCCTTGCTTTATTGATGGTAGCCATTCTGACAGGTGTCAGGTAATATCGCATTATGGTTTTAATTTACATTTCTCTGATGATTAGTGACCTTGAGTATCTTATTTTACTTCTCCTGGCCATCTGTATTTCCTCTTTGGAGAAGTATCTGTTCAAGTCTTCTGCTCATTTTTTAATTGTGTTGTTTGTTTTTTTGTTGTTGAGTTGTATGAGTTCTTTATATATTTTAGATATTAATCTCTTGTCAGATGTATCATTAGTAAATATGTTCTCTCAATCAGTTGGTTGACTTTTGTTGTTGTTGTTGATGGTTTCCTTTGCTGTTCAAAAACATTTTAGTTTGATGTAGTCCCATTTGTTTATTTTCTTTTTTGTTGCCTTGCCCAGGGAGATATATCCAAAAATAAATTACTTTTAGTAATATCAAAGAGTTTACTGCCTATGTTTTCTTCTAGAAATTTTATAGTTTGAGGTCTTACATTTAAGTTTTTAATCCATTTTGAGTCTCTTCTTGTATATGGTGTAAGAAGGTGGTCCATTTTCTTTCTTTCTTTTTTGTTGATGTATCTGTTCAATTTTTCCAACACTATTTGTTGAAGAGATTGTCTCTACTCCATTGTATATTCTTGCTTCCTTTGTCATATATTAAGTGAACTTATAGGCATGGATTTATTTCTGGGCTCTCTATTCTGTTCCATTGAGCAATGTATCTGTTTTATGGCAGTACCATGCTGTTTTGATTACTGTGACCTTGTAGTATAGTGTTGATATCAGGTAGTGTGATACTTCCAACTTTGTTTTTTCTCAGGATTGCCGTGGCTATTCAGGCTCTTTCATGGTTCCATATAAATTTTAGGATTATTTGTTCTAGCTCTCTGAAAAATGTCATTGTTGTTTTGATAGAGGTTGCATTGAATCCATAGATTGCTATGGGTAGTAGGACTATTTTAATGATGTTAATTCTTCCTACCCATGAGCACTGTTCCACTTCTTTTTTTGACAATTCATTTTTAGAGCTTATGAATGTTATGGATTTTTGAACATTGATATTCTATCCAGAAACTTTACTGCATTTCCTTATTATTTCTAGTAGTGTTATTGTGGCATCTTTAGGATTTATTATATAGAGATTCATGTCATCCCCAAATAGTGACATTTGACTTCTTCATTTCCTATTTGGATGCCTTTTATCTCTTTCTCTTCCCTGCTTGCATTTACTAGGACCTCTAATTTTACATTGAATAACAGTGGCGATAGTGGACAGCCTTGTCTTGTTCATGATCTTAGATGAAAGGTTTTTAGTTTTCCACCATTAAGTATAATGTCAATGGAGGATTTTTCATCTATGGCCTTTACTATGTTAAGGTACTTTCTTTCTATACCAATTTTGTTAAGTGTTTTGATCATAAATGGATGCTCTATCTTGTTGAAGGCTTTTTTGCATTTATTTATATGTTCATATATTTCTTATTTTTTAAATTTGTTTATGTGCTCTATTACATTGATCGATTTGCGTATGTCGAACCATCTTTATGCCCCTGGGATGAAACCCACTTGATCATAGTATATAATCTTTTTAACATGTTGCTGTATTCTGATCACTAGCATCTAATTTAGGATTTTGCCATCTGTGCCCATGAGAGATATTGGTCTGTAATTGTCTTTTTTCTGTGTTATCTTTGGCAGGTTTTGGTATCAGGGTAATATTGGCCTCATGAGTTAGGAAGTATTGCCTCCTCTTTGATTTTTTGGAAGAGTTTGAGGAGAATAGGTATTAACTCTTCATTGAATGTTTGGTAGAATTCACTGGTGTAGCCATCTGGTCCTCAACTTTTACCTTTTCATAGGTTTTTGATGGTTGTTTCAATTTCCATAAAGCTGATAGGTCTATTGAGATTTTCTAGTTCTTCTTGACTTAGTCTAGGAAGGTTGTATTTCTCTAAGTACTGGTCCATTTCTTCTAGGTTGTACAATTTGGTGTTTTATACTCTTTCAAGTATTCTTGTACAATTCTTTGTTTTTCTGAGATGTCAATTATAATTTTCCTTCTTTCATCCCTGATTTTGTTTATTTGTGTCCTTTTCCTTTTTTCTTTAGTGAGTCTAGTCAGGGGTTTGTCAATTTTATTAAACTTCTCAAAAACCAGCTTTTTGTTGCATTTATTTTTTTCTATTTTTTGTTTTGTTTTCGATTTCATTTAATTCTGTTCTAATTTTGATTATTTCTTTCCTTCTGCTAATTTTAGTCTTCATTTTTCTTCATTTTCTAGTTTTTTGATTGTTTGTTTGTTTTTTAGATGAAGAATTAGGTTGTTTATTTGGGCTCATTCTTGTTTTTTGAGTTAGGCCTGTAATGATGTGAACTTTCCTCTTATTACTACTTTTGCTTTGTCCCAGAAATTTTGATATTTTTACTAGCATTATTATTCATTTCTATATATTTCTTGATCTCTCTTTTTATTTCTTCTCTGACCCAGTCATTCTTCAATCACATGTTGTTTAATTTCCATGTATTTGTGGTTCTTCTTGCTTTTTTTTTACAGTTGATCTCTAGATTCAAAGCATTATGATCAGAGAATATGTGGATATAGAAAAAACGCAGTCACAAAACTTCACAAAAATGTAGGTTACTTCATTAATGTCTAGTGTTCTAAATAAGTGGTAGAAAGAATAGTATCATAAAACTTTAGACTGGTCAAACAACATCTTTTATAAAACGGTTAGCTCTATATACCACTTTTTAAGAATGACAGTGACAAACTGGACCATATCTAAGGTTGGTTACTAGAATTGTAAAGCATATGGGAATGATATCAGAGAAGAAGTGGTTGTGTAAACGAGGTAGAAAACAAATAGAATATAATAATGTTCTCCAAATATCTGGAGAACTGGCATGTACAAAAGGAATTACTTTTATTCTGCGTGGTTTCAGAAGCTTGAACTGAAACCAAGAAGTAGAAGTTCCATGATATATTTTGACTTAGTAAAAGGAAAAATTCTAATCTTTAAGGCTGTTTAATAATGGCTGATGCGTAACATCATAAGTTCCATTTTGATGGGAGTTTTAAAGCAGAGGCTATATGATTATATCATGGTGGGTTTCTGCATTTTACAGGAGTTGGTCTAAAATATGGAAAACAGTTTTTTTTTCTAAAACTTCAGAATGAATCTTATAGGAAGGGATCTTCAGGGATGGGGCCTAAGTCATATTTTCCTTTTAGAAATATATATTTTTATTTTTCAATTATAGTTGGCATACAATATTATATTAGTTTCAGATGTATAATACAATGATTAGACATCAGTTTCACTCATGAAGTGATCACCAATAAATCTAGTACCCATCTGACATCATACATAATTATTACAATATTACTGAATATATTTCTTATGCTATGCTTTATATTTCCATGACTATTTTGTGACTACCATTTTGTACTTCTTAATTCCTTCCCTCTTTTCACTGTCCCCCTCAACCATCCAACCATTTGGTACCCCTTGAAATGTTCTCTGTATCTATAACTTTGTTTCTGTTTTTTGTTGTTGTTGTTGTTGTTATTATTTTGTTATTTAGATTCTGGATGTATGTGAAATCATATGACATTTGTCTTCCTCTATTTGACTTACTCCACTCAGCACAATACTCTCTAGGTCCATCATAAAATATCTTTTTCCATTCCTTTAGTTTCCATCTGCGTGTGTCTTTTAACTTGAAGTGAGTCTCTTGCAGGCAGCCTATGTAAGGATCTTGTTTTCTTATCCATTTAGCCGCCCTATCTTTTGACTAGAGCATTTAATTGTTTTTCATTTGATGTACTTGGTGATAGATATGTAATTATTACCATCCTTTATTCATATTTTTGATACATATATTTTTCTTCTTCTTAAAAAGTCCTTCAACATTTCCTGTAATACTGGCTTGGTGATGATGAACTCCTTTAACTTTTCTTTGTCTGGGAAGCTCTTTGTCTGTCCTTTGATTCTAAATGATAGCTTTACTGGGTAGAATCATCTTGGTCGTAGGTTCTAGCTTTTAATGACTAAATATTTTGTGCCAATCCCTTCTTGCCTGCAAAATTTCTGTTGAGGAATCAACTAATTGTCTCACTCAACCACAATCTTCACTGGTTTTCATAGTCAGAGGTTTTGGAGACTTCTTTTCCCAGCACTGGAACTTTGGGATGGGGTACCAGGACCCCTCGTTCCTCCTGGGGGGTAGAAATTCTGCAGCCAAGATAACCCTTCTGAATTTCAACTATAATATGCAGTTGTGGGATCAGGTTATTTTGCATCTCTGCCCTTCCTACTAGTCTGTCTTGAGTTGATATCTTATGTATGTCCTTAGTTGTAGGACTTATTTCAGCCAGACCTCAGACGACTCCAAGTAATGGTTGTGTTGTAGTTTTGTTATAATTTTGGTGTGCTTATGAGAGTAGGTTAGCACAGCATCTACATTCTACACCATAATTACAAGATCTCTTTATTTTCTTAATAGCACAAGTGATTCTGATATAAATTATTCACAGCCCCATTTTGAGAAACATGACCTAATTTGTAATCAAGTGGTAATACACAAATGCCATTCACACTTCTAAAGTGAAAATAAGAAATTGGCCAACATAAGGAGATTCACAAAATTTTGACTACTTTGAAATTTTCTGTTAACTTAAAAAATTTTAAAACCACTCATATAATAATATCAAGCTAACTGATGAAAAAAAAATATCACTCTGGGAAGAAATTTAATCAGTTTTCACTAAAGACCAGAGTAGTATACAAACATTCTGCACAACTTTTAAATATATTGGGGAGGAAAAGTTTTTATTATACTCTTCTAGATTCTTTGGCTGGAATCAAATTAACATAAGATATATTCACAGGAGAAAAATAAATTTAATTATGTACTCATGGGAGCCCCATAAGTATTTAAGAGCCAAGGACAAGTCAGGCAGTTGGTAATTATATGCCATCTTGAGCGAAGGAATGGGATAAGGATCTGTGGCTTCAAATGGAAGGAAGATGATTCATGGGAAGATTGGAAGAGCAAATGTTTGATAAACAATTGTTTGCCATGTCATGCAGAGACTATAAAACACAAAAAGAACTTTCAGTAAACAGGCCCTGCTGAGCTACCCCCTGACCCCCAAAGCTCACCACACCTAAACCTTATTTTTTGTAGTTGTTTCTGGTGATAGTTTCTTCCTGGCTTATGCCCTTTATCTAAACTCTCTGGCAGTTAAAAGGGAAGTAATAAGCTCTTTCTGAGTCATTTTGGGCTTGATTGTCTCTAGCTCAAAATAGTTTACATGCCAAAGTGCCACATTCTGGGGAGACTTGTTCTAAACCTGCTCGACTAATATCCATTCCTAGTCAATCTTTTTTTTTGGGAGGGGTAGTTGGCAATATTGATAGATAGCAATTGAATATATTGTTTAATGTCCTGGAAGTCCTCAATTTATTTTAAACCTTTAACATATCCTAGACACATGTTTTAATGGCTTTTGGCATAACCAGCATTCTTTGAATTATAGAACAGTAACTACTGGCAGGTAAATTATTCAGAATATATTATTATTAGAGATTTATACATACCTTTGGTTTTCCTTCCTCTAAATTTGCAAACTAAGGAATTAGAAATGAAAAAAAAAACAACTAAGGAATTGGAAATGAAACCTGAATACTGATGTATTGTTTATCCTCATGCTATTTGAAAAATTCCATTCTTAGTATTTCCCTGCATGTTTTTTTCTTACCACCATTAGAGCTCAAATTAAGAGAAAAATAATTTCACCCAGTGTACACAGAAAATATCTTAATTACCTCAAAGAAAAGAAATTGTCTAAAATGAAATTAGTCTTCACTTTCCATGAATGTAATTATTTGGGTACTTAGTATCACTATTTTAGTCTACATTCACTTCTGTTTTACTAGTTATGACTAAAAGGCATTCCTAAGGAGATTCCTCTTCCATTTACTTCTAAAGGGACTCACCTGCTCCAAACTCCTGAAGCTATTTTCCTTTGTGATGTGTCCCAATCTCTGAGTTCTCTGAAATGCTAGATGATTGCTAATATGATAAATAACTATGTCAGTAATTTCTGAGGCATTATCCCCAAGGGAGTAACATGTGGACATAATTTTTGACTCTGTGGTTAGTTAATGGAAGAGAAAATTTTGTGCAAGCAAATCCTCGTGTGATCCTTAAATCACATCACACAACACTCTGTCCCTGCTGGTTACTCAATTAATTAGTTTAGTGAGTCGGACCTTTTACTGTGAAAACCATCTCTTAGGTACATGTCCTTTCCTGTACTCAGCACCTCGGCACCTGGGTTGGATGAGAGCATTTTTGTGACTATAAAAAAGTGGTATGGATATGTATTTAACTGTAAATACTTGCTGTGATTCTTTCTCACTTACTCACCAAGAAATATCTTCCCCAAGAATATGAAAGAAAATATCAGGTACAAAGCCCATGACTGCATGATCTTTTATCAAGCTGGTTTTGGGCCACTGAATTAATATAGCAACTGAAGCCAGACACTTCCTTCAGATCCATCAATTCAGAAAGGGCTGAGTCCATCCCTAAAGCAGAGCAACTAAATAGCTGCAAAAAAAAATCCTACCCAAGAGAATAATATAAAATATGTCATTTTTGAATGATCTTTTGTGGAGTGATCAAGAGGCTTTCATTTAGCGAATACCTTTGCTCACTCAGTTTTTGAGAGTTGCCCTTCATTTATTCTTTCCCTTTGGAAGTACTTTTGAGTGCAAATTACTGCCTTGAACTGAGAGGCTATTATTCTCCTTCCTCAGATTAAATTAATTTTGAACAGTTTAATGCAGCATGTCTAAGCTGCAAGTCTAAGTGGTATCAAATCTATTTCTCTGCTTTTTTAAGCTGCACCTTCAAGAGCAGTAAGATTCATGGTGAATATGTTCTTCTAATGTCTTGTTAAGCATTATTATTTTCTTTCATTTGCAAGTCATGAGGCTACAAATGTTAACTATTTTCTTCCAAACATTGTACAAAGAATGTATGGTTTTAAGCCAGGATGATTTTTAAAAAGGAGGCTTATTACATTTACTTGCTTTACAAATGAAATTAAAGAAAAAATACTCTGGATCAAAGCAAGAAGTTTAAAAAGCTACTGAAATTTTAGAAAGAGAACTTCTTTGAGAGGCATTACAACATCATAACTGTTGTATTTAAAAAGGAATTATCTTGATCTAGGCCTATGTAATAAAATAAAGGGGTTTTAATGATTGGCTATAAAATTGTTTTTGTGTTTTTGCAGAGTTGGAGGAAAAAAAAGACAAAAAAGGGTATAAAGCTACTTATCTTCTCTTTTCCAGTTCAGATAACCTACTGTCTCTCTAGTATTCACTCTAAAGTATCACTGAACTGTGTAATAAAGTTTTCTCTGTGTTACTAGAGAGCAAATAGTCAAAAGAATGTCCATCAATTAATGATAGAATATTATGTGCTTTAAGCAGTTAGAGGTTTCAAAAACCTATCAACCTTGTGTCTATGTGTCTATATACTCCAGGACATTCTTTTATACAGCTATAATCACTAGTCTTATGGATTAAGCAAATTAATGGTTTTAAAGGTTTTGAATGCAGTTAGATAAAAATGCTATATTACATTTTCCCTCAGTTAGAGGGGAAACAAAGATCAAGGGTATTGTCCTTTCAAAGCTGGATAAGCATATTACTCTTGTCATACTGCTTTTTTTGTTTGTTTTACAAATGAAATAGACTAACATGAACTTACTGACTAAATAAAAGTAAGTAATTTCTATAGACCAAAGATAAACATGATAATAATATAATTTTTTACAACATTGCTAAGAGCACTTGAGATCTTTATCTTTAGTCTATATTAAAACACAAAAATCTATAACTCATGAAAACTTATTTGGAATTCAGGCATCACATTTGAAGAAAGATACTATAGTGTTACGTTGCATAACATATAGAAAAGGACTAAAAAAGCCTACAAGTGATGACACAAGGGATAGGGGAGAAGGAGAACTGTAGAACTGCCATATCAGTACAGAGTAAGAATTAAAATTCATTTTTAAATACAGGCTGAAATCCAAGTTTGTAAGATAATAAGGGGGGCACCTTAGTATATGTGGATTTGTTCACTAAATGCTAGAATATCAGAGTTAATGGCCTTTTTGAAGTTGGAAGACAACAGAAGTTAGTATACTGGAAAGAAATAAGTTTGAGTCCTAGTTTCACCAAGAAGTGCCAAGTAATAATGCACTTAAACTGTCTAGTCAGTGTACTGTGTACTTGAAACTAATAATAAAATAAAATAAAATGCTTAAAAAAGCATAATAAAGAAGTAAAAACCCTGAAAATAAAAACTTTATCACCAAGAGATAAAACTAAAACCATAGCTTATTCATTTTCTATGCATATTTAATATATCAAATATATTTAGTTTAATAGTATAAACTTTTTTACTACAAAAATTATAAACATTTTACCACATCATTACATTTTTTTTACCCATTGCATTTTTTAACAACACATATTTGTTTATTTTTTAAAGATAGTATAGTATTCTATTGTATAGATAGACTATGATTTATTTAGCAAATGTTTTATTGTTGGATATTTAGTTTCAAAAGTATTACTATTATAAGTGCTGACATTTTGCATAATAATATACACATTTCTGAATATTTTCTCTCAAAGAATATCTAGAAGGAGTTTGATTTTTCTAAAGAATAAAAACATATTTAGGGCCATTTAATTGCTTTACAAAAAGGATATATGAATTTGTGCTCTTAACAGTTCATGGGAATACTGCTTACTCATAATTATTTTTATTATTAGAAATAAGGTCAAAAATGGTCTTTAATTGTGTTGATTTTCTTATTTTGATTACTGTATTTTTATAGAGTAATTATATGAAATTATAATATTAGTATACATTGTTTATTATAAATTTCTTTGATTACTTTGATATATACATATACACAAATATGTAAATCTATATGCAGTTGACCCGTGAACAACATGGGTTTGAACTGTGTAGGTCCACATCTACAGATTTTTTTAATATTTATCTGTACTGTTTTCCATCCATGGTTATAAATTTGCAGATGCAGAGCATAACTGTATGCTTTGATCTATGCCATATCTTACTGGGACTTGAGCATTCGGAGACTTTAGTATTTTCACAGGAGTCCTGGATCAAATTCCCTGTGGATACTGAGGGACTACTGGAGTCAAAATTTATAAGTGAATTTTTGACAAACCTACCTTTGTACTGTTCAAGGGTCAACTGTCTATATATATATATATATATATATATATATATATATATATATATATGCTGACATTTTGAATTATATATAATTTGATATATGGGTTTGGGGATTGTGAAATTTCTGAGCTATAATAAGCATCAATGACTAATAAATTGAAATGAGGTTCATTTAACATCAGTTTAATAAATATCTTACACTTATATAATTTATATAACACTCTCTGCCAGGCACTATTCTAAATATTTTACATATAGTGTATACACACACATATGCACACACAGAGTTGTATCAAAATAACCATTAAAACAACCCCAATAGGTGGTGTATTTATGTTATCCTATTTTCCAGATGAGAAACTTGAAGCAAAAAATGGTTAAATAACTTGTCAAAATAACATAACTACATGGCTAGTGAGTATTTTTTTCTGGAATTAGAATTTGAATTCAATTAGAGTCTGACTCTACAGTCTCAACTCATACCTTCTAGTAAATTTGTTCAACACCTACTATAAGCCAAACATTGTGTTATATCTGGTGTTGAAACACTGAAAAAACTCAAGCACACCAACTTAAATCTTAGAGTCTGACTTGAGACGTGGTTATGACAAACATTATGAAATAATTCTATTAACTGTTAAGTTAAAATTTTAATATAAGCTGTGAAGCTTAAGTCAAGGGTCTATGTGAACTCATAATTGAGATGTAACCTAGACTAAAGAGTCAGTGAACTCTTTTTTAAGAAAGGGAAATTTAAGCTGAAAAATTAATGCCAAATAATTCTCAGATTTTATTTATTTATTTTTTCAATTGCTGATCATGTCACTGGACTACTTTTAATTGAGAAATTCTTTACTGATTTTGATTATTTACAAATTATGGTTATTGGGTAATATTTATCATATGTTAAAAATATTCTTCAAAATTTTATGCCATTCAGGTTTGACATTCAAAATAAGTGTGGTTCTAGACTATATATTTTGTTCCACAAATCTCACTGTATATTCTTTTTTAGCTCATGTTTTTTCTTTATTATGATAGCTTTAAAATAGCTTTTATTCTCCCACTCAACTGCTGAGCATAGCTTTTAGTCTCTCTCCCCTGGAAAGTGTGGACACAGATGCCTGGCAGCTGTAGAGCATGTCCTATGGACCATGAGGGCAGGGAGCTAAGCCAACAGCCCTGCCCAAATTTGAGCATAGACCCTTGCTCTAGAGAACCAGGAAGCCTGAACATTGACCCTGAGCAGCCTCAGAACCCAGTCTACAGTATTGCCCAGCTGCAGAGCTCAGCACACTAATTCATTAGCAGCTGAGCCCAGCATACCACCTTGCCTGATTGCCAAACACAGCCTGCAGCTCACCCAGGGAGGGAGCACAGCCAATCACCCTGCTCAATTGTAGAGCACAGCTTGTGGACCCACCTGCTCAGGGATTCTTGAGAGCAACCAGGACCAGGTGCAGAGCAGAGTCTTCAGCCCCACCTAACCATGGAGTACAGCTAGAGACCTAACATGACCAGAGAATTCAGCCAGCAATCTCATTCAACAGCAGAGCAAAGTCAATGGCCTACACAATCAAAAAGCCCAGTGTGAAGCCCCGTTTTATGTCTGGGCACAGCCTGTGGCCCTTTCTGATTGTGGCAGAGCACAGTGGATGCTCCATTTGACCAGAAAACCAGGCCTCTGGCCCTACTTGAATGTGGAATCCAGCCAGTGCCACCATATGGTCAGGGAGCACAGCCTGAGACCCCACCTGCGCAAGAATGATTGTGGAATATGGCCCAAAGCCCTACCAGTTGTGGAATTTAACTAGTGAATCTGCTCTTCTAGGGAAAGCAACCTGTGACCCCTACTAACCAGCGGTAATTACAGATCTCAGCTAGCAGTTCCACTTGACTGAAGTATAGCCAGAATCCCCACCCACCCAGAGAACTCACCTAATGGCCCCACCCTGTGTCTATCAATGGATGAATTAAAAAAAACAGAGAGTGTGTGTGTGTGTGTGTGTGTGTGTGTGTGTGTGTGTGTGTATACACACATATATACATACATGCATGTATATAATAGAATATTATTCATCTATGAAAAAAGAAATCCTGACATTTGCAACAACATAGATGGAACTCAAGGTTATTATGCTAAGTGAAATAACACAGAGAAAGATAAATATTGTCAGATATCACACGTGGAATCTAAAATTCCCAAACTTACTGAAACAGAGAGTTGATTGGTAGTTGTAAGGGGTAGGATGGGGTGGGCAAAGGTGGTCAAATGGTACAAACTTCCAGTTACGAGAAAAGTAATCTGGGGATGTAATATACAGCATGATGACTATAGTTAACAGTATTGTGTTGTATGTTTGAAAGTTGCTAAGAGAATACCTCTTAAAATTTCTTACCATACACACAAAAATGGTACTATGTGGTAACTAGCCTTATTGTGATAATCATTTCACAGTATATATTATATCAAATTATCATGTTGTATACCTTAAATTTATACAATGTTTTATATCAAATGTATCTCAATAAAGCTGGAAAAAATAAAAGTTTATATTATCTGATTGTCAACATAACAAATGTCCAAATCTGTAGAGAATTTTTATGATTTAAGCCAAACTGATGACAATTGCCAGGAAGCAAAATCTAAATGGATTGAGAAAATGCTCTGGAGAATGGCATTTTTGCAGCCTATTTTATACATTAGAATCAAAAGAGGAGACCTAAAGAAAATTACATGAAATCGACTGGTGGTAGATTAAGGGAGTAAGAGAAAGAAAAGTGGGGAAATCTCTGGGATTGGACAAAAAGAAAAACAAAGAGACATATACTTTTTTTTTTTTACATCAGTGGGTACAGGGTAGTTAATAATTAACATTTACAGCACATAGAGTTGGTATGGGGGGAACA
This sequence comes from Eidolon dupreanum, assembly GCA_028627145.1. Lineage (NCBI taxonomy): Eukaryota > Metazoa > Chordata > Mammalia > Chiroptera > Pteropodidae > Eidolon > Eidolon dupreanum. Next base: position 76,509,887 of record CM053505.1, read on the forward strand.
GGATGACAATGAGGAGTTCTGTGGTCTCTGGTCTCATGCCCTGAGGGCCCTGGAAAAGATTACTCTGACATTTCAAAGATAACTATCTTAGATGCAAAAAGACAATAGACAGGCTCACTTAAAGTAAAGATTGACCTTGTCAAAGAAACTACAGGTTTAGGACGTGACTACCCACCATGACCCACCTTAGTTAGGAATTTTTATATTTAGACCATCTTATGTAGTTACATTTGGTCTCTGAGTTTGTAGGGCCTGCCATGCTGGCTTCCTCTGAGCTTGTCAGGTTTAGTCTGTAGTCCCTTTTTCATCCATATGATAATGCATCTTTATTTTTATCAGTACACTTTTTCAATATATATCTGATTATTTTGGCCTACTCAGTCTTACACATAAATTTAAAAAAATAATTTTTATAAATACAGAATAAAGTACACTGAGATATTGATTAAAGCTGTATGTAAATAATTTTGGGGAGAGCTTACATATATATGTGGTCTAGCGATTTTCCATCTAAGAATGCATTAGATCTTTTATGTTTTGACATCCTCTTCTATATCCTTTGGTTAAGCTTATAGTTTTTTTTATATAGTTTCTGAACATTTCTTGCCAAGTTTATTCATAACTATTGAGTATTTTTGATTCTTTTACTGATCAGTTCATTTTTTTCTGTTGTATATGAAAGGATGATTTTGTTCTATGGGAGAGTTTGGCAATGTCTGGAGACATTTTTGTTATAATTGTGGGAGTAGGGTGGTACTACTACCAACTAATTAGTAGAAGCCAGGGATGCTGCTAAACATTTGACAATGCACAGGACAGTCCTCCATAATGAAGAATTATCTAACCCAAAATGCTAATTGTACTAAGATCGAGAAACTGTTATATGATAAAACTTATTTTCTTTGTGAATATGTTAATTTTATAACAGCAAGTTTATTGAAATTTCTTATTAATTCTATTTTTTTTCTTTGATTATCTTGGATTCCTCATGTATACTATAATATTTTAAGGATAATGTACCCCCTCCTCTCCAATACTTGAATCTCATTTCTTTCCTTACTTGTATCTGCATACTAGGTGGGGGGAGGTTCTTAATAAAGGCAAAATGCCCTCTGCCAGCTTTTCTGTCTGGGAGAAAACTGTCCGTCCAGCCCTTCATCTGAAGTTAGACAATTCAGAAGCTCTCTCTATGTCCCAGGCACCTTTCAAGCTGCTGCCCCAACACTGGAGCTCAGAGTGAGTGAACTTGTCAGTGTGTAAGTTAATGTGCGTGCCTTTAAGAGGAACTCCTGGAACTTCTGCTGCCCTGATCTTACTCAGCAATAATATCCCTGGTTTTCACAGCCAGAAATTGTAGGCACTTCTTTTACCAGCACAGAAATCCTGGGCTGAGAATCCTGGTGTAAGACTGGGAGCCCCTTCCTCCTCAGAGGGTATGTCTACAGCAGAGATATCCCTCTTGGTTGCCACATGTGAGTGTAGGACAAGACTGTTCCACATCTCAACTCTTCCAACCATCCTCAACATGGTTTCTTCTGTACATTTTTAATTATGGGACTTCTGTACAGCTAGACTTCATGCAATTCTCACTGATGGTTGTTCTATAGGTTAGTTGTAATTATTTTTTTTATGGTGACATTGGTTAATGAAATCCAATAAGTTTCAGCTGTACACTTTAAGAATAAGGCATATATACACACACACACACACACACACACACACACACACACACACACGTGTGTGTGTGTGTGTGTGTGTGTGTGTGTGTGTGTGTGTGTATGATATACTTAAACTGTGTTTACTTCCCGTAGTTAGATTTCTTTCTGTCACCACATATTTGACCACTTTACCCTGTCTACCTCCCTCCTCCTCCTTCACCCCCTACCCTCTGGTAACCAACAGTCTATAGTCCATGTCCATGAGTATCTGTTTTTCCTGTACATTTCTTGCTTTTAGTTTATATCCAACATATAAGAGATATATGATCTTCAAGTTTTTCTATCTGGCTTATTTTGCTTAGCATGATTATCACGAGGTCTATCCATGTTGTTGTAAATGTCAGTATTTCATCTCTCCTTATGGCTGAGTAATATTCTGTTGTATTTATGTATCACAGCTTCTTTATCCAATTATCTATGTAGAGCAATGTTTCTTCCATGTCCTGGCTACTGTGAATAATGCTGCTATGAACATCAGTGTGTAAATATCTTTTTGGATATGACTTATCAAGTCTTTGAAGTAAATACCCAGCAGAGGGATTGCTGAAGCATATAGTAGATCAATTCTTAGTATTCTGAGGAAACTCCATACTGTTTTCCATAGTGGCTGTACCAATTTACAGTCCCACCAATAGTGTATGAGGGTTTCTTTTTCTCTGCATCCTCTCCAGCATTTGTTATTACTTGTCCTGTTGATTGTAACTATTCTAACAGGTGTGAGATGGTATCTCATTGTGGTTTTGATTTACATTTCCCTAATAGCTAGCAATGATGACCATCTTTTCATATATTTGCTGGCCATTTGTATGTCCTCAAGGAAGAAGTGTCTGTTCAGGTCATCTGCCCATGTTTTTGAACGGATCATTTGATTTTTTGTTCTTTTTGAGTTGTATGAGTTCCTTGTATATTTTGAAAATTAGGCCCTTATCGGAGGTGTTGCTTGCAAATATATTTTCCCTTTAAGATGTTTCTCTCTTTACCTTGTTGATGGTTTCTTCTGCTGTACAGAGCTTTTTAATTTGATGTAGTCTGATTAATTTATTTTTGCTTTTACTTCCCTTTCTTTAAGGTTAAATTCATAAAATCATCTTTAAGTCCAAGGTACATGAGTTTCGTTCCTATGTATCCTTCTATGCATTTTATTGTATCAGGTTTTGTATTCAAGTCCTTAATCCATTTTGAGTTAATTTTGATGTGTAGTGATGAACAACAGTCTAGTTTCATTCTTTTGCAGGTGGCTTTCCAGTTTTCCCAGTGCCCTTTATTGAAGAGGCTTTCTTTTCTCCATAGTATGTTTTTGGCTTTTTTGTCAAAAATTATTTTCCTATATAAATATGGCTTTACTTCTGGGTTCTCGATTCTGTTCCACTGGTCTGTGTGTCTGTTCTTCTGTGAATATCATGCTATTTTGATTACTTTAGCTTTATAGTATTATTTGAAGTCAGGCAGAGTGATTCCTCCAGTCTCATTCTTTTTTCTCAGGATGGCTTTGACAATTCGGGGTCTGTAGTGCTTCCATACAAACTTGATGATTTTTTGTTCTGTTCTCTTAAAAAATGCCAATGGGATTTTGATAGGGATTGCATTAAATCTGTAGAATGCCTTAGGTAATAAGGTCATTTTAAATATGATGATTTTTCCAATCCAGGGACATGAAATATCTTTCTATTTTATTGTATCTTCTTCCATTTCTTTTAATAGGATCTTATAGTTTTCCTCGTGTGGGTCCTTCTCATGATTCATTTGGTTTATTCCTAAGTATGTTATTCTTTCTGTTGTAACTGCAACAGGGATTTTTTTTCATTTCTTTTTCTGACACTTCATTATTAGGGTATAGGAGCACTATGGATTTTTGAATGTTGATTTTGTATCTAGAAAATTTACTGTATTTGCTTATTGTTTCTAGTAGTGTTCTTGTGGAGTCTTTAGAGTTTTCTATATAGAGAATCATGTAATCTGCAAATAGTGAGCTTGACTTCTTTGTTTCCTATTTGGATACCTTTTACATCTTTCTCTTGTCTGATTGCACTCATTAGGCCCCCCAATGTTATATTGAATAACAGTGGCAATAGTGGACAACCTTGCCTTGTTCCTGATCTTAAAGGAAAAGTTTTCAGTTTTTCACCATTAAGTATAATTTTGGCTGAGGATTTGTCATATGTGGCCTCTATTATGTCAAGGTATTTACTTTCTATACCAATTTTGTTAAGTGTTTTGAGCATAAATGGATGCTGTTCTTGTTGAAGGCTTTTTCTGCTTCTATTTATATGATCATATGATTCTTATTTTTAATTTTTTTATGTGGTGTATCACATTAAGCGAATTGCCTATGTTGAACCATCCCTGTATCCCTGGGATGAAATCCACTTGCTCGTGGTGTATTATCTTTTTAATATGTTGCTGTGTTCAGTTCACTGATATCTTATTTAGGATTTTTGCGTCTGCATTCATGAGAGATAGCGTATTGTTTTTTGGTATGTTGTCTTTACCAGGTGTTGGTATCTGGATAATATTGGCCTCATAAAATGAGTTGGGAAGTATTGCATTATTTTCAATTTTTTTGGAAGAGTTTGAGAAGAATAGGTATTGAATTATCTTTGAATGTTCAGTAGAATTCACCAGTGAAGGCATCTGGTACTGGACTTTATTTTGTGGTAGGTTTGCGATGATTGTTTCAATTTCCTTACTGCTGACCTGTCTGTTTAGATTTTCCAGTTCTTCTTGATTCAGTCTAGGAAGGCTGTATTTTTCTAAGTACTGGTCCATTTCTTCTAGGCTATTAAATTTGGTGTTATATACTTCTTCATAGCGTTCTTCTGTGATCCTTTGTATTTCTGTGGTGTCTGTCATAATTTCCCCTCTTTCATCCCTAATGTTGTTTATTCGTGTTCTTTCTCTTTTCTCTTTAGCGAGTCTATTCAGGAGTTTTTCAATTTTATTAAACTTCTCAATGAACTAGCTTTTTGTTGCATATGTTTGTCCTATTGTTTTTGTTTTCAATTTCATTTATTTCTGCTCTAATTTTGATTATTTCTTTCCTTCTGTGGACTTCAAGCTTCATTTGTTCTTCATTTTCTAGTTTGTTAAAGATGAAGCATTAAGTTTTTTTATTTGGCCTCATTCTTGTTTTGGGAGATAGGCCTGTAATGATATGAACTTGACCCTTATTATTGCTATTGTCATTTCCCAAAAGTTTTGATATGTTGTACTATCACTATCATTCGTTTCTATGTATATCTTGATCTCTCTTTCTTTCTTCTCTAAACCAGTTATTCTTCAGTAGCATGTTGTTTAATCTCCATGTATCTGTGGTTCTTCCTGCTTTCTTTTTGCAGTTGATCTCTACTTTCAAAGCATTATGGTCAGAGAATATGGTTGGCATGATTTCAGCCCTCTTGCATATGTTGAGGCTAATTCTGCATCCTGGTATGCTGTCAACCCCTGAGAATCTTCCATGTACATAGAGAAGAATGTATAAGCAGCTGTTTTTGGATGGAAGGCTCTGTAAATGTCAATTATGTCCAGTTGGTCCAATGTGTCATTTAAGATTGTTATTTCCTTATTGATTTTTTGTATGGATTATCTATCCATATCCAACAGTGGGTTATTTAGATCCCTTACTACAATAGTGTTTTGGTCTGTTTCTCCTTTTAGTTCTGGTAGTAATTACTTTATATATTTCAGGGCTCCCTGATTGGGAACATAGATATAAATAAGTGTTATGTCTTCTTGGAGAATGATTTTTTTATCATTATGAAATGTCTATCAATATTTTTCTGTACCTTTTTATTTTGAAAAGTTTTCTGACTGATATTAATAATGCTACTTCTGCTTTTCTTTCAATACCATTTGCTTGAAATATCATTTTCCACCTTTTCACTTTGATTCTATAATTGACTTTAGAACTGAGATGTGTTTTCTTGAGGCAGCATACAGTTGGGTTTTATTTTTTGATCCAATCTGCAACTCTGTGCTTTTTTATTGGTGAGTTCAGTCCATTCATGTTTAGGGTGATTATTGAAATATGAGGTCTTATAGACATTTTATATTTAGATTTCTGGTAGCTCGGTGTTTCCATTGCTTCCTTGTCCTTGTGTTTCTGTTTTCTTTATTTTGTTTGAATTTTGTGGGGTTTCCCTACAGTCCTTCTTGTTTTATGTTATATACAATAGTTCTGAATCTTTTATATGTGGTTACTATTTTGAATATGTAAAGAATAATTATATATATATAATTATATATTTATATAATTATATATAATTTATATATACATATATATGTGTATATATATGTGTATATATATGTGTGTGTGTGTATATATATGTGTGTGTGTATATATATATACATATACATATATGTGTGTGTGTATGTGTGTGTGTGTGTATATATATATATATATATATATATATATATATATATATACAGTCATTCATTTTCTTCTGCATGTGCTTTATCTCCATTTCCCTTTACGAATCCTCCCCTTTTCTGTCATTGTTGTCTCAATTTGTTCCTACGTATGCTGAATGTTTATTACTATCTTGCTATAGCAAATCTCTTTTTATTGTTTAAGATTATAATGTCTTGATCTTAGTAAGGGTTGCACTCCTCTGCTTCTCAGCCCAGTAAGTCGCCTTATTCTTATTTTTTTTTTTTTTTTGTCATTTGTTTTAGGTGAGCTAGCCTCTTTCATCATTTTCTGTAATGCAGGCTTGTAGTGGAGAATTTCAATTTTTGTATGTCTGGAAAGGTCCTTATTTCTCCTTCATATCTAAAGGAGAGCTTAGCTGGATATGTTATTCTAGGCAGGTAGTTCCTTTCACTTAATAGTTTGAATATTTGATTCTACTCCTTTCTGGCTTATAAGGTTTGTGTTTAGAAGTCCAACAATAATCTAATGGGTTTTTCTTTATAGTTTACAGTCTTCTTTCCCTGGCTGTTCTGTAAATTGTTTCTTTGTCATTGTTTTTTGATAATTTTAATACAATGTGTCTTGGTGAAGGCCTTTTTGAGTTGAGATAATTGAGTGTTTTGTTGCCTTCTTGAATCCCAATCTCCCCCTCAGTCCTTAGATTTGGGAGATTTTCATCAACCACTTGTCTGAAAATACTTTCTGATCCCTACTCCTTTTCCTCCCCTTTGAGAATGCCCATTATTCTTATGTTTCCTCTCTCGATGGTATCAGCTAGTTCTTATATTTCTCTTTCATTAATTTTCATTCTTCAGTTTCTGTCTTCTTCCTTGTGATTTATTTCTAGATTTCTGTCTTTGATATCACTGACCCTTTCTTCCATTTGGTCAAGTCTATTTCCCAAGGTTGCTATTTCATTTTTCAACTTTTACAGTGTGTTCTTTATCTCCAGAAATTCTATTCGGTACTTTTTGAGGGTTTCAATCTGCTTGCTAAAGAACTCATTCTGCACATCTAGTTGTTTTTTCAATTCCTAAAATTATTGATCTGAATTATTTTGGATTTCATTGAGTTTTTTCAGAAGTACCATCCTGAATTCTCTGTCATTTAAATAATATATTTCTATGTCTATAATCTTATTTTCTGAAGATTTCTTTCTTTCTTTCTGAGCTACCTTGTCACCTTTGTTGTTCATGGTGTTTAATGGACTATTTCCCCTCCTGGGCATTAAAGAAATTGTATTTTACTTTTTTCCAGAAAGATATATATTATTAAGATGTCACTAGCCTATTGCATATAAGGTGTTTTTCTTTTGATTTCCTGTAAGTAGTGTCTATGCCTCTTGGATCACTGCTTTATGTAAAGCCTTAAAATGCCTTTTTTGTTCTTATAGATGTTTAACCACACTTGGTACCCTCAGTCTCAGTCCCTGTCAGTGTTAGCGACAGATTTCCCTGGGGCTTCATGGTGTTCAGTCTCAGATGATATTGAGGGAGAGGCCTTCTGGGTTGTGGGATGCGGGCAGTTGCTCAGCCTCATATTTTGCATCCGCAGTTAATAAAAAACAACTGTTTGTTCTCTGCTGTTCCCACTTCTTTGCTTTCTGTCCTGATGACTGAGCACTGCCCCTGGCTGTGTGGAGGTCACAACACTCCCAGGCAAGACTGTTCAGGTAACTCCCCACACCTTCTCCCTTCCCTCACCCCTTTTTTTCAGGGAGCTCTGGCTGCAAGAGGTAGCTTCTTTTTTTTTTTCTCAGTCCACCACCTGACACTCGAGATTCTGATCTGTGGTAGCTCTTCTGCGCAGATCTCATGCTCAGACATGCTGGTGTGTAGTTTCAGTATTCTGTGTTGAATTTTAGATATTTAGCTTGTTGTTATTTCAAGGGGAGAGATCTGAGGACCTCTCTCACTCCTCCATGTTTTTGATGTCCTCAAGTGGCATTTATTCCTGGGATACCAGGTGGTACAATACCTGCAAAATTAATTAATTCAATACACCACATTAACAACCTGAATAATAAAAATCATATAATAATATCAATAGCTGCAGAAAAAGTATTCAACATAATCCAGCATCCATTTATGATAAAAGCTCTCAGCAAAGTGGGAATAGAGGGAACATACCTCAACATATTAAATGCCATATATGACAAACCTATAGCTAACATTATTCTCAATTGAGTAAGGCTAAAATTGTTTTTCTTAAGATCAGAAACAAGACATGGATGCCTATTTTTACCACGCTATTCATCATTGTATTGGAAGTCTTAGCTAAAGCAATCAGATAAGAAAGAAAAATAAGAGGTATCCTAATTGGAAAGGAAGAGTTAAAACTGTCATTATATAGAAATGACATGCTATTCTTATACAGAAGACCCTAAAGATTCCGTGAAAAAAAAAATTAGAACCAATCAATGAATTCAATAAGATTCGGAAGATAGTTGCATTTTCATACACCAATGATGAAATACAAAATAAAGAAATGATTCAATTTACAATAATATTAAAAACAAAAACTCTTAAAAATAAATTGAATCAAGGAAGTAAAAAGGCAGTTCTCAAAATATTATAAGTCTCTGAAGAAAGAAATTGAAGAAGATACAAATAAATGGAAGCATATATTGTGCTCATTGGTAGGAAAAATCAACATAGTAAAAATGGTCATACTGCCCAAAGGAAACTATAAGCTCAATGCACTACCTATCAAAATGCAAATGGGATTTTTCAGAAAACTATATCAAATACTCAAAAAATTTATATGGAGTTATATAAAATCTCAATTACCCACAACATTTTTGAGAAAGAAGAACAAAATTGGAGGTATCACACAATCTGATATCAAACTATACTACAATACTATAGTCATTAAAACAGCATGATACCGGCACAGAAACAGACACATAGATCAATGGAACAGAAAAAAAAGTGGCCAGAAATAAATCCATGCCTAAATGGACATAATCTATGACAAAGGATACAAGAATATACAATGAAGATAAAGACAGTCTCTTCAAAACATGGTGTAGAAAAATAACTGTAGAAATACAAAGAAAGAAATAAAACCAGATCACCATATTACATCATATACACAAACAAACTCAAAATGGATTAAATACTTAAATATAAGACCCAAAACCCTAAAACTTCTAGAAGAAAACATAGGCAGTATACTCTCTGATATTGCTAGTAGTAATTATTTTTCTGATATATCTGTTAGTACAAAGGAATCAAAAGAAAAAATAAAGAAATGGGACTACGTCAAACTAAAAAGCATTTGCACAGCAAAGGAAACCATAGACAAAATGAAAAGATGACCTACCACATGGGAGAAGATATTTGCCTATGATCCATCTGACAAGGGGTTAATATCCAAAATTTTTAAAGAACTCATACAACTCAACAACAACAACAACAAAAACAAACAATCATATTTAAAAATTAGGTAGAGACTTGAATAGGCAAATATCCAAAGAGGACATATAGATGTATAATAGACATATGAAAATATGCTTAAAGTCACTAATCATCAGAGAAATTCAAATTAAAAGCATAATGAGATATCATCTCACACATTTAGAATGGCCATTGTCAATAAATCAACTAACAGTAAGTGTTGGTGAGGATGTGGAGAAAAAGGAATACTTATGCACTGTTGGTAGGATTGAAAACTGGTCCAGCATTATGGAAAATAGCTTGGAGATTCCTCAAATAATTAAAAATGGAACTACCTTATGACCCAGTAGTTCCACTTCTGGGTGTTTATGCTAAGAAACCCAAAACACTAATTTGAAAAGATATATGCACCCCTATGTTCACTGCAATGCTGTTTACTATATGCATGATATCAAAACAACCCAAGTGTCCATCAATACTTGGTCGTATAAAAAGGAAATGGTATTTGTATACACTGAAATATTACTCAGATTTAAGAAAAATGAAATTCTATTATATGCAACAATGTGGATGGACCTAGAGTGTGTTATGCTAAGTGAGATAAATCAAACATAGAAAGACAAATACCATATGATTTTACTTACATTTGGAATCTAAAGGACAAAGAAACAAAATAAAAATGGACTCAGTACAGAACCAAACAGAACAGATAGGTGATTCCCAGATAGGAGGAGGTTCCAGGAGTTGAGTAAAAAAGATAAAGAGATTAAGAAATACAGATTAGGGATTAAAAAGTAGTCACAGGGATGTTAAGTACAGCATATGAATGTAGTAAATAATATTGTAATAATTATGTATGGTGTCAAATATGTACTAGAGATATCTGGTTGATCACAAGTTATATAAATGCTAATCACTATGTCGTACACATTGAAACTAATATAATATTGTATGTCAATTGTAATTGAAAAATTAAAAAAATATTTAAAAATTATTTTAGCATTATAATAATATTTTATATATATTAATGTAAGTCCTTCAGCTTTGTTTCTCTTCTTCTTTGGTTATTTTTCCCTTTTATTTTTATATAGATTTGTAATTAAATTGTCAATTTCCACAAAATGTAAAACTTCTAGGATTGTTATTAGGATTCTTTGACTAGATCAGTTTGTGGTAAATGTGACACCATTATAATAGTGTGTCTTTCTGTATACACATATGATAAATTCCTGTACTTATTTGAGTCTTTAATTTTTCTCAGAAAGTATTTTATAATCTTCATTTTAGAGGCCTAACATATTTTACAATATGTACCCTAGGGTACTGATATTTCTAATATTATTTATAATATTTCTAATATTACTAAAAATGATTTATTTATTTCAAACTAAATTTTCTATTTGTTGTTGTTTTCTAAATAAATAAACAAATACAGTTTTTGAAATGCTAACCTTATATCAACCATTCTTGAATAATTAACTTATTAATGATAATTGTAAGTTATTTTTGATTGACTACATATGCAATCATGTAAAATTAATTCCAGGAATAAGGAAAGTTTTATTTCTTCCCTTCTAATTCTTGTGTCTTTTATTTTATCTTTTTGTCTTATATCTTTTGACTTGTATCTCCAGTACACTGTTTAATAGAAGTGGTAAGAGGTGGCATCAATGAAATATTCCTGTTCTGAGAAGAATTGAGTTCAATGTTTGCTGTAGCTTTTACTGTAGATTTTTAATTTAAGTAAGTTCTCTTTAATTCCTATCTTGATAATTTTTATTATGACTAAGGGTTGAATTTCATCACATTTGTTGTTCTTTGAGATTATGATAGTATTATTTTTTCATTTTTTCTGTTAATATGAGAAACTATTATTACTGTTTTTTATTTAATGATTATTGATTTTTGAATTTTAAGCCAATATTGAACTCTTAGGATAAACCTCACTTGGTAATGATGTATTATCTTTTTGCATTTCTCAAAATTCGACTTTTGTATTAATGGGTGAAAGGGTGATTCAAATATGTGGTTCACAGGAGATGCATTTAAAAACATCAATTGTTTTAATCTAAAAGGATGTGAAGAGATATACCATGCAAAGGGTATTCAAAAAAAGAGCTATAGTGAGTGTATTAATACAATATAAAATAACCTTGGAGGAAAAAAAACATGTTCCTAAAGACAAAAAAACAATTTTATAATTCTCAGAGGAACAATTTTTCTACTGGATGTAACAAGTATTAACACAAATTTACCTAACAAAATAAATTCAAAATATAAAAAGTAGAAACAGAAATAATTTAAAGGAGAAATTAATAACACTAAATTAATAACACTTCAATAAATGGATGAGATGGCTAAAAACAAGAAAATAAGAGACTTGAACAACAATATAAGCTAGCTAGACCTAATTGACATATATAAAACACTTCATTCAATAGCAGTTGAATAAATGTTCTTCTCACGTGAAGTTGGAATATTCTCTTAGATGATACATTAAGCCATAAAATAAGCTCAATACATTTAAAATAATGTAAATCATATAAAATATGGTCTCTTACTATAATTGAATACGGACTTTACAGTAGAAAAAGATTATAAGAGAATGTTGTGAACAATTATAAGTCAAAAATTAGTTAACTAGATAAAATAGACGTATGTCCAGAAACTACTGAAACAAATTCATGAAGAAAATGTGAAAGAAAAACATTGAGAGGATCAGAGAAACAGTTTAGGTGGCCCAGTATCTAATGGGAATCTAAAAACAAAGCATAGGTAATATAGAAGAGAGGAAACTATGAAAGTAAATAACAAAATTTTTTAAAGCTAAAAAAACACATATGAGTCTTCAGGTTTTAAGGGCTCATTATGCACCCTGCACAATAAATAAAATAACTGAATAATTGTAAAACAAAAACAAACAAACGGACAAACAAACATAAAGATCTAAACCTGTTTTTCCCTTTAAAAGTTTGGAGCAAAAGATAAAAAGAAGCTTCCAGAGAACAGCACACAAGACAAAAAAGCAAACTAGTAATTTACAAAGAAGCAGTACTCAAGAATAGCACCAGACTTTTCATTAGCAACACTAAATAAAAGTGCCTTCCATATTCTGATTTAAAATAGTTAAGAATCTGTAATTCTCCACCAAGACAAACTATTAAGCCAAGAGTAAGGTATAATATATATATATATATATATATATATATATATATATATATATATATATATATATATATTTGGACATATAAAAATACAAACATTAACTTTCTACACTCTCTTATGATAGTTTTTGACTCTATAATTCAGCAAAACAAGTGAAACAAGGAAGAGAAATATATATGCACCACATGGATTAATTTCATTTAGTGTAAATTGATTTTTTGCTTATCTCAAACTATCAGCCCTTGGCCAATGTTAGAAAATGTATTAAGTAAAGACAAATGATTCTGTATAACCATGGGCCCATGAGTTGTTTCAGGGGCAAGACATTACATTCTGTCAGCACTGTTTAATAATAATAATAATAATAATAATAATAATAATAATGATAATAATAATTGGATTGATGATTTGCAATGGATTTTGGTGAGGTTTGGGGAATTTCAATGATTAAGGCTAGTTATATAGCTAGTATACCATAAAACCAGTTTACCATAAAACCCCCCACAATGAACAGACTTTGGATCTCTTGGTACCAAAACACTTTGAATCCACACTGGTAATCATCTGATATCCAGAAACAAAATGCATCCTTCTATGATCCAACAATTGAAAGATTAGAAGCCAGAATTTGATATCTTTGGACATTTTTTAGTGTGTATCCTCATGCTAATGGTATATCATACCCTTGTTTGTTATAAAGCTCTTTCATAAGTATAAACAGTGTGAATCCTATGAGTCCTTTCAGCAAAGGAAAACTTAAGATGCTTTATGTATAAATAATATAACTTGGCATTTAGAAAACAATTATTCTAATCTTACCACTAATTCTTCAGGTGATATCTGTATAGATGTGTGGCAGACCTAGAATACAACCAGTAAAGCTAGAAACAACTGGATCAAAAATTCTAGAAGGCAAAGGGGGTTAAGTGACATGTTAGTGATTTCATTAACTTTCAATTGTTGCTTTGACAAGTTACCACAAATGTAACAGCTTAAAATGAAACATTAGTATATTATAATTCTGACGTAGATAAGACTGATATGGATATCACTGGGTGGAAATTAAAGTCTGGAAAGGGCTATATTCACTTTTGGAAGCTCTAAGGAAGAATCTTCCTGCTGTTTCTAGCTAGTAGGGGCTTCTCGCATTTTTTACATTATAGCTCATTCCTCCATCTTCAAAGCTAGTGATGGCTAGTTGAGTCTTTCTCACATTGAATCAATCTGACACTGACTTCTCCTCTGCTTTATAGTTTCACTTTTAAAAACTTTTTTGATTACATTGGGTGCCAGGATAATCCAGGATAACCCCCCTATCCCAAGATCTGGCGATTAGTAACCTTAACTCTGATTTTATGTGTGTGCGTGTGTGTGTGTGTGTGTGTGTGTGTGTGTGTGTGTATATATATATATATATATATATATATATATATATATATCAACAATCATTTCACATCTGGAAGCATACGGCAAATGGAGAAATAGTCAAGGATGTCCACAAAATCATGATAAGAACAATGAGAGTCTATAGCATTTAAGATAGCAGAAAAAAAATCAAAGACTTGAAAACAGACCAACAGAGAATACACAATCAGAAGAAAAATGAGAAAACAGAATGAAGAAAAACATGAGCCCAGAGAAAAGTGGGACACATGTACATAATGAGAATACCACATGGAGAGAAGAGAATAAAAAAGATGCAGAAAGATTATTTGAAGAAATAATGACTGAAAACTTGCCAAATTTGATGGAAAATATTTATATACACATCCAAGTGGAAAAGAAAGAGCAAACTAGAATATACTCAAAGAGATTCACACCTAGACATCATAGTCCAAATGGTGAAAAAAAGACAAAGGGAACATTTTGAAAAATGCATGAGAAAAATGACTCATCATATACCAGGGAACCCCAGTAAGTTTAATAGCTGAAGTCTCATTAGAAACAATGGCAGCTGGAGGCAGTGATAAGACACATAAGAACTGCTAGGGGAAAAAAAACTGTCAAACAGAATACTATATTTAGCAAAATCATCTTTCAAAAAGGAAGGAAAAATTAAGACTTTCTCAGGTAAACAAAATCTGATAGTATCAGTCACTAGTAAATCTGCTGTAGCAGAAATATTAAGGGGAGTCCTGTAGGCTAAAATAAAAAAAAATTAAATAACAACTTGATCCAATTGAAGAAATAATTAGCACCAGTAATATTAACTACATAGAGAAATATAATAAACAGTATAATTGTATATTTATTCCCTTTTCTTCTCTTAACTGATTTAAAAAGAAATTGAATAAAATGATAATAAATTGTTGTATTTTTGGGTTTATAACACATATAAATGCAATTTATTTGACAATAACAGAACCAAAGTAGAAGATGGGAGAAAAAGCACTATTGGAGTAAGGAAATTATACTAAATTGTTACTCAAATCCATGGAAAGAAATGAAGAGAGTTAGAAATGTTAAATAATAACATTATTATAAGAGAAGTGACATCAGCGAGATGGTAGAATAGTTTTCCATTGTCATTCCACTAAGTAACATCAATTTTGATATTAATTTATAGATGAGAGTACATTTGTATGAGTCTGGAATTCCAACATAGAATTTTCAGGAGCATTGGAACAAAAAATCTGAGAATGATGCATTGAGGAAGCTAAGAACAGTTTTACTTTATCTATATCAGCTCTCTCCAAATGTGGCACAACTCAGTACCAAAAGAAAAGCCCTTGGCCTGTGATTTCTCCCATCAGAAAAAGTGAGAACATAGTGAATGAGTGCATACCTTCCCCAACTGTGTGGGATGGTGTTAAAGACGTCTACTTATTTTTCATTCTGCCCAGTATTCTGACATTACCTGCTCAACTGAGGGTTTGACAAAGGCTGAGAGCACAGCAACAATTGTTTAGAACTCATTAAAGGGACATGTGTCATATTAAATATTTCATGGACTCCATCAAGAAGCCTGCCCAAAAGACACTGGGGATGCCTCACCTGCAGAAACCCCCAAGTGGTTCTATGCATTTCACCCACACAATACCCTGTAGTTGCATCCCTCATATGGCCTTGTGGGCAGTGCAAGCCTTCACATACAGCTAATGAGCACATGAAGAAAGCTTACTCAACTTTGTAAAATTAAGGGAAAGTACAAAAACTTGAACACTTCAGTATACCACCCTAGGGAGAGCAAGTGAGAAGCTCTCAGCTTTTTGGAATCAAGAGAAGGTAAAAATCTTAAGAAGGAAACAAGAAATGTGGAATGACACATCTATAGAAAAACTTTACAAAAGCTTCAGAATCCCTAGTGAGGCTGATTGATGAATGTATTTCTCAAAGTCAAGTAAAGACTGAAGAAAGTGATTGCTTTTTCAAATATGAAAACAGCAACACAAAACTGCAAGCAACACAAAGTGTCCAAGGTAACATGATACAACCAAAGGAACACAATAATTTTCCAAGTAATTGACCTTAAGGAAATAGAGATAAATCTTTTGCCTAAAAAATAAGTCATAATAATATTTTAAAGTATCTCACATGCTACAAGATAACACAAATAGGAAGCTCAATAAAATCAGGAACAAAATGAGAAGTTCAACAGAGTTATAAAAATCATAAAAAAGAACCAAACAAAATGTATGGAGCTGAAGAATACAATGACTAAATAAAAATGCAATAGAGAGCATCAACAGCAACCTTGATCAATCAGAAAAAAGAAGCTATGAACTTAAATACAGACCATTTGAAATTATCCAGCCAAAGGAACAAAAAAGTAAAACTAATTTTCTAAAAAAAGTTAAAAAAGCTTACATGAATCATGGAAAACCATCAAGTGAACCAATAAAATATGCAGACTAATGAAACAGAATAAAGAGCCCAGAAGTGAACCCACACATATATAGTCAACTGATCTTTGACAAGGGTGCCAAGAATACACAATATTAATAGAATAAAGAATGAAAACCATACGGCAAATGGTGAAAGATATTTGACAAAATCCAACAATACTCCATGATAAAAACTGTCAACAAAATTGCAATAAAAGGGAACTTCATCAACCTGATAGAAAGGTGTCTATAATAAAACTCACAGCTAGCAAAGTATTTACTGGTGAAAGACCAAATGCTTTATAAGGGCAGAATGAAGACAAAGATGACCTCTCTTACTACATTTATTCAACATTTCTCTAGATTTTCTAGTGAAATAATTAAGCAATAAAATAATTCATCCATATTAAAAATAAAAGAGTAAAACTATAATAACAAAGTTAAAAAAAACTTTATGTAGAATATCTTAAGGAATTTATCAAAAACACTGTTAACTAATACACAAGTTACAGGAAAGTTATAAGGTACAATATCAAGATATAAAATCAATTACATCCCTACATGCTAGCAAAGCAAAATTAAGAAAGCAAATCCTCTTTTAATAACATCAAAATGAAATACGTAGATATAAATTTAACAAAAAAAAAACATATGGAAATATGCTCAATATCACTAATCATCAGAGAAATGCAAATTAAAGTGACAATAAGATATCACCTGATACCTGTCAGAATGGCTATCATCATAAATCAACAAACAATAAGTGTTGGCAAGGATGTCAAGAAAAGAAAACCCTCCTACAGTGTTGGTGAGATTGAAAATTGGTGCAGCCATTATGGAAAATAGTTTAGAGTTTCCTCAATAATTTAAAAATAGAACTACCTTATGACCAAGCAATTCCACTTCTCAGTATTTATCTGAAGAAATCCAAAACAGTAAGTCAAGAAGGCATATGCACCTCTATGTTCACTACATCACTTTTACAATAGCTAAGATATGGAAGCAATGCAAGTACCCATTAATAGACAACTGAATAAAGAAGAGGTGGAGTATATATACAATGAGATATTATTAAGCCATGCCAAAATAAAATGAAATGTTACCACTTGAGACAACATGAATGGACCCAGAGTGTATTCAACTAAGTGAAATAAGTCAGATAGAGAAAAATAAACACCATATAATCTCACTTGTATGTGAAATCTAAAAACAAAACAAATGAACCAACAAAACAGAAACAGACTCAGGTACCGAGAACAAACTAGTGGTTGCTGGATGGGTGGGGGCTTGGAGGCTGGGATTAAAAAGTAAAAATTGGCAGTTACAAAATAGTCATGGGAATATAAAGTACAGCATAGGGAATATAGTTAATAATATTGTAATAATTATATATAATTTCAAAGTATGTGGGGGGAATCATTTCATAAATAATATAAATGTCTAAAGATTACATTGTATACTTGAAACTAACAAAATAATATCGAATGTCGACTGTAATTAAAAAATTAAATTAAATTTAAAAAATTTACAGAGAAGTGCAAGACTTTAATGCTGAAAACTACAAAAATCATCATGGAAAGAAATTAAATAAAATTTAAATGAATGGAAAGACATATTTATGTTTCTGGATTGGTAGACTGAACAGAGATGTGATGTTGATACTCCCCAAAATAATACAGATCAGTGTGCTCTCTATTAAAATTTGAACTGGTCTTAGTGCAGAATTTGACAATCTGTCCCTCAAAGCCACATATAGATGTAGGGTAGGGGCCCATAATAGCTAATACAGTTTGAAAATAAACTTGAAGGACTCACACATCCTGATTGTAAAATTTAATACAAAGCAGGAATAAATAAGATAGTGTGGTGCTGGCATAAGAAAGAGAGAGTAATTAAAGATATTGAGAATTCGAAAGTAAACATTTACAGTTGTGATCAATTCATTTTCAACACGATCTCAGGACAATTGCACTTGATCTTAGCCCAAAGGCCAGGAAGTGATCTTCCCAGGACAATTAAATGGGGGAAATGAATAACCTTTGCAATAAATAGTGTTGGGTCAACTGGGTATCTACATGCAGCATAATAAAATTGGACCCTTACCTCAAACCATATAAAAATTAACTCAAAATACATAATATACCTAATTAGTTAAAAGTTAAAAACTCTACAGGAAATCATAGTAGTAAATCTTTGTTGTTTTGGATTTGGAAATGGTTTATTTGATATGCCAAAAACAAAAGCAGCAAGAAAATAAATTATATTGCATCAAAATTAAAAACTTTCATGCTGCAAACAATACCATCAAAAAATAAGACAACCCATAGAATGGGAGAAAATATTTGCAAACTTTATAATTGATAATGGACATGTGTGGACATACATATAGACTACTTCAAAAACTCTTACACCTCAACAATAAATAGCTTAATTAAAAATGAGAAAATGATCTGCTTAAACATTTATTTAAAGAAGATATAGAAATGTAAAATAAGTATGTGAAAAGATGCTCAACATTATTAGTTATTAGGGAAATGAAAATCAACACCTTCATGATATATAACTTCACATTTGTTCAAGTGAGTATAATAATAATAATAAAAGTAATAACAAATGTTGAGGAGAATTTGGAGAAATCAGAAATATTATATACTCCTGATATAAATATAAAATGTTATCTCCTCTGGAAAATAGTCTGTCGATTCCTCAAAATTTAAACATAGAGTTATCACATGACCCAGCAATTTTACTACTAGTTATATATCTAAGGGAAGTGAAAACAAATGTCCACACAAAAACTTGTACACAAATATTTATTGCAGTTTTATTCATAACTACCAAATGTAGAAACAACTTAAAAATCTATCAACTGATGAATGAATAACTAAAATATGATATATCCATATAATGCAATACTATTTGGCCATAGACAGGAATGAAGCAATGAGGCATGCTACAAAATAGATGGACCTACAAAAACATTATGCTAAGTGAAAGAAACCAGTCACAAAAGACATATATTCCATGATTCCTTTTTTATTTTTGAGATATAATTTACATATAACATTGTATAAGTTTAAGGTGTTTTTGGTTCACAAACTTCTCTGGTTATAATCTGATAATGGCTCACATATGTGGAGGACAGGGAGAGACCAAAGAAAAAGTCAGACCTCTCCAGATCATTTGATTATATGTTTAATGAGCAAGGGAAGTTACTAGGTATGTCTTTTGCAGTGTAAGATGAGTAGTTTTCTGCACCTGCTTGCCAGAATCTTAAAAATTTATGTAGAGGCCTTAAGTGGGTTCAGTTAGGCACACAAAGGGCTTTAAGTGGGTTTAGTCCTATACTCAGTCTAAATAATCTCATCACAGCATTACTGTCTCAAGGCTTTGTCCTTGGGCAGCTTCTAGGAGTGGAGAAGGCAAGCAAAGTGCACATTCCAAGCACAAGGGATGGAGTGGGAAGCCTCCAATTGCTTGAGTCCACCTTGTGAACTGGTGGCCATGTTTTATTGATGACCTTCTTCAACAGGTATAAAACATGTTGATTTTATGCATTTATATATTTCAATATGATTACCACTGTGGTAATAATAATTATGTCATGTCACATAATTATCATTTCATTTTGTGGTGAGAACATTTAAGGTCTATTCTCTTAGCAAGTTCGAGGCATATAATACAGTACTGTGAATTATAATCACAATGCTGTACATCAGATTATTTATTTTCTACCTAAAAGTTTATACTTTTTGACCAGTGTGAAATGTCCAAGATAGATAATTCTAAAGAGTTAGAAAGTAGATTTATGGTTGCTTAAGACTTGGAATAAGGTATTAGAAATGAGTGGTGATGGGTACAGGTTTATTTTTTTTTTTTATTTTGGAGTTATGTAAATCTTCTAATCTTAGACTCTTGTTATGGCAGCAAAACTCTGAATATACTGATATCCTGAATTTTATACTTTAAAAGGGTAAATTGTATGGTATGCAATTTTCATCTCAATAAAGATTAAACAAAAAAAAATCAGCAAAAGCTAAAAGTTGGAACAAAGTAAGAAATTCAGTTACAATATCCAACTTGATTTATGTTCTTCATGTTCTCATACTAATGTGACCACTGTTTTCTTATTTTCAACTTTTAGAATAATCTGTAGACAAAGTCTGGACAACTTAAATTGTTACTGAAAAGTATATAAATGCTTTTAATATTTGCAATAAAAATGTATTCTTATAGGGAACAAGTGTGAGATGATGGAAAAGAGCAAGAGAACTAATGTAGAAATACAAATACTCATATTTTTATCTTACAAAGTGCAAATTGAGAGATCCTGTTTATGTTTGATGAAACAAGACATTAGGGTTTAACTATGTTATTTATAAAAACAGTAAATACAAGTACCAAAAATAAAGATGTAATTATATTTGCATGTTATTTATTTGGTGGGTGTATAAGTAAGCTTATTTCTAATCTATTATATTAGGAAGTCAAAATATTCATGAGTCAAGATTTAACAGTATAAGCATTTACTTAGAGACATGGAAATGACAATCAGAAGAAGTAGTCAAAATATTTAAAAATGATTCTCTCAGGAGAGGTGTAGAGCCTAGGATTGTTTTTATAAGTTCTTCTCTGTTACTTAATTAAAACATACTTTTTGATTTAAAAATGTATTTGGAGTATATAAGTTTGAAAATTTCTTTAAAGAAAAACCAACAGTGTTCATTGAAAATTTATGATTATAAATAAAATTAAGTGCTGATAATACTCTGGACATAAAGACATTCCAAGAAGTATTTACTGTGGTACCATCTCGATGTATGGTGATACATATATATCATATTTTCCCTTTATTCTGAGATAGAAAAATCTGAGTCCTAAGAAAGGACCAAAATTTTTTTTAAGAATGAAAAAATACCTTGATTGATACCTTCTAAATTATGGACAGGCTGAATATCAGTATCCACAACTCCTCAGTGGCTTGAATATGTTACTAAAAACCATGAGAAAATTGATGGGACTGAAAAAAAAGTAATTTGAAAAAAATGAAAGGAACAGACTCTGACCTGTGAAATTTTCTACCATGGTATGTTACTAAGGGGAGTCATTCATAGCTGAATTAAAACCGAACTCTGAATTTTCATAGTCAGGCAAACTAACAAAATAGCAGGAAGAAAAGTAAGCCTTGAAAGAAAATACAGCACTGTATAAGCTTCTTCTGTAAGAATAGCTATTAGAAGTTATACTAAATGATTTTAAATTGGGTGCAGAAATCTTTCCATTTTATTTCAAAAACTAACATATTCTGAGTTCTCCATTACCCTTTCCTCAAACTTAGCTACAATATGTAGAAAGACACACAATACAAAGAAAAACTGAATATTTTTATACACTAATAACTATGTTTGGTAAATACAGGAAACGAGAACACACAAAGAGGTTACGCATATCTTATTAGACTATAACTTCCAACTTGTCAGAGAAGAAAAAACTTTAAGAGTCATTTTCCTTATTACAACTGCTAGTAAGGATGTTGGAAAAATGGAATGTATAAGTGCATTGTAACATCCAACTTAAATATCAAATAATTATTAAGCTGGGCAAAATATTTACCAAGATTTTATTACTAAAAAAGGAGACAAAGATGTTTATTCTAACAACTTCTATTTAACATTATACTGGAGGTTCTAATAAAGGCAATTAGGCAAGAAAAAAAATTAAAACCAGATAGGAAAGAAAGAAGTAAATATACTACATTCAGGAATGATATGATTTTATATATAGAAAATCCAATGGAACCCAAAAAATAACTATTAGAACTGATAAATAAGTTCAACATGTTACAGTATACAATATAAATATTAAACTTCAGTTGAATTTCTATAACCTAACTTTGAACAATTCAAAAATGAAATTAAAAATATGACATTTTACACAAATATCTAAAAGAAAAAAATATTTAAGAATAAATTTAACACAAGAAGTACATTACTCGTAAGTTGTAATTAAAAAAGGGCTTTTGGTCAAGATAGTGGAGTAGATAAATATTGTGCTTGCCTCCTTTCACTATCGTATTAAAATTACAGCTAAAGAGAACAACCATCACTGAGAACTGCCTGCAGTCTAGCTGAACAAAAGTATTGCAACTAAAAATATGCAGACAAAGCCATGGCGAGACTGGCAAGAGGGATGAAGACATGAAATGAGCTGGTTCCACATCCACTTGTAAGTTAAAAATCAAAAGGGATATTCCTTAAGGGGTGAAGGATCACAGCACCACACCAGACTCCCCAGCCCGGGGTTCCAGTGCCAAGAAGAGAAGTTCCCACAAATTCTGGCTGTGGAAATCAGCAGAAATTGTGGCTGAAGAGTGACTGGAGTACCAGGTGCTCTTCTTAGAGGGCTGGTGCAGGAAGTTACTCACTAATAAACTCACTCACTATGAGCTCCAACACTGAAGCAGCATCTTGAAAGGCACCAGAAACATATGCAGAGGGGCTGAATTGTCTGGGTTCCGGATGAGGACTGGAGGGGCAGCTTTCTCCTAGACAGAAGTTATGGCAGAAGACATTGTTCCTTTGTTGAGCTCTCCCTCTTCTACCATGCAGATACAAGTAGCCACCATATCTGAGTTTCCATTAATCTGGCTAAAGGTCACCCCATCTTGTTGATTACTTGAGACCTCACCTCACACAACTTATAGGCAAACCCAAGCTAATTCCAGTGACTTTTCCTAGCAATAGCCTGTCTTGGCTCATGCTGTAGACTTTCCTAAAAATTTTCAAAGGTTTATAAACTACAAATAAACAGTATCTGGCCTCATCATGCCTTGTACCTCTTGCTGAGCACTCCTGAGCCTGGCACTAGTGGCAGTCATCTTTGGTTTATATTTTGGCTTTTGGAGGCACCGCCAGTCAAGCATAATAGTGGCCACCTGTGGATTGCTTGGCAGCTCATGCTAGGTAGTTCTGGGCTTGGCACAGTCAGTAGCTGAATTTTGTCTGCAGCGGGGCTCCTCCCAGAAGGGCTGGGGGCCAGTACACTGGGTGGCTGGCTTTATTCTGAGACTGAGAAACACTCAGGCTACATCAAAGGACAACACCTACAAAGGGCAGACTGCACAGGCACCAGAGCACTGCTACACCAAATCCTGCTCCATAGCATCAACCCCTGCACAATAGCTTCTCCATGGTTGTCACTGGCCAGTGCTCACAAACAATCAGCGTCAGGGTGAATCTCTCCAATGATTGTGTAAATAGTGAAAAAAGCTCAACTACAACAGGAGTTCATACATAATCCACACAAAGAACAGTGCTGGAGCACCCAGCTAAGTTGACCAGGGGACTTCACCATTGGTCCCACAGGATTTCATCTACATAAGGTTATTCTACTAAGACTAGGAGATGTAGCAGCTCTATGTAATACACAGAAACAAACATAGGAAGGGGGTTAAAATGGGGAAGTAAAAAAATATCTCAAGTAAAATAACAGAACACAGCTAAAAAAAAAAGAAAGAAAAAAAAAGAAAAAGAAAAACTAAACAAAATGGAGACAAGCAATTTACCAGATGCATAGTTCAAAACACTGATTATAAACATGCTCAATAAATTTAGGGGACTAGTAAAAGAACTCAACAAGAATTTTACAAAAGAGATAGAAAATAGTAAAAAACAATCAGAAATGAAGAATATAATATCTGAAATAAAGTATACATTAGAGGGAATCAACAGAAGATTAGATGAAGCAGGGGATCAATTCAGTGATTTAGATAATAAGGTAATGGAAAACACCATATCAGAGCAGCAACAGGGAAAAAATAATGTAAGGGGTCTTTGGGACAACATCAAGCATACCAACATTTGCATCATAAGGGTACCAAAAGGAGAAGAGCAAGAGCAAGGAATTGAAAAACTATTTCAAGAAATAAAGGCAGAAAACTTCCATAATCTGGTGGAGGAAATAAACATACAAGTCCAGGAAGCAAAAAGTCCTAAACAAGATGAACCTAAACATGCCCACACCAAGACACATCATAATTAAAATGCCAAAGGTTAAAGACAAATAGAAAATCACAAAAGAAGCAAGAGAAAAGTAGTTACCTACAAGAGAACTCTCATAAGATTATCAGACGATTTCTCAACAGAAACTTTGCAGACCAGAAGGGATTGACACAAAATACTCACAGTGGAAAAAGCAAGGACTTACAACCAAAATTACTCTACTCAGCAAAGCTATCATTTGGAATCAAAGGGCAGATAAAGAGCTTCCCAGGCAAGTAAAAGCTAAGAGTTCATCACCACCAAACCAGTATTACAAGAAATGTTATAGAGACTTCTAGATGAAGAAGAAAAAATATATCAAACATATACATGACAAAATGATAATAATGACATATCTATCAACAATTACTTTAAAAGTAAATGGATTAAATTCTCCAATCAAAAGATATGGTGACAGAATGGATAAGAAAACAAGAACCTTATATATGCTGCCTACATGAGACTCACTTCAGATTGAAAGATACACACAGACTGGAAGTAAAGGGATGGAAAAAGATATCTTATGGAATAGAAATAAACAACAACAACAACAACAACAACAAAAAGCTGAGTTAGCAATACTTACACCAGACAAAATAGACTTTAAAACAAAGGCTATAACAAGAGACAAACAAACAAACAAACAAACAAAACAGCAATCCCACCTCTGGGTATTTTTGTAAGAAATCCAAAACACTGCTTTGAAAGGACATGTAAATCCATATGTTTATTGCAGCTTTATTTGCAACAGACAAGATATGGAAGTAACCTTGTATTCGCCAATGGATAAAAAAGAGGTGGTAAACATATACAATAGAATATTTCTCAGCCATAGAAAATAATGAAATCTTGCCACCTGCAACAACATGGATGGACCTAGAGGTATTGTCCTGAGTGGAGTAATCAAACAGAGAATGACAAATGTCACATGATTTTAATGAAATGTGGAATTTAAAGAATAAAATTAAAAAACTAATATAACAGAAACAAAACAAACCCACATATGTACAGAGAACATACTGACGGTTGTCAGATGTAAGAGTTTTTGGATAGTGCATGGAAAAGCAGAAGGGATTCAGAATTACAAATTGGTAGTTACAAATAGACATGTGGATATAAACTATAGCATAAGAAATATAGTCAATAATATTGTAATAACTATGTATGGTGTCAGATCAGTACTAGATTTATTTAGGTGATCACTTCATAAATTATATAAATGTTTAATCATTATTTTGTACACCTAACACTAATATATTATTGTATGCCAACTCTAATTTAAAAGGATAGGCAATAAATAAATAAATAAATAAATAAATAAATAAATAAATATTTAACATGGAAACATTGTAGAACTGAGGACTTAAATTTTTTACTTTAGAAATTTGGTTTTGCTTCTATTGACACTATTTAACACAAAGGGTTCTCTCTGTTATTGAATTGATGAAAAAAATAAAATTTATATACGCTTTACATCATTTAAACCTGAAAATATTTCCAAATTACAGGAACAGGCTGGATCCGTACTACCACAGAAAGGTTTTAATAAAGTGGCAACGGCACTTAATACTTGTTAAGGTAGCTCCTTTGGAACTGTTTCTTTGTACAAGATCTTAGGTCCTCAAGAAAAATTTTACAGCAATGTACTCTGAGAGCATCAAGCTAGATCTGGGAGGGACGTTGTACCCTCTGAATATATAGTGACGGGGAGCCATGCTCCTCTATGACAGTTTAGTACTAGGAAAAAGAGAATGTTACTACAGATGCATTACTAATTTAAAAAAAAAACACCATAAACAATTATAAGCCAGTATATTTGAATATGTGGATAAATTTTTTGAATAGCACAAAACAGAAAAATTGATACAAGAATCAATATAAATGTGAATAGTTTATACAAATTAAGGAATTCATTTGATAATTTCAGAACCACATGGCTTAACCAGTAGTTTGCTCTAGAAGATATAACACCAATCTTATACAATACTTTCTAGAGAATAGAAAACTCAGGATAAATCCCCATTTATTTTATAATGTCTAAATAATATTTATACCCAAACCTGACAGGGACACTAGAAGAATAGAAAATTACAAATCAAACTCTTAAACAAAAATGCAAAATTTCTAAATTAAATATTAGCAAAGCAAATCTTGGGGTATATAGAAAGGATAATTTATAATAATCAATTAGACTTTATTCCTGAAACATGAGACTGTTCAACATTTTAAAAATCAATCAGTGTAATTCACTATCATAACAGAATAACAGAGAAAGCAATATGATTCTCTTAATAGATATACAATAAAACATTTAATAAAATTTATGGTACAATTCTTAGAAACCTTAGAGATATTAGGAAACTTCCTAATCTAATGAAAATTATAAGAATAAAATAACTGACATAAAAACAAATGCTGAATGATTGAATGTTCTTTCCTTAAACTCAGAAACAAATAAAAATATCTTTTATCATCATTTCTATTCAAATTATACTGGAGAAATTCTGATTCCGGGGAATATGAAATAAGAGCCCATTTTCCTTTCTCTACCATTGAATGCACCTATAAAATGTGGACAGAATACATGATACAGCTATTCAGAAATATGAAAAGTTAATAACTGCAGGCAAATTGGGGAAAATTGTTATAATGCCATGTACCACCAAATTTACCATGTGTTTATTATTGTTTCTTCTCATTTCCTTTAAGCTAAACTCACTGTAGCAACATACCTAGAAGTAGGCATTATAGTGCACACAGAAATAGCTCCAGAGAAACCCTCTAGCTTTAGCTAGAGGACCAAGAAAGGGGATCTTTAATGCTCAGAGAGTGCAGAAGACACTTATTTTTTTCCTGTTTTGTTGTTGTTATTGTTGTTGTTGTTGTTGTTGTTGTTGTTTGGTGCACCAGCAATCAGAAAATTTGATGATGCCAGAGGTAATATTTAATAATAAGAGACTGCAGGAGGCAAAGAGTGAAGAAGGGTAATCTTCCTCTTCATTTAGTGGAGCTATGTTTCCAAGAGGGTAGATTTCTGTTCTTATGTTACTTGAATCCAGAAAGTACCGGGGAAGTCATGGAGAGTGTGAAGCTTTGAAAAGTGACTCCATAAGCTTTATAAAATTACTCTCATGTCGTACAGGTGCAAAACTGATTCAGATTAGCATACCAAAGTCATTGGAGAGCTCTGCCAACCATACACTATCAACTAGATCACCGACTATAAACCAAGGACATACTTGAAGAGCACTACAAAGGCTGTGAAAAATGAACTGGTATGGAAACCATAAGTTGTACAAAGAAGTCCAGAACTTGCAGCCTTAAACTAACTAGGGCTAAAAAATAAAATCAACATTTTCTATAGAATTTAAGTAAAGCACATAGTTTCATAACCTAATAATCAAAATGCTCTGGGTAAAATTCTAAATTATGTGTCATATAAAGCACCATGAACATTTAAACTCCGTGAGGAAAAGGCAATTAGCAGGTACCAAAGACCAAGAAGACACTGGTGTTGGAATTATCTAACAAAGATTCTAAAGTAGTTATTACATAAAGAAAACTATCTTTTCACAATAATATAAAAAATACTTAGGGATAAATTGAACTGAAGGAAAAGATTTATGCACTAAAAAGTATAAGATTCTTGATGAAAGATACTGAAGAAGACTCAAACAAATGGAAAGATATCCTGTGTTCATGGATCAGAAGAATCAATATTATTAAAATATCCCTATTATACAGGTATTGCACATATGGATTCAGTGCAAAACCTATCACAATCCTAATGACATTTTTCACATAAATACAACAGACCCCAAATAGCTCAAGCAATCATGAGAAAGAAAAAAAGTTAGAGGCATCATATTTCCTGATTTCAGGCCAGAAGGAATTGGTACAAAATATTTAAAGTGATGAAAAGCTAGGACCTACAACCAAAATCACCCTACCCAGCAAAGCTATTATTTAGAATCATAGGACAGATCAAGTTTTCCAGACATGAAAAACTAAAAAAGTTAGTACCACCAAACCTGTATTACAAGAAATGTTAATACAACTTCTTTATGAAGAAAAAAAATCAAAACTATATATATAAAATGGTGATAACTACATATTTATCAACAATCACTTTAAACATAAATGGATTAAATGCTCAAATCAAAAGACATAGTGTCATGAATGGGTAAGAAAGTAAGATTCTTACATAAGCTATCTACAAGAAATACACTTCAGAATGAAAAATACATACAGATGAAAAGTAAAACATGGAAAAAGATATTTCATGAAAATGAGAAAAAATATAGAGTAGCAATGGTAAAGGGATCAATCCAACAAGAGAATATAATCATAGTAAACATTTCTGCACTCAACAATGGAGCACCTAAACATATAAAACAAATATTGGCTGACATGAAAAAAGAGATATATAGAAATACAGTCATAGCAGGGGAATTTAACACCCCACTGACACAAATAAACTAACCTTCCTGACAGAACCAACAAGAAAACAGAAGTCTTAAATGACACACTAGATCAGATGGATTTAATTGATAATTTTAGAACATTTAACCCCAAAGCAGAAGAATATACATTCTTTGCACATGTGCATAAAGTGTTTTCTAAGATAGACCACAATGAATGGGTTAAAAATGAAATTAAAAAAAGGAATCAAAATATACCTTAAAATGAATGAAAATGAAAATGGAATGACCCCAAATCTATTTGACACAGCGAAGCAGTCCTATGAAGAATTTTTTTAGTAATACAGACCTTTCTTAAGAAACAAAGAAACAAAAAATATCTCAAATAATAATCTAATTTTACACTTAAAGGAGCTAGAAAATAAAAACAGTAAACAAGACCTAACATGAGTTGAAGAAATAAAATAATAAAAAAATCTGAGAGAAATAGCAAAATAAAGTCTCAAAAAAACATAAAAGATTGATGAAAACAAAAGCTGGTTTTTTGAAAAGATAAATGAAATCTATAAACCTTTACCCAGACTCATTAAAAACGAATCAAATAAATTAAATCATAAGTGAAAGAGAAGTGAAAGCTGACACCACATAAATACAAAGGATTATAAGAAATACTATGAGCAATTATATGGCAACAAATTGGACAATTTGGTAAAAATGGATACATTCCTAATACATAATTTTCCACAATTGAGTCAAGAAGAAAAAGAAAATCTTAACTGACTGCCTACAAGTAAGGAAATCAAATTGATAAGCAAAAAAAATCCCAATAAACAAAGGTCCTGGGATGAATAGCTTCACAGGTGAATTTTACCAAGTATTCAAAGAAAAATTACATCTATTCTTCTAAACTATATCAAAAAATTTCAAAAGGATGGAAGGCTCCCACCCTCATGTTACGAGGCCACAATTACCTTGATTCCAAAGCCAGACAGACATTACAAAAGAAATGAAAACTATAGACTAATAGCCCTTATGAGTATAGATGCAAAATCTTCAACAAAATATTATCAAATCCAATTAAGCAATATATTAAAAAAATCATATACCATGGTCAATTGGGATTTATTACTGGGATGTGAGGGTGGTTCAATTTTTACAAATCAGTTATCGTAATACACCAAATTAAAAAATACATTTTTAATGACTATATCAGTAGATGCAGAAAAGCATTTGACAAAATCCACCACCTGTTTATTGTAACAACTCTCCACAAAGTGGGAATAAAGGGAACATACCTCAAAATAATAAAGGCCATATATGACAAACCCACAGCTAACATTATACTCAATGATGAAAAGCTAAAAGCATTTTTCTTAAGATCAGGAACAAGAAAAAAAGTGTCCATTTTTACCTCTTTTATTCAATGTAGTATTGGAAGTCCTAGCCACAGCAATCAGACAAGAAAAAAATATTATCTTTCAGATTGGAAAGGAAGAAATAATAATATCATTATTTGCAGATGACATTATATTGTAGAAAGAACCCCAAACATTTACCAGAAAATTATTAGAATAAAGAAATTCAGTAAAGTAGGAGAATACAAATTAATATTTAGAAATTAGTTACATATTTATACACTAATATTGAACCATAAGAAAGAAATAGTATAAAAACAATACTATTTATAATTGCATCAAAAAATAAGATGCCTAGGAATAAATTTAACCAAGTAAGTAAAAGACCTGTACTCAGAAAATTATGACACTGAAGAAATTGAAGAAGATACTAATAAATGGAAGCATATACCATGCTCAAGGGTAGGAAGAACAAACACTGTTAAAATGTCCACTCTATCCAAAGAAATCTAAAAATTCAATGCAATCCCTATCAAAATACCAATGGCATTTTTTACAGAACTAAAACAAATAATCCTAAAGTTTATAGAAAACTATAAAAGACCCCAAATAGCCACAACAATCTTGAGAAAGAACAAAGTGGGAGAAATTATGTTACCTTTTATGAAACTATATTGCAAACCTGTATTAATCAAACCAGCATAGTACTGGTATGAAAACAGACACATAGGTCGATGGAGCAGAATAGAGAGCTCAGACATAAGCCTATACCTATGTGATCATTTAATCTTGGACAAAGGAGGTGAGAATATATAATGGGGTAAAGACAATCTATTCAATAAAAGGTGTTGGGAAATTAGACAGATATGTGCAAAAGAAATGAAACTGGACTACATTCTTACACCATATACAAAAATAGACTCAAAATGGATTAAAGACATAAATGCAAGACCCTAAACCATAGAAGTCTCTTACATTGCTCTTAGTAATATTTTTCTGGTACATCTCCTTGGGAAAAAAAAAAAAAAAAAAAACCAGCAACTGGGACTTCATCAAACTGAAAAGTTTTTGTGCAACAAAGGAAACTGTCAACAAAACGAAATGACAGCCTATCAAAAGGGAGAAGGTATTGACCAATGATACATTGAATAAGGATTTGATATCCAAAACTTGTAAAGAACTCACTCATACAAACCAACACCAAAAAGCAAAAAATCTAATTAAAAATAGACAGAGAATCTGTATAGACATTTCCCCAAGAGGAAATACATATGAAAAGATGTTCAATATCACTAATCATAACATAAATGCAAATTAAAACCATAATGAGATATCACTTTACACCTGTAATTATGGTTATTGTTAATAAGTCAAAGTACAACGATTTTTGGAGAGGATGTGGTGCAGCCACTATGGAAAACAATTTGGAGCTTCCTCAAAAAATTAAAAATGGAACTTCCTTATGACCCAGCAATTCCACTTCTGAGTACTCATCTGAAGAAAACCAAAACACTAGTTCAAAAAGTTATATGCACCTCTATATTCACCACATCACTATTTACAATAGCCAAGATATGGAAGCAACCTAAGTGCCCATTAATAAATGATTGAAGAAAAGAAATGGTACATATACACAACAGAATATTATTCAGCTATAAAAATTAAATCTTATCATTTAGGACAACATGAATGGACCTAGAGTGTATTTTGCTAAGTGACATAAGTCAGAAGAGACAAAGGCCATATGATCTCACTTATGTGTGAAATCTAAATAACAAAATAAATAAACAAACAAATAAAACAAAACAGAAACAGACTCATAGATACAAAGAAAAAACTGGTGGTTGCCAGATTGGGGTTAGGCATCCGGGTGAAAAATGTGAAGGCATTAAAAAAGTATAAATTGGTAGTTATGAAATAGTCATAGGAATTTAAAGGACAGCATAGGGAATATGGTCAATAATGTTGTAATGATTATGTAGGGTGCCAAGTGGGTACTAGACTAATTGGGAGGATCACTTCATAAATTATATGAATGTCTAATCACTATGCTGTACACTTAAAACTAGTATAAAATAATGTCGAATGTCAACTGTAATTGAAAAATTAAAAAGAAGGAAAGATTCTAATCAATAATTGACTGTTTCACTTTGAGAAACTAGAAAAAATATGGAAAAAATAACACACATCAAGCAGAGTTAAGGAAATAAAGATAACAGCAGAAATGAATAAAATTAAAAAGCAAAAAAAAAAAACTTCAAAACCAAAATCAATGAAACCAAAGCTGTTTCTTTTTGACAATTAATAAAATCAATGATCTCTAGCAAGACTTACAAAGAAAAAGAGAGAGAAGCAAAATGACCAATATCAGAAAGGAAAGAGTGGATATAATAACAGACTGCAGATATTAAAAGGATATTAAAGGAATCCTAGAAACAATTCCACATATATAAATTCAATAACTTAGATGAGATGAAATAGATCAATTCTAAAAAGAGACTGTGGTGGGCTTTAAACTGCCCTTCTCAAAATATTTGCACATCATAATCATGGGAAGGTGTGAATGTTACCTTGTATGGCAAAATGGGACTTCTCAAATGTGACTTAGTTAACAATTTTAATATAGGGAAATTATCTTATATTATCCAGTTGAGCCCAATGTAAGCACAAGATTTCTTATAAAAGAAAAGGCAATGTAAATACAGAGACAGAGAGGGAGATTTGAAAATACTATACTGCTGGCCTTGAAGATTGAAGAAGGTCTTCTAAGTCAAGTATGGCAAGGAATGTAGCTCAGAAGCTGGAAAAAGCAAGAGATGAATGATCCCCTACAGTCTCTTGAAGGAGTGCAGCTCAGCCAACACCTTGATTTGAGCCAAGTGAGACTCATTTAGACATTTTGACCTTCAGAACTGTAAGGAAACAGATTTATATTATTTTAAGTCATGTGGTTTGTGATAAACAGTTATAGAATCAAGAAATGTAATACAGCTACAAACAAACAAAACTCACCTAATGTGAAGTAGATAATTGTTTTATAACAATTAAAGTAATTGAAATAGTAGTTAAAAACCAATAAAAATGAAAATCTCTAGGCCTGTATGGTTTCCTTCGTGAAGTCTGCCAAACACTTAAAGAAGAAATAACACCAATTCTATACAAGAACTTCTAGAAAATAGAATAGGTGAGAATAGTCTGCATGTTATTTTGTGAACTCATCATGAGCCTGATAACAAAACCAGACAGGATAAAAAAGAAAACTACAGACTAACATCCCTCATAAAGATAGATGCAAAAAATAATTATATGTAATTATTTTTATAATTATATATATAATTAATAATCAAGTGGGTTTTTCCCAGGGAATGCAAGTCAGCTTCAATATTCAGAAATAAATTAATGTAATTCACCATACAATTAGCTTTAAAAATAAAAACATATACTGAAAAAACATTTGACAATATACAATATTTTTTTCATGATAGAAATATAGCAATTTAAGAGTAGAGGGTCATTCCTCAACTTGACAAAGTGTATCTGAAAATACCCTATAGCTAACATACTTAATAGTGAAATATTGAATTTTTTCCTGCTAAAATGGGATTAAGTCAAAGATTTTCACACTCACCCCATCTATTCCACATTTATACTGGAACTCTCAGCAGAATATAGCAAATATATGAGTGAAAGGCATCACATATTGGTAAGGAAAACATAAAATTATTTCTATTTTCAGACAACGTGATTGCCCATGTAGAAAATCTTATGTACTTACACAAAAACTCCTAGAATTAATTAGTTTATCAAGGTAACAGGATACAGATTCAACACTCAAAAATCAGTTATATTTTAATACACAGGCTATACTTGTGTATTTTCACCAAAAAGAGATACTAGAATGTTTATAGCAACATTATTCATAAAAACTACAATAAAAATGACATAAATATTCATTAAATTAGAGTAGATAAATGTATTATGGTATATTCATACAGTGGAATGCTAGACAACAATGAAAATAAATAAATTATTGCTATATGTGACAACACCTAACAATGTTGAAGAAACAAATCAGACAAAAAGAAGACATAAGACACAACTTCATTTATAAAGTTTAATAACAAACAAACTGTAGTAAAGAAATCAGTGATTTTCTTTTAGAAGCAGGCAGGGGTATTTACTATGAGAAAGTATGTGGTAGGCTTCTTGAGTGTTGGTAATGTTCTATTTCTTGATTCAGGACAAGTTATATGAGTGTGTTAACTTTGTAAAAATTGCTCAAGCTGCTGAACATTTATGTTTTAAACATTTTTTTCTGTATCTGTATCTGATACACACACACACACACACACACATATATTGCACATAAAGACACAGATAGATATACATTTTAAAGTTTATTAGTGAAAGGAAGCAGTTAGGACATGTTGCTTACAAAAGAGACATGGGGCAACACATAAATATAAAAAAGAAGCACAGAGGAAAACCTCATGCAAATTATAAAGTTGCACTTATATAATGCTGAATCCTACTCCTACCCCTCTACGATTAAAAGGTATAATTATTCATAATGAATTAGAAAAAATTACAATATACTTTTGAGATACTTTTAGAATAAAGTCCCCAGAAAACAAATACAATTACTGGATGGATATATATCAATCGGATAAAGAGCAAATCTTTTAAGCAAACACTGATGAGGATATAAAAAGTATATATTTGTAATGAGAAAAGAGAATAATAATAATAATATTAACATATATTTACCAAATAACAGCAATATTAAAAAATAATACAAGGATAAATAGATGTGGTTGGAGGATTAAACTGGCATTACTATTCAGTTATTCAAAGAAACAGGGAGAGAAATTGTTGAAAATATTATTAATATGGTAGAAGTAATATGTAGATATCTGTGATATGTTGAATAATGGTCTCAAAAAGATATGATCAGGTTCTAACTTTCAGTACCTGTGAATGTGATGTTATTTAGAAGTAGGGTCTTTGCAGATGTAATTAAGGATCTTGAGATGAGATAATCCAATGACAGTGTCCCTACATGAGACAGGAAAGAAGAAGACACAGAGACATGGGGTGGGGTGGGGGGAGTAGCTCATGTAAAGACAGAAGCAGAGATTGTAGTGATGCATCTACAAAGAAAGGAATGCCCAGGATTGTCTGCAACCAGCAAAAGCTGGAAAAAGTAAGGAATAAATTGGCCCATAGAGCTTTGAAAAGAAGTGTAGCCCTACCGACATCTTTATTTCAAACTTTTAGCCTTTTGTTATAAAATAAATGTCTTTTTATTATTCTAAGTCACCAGTTTGAGGTAGTTTGTTACAGCTGATCTAGGAAACAAATATAGATTTTGGTAGTGGAGTGTAGGGTTCTGCTATAACAAATACCTAAAAATGTGGAAGTGCTTTAGGATTGAATAATGGGTGAAGGCTGGTGGAATTTTGATGCACATAATAAAAATTGCATAGATTTCTTTGAATAGATTGTTGGTAGAAATGTGAATGTTAAAAGTTATTCTGGTGAGACTTGTAAAGAAGTGAGGAGAGCTAAGGAAAGCTTCCATCATCTTAAAGAATACATATATCACCATGGACCAAATGTTGATAGAAATATGAGCATTAAAGGTGCTTTTGGTGAGGTCTCAGATGGAAATGAGGAACATATTATTGGAAACTGAAGGAAAGATTTTCCTTGTCTTTAATTTACAGAAAAGTTGACTTAATTGTGTTCTACTTTTGGGTGGAAAGCAGAAACTGTAAGTGATAATCCTGGATATTTAGTTGAGATTTCCAAGTAAAGTATTTCTCCTTGCTACTTAAATGCAAGAGGAAAATGCCAGAGGAAAGAAATATATTGAGGAAGGCACTGTTAATCAAAAGGAAAGCAGCACTTGATGATTTGGGAAATTCCTAGGCTATACAGATGGCAAAAAATGCCAGTGTTGGGAGATTCATTGTTTGGAAGGCATACTTTAGGGAGAAATACAAGACTGTGGTGGGGTGGGGGGGAACCTCTGCTGAGGAAATTAGATGTATGACTCAATAATCCAATCAACAGTCTCAGCAGAACCCAGATACAGAGATGAGGTTATTCAGAAAATATCTATGGAGAACTATCTTGTCTAATGGAGTGGATGCCTTTCACATATAAAGGAGGCTGTGTGGTTCTTTAGAACATTGTATTAGCAGAAACATTGCCAGCTTGGACTGAAGGGGACAGAAAGAACCAACTAAAAGAAAACAGCTAGACATTGAAAATTGCTCAAGCAGAAAAAAAGGCTAATATAGACAGTTGTTGGCAAACCTGTATTATACAATCTCACTTATAACCTGATTTAGAAGATGAGATTTGGAACTTTTTGAGCTGATAATATTTAGATAAAAGTTTAGAGTTAGAAATAATGCTGTAATGGGTTGAGACTTTTTGTATGTTGGGACAGAGAGAATGTATTTCACTTGTGGGATGGACATGAATTTGGGAGAACCAGAGAGTGAACTTTAATGGGTTGAATAGGAGCCACCAAAAGATATGTTGAGTCTTAAGCCCCAATACCTGTGAAAGTGACCTTTCCTGGAAATATAGACTTTGTAAATGTGATTAAGTTAAGAATCTCAAGGTGAGATCATCTTGAATTTAGGAGAGGCCCTACATCCAATGATAGTGTCCCTATATAAAATAGAAAAGAAGAAAACACCGAAACACACAAGGGCAGACAGCCATATGAAGAGAGATTGGAGAGATGCATCTATAAGCCAAGAACACAAAGGATTGTCTGTAGACAAAAAAGAAAATCTGAAAGAGTCAAGGAAAAATTGTCCCTTAGAGCCTTCAAAGGGAGAGTAGCCCTTCTAACACATTGATTTTGGACAGTTAGCTTCCAGAACAATAAGAGAATAAATTTCTCTTGTCTTAAGCCACCTAGTTTGTAATAATTTGTTACACCAGTCCTAGGAAACTAATTAATATCTAACTGGCAGGTTTATTGTGAAGATTAAATGAGATAATGTTTTTAAAATACCTATAGAGGGAGCATATAATTAATGGTAGCTATCATTATTAGCACAGGGAAATCTGTTAATAAACCATACTATTTGTTTTAAAAAAAGAAAAGCAATATGTAATTATAATAGATGCTAAAACTCCCTTAATGTGGCAAAGAGTAACTATTTTCAAAGATTATTGATATACTTAATATTATTTATTTGCTGTACAACCCCAGAGATATTCCCACTGGAAAGTAGGAAAAAAATACTGCCATCAGAAAAAAAAACACACACACATAATGCTATTTTCTGAAATTATCTGAAATACTTATTTCAGCAATCCATGTTATCCTCTATATAAATAACCACACATAGGAAGCATGGAATTCAAACATTAACTTAATGATTAATTGAGTAATATTAATGATGTTGTCATTGAGATACTTTACTGCCTCTATCTGCACTGCACACATAGATATGCCAAATGTTTCAAAAAGTTATCACTTTTCTTTAGATGAACATTATTTATTATTTTTTTTACAATGTGGTGAGACTTAAAAAAATAAATACATGGAAAAGTATTGTAATATAAAAATAATATACTCTTTTTTGTTGATAGTTTGAATGAATGCTAGAACATCTAAAAGAATCATCTGTAAAATCATGTCACTCT
The DNA here is from genome assembly GCA_028627145.1 of Eidolon dupreanum. Taxonomy (NCBI): domain Eukaryota; kingdom Metazoa; phylum Chordata; class Mammalia; order Chiroptera; family Pteropodidae; genus Eidolon; species Eidolon dupreanum. The sequence continues at coordinate 76,547,889 of CM053505.1, forward strand.
GTCTTGTGTTATTTACAGACTCATACAATACCAATAAAATTTTGAAAAAATTTGTCCTAAAATACAGTGATTTTTTTAATTTAATTTTAAATATAAGCATGTAAACTATAAGAAATCAGAAAATATTAGAGCAACGGGGTAACCTACTGTAGAAGATGTTGGACTATAATCATTATATTAACATTTCCAGTGAAACAGACTTGTATCATACTAAAATTTTACCAAATTATATAGGAAGTTTAAATATATAATTATGACAAGCATACAAAAATAGTATACAAATGAAGAATTATTTAATAATTATTATTAGAATAACTGGGTCATGTCTTTGGAAATAAAGTTTGATTTAAAAAATCTGTTGAGGCTCCTTTCTCTACATTACCAGGGCCCATGGTAAGGAGGAGATGTGAAAAACTGGTGTAGATGATAGAGGCTTTGTTCATCCCTCTGGTGACCAAATTAAAGTTGTGACAGAAACACAGAGCAAACAGCAAGGAAAGTCACTGGGAATCTAGATGAACACAAGCACTATAATCAGAGAGAGAAATAATGCATCACTCTGTAACAGTAGAAGGTAAGAAGGGGTGAAGATGCAAGGCTGCTTGGTCTCGAGCGGCTGAGTGGGACAGAGGCTGCAGCAGCCGCCAGCATCTACAGATACCTCTTAAATGGGCCATGTCGGAGAGCAGAATTTCTCGGTGACAGACCTGCTTGCTTTGAACACCAGCACCTTGTCAGAAGCACGGGGCAGGGGGCTGGGGGGCACCAGTGACTTACAGAGGAACACTGAGTTGTTGGAGTGTGGACCAGAGGTGAGGCTATCTTCTGGGCAGAAGTGCCTGTGGTATCCATTGTTCCTCTATTGAGCCCTCCCCACTCCCAGTGTGCGGACTCAGTACCACCATAGTTAACACGTCATCAAACTGGATAACCGAGGTCACTCTGCCCTGTGAATTCCCTGAAACTCTACCTCCCCCAAATCAAGGCCCCACCCAAGCTACATGCAGGTGTGTCCTTAGAGATGTCTATGCTACTTGCTGAGCATTGCTAAGATTCACATTGGTGACAGCTGGCCTAGGCTTTTGGTGTGGTTTCTTGAGGCAACTGTAAGCACAGCAACTGTGAATTGCTTACTGAATCTTAACGGGTGGACCTGGAGAGGTGCAGGGTGGGAATAAGCTTGGACTGCAGCTAAACCTCTCTCAGGACTGTGCCACTAGACACCTACTACACAAAGCTGCACTAATAAAACCAGACACTTCAGAGCTTTGCTTAGTGCATAGAAACAGACATAGAAAGGCAACCAAAATGGGAACAAGACAAAGAAACAGAAACCATATGAGAGAAAAGAACAGAGATCCAGGAATAATGGAGTCAAGCAATGTAACAGATGCAGAGTTCAAAACACTGGTTACAAGGGAGCTCAATGAACTTAGGGGACATGTAGATGAATTCAATGAGAACTTTAACAAAGAGTTTAAAAGTATTAAAATGAAAATATAAATCATAAAAGGGAACTAGTCAGAAATGAAGAACACATTATCTGAAATGAAGAGTATATTAGATGGAATCAACAGAGTGGATAAAGAAGAGGATTGAACCACTGATATAGCAGATGGGAAAGCCAAGAACACTTAATCAGAATGGCAATAATAAAGAAGCCAAGACTATAATAATAATTTAAGGAGCCTATAGGACACAATAAAATGTAAAATATCTGTGTCATAGGGGTACCTGAAGGAAAACAAAACAATGAAGAGCTATTTGACAAAATAGTGATGGGAAACTTCCCTAACCTCATGAAGAAAATAGACATACAACTTCAGGAAGTTCAGAGAGTCCTCTAAAGAATGAACTCAAAGAGGCCCACACCAAGACACATCATAATTAAAATGCCAAAGTTTAAATACAAAGGGAGAATCTTTAAAAAAGCAAGAAAAAAAAAAACAGTTACTTACTTACAAGAGAGTACCTATAAGACTGGCAGCTGATTTCTCAAAAGAAACTATGCAGGTCAGAAGGGCTTGGCACAAAATAGTCAACATGATGAAAATCTAGAACCTAAAACCAAGGACACTTTATCTGGCAAAGCTATCATTTTGAGTTGAAGGACAGATAAAGAACTTCCCAGATAAAAATAAACTAAAGGAATTTATCAACACCAACTGTCTTACAGGAAATGTTGGAGGGACTTCAAGATGAAAAAAAAAAAAAACATATGTAAAAGGCATGAATAGAGAATGGTAATAACTACATTTCTATCAACAAGTATCTCAAATGGAAAAGAATTAAAGATAGAGAGAGTGGCTGAATGGATAAGAAAACAAGACCCCTACATATGCTGCCTACAAAAGACTCACTTCAGACTAAAAGACACACACAGATTAAAAGGAAGGGGATGGGAAAATATATTGCTTGAGGGACCTAGAGTTTTTTGCACTGAATGAAATGGGTCAGATAAAGACAAATATCACATGGTTTCATGTACATGAGGAATTTAAAGAACAAAATAAACAACAACAATAACAAAGGTAGAAATAAACTCATAGATACAGAGAATATTTTGAGGGCTACTAGATGGGTGGGGTGTTGGGGGGATATCAAAAAAAGGCAAAGGGATTAAGTACAATAGAAATTTGCAAAACAGACCTGGAGATATAGAGTGTAACATGGCAAAGATGGTTAATAATGTTGTAATAAATATGTAAGGGGTTAGAGGGGTACTAGACTTAGTGAGGTGATCACTTTATGAGTTACGTGGATCCTTAATCACTATGTTGTATAACTGAAACTGGTATATTATTGTATGCCAACTATAATTGAAAAAAAATCTCATCGAATTGAACAATGTAAATACAAACAACTTATTGTCTGTTATATTTCAAAAAGATGGAAATAAAATAAAACAAAACAAAAAATCTGTTTAGGTACAATTTTATATAAAATCCAAAAATATCCAAATGAATGAAGGATTGCACATTATATCTTGCTATACAAAACTAGCAGAAAATAGAATAAGCTCTTTGGAGAGATGATAAGTTTTCACAATTTGAAGTGATGAGAAAAGATTAAAAGAGAAAAAAGAGGAAGATTGACAGATTCAGTTACTTGAAATGTAAAACATCTATTCAACAGAATATGAAATGGAAATAAAAGAGAAAACTATACACTGGTATCAAGTGTGACAGATCAAGAATTAACATAAATAATGAACAAAAAAGGACTCTAATTGATAAAAATGTAATTAAGATGCTAATGAGTAAAACTAATAAATAGTCAGTAAAACATTTAAAAAATCAGAGAAGGAAACATAAGGAAAAATGTTCAGCCTCACTAGTAAGTAAAGCAATGCAATTTGAAATAATGAACTGCCATTTGCACCTATTAAATTAAAAAAAAAATTGAGTTGACTCAAATCAGACAAGCATGTAATTAAATTAGTGCACTCTAGCTTTGTTGGTGGCAGTGTAAACTGGTATAACATGTAAAAAAAATGGCAATATATATCAAGAGCCATACAATTTTGACTACTTATTTTACTCTTAGGAAATAAGCCTAAGGAAATACTTGTTAAAAAAGCAAAGAATTGGAACCAGGAAACAAGTCCAAAATGAGTTGAATCAGTAAGTAAATTACAGTATAGAAAGTAGGTATCAAATTATAATTGTAAATATGTAACAACATGGGGAATATGTAAGAGACATTATTAAGGAAATAGAAGATTTAATTTAAAGAACAATAAAGATATGACAGCGCAGATGTGGATTTAACAAGTATTTAACTTCCTGAATTTTATGCTTGAGAGTTGTGCTTGATATGAGATTATATATATTATCACTTCTGATCAAGATATAAAACTTTGAATAACCAACATTTAGTTTTTTTTTATTAACTGCATTAAATAGAAGGACCACACATTCCCTAACTTACCTTTCCTAATGTAAGCCACTATTAACTGTATGCCTAGCCAATAAACATTAGAAACATCTCAATGAAAATATATGGTATATAATCATTTTTAAGCGTTAGTGAAAATATTTTTTCCTTATATTCATCTTAGTGTCTCAACACTTTGTTTGCTTTAGCAGTATTAATTAAAACATCCTTATTACATGAAAATGGTTATATGGTTATTGCTTATTGATCTTGGCAAAAGTTAACAAAGGAGCTGCAATGTAAAATACATAGTTTAAAGGTGTGAATTGGTCTTCACTTTAGAATATTGATTTTTAGCTATGTGAAAATGTTCTGAACTTAATATATCTGAAGAAGCAGAAACCCTGGTGGCATGTGAATAAACACTTAATCTCAAACTATTCGATTTGTAACATAGTATTATATATTTAAAGTAGGGCTTTTTAACCTCTAGAATTATGATCTAAAATAGAGTATTAAATTGGTTGACACATTTAACATTTTTAAAAATATTGTTTTCTTTTATTTTTTAAATAGAACAACAAAAGTAACCCAATTGTAGTTCTTGACCTATGACATTTGTGGCAGCTCTGGTACAGTTCTGTGCCTGCTAGTCTCAGCCCTACAATCTCAAGTGCCCTCAACTCTTTTTTCTGCAAGTAAAGTTATTGGTAGACAGGTGCACAAGGTAGTTTCCGCATAAGTGTCTTTCAGAAAAAAATGAAGAAAGAAGGAAGGAAAAAGAGAGAAAGCAGCATAATGTACTCGTTAAAGACATGGAATCAAAAACCACATTGCTGCAGTCCAAATGCTATCTCTTTACTTTAATAATTATTTGACCTCGGGCAAGTTACAATTTCTCACAAGTATTTCACAGATTTCATGAAAAAGGTTTTGCTTTTTTCTAGTTGTATGTTTTGAAGTTTGATTTTGATTGTTCTCCCTTCTCTTTAAGCCTTGAGACAGTACCTATCAATGAAATAGTACCTGATAAACTTGAAAATGTTTTTTTCGATTATCATTTTTAAGAATACCTCTAGTTAACAATTCTGTCTTCTTTACTTAAAAATTTACTAAGAAGGTATATTGTATGTTAAGCACTCTTACTCCAAAAGAAAAAAGTTAAAAAGGGAGTGGGAGGAAATTTTAGAGGTGATGGATATGGTTATGGCCTTGATTGTAGTGATGGATTCACAGGTGTATACTTGTCTCTAAATCATCAAGTTGTACACATTAAGTATGTACAGATCTTTATGTGTCAAACATATTTAAACAATTTTTTAAAATAACAAGTTAAGTGTCTACTACAAGTTTTCAAATGAAGAATTTTTATTGTTATACAGTTTTAATTATTTAAAAATTTTTATTATAAAATCTTCTTTGACTAGTAGAAATTTAGCATTTGTTTTTAAATTCCCAATGTACAGGGCTTTAATCATTTCATTGTGGATCTATAATATGATCTGTATGATACAAATTCTTAAAATGTTCTGCTGTGTGATCTTAAACGCAATCAATTTTCCAAGTATTTTGTGTGTAGTGTAGAAGATAGTGTGTTTGAAAACTCATGGAAACAAGATTTTATATATATGTTCCTGCAATTAAGTGCATTAATTGTACTATTCAAATTTTCTATATCTTTACTATTTTATTATTTTTTATGCACTGAATTTATTTTAATGTAGAACTGAGGTTAAAGAATTATGAGAATTTTGGTTACTAGGCAAACTGGAATTGTTATGAACCACAAAAAATATGTATGATGATGAAATTAGCAAAAACTGTAAGTGGCAACGTGAGAGCTGGAAGGAAGTGTGTATGTCGGAGTGTACGTGTGTGTGTGTGCTAAGTTTTCTTATTTACACTGGTGTGGGAGAATTCTATAACTACTATTTGTATATGTTAAATTGAGAAAAATATGTTTAAATATATTATAATTAACTAAATGTATCAAATAGGGTGTTATGTCGAATCATGAAAAAACTTTCCAACTTATCAGAAGGAAATTAGAAATGTAAAATTAATAAAACACACACACACATATCCAAAAGCAAAACATAAAATATCTAATGGGCATGAAAATAAAAAATTAACATAAAATAAAATGATAGAACTAAAACAGAACCCAGACATCTTATGTAATTACATTAAATACAGTTGAAAACTGATATTATATTAGTTTCAGATGTACAACTTAGTCATTATAGACATTATATAACATACAGAGTTATCATCCTGGTAAATCTGGTACCCATCTGACATCATACATAGTTATTACAATATTATTATGCTATATTTTACGTTCCCTGACTATTTTGTAATTATCAATTTGTACTTCTTAATCCCTTCCCCTTTTTCACCCAATCCTCAATGCTGTCACATCTGGCAACCCTCAAAATTTTCTCTGTATCTATGAGTTTGTTTCTGTTTTGTTTTTATTTATTTTTTTTCTTTAGATTTCACTTGTAAGTGAAACCATATAGCATTTGTCTTTCTCTGTCTGACTTAATCCACTCAGCACAATACACTCTAGGTCCATCCAAGATGTTGCAGATGGCAAGACTTCATTATTTTTCTTTATGACAGAATATATATATATATATATATTCTCTTCTTTATCCATTCATTCATTAATGAACACCTAGGTAGCCTCCATATCATGACTATTGAAATAATGCTGTAATGAACATATGGATTCACATGCCCCTTGGAGGAATTGTTTTGGGTTTCTTTAGATAAATATCCCGAAGTGGAATAACTAGGTCCTAATTTGTCTCTAGATATAACCTTCGTTTTAAAGTCTATTTTTTTCTGTTATTAGTATTGCTACCCCAGCTTTTTTTGTTTGTTTCTTTCCATTTTCAGGAAACACATTTTGTCATCCCTTTACTTACAGTTTGTGTGTGTCTTTTGATCTAAAGTGAGTCAACCATAGGCAGCACATGTAAGGAAGGGTCTTGGTTTCTTATCCATTCAGCCACTCTATCTTTTAATTGGAGCATTACATTGATTTACATTTAAAGTAATTTTTGATGGGTATGTATTCATATTTGATTATTCATTTTATTATTTTACTACTTTATTATTTATATTTTCAAAACTTTTTTTTTCTATTTTTTTTTTCTTCTTAAAGAAGTACCTCCAACATTTCTTGTAATACTGGCTTGGTGGTAATAAACTTTTTTTGCTTTTTCTTGTCTGAGGAGCTCTTTTTCTGTCCTGCAATTCTAAATGATAGCTTTGATAGGTAGAGTAATCTTGGTTGCAGGTCCTTGCTTTTCATCACTTTGAATACTTTATGCCAAGCCCTTCTGGCCTGAAAAGTTCCTGTTGGGAAACTGACTGACAGTTTTAACTAATTGCTTTTCTCTTGCCGCTTTTAAGATTTTCTGTTTGTATTTAATCTTTGGATTTTAAATTATGGTGCATCTTGATGTGGTCCTATTTGGGTTCATTTTTTTTTTTTTTTGAAACTCTGAACTTCCTGGGGTTGTATGTTTATTTCCTTTGCCAAGTTAGAGAAGTTTTCCATCATTATTTCTTCAAATAGGCTTTCAATTCCTTGTTCTCTCTCTTCTCATTCTGGTACCGCTATGATGTGAATGTTGTTATGCTTGACATTGTCCCAGAGGATCCTTAAACTATCTTCATTTTTTTAGATTTATTTTGTTACTGTTCTGACTGGGTGTCCTTGCTACCCCGTCCTCCATGTTGGTGATCAATCCTCTGTGTCATCCACTCTGTTGATTCCTTCTAATGTACTCTTCATCTCAGATATTGTATTCTTCATTTATGACTGGTTCCCTGTTATGTTTTCCAACACCATTTTTATGTTTTTTTTCAGTTTATTAAAGTTCTCATTGAGTTCATTTAGTCTTTCCTGAAATTCATTGAGCATTTTTATAGCAGTATTTTGAACTCTGCATCTGATAGATTGTTTGTCTCCATTTTGTTGACTTTTTTTTTTCTAGAGCTTTGTTCTGTTCTTTTATGTGGGACATGTTTCTTTGTCTCCCTATTTTGGCTGCCTTCCTGAGTCTGTTTCTATGCATTAGGTAGGACTCCTATGTCTCCTCATCTTATTAGAGTGGCTTTATGTAGTAGGTGCCCTGTGAGCTCAGTGGGACAGTCCTGGGAGGAGTTGAGCTGCAGACTAAGTTCAGCCCTAGCCTGTGTACCTCCTGGGCCACCTGGTAAGAGTCATCAGGCAATCCACAGATGGCTGCCACCTGTGGCTGTCTTATAGGTGTCTCAAGAGGCCAAGCCAGGAACCGAGGCCAACTGCTATAGTAAAGGACCCATTGCTGCTCAGCAAGAGGCATGGGCCATGTTGAAGCCAGATGATGCTTCTTTAAGTCTTATAAGCCTTTGAGAGATTTTAGGAAATTCCACAGCATGAGTCAAGACAGACCATTTGCATGGAATAAACTAATGGAGGCAGCTTGGTTGGGCCCACGATTTGGGAGAGGTAAGGTCTCAGGGAATCACTTAGGTAGAGCAACCTGTGTTATCCAATTTGATGGCTCCTCAGCTATGGCAGTGCCTACCTCTGCATGCTGGGAGCGAGGAGGGCTCAACAAAGGAGGAATGAATACTGCTAGCACTTCTGTCTGGGAGAAAGCCACCTCTCTAGCTATCACACTGAAGCCCAATAGCTCAATGCCTCTCCATATGTCCCTGGTACACCTAGAGCAGCTGCCCCAGTGCTGGATCTCAGAGTGAGTCCATCAACGAGTAAAGCCTGGTGTTGGGCCCTTTGGGAAGAATGTCTGCAACTTCTGCAGCCCTCCATCTCATTCAGCCATAATCTCTGCTGGTTTTCACAACCAGAAGTTGTGGTAACTTCTCTTTCTGGCACTGGTACCCTGGGCTTGGGAGTACAGAGTAGGGCTAGAACGCCTCACTCTTTAGGTGGGCTCTGCAGTCAAGGTAACCTTCCCAGTTTTCAATCGCCACATGCAGTTGTGGGACCAGGCCATTTCACATCTCTGTTGCTCCCACCTGTTTAATGTGACCTGTTATTTTTGTCCCTAGTTGTAGGGCTTCTGTTCAGCCAGAACTGAAACAGCTCTATGTGCTGGTTGCTCCGTAGTTTTATTATAATTTTGGTGTGTCCTTGAGAGAAGGTGTGCACAGCATCTACCTTCTATGCCATCTTGACCGGTGTCTTCCATCATTATATTTTGAAATAGGTTTTTAGTTCCTCGCTCTCTCTTTTCCCCTTCTGATATCCTTATGGTGTGAATGTTGGTACATTTGATGTTGTACCAGAGGTTCCTTAAACTATCCTTGCTTTTTTGGAACTTTTTTTCTTGTTGCTGTTCTAATTGGGTCTTTTTTGTTACCTTATTTTCTAAATTGCTAATTTGATACTCTGCTTCATGTAATCTACTGTTGATTCCCTCTAATGTATATTTCATTTAATTTATTGTATTCTTCATTTCTGACTTTTTTATGTTTTCTATCTACACTTTCATGTTTTTTATTTCTTTCTTAAAGTTCTCACTGAGTTCATTTACTCTTTTTCTAAGTTCATTGAACATCCTTTCAAGGAGTGTTTTGAACTTTATATTTGGAATATTGTCTTCATTTTGTTTAGTTTTTTTTTTCTGGATCTTTGTTATGTTCTTCCATTTGAGATGTATTTATTTGCTTCCCTATTTTGGCTGCCTTCCTGTGTTTGTTTCTATCTATTAAGTAAGGCTGCTATGTCTTCTAGTTTTAGGAGAGTGGCCTTATGTAGTAGTTGTTCTGTGCAGCCCCGTAGCACATTTCTTCCTGATCATCAGAGCCAGGTGCTCCAGGTATGTCCCTTGTGTTATATGTTCCTTTGTGTTGTAGTTGAGCCTTGGTTGCTATTTGCACCTTGGGCTGTTTGGTTGTAAGGACTGGCCGTTACCAGTGGAAGGGCTGTTGTGCAGGGATGACACTACAGAGCAGTCTATACACATTAGCAGAGTTCTGGTGCTTGCCCAGTCTGATCTTTGGGTATCTCATCCTCAGTTGACCCTAGGTAGTGCTCTGGCTCAGACCAATGTGAGACACTGTAAATAATTAAATATTCAAGCTAGTTATCTAACATGTCATTTACTGTCATAATCCAATGTTTGGTCTAGAATTGTGCCATATAATACGGTAACTACTAGGCACATAATATCAAACACCTGAAATGTGATTAGTTATCAAGATATGGAAACAACCCAGGTGTCCATCGACAGAGAAATGGACAAAGAAAATATAGTATGTACAGATAACAAAATATTATACAACCTCAAAAAGAAGGAAATCCTAATATTTGTGACAATATGGATGAAACTATAGGACATTATGTTAAGCGAAATAATGACAGATGATGCATAATTACACTTACATGAAGTATCTAAAATAGCCAACCTCATAGATGTTGCAAAAACATGAAAACATTTATATATTAATATAGATATAACTATATAAAAATATATTCATATATAAATATATTTATATAAATATATATAAATATTTATATATTTATATATATATCTCACTAAATTAAAATGATGTAATTAACTTACTGCTAGATTTTGTTATTTAATATGTTTGATATTAAGTTATTAAATAATCATTATTAAATAACTTATTTAATATATTAGTAAGTAAACTTATTGTGTTACTATATGAGTCATATTATACCTCTATTGGATAGAACTGGGATAGAAATTCATAACCAAATTAGACTAGGCTCTTGGTTTTTAACTTATGTCCCATGAATGGACTTTGGGAGGTCTGTAGCCTCCTTTGAAATTATATGCAAAACTATATGATATTGTACATATAGGCATTTTTATTTAATCAATTTCTCAAAGAATTTCATGACCCCCACTCCAAAATAGATTAAGAACAACTATCCTACACCACAAAACTTAATGATTTTTTATTGCCGTAGACCAAGCTATACAAAATGGAAGTCTTATAATACATCTCAAAATTGGTTATAGGTTTAAAAATTCATTCATTCATTCATTCATTCATCCATTTAATTCATGTTTATTGCATGCCCACTCAGATAGTAATCATTGTGGTTGCCACTCATTTCCAGTAACATAATTTCATGGCACATCTTTTTGTGACAAGGAGATAAAGAAGTGAAGGTCAGATTCTGGGTTGTCAGTAACGATATGGATATTTCAAATTCATAGACTCATATAATTCATATCAGTTTCAGTTAGTCAAACTAAAACTTATGTAATGTCTCAGAAAGAAAACTCTGATGTGCAATGAGAAGAGAACAAAAGGAGACTTCCTGATGGAGAACTGAAAAGGCACTTAGGTTGAAACTTTAAGAAAATGCATTTTAAATAATACAATCCAGAATTCCCTGTGCTTTATTCTTCCTAAAGTACTTTTAAATACATTATATCATTTGTCCATTTGATTTGCACAAGCCCATACATCTAAGCAAGGCAGATAGTATCACCTCCATTTGGCTATGTGTCAGAAAGCCTGACTCCTTCTCAGACGGTCAGAGAAAACTTCTTCAATTAAGAAGCAAAAAGTACTTGCAGCCTCAGTTTTCTCTATTCCCCTAATTTCCCTTCTATCCTTATAAATATGGAAGAATATACTTCCATTTGCTTGCCTCAAACCCATTTACTTCTTTTCTCAGCTATCTCTTTGCACTTACCTCCAGCCTAAGATTTGCTCCAGAGGTGAAAAGGAGAAATTCCTCTGAAGTAAAGAACTACTGATAGTGGGTTCTACTCCAGACAGAGGGGCATACTTTTGTAGAAACAGAAATCTGGTAGGCACTGAAGTGGATAACAAAGATGATTTGACATTAATAGTTTTCTTTAAAATATCCAAATATATGGAAAAAGATTTGTACAAAATTCTATGATGCACTGCCTAGAACTTCTTTTTGGTAATGACAGCCCTCAGCTTTCAGCCATCTATGGGAACTTCCTCAGCATAAGGAAACTACCTTTCCCAAGAACATTCCCCCTTCCTTAGGTGGCATCCATCAAATGATTGATTGATATCACTACTTTGTCATCTTGCCCCAACTCAAAACAGTTATGGAAGACTATCTGATCTTGTGACACCCTGTAAGGTTGGCTATGGTTTTCATTGAGACTTTCATAGCTCAATTCTTCCCTTTGGCAAATTATTATTGATGGGATATTGGCATATTAGATGGAAATATATGGATTGATACTGGAAATCTTGAATGTGCTGAGTTCCCTGAATCCTCTGACATTGTAGAAGATGGACAGTCCTTCCCAAGAAGGTATAATTTCCCCATTGTTTGGAGAAAATGCAGAAGTCCCTCCCTTGTAATACATTGTGTGTTCCCTTGTCTTCTCCCACATCTCCTCCTGGCCACTAAGCCTATAACTAGGGTTATGTTTCAACTTAAACTAGCTAGGAATGTGATAGATATGGTAAAGGAGAAAGGGTACTGGAATAAACACATATTCTATGTGTAAATTTGCCTCTCATGTATGCAAGGCCTCAGCCAACATTGTTATGTAAGAGCTTACAGAATGTTTGGTCTACCGGCATGGGATACCGCATAACATCAGATCAAGTGACCAGTTTCACAACAAATAAGTTATGGCAGAAATGTCATTATATAGTGCTGTGTTGCAATTGGAAGAATACTTGGGTCATGGAACCAAGATGGGAAAGTAGAATTGGTCACAATTATTATCATGCCAGGGATCCACTGCAGGGAGTTTATGCTTCCCATCCTTGAAACCCAGAGCTCTGTGGATTTAAAGGTCCTAGTTCCCCAAAAGACAATAATTTTGCTAAGGGACAAAATAGAAACCCCATTGAACTATAAGTTATGAGCTTAACAAGAAAATTACATGAGGGGTTCTGTGCATGGACTGTGGTGGACACTGTGATTTACTACACAGTTGCCCCTACAGAAATAAAGATCTTATTGCCTCAGCTGCTGAGAATGTTTCCAGCAGACAGCCACCAGTTATCATACTCCTTTTAACATTGTCTCGGCTGAAGTGAGTGCCTTCTCTTAGGTCACACCTTCCTGAATAGCCCACATACAATGGCTGACTGATACAGGTATAAAGTTCCAGTTCTCTTGTCCTAACTTTAGCTCTGAAGGTCACTCTGTCTTTACAATTCCCTTTAGAGTCAACTGAGTCTTTAATTGAGACTGAATTGTAGCTCAACCTCTCCTTCCGCACACTCCTATTTCCTTCTCTTCCTTTCCATAGGTGGTTGATCTCAAGAGCACTCCTTAAAACTTCCCTCATGTTAATTACTCTTTCATAGTCTGCTTCCCAAGAAAGTCAACCTGTAACGAGGAGTTAGAGTAGTTATAAATTAAGAGAGATAAGATGATATGCTTCTTCCATTTAAATAAGAAACACAGGAGAGAAAGGCTAATACATCATGCAATAATTATTTCATTTACTTCCTACAATAACCCTGTATAGCAATAGGGAACAATGTAATTTTTTATAAGAAGTAAACTTTTATGTTCAAAATTACTTAATTTACTACAGAGCTTAGTTTGGGTAAGAGCTGATAAGAAACTGTTCTTGTACTCAATTTCAAATAATGATTACTTTGTGTCCTTTCAATTTATGGTAATTTATACAGAAAATTAATGTGATTATTCATATTTTATCCATAAATAAACAGACTTAAAAAGATTAAGCAACTTAAACAACTAGTACATAATAGATCAAACAACTAGTGATCAAAATCAAACAACTAGTAAGTTGTAAAGCTGGGATTTAAACTTAGAACTATCAGACTCTAGTCCAGTGCTTTTTATACTAGCCCAGAATTAACTGCCCTCAATTAAACTTTCCTTATTTTTGAAGAAAAATGTTGTTGAGTTTTGCTGTGGTGGCATTTAAGCTGTATACACAGCTTGATTACGAATCCAATTACTAGAGTTCTCAAGGTGTGTGGTGAGGAAGTATATAATATATGAGTTCCTGACTAATGTTTCAAAATATTCAAAACCACAATACAATTTTAATTTTGGATAATAAATTTAAAACATTGTTTTTATAAATGCTATAAAAAATAAAACTTGATACAATTTCCTTGGCTACTGCGACCATGCAAAAAGTAGCAATTATTGTCTATGTACACATAAGGGAGATGGATTTCAGAATTTTCAGAGACATCCAATTTTATGTTTAGTAAAAGGACAAGAGGCTTTCAAACATTGAAGAATACTGTTTTACATCATTCTGCCTTCATTTTTAGATAATCTGGCACATCTTGCATGGAAATTTCAAAAGATAAAATTAAGTACTATGTGAATAATTAGATAATGTTATATCTAATGATACATCTTGTATAGAATTGAGTACACTTCTCCTTTACATTCTGATGGTAATTTATTCATTCAACAAATATGTGTTAAGCTATGTGCCAAGCCCTGTACTAAATGTTATGGATACATAATGTCAGCATTAGCTAGTTAAGTGATCCATGAGATTCATGTCATCAAGTCTTCCCTACACTATATGAAAGCAATTGTGCCTTACATCTAAATTTTTTTACAAATAAAACTTCCTTACCTCAAGGCTATGCTTTTGACTTCTTCCTTATCCCTCATCATGTGGTATGAAACTTTTAACCTTTGTAAGTCTTGGACTTATGGTTCCATGATTTCTAAAAGATAGAAAAACAGGGTTAACCAGAATACAAGACAGAAATATGAAATTCCTTAGTACCAACTCAAAGGCCAAAGAAAACAATGAATTCGAAGAGCAATTTTCATGAACACCAGTGAACTGGTTCAGAAACAAATTCTAAAAATGAGTAATTACATTTTTTGTGTGTATGAGCTATATGTAATCATTGAAATTACTAGTGCCTGACACAACATGTTAGAAAGTACTCTTTTTGCTACAAGACTATGAGAATTATTTTTAGAGACAGCTGTGTGTTCTGACATGCATGATTTCAGATAAAATGGATTAATCTAATTACAAAATTGCATAGGTTCCTGTTTGTTGTTGAGTCTGCAGAGTAGGGAGGATAAAAATAAGATACATTTCTGTTTTCAGAACATTTGAGGCAAGTATAGTCTTACTACCATAAAGTCATAGAATAGTTGCATAAAGAAAATTTATCTGACAAGAAATATGATTAGGCAGGTTGGTTCCAGCTGTGGATTAGTAGCAGCTGGAAAATTTGGTATAGTGGTCCTAAATAATACCTTCAAATATTCTTAGATAAATTATTATGCCTCATTACAAAGATCTTCTTTGGCTCATGATGGCCTTGGTGATCCATTCCCGTGATACGGTGTTCTAATGTATTTGCCTTCGCAGAATATACATTTAGAGATTATGAAGATTACGGCTATTCTGCTATTTCTTGATGAGTTTTCCTAACACAAATTCACTGCCTTTATATTCTTTGACCTTTGGCACAACCTTCACACACGTATAGCTGATGGTCAGATGTAATGTCACCTCAGAAACAGAATGGCATATCTTCATTTATACATTGAATCCAAAGTTCTAACTTTGCCTGTAAACATTAACTAGCTATTTTTCATTTTTTATAAATATTATTTTATATTAGTTTAAGGTGTAGAGCATAGTGAGTAGACATTTATATAATTTATGAGGTGATCACTCCAATTAGTCTAGTATCCACATGACACTATGTATAGTTTTTACCATATTATTGACTATATAACCTATGCTGTACTTCACATCTCCATGACTATTTTGTAACTACCAATACGTGCTTCTTAATCCTATCACTTTTTTCACACAACCCCTCAACACCCTTCCCATCTGGCAATCAGCAGTTTCTTCTCTGTATCTATGAGTCTGTTTTCATTTTGTTTATTCATTTATTTGTTCTTTAAGTAAAATAATATGGTATTTATCTTCCTCTGTCTGACTTATTTCACTTAGTATGACACCCTCTAAGTCCATCCATGTTGCTACAAATGTTAAAATGTCATTTTTTTATGGCTGAGTAACATTCCATTGTATACATGTACTACAACTTCTTTACTCAGTCATCTATTGATGGGCACTTAGGTTGCTTCCATATCTTGGCTATTGTAAATAGTGCAGTAAACATAGGATAAGAGTGCATATCTTTTCAATTCACTGTGTGTGGGGTTTTTTTGGGTGAATACCCAGAAGTTCAATTGCTGGGTCATATGGTAGTTCTATTTTTAATTTTTTGAGGAACTTCCAAACTGTTTTTCATAGTGGCTGTACCAATTTGCAATCCCACCGACCATGTATGAGGGTTTCCTTTTCTCCACATTCTCATTCACCATTTTTTTTTAATTGACGATAGCCTTTCTGACAGGTGTGAGGTGATATCTCATTGTGGTTTTGCTTTGCATTTCTCTGAAAACTAATGATCTTGAGAAACAGTTTTCCTATGGCACATGTAAATGTTTTACATAATTAAAATGACAAAATTAAATCAAAATAACAAGAAAGCAAATAAATCTACATATATGTCAAATTGGAGTCATG
Source organism: Eidolon dupreanum (assembly GCA_028627145.1). Classification (NCBI taxonomy): domain Eukaryota; kingdom Metazoa; phylum Chordata; class Mammalia; order Chiroptera; family Pteropodidae; genus Eidolon; species Eidolon dupreanum. The sequence continues at coordinate 76,564,286 of CM053505.1, forward strand.
AGAAATATTTCAAATGTCTTTAAAACATAATATTTGGCTGTATATCCTTAGTGGGTATATATTAAAGATGAAAAGAACTGCAAAATAATCTAAAAGCTGAATTTGGTATTCTTATATTAGTAGAGATAACAACACAGTTATTTTAAACTAACATTCATAAAACAAATAAGTAAGTACATTAATGTCTTTAGTAACCAAGATTTTCAGAGTAAGAAAAAAAGAAAAAGTTAAAATCAGATAGCTCAAAAGCCATGTAATCTTAAAAGTGATTGGAAATAAATAATCTATTTTTCATTCTCAAAGATATACATATGGATTTCTGTCCACGAAGGAATCTAAAAGTACATCAATAATGTAGTCTGTACAAAGGTCTCAAAATTTTCTTCGAGAAATGGTTGATTTCAGGTCTGGGGCAGGAAATGTGTAAGATGAGCCTGGGAAATCTTGTCATACTACACAGTAAGGAAGCTATGAAAGAATACTGAGGACATGTCAATAGAATAGAAGAGCCAGTGTGAAAGACTCCCACTGACCAAAGATGCCAAATTGGGCATCATTACATATATAATGACATCATACTGATACTTTAAAAATAATGACAACAACAAAACTTCAGTGGTCACTATTGTGGGTTGAATTGAGTTCCCCCAAAAGCTATGTTGAGGTCCTAACCTTAGTGCCTATGAATATTACCTTAGTATAAAATAGGGAATTTGCAGATATAATTGATCTGAATAGAGTGAGCCATGAATCCAATGTTGTTGTCTTTATAAGGAGAGACACAGAGATACAAATATACATAGAGGGAAGACAGTAATATGAAAACAGTTGCAGAAATTGGAGCAAAACAGCTATAAACCAACGAACACCAAAGACTGTCAGCAACCAGCAGAAGCTAGAAAAAGACAAGAATTTTTTTTTATATCCTTTAGGGGGAATATGGCTCTGCTAACACCTTGATTTTAGACTTCCATAACTCTGAGAGAATAAATTTTTGTTTTTTTAAGCAACTCAGTTTGTGGCAATTTTCTTACAGCAGCACGAGGAAAGCAATAGTCACTGTTGTAGTTTACTAGGCCACCAACTCATCTTGAAAATTGGTAAGCAAAGAGAAAGAATAACTATTTTTCTACCTTTACTGTATAAATTATATTTTAAAATTATTAATAGTTCATTAGGAAAAGTTCTTTTTTAAAAAAATCCCTTGCTAATAAATGCAGGAGTCATAGAATTTAAATGTGACCTATTTGTACCCTCTACTAAAACAATGGGTCTAGATAATGGATCATCAATGAATGCCAAAATTATTCTATTTGAAAAGTTTATGGGAGAGCTTTATAATAGATGGAAACAGCTGATAATATCTGAACTCACTGATCAATATAAACCTCACTAAAAGTGGGATAATCGCGCATAAGTGCTCTTTGAGGTGATGCAATAAGAAATGTATAGTACCACCTATAAATATTTTTACCAACAAACTGAAACTAAATCTAATCAGTCTTTAAATCTAACTCTTAGTTTATAGAAAAAATACAGTAGAGAGAAAAATTGTAAAGTATACATCCGTACTCAACCAAATCTAGAATTTAAAATTCTACAGGACAAGATGACTCTGTTTCTTTAATAAATAGATGTCATAAACATTAATAAAAAAGATTAGTAGGGGATATATGAAACAAGAGACATATCAACAAAATGCAAAACCTTGTTTGGATTCTATTTTCGGAAAATTAACTAAAAATTTTTGAGACAAATAAGAAGATGTGAATATGATCCACTACTGGATGATGTTGAGAAATCATAATTAATTTTCTTAAATGTTATAATGGCATTATAGTTTGTTTTTAAAAATACTATCCATTGGCAATAAATACTGATGTATTTAGGAGTGAAGTGATTAATTAGGGAATACTTTGAACTATATCAGAAATAAACAAACAAAGAAAAAACAAGCAAACAAAACAAACAAAACAAACACACACAAACAAATAAATAGTAAGTCAGAAGATGTAGATAAAACAATATTGACAAAATGTTGATAAATGTCAAAGCAGGAAACGTGCATGAAGTTTGACTTTAATATTTATTTTTGTTGGTTTGAAAATACTCATAATTAAAAACAAGATCTTTTAAAGATCCTATAAGAAGAATCAGCAACACAGTTGCAACCCATAGGACATTAGTAGCAGACAACAAACATCTAAGTTTTTAAGACTATTACTTTTTTTCTTACTTTTGATTTATTTATTTACTTACTTACTTATTTACGTACTTATTCACTTAAGGTATAATTGACATACAACATTGTTTTTTTTTTGCTGTATTACATAATGATTCGATTATGCATATATTGCAAAATGATTTCCACAATAATTTCAGTTAATATTTGTACCACAGATAGTTACACTTGTTTCTTGTGATGAGAACTTTTAAGATGTCTCTTAGCAACTTTCTAATATACAATACAGTACCATTAACTATAGTCGCTATGCTATACATTACATCTCCAGGACCTATTTCTCTTATAACTGGAAGTTTTTAATTTCTGGCCATTTTGTCCATGCCCCCACTTCCCATTCTTCCTCCCCTTACCTCTGGAAACCACCCATTCTCTGTATTTATGAGTTCTGTTGGGTTCCTTTTTTGTGTGTTTAGATTCCATATATAAGTGAGATCCTATAGTACTTATATTTCTATTTTTGACTTATTTCACATAGCATAATGACCTCAAGCTCTATCCATGTTGTCTCAAATGACTGGATTTCCTTTTTTATGGCTGAATAATATTCCATTTAAAATATATATCATACTTTGTTTATCAATTAATCCATTGATGGGTACTTAGGTTGTTTACATGTAAGAGTATTCCATTTTATTTTAATCCCTATCTCCATTTGTGTAGCCTTTCTGGAGAGATAAGAAACCATGAGAGTGGGGGTAGGGGGAAGGTAGGACTGAGAAAAACAAAGAAACCAAACATGACCTCATTTCTACAGTGGGCTTCTAAATCTAAAAGAATTTCAAGCTAGGAGGAGGGAAATTTTAAATTTAAATGCAGTCTGAAGTACTCTCCATTAGAAAATTTAATTACTATGTTCAGACTTCTTGTTCTGCATGAGACTAGCTGAAAAGGCTAAGGGATCTACCCAAGATTTTATTCAGAGTTGTTCCGTGTAAACTTTTGTGGGAAGCAGACTCTTAAGCAAAAATCTATATGCAGGAGACCATTGGAGAATGCTCAGGGGAACACCTACAATGGATGAGGAACGAAAGACTGGGTAAAAGGTAGAGGGGAACAGTAATATAGTAACAAAAAAAACCCTTAAACATTCTGACAGAAAGCACTGGAAGTGACATGGTCCTTCTGATTGTTCCAAATTGAAGCAAGACAAATCAGCCTTTGTAACCCAAGCATCAACAAATCACTGGATTCAGGGTGCCCCTGGGAAGGAGTGCAATGCCTTGCTTGGGACTCAACTATGAACCATCAAAAGCTTACATTTCTGGCAGCTAAAGGAATCAGTACTTCCATTCAGAAGGGTGAAATGGACAGTAAATCACAAAATCTCTCAAGGGGGCAAGGAAAAAAACAATATTCTAAAGATCATTCTACAGAGTCCAGCTTATTCAAAATATAAATAGCATAAGTACACATACATACATGTATTATCTGTGCAGTGGGGATAAATAATAACTTAACCTTCCTATCTTTCAGGGTGTCGAAAGTATAAATATAATTTTATTTGTAAAAGTATTTGTGAATGGCATAGCAGCATTATTCACAGTGGCCAGGACATGGAAGCAACCAAAGTGTCCTATGATAGATGATTGGCTAAAGAAGCTCTGATACATATATACAATGGTATATCGCTCAGCCATAAGAAGAGATGAAATACTGCCATTTGTGACAACATGGATGGACCTTAAGATAATCATGCTAAGTAAAATAAGCCAGACAGGAAAAGTTTAAACCTACATTACGTCACTTATATGTGGGATATAAACCTAAAAGCAACAAATGAACAGGAGAAACAAACACAGACTCATGGAAATGGACAGTAGACCTGTGATTACCAGAAGATGGGGAAGAGAGAGGAGGAAGGAGGTAGATGCGGTACTAGGGATTAAATATGTGGTGACAGAAAAAAATCTAACTATGAGAAGTGAACACACAATATAAATATATATTCACCTTACTGTTAAAATGTATAGTTGAAACTTATTGGGTTTTGTTAACCAAAGTTATCATAAAAAATTAAAAATAAACAAATTAAAATTAAAATGGAAAAAAGGGATTTGTGAATGGCAAATTGGCATATAAAGTATCATGGCATTGTGGAAAGTTTAAAAGCCAAGAAAAGGTCAATTAGCATTCTGTTTTCGAAATGGCTATGTGGGAGTCTAAGTTCTCTATCTAGAAAATGAGAAAGGCACATTAGACAGTGGTCCTTTAAGACAATGGTTGTCAAGCTTTAGTGTACATCAGAATTATTAGGAACCTGTTAAAATATAGAGACTTTTTCATAATCTCTGGAGGTGGAGACTTGTCTTTGTTTTTAGCTTGTATCTCAGGAGATTTTAATTTTATTCTATGTAGAATAAAATCAACATACACACTGCTTTAAGAGCCTTTTCACCCTTGAGGTTATATTGTCATATTTTTATTTATTTACTTAGGTCGACATTTTAAATTCAGCATTCTAGAAAACACCAACTTTGTTGGTAGTTAATACAATATCATAGAAAGTACTTTAGGAAATTCTGACTCAGATTTTCTACAAATCCAAATCAGCTAGGGCTTTGCAATAATAGTGTACACTAATGATTGTTTTCAATTGAATTTTAAATATTATCTACTGCTCCTTCTTCCCTCTATAGTATGTATTTAAACATACGATGTTTTTCTGTTACTGTCGAAGAACATAGATTGATCATTATAGCTCTAAGATCTCCTGAATATTCAAAACAACAGAATGAACATAAATCCTTTTCATAAAAACATTAACATATTGAAATTAAAACTCCTCTATGATTCCATAGCAGTTGTGATATTATAAATAGTTTCATAAGTATGTATAAAACAGAAACCATACTTCAAATATGAGCAAGATTTACATGATAAAAAGAATACTACTTCTAAAAATAAGACAAAAGAAAGAACAACAATAGAACATTTCTTGAAATCTTCTGCTGTCTATGGGAAATATAACTGCTCTAAGATAGAAGGTATGCAGTACTGAAAGTGTTTACCTCATATATAAATTTAACCAATAAGATAAAGACTGCTATTTTTAAAATGTCTGATTTTAAAAAGTGATAGTGGAAGCCCAAATGGGCTTTTTATTCAAGTTACATAACCTTGACCATCAAAAATTGTAACCATTATTTCAATTTAAACTATTCTAAATATTCCTCAGGTCTTCGAAAGTCCTATTGATGCCTAAAATGGTACATTCTAAGTCTACACTTAGAGAAACTATATTTCTCACTCTTGTGCTCTCTCTCTCTCCCTCTCTCTCTCTCTCTCTCATTTGACCCACAATTTCAAAGAACCTTATCTCTTATGGCCAGTTGTATGATTTTCCTATATCTAAATCTGAAATCCATAAAATGATTCACTTTCAGTAAACTTGCTAATAATACTTGTCTACTATCTGTCTTTATATATAATTTTTAATTGAATTATACAAAAAGTGAACATATCATAATGCAATAAATTATTTAAAAGTTAATGTATTAATGCAACCACTCTCCAGATCAAGCATACCAGAGTCACTCTTGTGTACCTCCCAATCATTTTCTCCATTCTACTCCCACAAACCAACCATTGTCCTTACTTCTAAGGACTAGTTTTTTTCCTGAACTTTATATGATTTGAATCATACAGTATGAATCTTGTGTTTTTTCTTTTACTCAACATTATGTTTGAAATATTCACCCATGTTGCTGCACTTAATATTTATGCAATTTCATTGCTATATAGTAAACATTTTATGAATATATAACAATTTATTTCTCCAGTTTCTGTTTGTAGACATTTGATTTGATATCACAAGGAATAAAATTAGAAATCAATAGTAAAAGAAAATTGAGAAAACTCACCAATGCATGGAAATTAACACACTCTTAAACAACCATAGAGTTAAGAAAGAAATCAAAAGGAGAAATAAAAAATTACTTAAAACAAACAAAAATTAAAACAGGACATACAAAAACTTATGAGATATGGCAAAATCAGTAGTTAGAGGGAAGTTCATAATGATAAATGCCTATACTAAATAAGGAAGAATGATCTCAAATAATCAATTTACCTTTTATGTCAAGGAACTAGAAAAAGAAGAAAAAAGAATGCCTAAAGTCAGCAGAAAAAATAATAAAGATTAGAGCAGAAATAAATGATATAAGAAACAGAAATATTCTTTAAAAATTTTATAAAACTAAAAATTTTCTTGAAAAGATAAACAAAGTTGACATTTTTAGTTAAACTAAGAAAAAAAGAGCAGGCTCAAATACATAAAACCAAATGTAAAAAAAGAAATTACAACTGATCCTGCAGAAATAATAAAAAAAAGATCATAAGAGACAATTATGAATAATTATACACCAAGATATTTGACAACTTAGAAGAAATAGATAAATTAGTAGAAACAAAAGACCTATTAAGACTGAATTAAAAAGAAGTAGAAAGCCTGAACAGATTGATAACAAATGAGGTTGAAATTGTAGTAAAAAAACCTCTGAACAGAGAAAAGCCGAGGAACAGATGGTTTCACAGGTAAATGTTACCAGATATTTAAAGAAGAATTAACACTAATTCTTCTTAAACTCTTCCAAAACTTACAGAAAGAAAAAACTCTTCTAAACTTATTTTATGATGCCAGCATCACTCTGTTACCAAAGCTAGACAAAGACATGACAAGAAAATAAAGCTACAGGTCTATACCGCTAATGAACATTGATGTAAAAATTCTCAACAAAATGTTAGCTGACTGGATTCAACAAAACATTAAAAGAATATACTCCATGATCAACTGGGATTTAAACCTGGTATGCAAGGATGGTTCAACATACACAAATTATTAAATGTGATATATCACATTAAGGGAATGAACGACAACAAAAAATATACAATCATCTCGACACCCACAAAAATCATTTGAAAAAAATTCAATACCCTTTCTTGATAAAAACTTTCTACAAATTAATTATAGAAATAACTTACCTCAATAAAATAAAGACCATATATGGAAAGCCCACAGCTAATATTATACATAACAATGAAAAACTGAAAAATTTCCTCCAAGTCATAAAACAAATCAAGGTGCCCATTCTCACCACTTCTGTTCAACATAGTACTGGAAATTCAAACCAGAGATTAGAAAAGAAAAAAGAATCCAAAGTGGAAAGGAAGATTTTAAATTGTCTTGGTATATAGAAAACTCTAAAAACTCTACCAAAAATCTCCTAGAACTAATAAATAAATTCAGTTATGTTTCAGGAAATAAAATCCACATACAAAAATCAGTTGCATCTCTAAACACTAATGAAAAACAATCTAAAATGAAAATTAAGAAAACAATTCCATTTACAATAGCCTAGAAAAGAATAAGATAGGAATAAACAACCAATGAGATGAAACACTTATAAAATAAAAACTACAAAACATTGCTAAAAGAAATTAAAGAAGACATAAATAAATGGACACATATTCCATGTTTATGGATTGGAAGATTTATTATGGTTAAGAGGACCACAAAACTCAAAATGATTCACAGATTCAATACAATCTCTTAAATTCCTAATAACGTTTTTGTGATAATATGAAAACATGTTCTAAAATTCATATGAAATCTCAAGGGACATCTTGAATACTGATCTTGAAAAAGCCAAACAAATAGGGAGGGCTCATACATTTTGATTTCAAAACTTACTACAAAGCTACAGTATTAAGAACAGTGTGCTACTGGCATAAAGATGGACTGATAGACCAATAGAATAGAATGGAGAGCCCAGAAATAAACTCTTGCATACATATTCAAATAACTTTTGACAAAGGCACCAAGATCATTCAATGGGAAAAGGAAAGTCTTTTTTAACACATGGTGCTGGGAAAACTGGATATCCACAGGCAAAAAATAAATTTGAACCTTTATCTAACATCATACAAAAAACTAACTCAAAATAGATAAAAGACTTAAATATTCCTTTTTTAATTGGATTGTTTTTTTGTTGTTGTTGTTGTTGTTGTTAAGTTGTATAAGTTCTTTATATACTTTGGAATTAAAAAATATGCAGAAGATCTGAACAGATATTTCTCCAAAGAGGAAATACAGATGGCCAATAGACATATGAAAAGATGATCAAGGTCACTAATCATCAGAGAAATGCAAATTAAAACCACAATGAGTTATCATCTCACATCTGTCAGAATGGCTATCATCAGTAAATCAAAGAACAAGTGTGGGAGAGAATGTGGAGAAAAGGGAACTCTTATGCAATGTTGATGGGATTGCAAATTGGTACAGACACTATGGAAAACAATCTAGTGATTTATTAAAAAATTAAATCCCAGCAGTTGACCCAGCAATTCCACTTCTGGGTATTTATCCAAAGAAACCTGAAACAATAATTTGTAAATATCTATGCACCCTTATGTTCATGGCAGCACAATTTGCAATAGCCAAGATATGGAAGCAACCTAAGTGCCCATAAAGAAGTTATGGTTTATATATACAATGGAATATTACTCAGCTATTAAAAAATGAAATCCTACCATTTGCAGTGACATGGATGGACCTAGAGGTTATTATGCTGAATGAAATAAGTCAGAGAAAGATAAATCCCATATAATTTCACCTATATGTGGAATCTAAAGAACAATAAGATCAAACTAATCAAAAACAGACTCACAAATATAGAAAATAATTTGGTAATGGCCAAAGGGGAGGGGAGTTGGAGGGCTGAGAGAAAGGGGTAAAGAGTTAAAGAAGTACAAATTAGTAGTTGATAGATGGTTATGGAAATAGGGAGCATGGCATAAGGAATGCAGTTAGCATTAATGTAATGACTAGGTGGAGAGCCAGAGGAGAGAAAGAGCAATTAGAGGGATTGTTTTATAAACTATATAAATGTCTAACCATATATATATGCTTTACTGTTAATATGTATAGCTGAAACTTACTGAATTTCATTAATCAATGTCACCATAAAAATAAATAAATAAATTTAAAATAATAAAATAAAAAACATATATTTTTTAAAACTTAACTGTAATACCTAAACTAAAACTCTTAGAATAAAACATTGGGCAAAATCTTCATGACATTGGATTTCGTGATGATTTATTGAATATGACACCAAAGGCACAGGCAATAAAATTGAAAATAGGCAATTTGAATTTATGAAAATTACAATGATTTAACATCAAAATTCAATAGAAATAGAGAAAAAAGACAATCCATAGAATGGGAGAAATATTTGCAAATACAAATCTGATAAGGGGTTAATATCCAGAACATATAGTGAATACAGAAATCTCAAAAACAAAAATACAGACAACCTGATTCAAAAATGGGTGGACTTAAATGAACATTTCTACAAAGAAAATATACAAAAGTTCAATAATCACATGAAAAGATGATCGACATTACTAATAATTAGGGAAATGCAAATCAAAACTACAATGAGACACCAATTCAGACCTATTAGAATGGCTATTCTGAAAAACAAAACAAAACAAAACAGAAAATAAAAAGTGTTGGCCAGGATGTGGAATAATTGGAATCCTTGTTGCCTAATGGTGGGAGTGTAAAATGGTGCATCTACTATGGAAAAGATTATGGAAGTCCCTCAAAAAATTTATAATACAACTATCATATGATTCAGAAATTCCACTTCTGGGTATATGTCCAAAGAATTGAAACCAGAATCTCAAAGAGATATTTGTACACCTGTGTTGATAGCAACAGTATTCACAATAGCTTAAATGTGGAAGCCACTCAAGTGTCCTCTGATGGATAAATAGATAAGCAGAATGTGGTATATACATACAATGGAAAGGAGGAAATTGTAACATGCACTATACAGGGATGCACTTTGAGGGCATTACGCTTAGTGAAATAAGCCAGACACAAAAAGACACATACTATTGTAATTTCATTTACAGGAGGTACTTAAAGTAATCAAAATTGTAGAGACATTTGTTAGGGACTATGGAGAGAAGAGAATGGGAAATCATTGTTTAATGGATATAGAGTTTTAATGTTAAAATATAAAAAGAGTTATAGAGATGAATGTTGGTGATGGTTGCATGATATTATATGTGTTTATAATACCATTGAACTATACACTTCTTAATGGTTAAGATGATTTTTAAAAGTGAAATAGAAACCTACAAGTGTAGAAGATTATATTTGTGATTCATGTAACTGTATATCTATAAGTCACCTACATGCATTAAATAATTTTCTCTGATTTCAAAACAAGGGTAACAAAGAAATAACTTGCTCAATTGATGTCTGATTTATTGTCATTAATAATGAAAAATTACTTTTCTTTTTCTTGACATCTGAACTGAGTATATTCACATTTTAAAATGTAACACAAAGTATTACAATAAAGAACTTAAACACCTCCAACACAATACCATTTCTTTTCATTTGTAAAAACATATAATACTGCCAGAATATAACCATGAATTTTTCAAATATTTACATTATAGGTTATATCTGTGCAGCTATTGTAAACAATGCTGTAATAAACAAATTGGTAATTACGAAATAGTCGTGGGGATGCAAAGTATAGCAAAGAGGGTATAGTTAATAATATTGTAAAAAATATGTATGGTGCCAGATGGGTACTAGATTTATCAGGTTGACTACTTAAGTTATATAAATGTCTAATCACTATGTTGTACACCTGAAACTAATATTATATTGTATGTCAACTATAATTTAAAAGTAAACAAAATATTTAAAACATATATATTTGATAAAAAAATGTACTGGAAATCAACCCATTATAGAAACATTCAATGGATTTTTCACTTCTTCCAAAGCATTTAGCAAAATTACATAGTGTTGCTGACCAATATTCTCTATAATTGTTTTAACTTATGAGTGGAGCATTATGCTTTGTATTAGAATTTTAAAAACTGTGAATTCAATAACAAGATTTAGTATAGTAATAAAACTCATGACAAAGTTAAATTCACACATGCTTAATGATCTGCAAAATTGTTAACGTGTTGCATGGTAATTATCCAAAAATATTGTGGAAAATGAAAATATTTGGCATTGCTCTCCGCTTACCAAATCACTATTTCTAGAATTGAAGACATTGTTTGACAGCTCTAATTATTTGAAGGTACTTTGTCATATTTAGCCTTAATGTTTCCATTGTAGCTTTCATTTAATAACTCATATATACTCTCTGCAGTTACACAGACTTCGAGTCACTAAACTTCCTACATAGCAGTTATCAAATATTTGAAGATATCTATCTTTATTTTATCTCTCCCATGTTTTCCCAATTCCAGACTACATAACTCAATTTCTCTCAATTGTTCATCCTAGTGTGTTTTTCAAACTCCTAAGAATTTTATCACATTCTTCTGCATATTTTGTGGTCTTCCTCTCGCCCCCAAAGAGATTCAGTATTCTTGATGTAGTATGCAAATTAGAAATTTTAATGTGATTATTTTGTTCTTTGATCTATTTAATCTATTTCTTTACATTCTCAACTTGAATTACATTTTTTCCAAATAAACTTCTTTTGGGGCATTATTTACACATAGTAAAATATACCCACTTAGGAGTACACTTATGAGTTTTGACAAATTTATAAACTTGTGTAGCTATTATCATAATAGAAATATAGCACATTTTCATCTCCTAAAAGTTTCCTAGGCCCTTTTTTATTCAATTCCCCTCTGAGATTTAGGTTCAGATAATCCTTGTGTCACTATTGTTTTGTGTCACTATAGTTTTTTCCCCTATTTTATAACTTCATGTAAGTAGAATCATTATGTATTCCCTTGTATATGAATTTTTACAAGCATTATATTAGTTGACTCAGGCTGCCATAATAAAATACCACAGACTGGGTACTTTTAACAAAATAAATTTATTTATTTTCTCACAGTTCTGGAGACATCTAAGATCAAGGTGTTTGCAGGGTTGATTTCTAGTGAAAACTCTTTCCCTGACTTTCAGACAGCAACCTTCTTGCTGTATCCTTACATGGCCTTTCCTCAGTGCCTGTATTCAGAGAAAGAGCAATCTTGTGTCAATAAGGTTATTTTCCCACCCTTATTACCTTATATGACATTTAATTACTTCCTTAGAGTTCCCATATCCAAATACATCTACATTGAAGGTTAGGAGCTCAAGATATGAATTTTAGGGGGACACAAACATTCAGTCAATAACAAGCATAATGCTTTATGAATCCATCCATGTTTTTGTGAGTTTCAGTAGTGTATTCCTTTATTACTTCCAAGTAATGTTCCATTTATGGAAATACCACAATTGGTTTATCCATTCACCTATTGATGGATATCCAAGTTATTTACAGATGAAGGAATATTATACATAAATCTGGCACGAACATTTTTTTACAAGTTTTTGAATGTACTTTAAAAAACTTTCTTTGTGGCTAATAGTAGGCTGAATTTTTGGGTCATGTAGTAAGTGGAAGCGTATGTTTCATATTACAATAAACTGACAAAATGGAAATACTATTTTACACTCCCATCAGAAGTATGAGAGCCAAAGCTGTTGCATATTATCATTAATACTTGATTTTGTCAAACTTTTAATTTTCAAATTTTAGTGTGTAATGATGATACATTCCGATTTTAATTTGTTTCTCCGAGTAATAATATTGAACATTTTTTCATTTGCGTATCTGTGATATTTTTATCTTTTATTGTGCAGTGTCTGTTTAAATAATTTTCCTGTCTTTCATCTACTTAATATCATTTTATTTATATATTTTTGATACACATCCTTTATCTGATGTGTGGATTGTTAATATTTTTCCAAGTTCTAACCTACTTTCTCATTTTCCTAATTGTGTGTTTCTAAAAGAAATTTTAAATTTTGTTGAAATCCAATTTATTATTTTCCCTTTATCATTTTTGACATCTCTGCCCAATCTAATAAACTTCTGCCTGACATAAGTTGACAAAAATTTTCTCCATATTTCTTCTAGATGTTTTATAAATATACTTATACATTTAGGTTTATGATCCATTTAAATTATTTTTGAGTACATAGGGTAATGATCGAGGTTAACATTTTATTCCCCACATGAATATCCAGTTGTTCTAATACCAGTTTTTCAAAAGCCCCATTGAATTACCTTCACATTTTTGTTAACAATCAATAGACAATAAATGTGAGGGTCTATTTTTGGATTTATTTTGTTCAATTGATCTATATATGTATCTTTTCATCAATATTTTGCTCTTTTATTGTTGTAGAAAATAGTAAGAAGCAGATAGAAGAATATCTCCATTTTCCCTTTTGTTTTCAAAAAACTGTTTTGGCTATTCTGTCCTTTGAATTTCCATATAAATTTTAGAATAAACTTGTCAGCTTCTATGAAAATGACTGCTGGATATAGATTAGAATTCCAGTGAATGTACAAATCAATTTAAAGAGAATTGACATTTCAACATTGAATCTTCAAATCCTTAAGTATAGTATCTCTAAATTTATTTAGATATTTAAAATTATCTCAGCAATATCTTATAGTTTTCAGTGTAGCAATTATCTTGATCTTGCACATCTGTTGTTAAATTGAAATGATCCTCTGAGTTTTTCACCCTTTATTATGTTAACATGGAAAACTGCATTGATTGATTTTCAATTGTTAGTCAAACTTGCATCTCTTAGATAAATTCACTTGGTAAACATGTATTGTCTAGTGCATTTTCTGTCTTTCATTTGCTAAAATTTTGTTAATTATTTTTGAGTTGGTGCTCATGAGAAGTTTGGTCTGTAGTTTTCTTTTCCTATAATGTTATCTTGTTTTGGCATAAAGGTAATGTTTAACTCCTATAATGAGTTGAGAAGTATCTTCTCACCTTTTAATTTCTGAAAAACAATGTAGGTCTGGCATTATTTCTTCCTTAATTGTTTGAAAGAATTCACCTGTGAAGAAATCATGCATAAAATTTTGTATGTAAGAACGTTATAAATTATGAATTTGTTTTTTTAATAAGATGAGGCTATTCGTACTTTCTATTTTTGTGTCAGTTTTAGTAATTTAAATATTTCAAGAAGTGTGTTTATTCCATCTAAGTTGTCAAATTTATTGTCATACATTTTTATAATAGTTTTATTCTCTTAAATTGCATAGGATTGATAATGATACTCTCTTGTTTCTGGTATATCTGCTTTGATACCTTTCTTGATGGATTAGCTAGATGTTTATGAATTTGTTTATATTTAAAAAAACTATTGGTTTCATTAATTTTATCTATTGTTTATCTGACTTCTATTTCACTATTATTATTTAAAAATATTTTAAATTTTTTCAGTTAGAGCCAGCATACAACATTATATTAATTTCAGGTGTACAACATGATGATTAGACATGTATGTATTTTATAAAGTGATCATTCTGATAAATCTGGTACTCATCTAACACTGTACATAGTTATTACAATATTATTAAATTTATTTCTTATGCTATACTTTACATCTCCATGACTATTTGTAACTACCAATTTGTACTTCTTAATCCCTTCCCCTTTTTCACCCACTCCCTGAAACCATCTCCTATCTAGTAACCCTCAAAATGTTCTCTGTATTTATTGGTTTGTTTTGTTTTGTTGACTTTGTTTTTAGAATCAACATGTAAGTGAAATCTTATGGCATTTGTCTTTTTCTGTCTGACTTACTCCACTCAGCACAATACCCTCTAGACTTATTCATGTTTTTGCATATGGCAATATTTTACTTTTTAATGGCTGAGTAATATTCCAGTGTGTGTTTGTGTGTGTGTGTGTGTGTGTGTGTGTGTGTGTGTGTGTATACATCACCTATTCTTTGTCCATTCATCTGCTGAAGGACACCCAGGTTGCCTTCATATCTTAGCTATCATAAATAATGCTGTAATGCACATAAGGATGCTCAAACTCCTTCAAAGTAATATTTTGGTTTTATTCAGACAACTAAATACCCAAAAGTGAGATTACTGGGTTCTTCTTTGTATCTTGTTATAGCTTTTGTTTAAAGTCTAATTTGTCTGGTATAACTATTGCCACACCAGATTTTTCATTTTGTTACCATTTTCATGAAATATCTTTTTTTATCTCCTCACTCCCAGTCTCTGTGTGTCTTTGTATCTGTCTTTCTATCTGAGGTGAGTCTATTATAGGCAGCATATGTAGGGGTCTTGTTTTATTATTCATTCAGCTGCCCTACCTTTTGATTTGAAAATTTAATCCATTTACATTTAAAATAATTGTTGACAGATTTAGAATTATTGCCATTTTATTATTCATAATTTTGATCTTTTTTCTTCTTTTTCTTTGTCTTCTTAAAGAAGTCCTTCTAACATTTTAAAATAAATATATTGGGGGTAATATTAGTTAATAAAATTATATAGGTTCCAAGTTTACAATTCAATAATACATCATCCACATATTATATTGACTGTTTATCACACAAATCACAAATTTAAATTTCCTTCCATCACCCTATATTTGACTGCTTTTACCTCTATCTACCTCTCCTACACTTTTTTCCTCTGGTAACCTCTAACCTGTATCTGTGTCCATAAGACTCTGTTTTGTCTTGTTTGTTTGTTGCTTTTAGTTGTATATAGCACATATGAGTGAAATCCTATGGTTCTCAACTTTTTCTGACTTATTCCACTTAGCATGATAATCTCAAGATCTATCCATGTTGTCGCAAATGGTAGTATTTCATCTTTTCCTATGGCTGCGTAATATTCCATCGTATATATGCACCACCTCTTTCTTATGTAATCATTTATCAAAGGGCATTTTGGTGTTTTCATGTCTTAGCCACCATGAATAATGTTGCAATGAATATTGGGGTTCATATGTCTTTACAAATAAATGTTTTTAATGTTTATGGCAAGATGCCCATAGGAGCAATTGCTGGGTCATATCGCAATTCTATTCTTAAATTTTTGAGATACATTCATAGAGTTTTCCATAGTGGCAGTACCAATTTACAGTCCCTCCAGGAGTGTATGAGGGACACTTTTCTCCCACAACCTCTCCAAGACTTATTATTTTTCCTGTTGATGATAGCCAGTGTAGCAGGTGTGACGTGGTATCTCATCATGGTTTTGATTTGCATTTCCCTAATGGTTAGTGAAGTTGATAATCTTTTCGTATATCTGTTGGCCATTTGCATGTCTTCTTTTAACAAGTGTCTGTTCAGGTCTTTTGCTCATTTAAAAAATTAAAAATTATTTTTTGTTGTTGTTAAGTTGCAGTTGTATGAATTTTTGTGTATTTTAGATATTAGTCCCTTATTGGAGGCATTGTTTACAAATATATTCTCCCAAAGTCTCTCTTTGTTTTGCTGATTTTTTTTTCTGTGCAGAAACCTTTTTAGTTTGATATAGTCCTATTCATTTATTTTTGCTTTTACTTCCCTTGCCTTTGAAGTTAAATTTATAATATCCTCTCAAAAACCAAGGTTCATGTTTTCTTTTATGCAATTTATTGCTTCAGGTCTTATATTTAGGATTTCGATCCATTTTGAGTTAGTGTTGGTATGTGTTGACATATAGCAGTCTAATTCTATTCTTTTGCATGTTCTTTCCAATTTTCCTAGCATCATTTACTGAAGAGTCTTTTTTTACTTTATTGTAAGTTTTTGTCTCCTTTGTTGAAAATTATTTGCCCATACATATGGGGATTTATTTCTGGACTCTCAATTCTGTTCCCTTAGTCTGTGTGTCTGTTTTGATGCTGATACCATGCTGTTTTAATTATTGTTACTTTGTAGTTTAACTTAAAGTCAAGTCATGGGACCTTGTACCTCTGGCCTTGTACTTATTTCTCAGAATTGCTTTGGCTATTCAGGGTCTTTTGTACTTTCATACAAATCTGATTTTTTTTGTTCTATTACTTTAAAAAATGCCATTGGGATTTTGATAAGGATTGCATTAAATCTGTACATTGATTTGGGTAATATGGACATTTTAACTATGTAGATTCTTCCAATTCATGAACACAAAATATCTTTCCATTTCTTTGTATCTTCATCAATTTTTTAAATAATGTTTTATAGTTTTCAGTGTATAGGTACTTCACATGCTTTGTTAAGCTTATTCTTTGGTATTTCTTTTTGTTGCAATTGCAAAATAATTTTTTTTAAATTTTTTTCTGAAATTTTATTGTTAGTGTATAAGAACCCTATTGATTTTTATACATTGACTTTGTATTCCGAAGCTACTTTATTTGTTCATTTTTCTAATAGTTTTTTAGTGGAATCTTTAGGCTATTCTATATAGAGAATCATGTCATCTGTAAAAAGTGACAATTTGATTTATTAATTCCATATTTGGATGCCTTTTATTTCTTTCTCTTGCCTGATTGCTCTAGCTGGGACTTACTAACACTATATTGAATAATAGTGGTGATAGTGGACAGCCTCATCCTGTTCCTGATCTTAGAGGGAAAGTTTTTATTTTTTCACCGTTAAGTATGATGTTGATTGAGAATTTGTCATAGATGATCTTAATTATATTGAGATACTTTGCTTCTATACATATTTTATTGTGTATGAATGCTGTATCTTGTGAAATATTTTTTGTATCTATTGATATGATCATATAAATTTTATCCTTGATTATGTTTGTGTTAGTTATCACATTGATCAATTTGCATATGTTAAATTATGTTTGTGCCCTTGGAATGAAGCCCACGTGATTCTGATGTATAATCTTTTTTAATGTATTGTTCCATTTGATTTTCTAGTGTATTATTTAGGGTTTTTGCATCCATATCATCAGAAATATTGCTCTATGATTTTCTTTTTTCATAGGTTATCCTTACCACGTTTTGGTATCTGGGTAATGTTGGCCTCACAAAGTGAGTTAGGACGTATTTTCTTTTTTTCAATTTTTTTTGGTAAAGTTTGAGAAGAGCAGGTATTAAATCTTCTCTGACTATTTGGTAGAATTCATTAGTGAAGCTATCTGGACCTGGACTTTTACTTTTTGGGAGATGTTTGATGATTGTTTCAATTTCATTCCTGTTAATTGGATTATTTAGATTTTCCAGTTCTTTGTAATACAGTCTAGGAAGGTTGTATATTTCCAAGAACTTCTCCAAATCTTCTAGGTTATTGAATTTGGTGTCATATAATTTCATAGTATTTTCATTATGATCTTTTGTATTTCTGTTTTATCTGTCGTAACTTCTCCACTTTCATTTCTGATTATTTGTGATCTTTCTTTTTTTATTCCTTAGTGAGTCTAGCCAGAGATTTGTCAATTTTATTGATTTTTTTCAAAGAACCAGCTCTTTACACATTAATTAGTTCTATTGTCTTTTTGTACTCAATTTTATTTAATTCTGCTTTAATTTTTATTATTTCCCTCTTTCTGCTGAACTTGGACTTCGTTTGCTTGTTTATTATTCTTAACAATGTAGTGTATTTTATTTAATTTTGTTTTTTTGGAAACTTGAGATAGACCTATAATGACATGAACTTTCTCTTATTTAGGCTTTTGCTGTGTCTCAAAATTTTTGTTATATTGTATTTTCAATCTCATCTACTGTTCTTTAGTAGTATGTTGTTTAATATCCACATATTTGTGGGTTTTTCCACTTTTTTGTTTTTGCAGTTGATCTCCTGTTTTCAAGATCTGTGGTTGGAGAATATGCTTGGTATGATTATAATCTTAAATTTTTGAGAGTAGTTTGTGTCCCATCACATAATCTATCCCTGAGAATATTCCATGTGTATTTGAAAAGAATGTATAATCTGTTGTTTTGAAATGAAAAGCTCTGTAAATATCAATTATGTCCAATTGGTCTAATGTGTCAGTTATTTGCTTATTGATTTTCTGTTTGGATGATCTATTTATAGCTGTCAATGAGGTACTTAAGTCTTCTACTATAATTGTGTTTTCTGTCAGTTTCTTCCTTGGTAGTTGCTTTATATTTTTTTGGTGCTCCCTGATTGGGAGCACATATACTGATAAGTGTTATCTCTTGAGGTACAGTCCTCTTTGTCATTATGAAAAGTTCATCTTTGTCCCTTCTTATCTTTTTTCATCTTGAATTCTATTTTGTCGGACATAAGAATGGCTACACCCAATTTTCTCTGGATACCATTTGCTTGGAGTATCATTTCCCACCCTTTCACTTTGAGTCTATATTTGTCCTTGCAGCTGAAATCTGTCTCTTTGTCTCTTGAAGGCAGCATATGGTTGGGTTTTGTTTTTTGAACTAATCTGATAATCTGGGACATTTTATTGGTGAGTTCAGTTCATTTACATTTAGGGTGATTATTGATGCATGAAGTTTTTCTATAGCCATTTTATCTTTTTTTTTTTTTTTAGTAGCTTGGATCTTTATTGTGTTTTTGCACTTGTGTTTATGTCTGTTATTTTAGTTTCATGGTATTCTATGATTTTCCCCTCTGTTCCCTCTTATTTTATGTTATTTGCCTCACTTCTGGATTTTTGTATGTAGCTACCATTAATTTTCTGTAAAAGAATTTTCATATATACAGTAGTTTTTTCTTCATGTGTCTTATCTCCTTTCTTCTTTGCAAATTCAGACATTCACTAGCTCTGTTTTCCTGTCTCAAATTATGCCTATTTATGCTGTGAATTCATTTCTGAGTTACAGTAGCTACAGTCTTCCTCTTCTCTTTTTAAAATGTTGTTACCTCCTTTAACCATCATGTAATAATTAAGTGTCTAATACTCTTCTGAATAAGGGTTGCAATATCCTATTTCTATCTGTCTGTTAGTCATCTTACTCATAGTTTTGTATCTTTTTGTTTTCTTGTTTCAGGTAGAATACCCCCCCCCCCCGCACTTCCATATTTTCTGTAATGCAGGCCTTGTAGTGGAAAATTCACTTCACTATTGTAAGTCTGAAAAAAAATCTTTATTTATTTCTTATATCAAAAGGAGAACTTTGCTGGATATAACATTCTTGGCTGGTAATGTCTCTCTTTCAATAATTTAAATGTTTGATTCAGGTCCCTCTCACTTATAGACTTCTGAAAAATCCAGTGATATTGTAATGGATTTTCCTTTATAGTTTACTGTCTCCTTTTCCTGGGCTGCCTTCAGAATTCTTTCTCTGTCAATAATTTTTTAAAATGAATTATTTTTTATGGCGACATTGGTTAACAAAATTCAGTAAGTTTCAGCTGTACATTTTAACAGTAAGGCATATATATAAATTCACATTGTGTGTTAATCTCCCATAGTTAGATTTATTTCTGTCATTATATATTTGACCCCTTTAACCTCACCTATTTCCCCTCCCCTCCCCTCCTCCCATAACCACTAGTCTATTTTCCATGTCCATGAGTGTTTGTTTGTTTGTCCTGTTTTTTGTTGTTGTTGTTGTTGTTGTTGTTTTCTTTAGGTCTGAAGGTTCCTCAAAAAACTAAGAATTGGTCTACCATACAACCCAGCAATCTCTCTACTGGACATTTACCCTAAAGACTTGAAAACTCATATCCAAAAATATATTTGCGCACTGACGTTCATTGCTGCATTATTCACTGTGGCCAGGACATGGAAGCAACCTAAATATCCTATGATAGATGATTGGGTAAAGAAGCTCTGGTACATATATACAATGGAATATTATTCAGCAATAAGAAGAGATGAATTACTGCCATTTGTAGCAACATGTATGGACCTCGAGATAATCATGCTAAGTGAAATAAGCCAGACAGAAAAAGTCAAAAGTCACGATATCACTTATATGTGGGATATAAATCTTCGTCATTAATTTTTGACAATTTTAATATAATGTGCTTTGGAGAAGGCCTTTTTGGATTGAGATAATTAAGTGTTATATTTACTTTCTGGATTTTAGGAACCAGTTCTTTCCATAGGTTTGGGAATTTCTCATCATTTGTTTGTTTGAGTAGGCTCTCTGTTCCCTTCTCCTATTATTTTTCTGGTATTCCCATTATTCGTATATTGCTTATGTTCTTTGGAGTCAGATAATTCTTGTAGAGTTCTTTCACTTTTTTTTTTTTTTTTTTACTTTCAAGTATTTCTTTTCTTCCATTTGCATCATCTCCAAATTTCTGTCTTTGATATTACTAATTCTTTCCTCCATTTGGTCAGCTCTGATTCCTAAGCCTACTATTTCATTCTTTATCACTTTTATTAAGTTCTTTAACTACAGAAGTTCTAGTTGGTTCTTTTTTAAAGTTTTAATCTCTTTGGTAAAGTTTTCTTCTTCATCGATTTTGTTTTTGAATTCGTTAAACTATCTATCTGAATTTTTTTGCATCTCATTGAGTTTTTCAGAAGTGCAATCTTGAATTTTCTGTCATTTAAATCACATATTTCTACATCTTCAAGTTTATATTCTGGAAATTTTATTTTCTTTTTAACCTGCCTTGTTGCCTTCATTGTTAATGATATTTTATGGATTATTTCTCCACCTAGTCATTTATGGGAATGTATTCTGCTTAAAAACATATATCATTAAAGTAATTTCTCTTTAGTAGGTTTATAGGAAGAGGCTTTTCTTTGGTTTTTCAGCAGGTTTTGCACAAGATTACTTCACTGCTCAGGCTTCTTAGATCTCTGCTGTGCGACAAAAAAAGGTCTATTTCCTGGAGAGGTGTATATCTCTGTGACCAGGTCACCTTAGTCCCAGGGCTCAATCCATGTGTGAGAATGTGATGGGTGATGGGGTTCCAAACCTCTGAAGAGCCCCTGAAGTTTCCTTGCTGCCCTAGCAACCGGATGCAGTGTTAGCTGCCTTAGGTACCCCAGTACCTTTGCTTGGATCAACCTAGATGTGTGGGGTATAGGTCACTGTGTGCCTGTAGCTATTTTATTTCCAGTAATGCTCAGCACAAAGCTTTAGTCACCTGACCTCTGTATCTCCACCCCCATCACTGGGACCAGTTGCTGTGTGTGTCTCCTCAGTCATATAGATCCTTTGCTCTGTAGCCTGACACTCACACCTGCAGTTTCTCCCGGGATCCACTGCCAGCTCTGAGAGGGTGAAAGGAGGCAGCTAGGCTCCAGGACTCGGTCTTCTACCCAGCAGTGGCACTTGCTAAAATGCAGCTGTCACACCTGTGTATTCCATCTATGCCTTAGTATCTGTCCTGATCACTGTGTTCTACCACCTTATTATATGTTGATTACTCAGGCAGGAATGGTCAGGACTACAGAGAGTATATGCCACAAACTTATTTCTTCCTTTTTCCCAAGGCCTCCAAGGTGCTTTGGGATGCACATGTAGCACTTGTCTGTGATCTTCTTCCTTTCCTCCTCCCTTCATTGCTCAATTCTCCCACTTTCAGAAGTTCTGATGCTCAGATATTTCAGACATATTTGTGTATTAAGATGGGTGTTTTCTGTTGGACTATAGCTATTCAATTTGTTGTAATTTCAAGGAGAGAGTTCAAGAGGACCCCTCATATTGCCATATTTCTGATGTCAGCCTGACGTTTCTTGTAATACTGGTTCGAGGTTGATGAACTTCATTAGATTTTTCATATCTGGGAAGCTCTAACTGTCCTTCAATTCTCAATGATAGCTTCGCTGGGTAGATTAATGTTGGTTGTAGGTCCTCACTTTTTTTCACTTTGGATATTTCCTGCCAGTCCCTTTTAGGCCTCAAAGTTTCTGTTGAAAAATAAATGGAGAGTCTTATGGCAGCTCCCTTGTAGGTAACAAACTGCTTTTCTCTTTCTGCTTTTCAGATTCTCTTTGTCTTTAACTTTTGGCATTTTAATTATGATGCATCTTGGTTTGACCTCTCTAGGTTCATCTTGTTTGTGACTCTCTCACTTTCTGAGCTTCTATGTCTCTTTCCTTTATCATATTAGGGATGTTTTCTGTCATTATTTCTTGAAATATGTTTTCAATTTCTTCCTCTCTCTCTTCTCTTTTGGGTACCCCTATGATACAAATGTTGAGATGTGTGATATTGTCTTACAGGACCCTTAAACTATTTTCTTTTTGGGGGGGATTTTTTTCTTGTTCTAATTGGTATTTTTTGTTATCTTGTCTTCCAAACCACTGATACAGTCCTCATATAATTAACTGTTGAGTCCCTCTAATGTATTTTTTCATTTCAGTTGTTGTGTTCTTTATTTTTGACTGGTTGTTATGTTTTCTATCTTCTTTTTTATGTTTTTTATCTCTTTGGTAAAATTCTCACAGAGTTCATCTACTCTTCTAAATTCATTGATCATTCTTATAACCAATGTTTTAAACTCTGAATCTGGTAGATTGCTTGTCTCCATTTTATTTAGTTCTTTTTCTGGAGCTTTTCCCTGTTCTTTCATTTGAGACATGTTTCTTTGTCTCCCCATTTTGGCTGCCTCTCTGTATTTGTTTCTATGTGTTAGATAGGGCTGCTATATCTCCCAGTCTTAGTAGAGTAGTTTTATGTAGTAGATGTTCTATAAGGCCCAGTGGCACAGTTTTCCTGGTTACCTGAGCCAGGTTCTCCAGGTGTGTCCCTTGTATGAGTTGCATGTGTCTTCCTGTTGTAGTTGAGCCTTGGTTGCTCTTTGCTGTTCAATTGGACTGACTGATTGTGAGGACTGACTGCTTACTACAGTGGAGAAGCTGTCATGCAGGGGCTGATGCCACAGATCCACAGTGCAGGATTCACTTTAGCAAGGATTTTGGCCTGCCCAGACTTCCCTTTGAGTGTATTATCCTCAAATGGAGCCCCAAGTGGTACTCCAAGTTGGTTTGAAGCTGGCCACTAGCGTGATGGACTTGTGGCCTTCCCAGGGTGGGGTCCCTTCCAAAGGCCAAGATAGGTCGCAGTCTTTGTTCTGCCCTAGGACCACCTGGCATAAGCTACTGAAGAATCTGCAGAAGGCTACCACTTGCTCTGGGCTCTGAGGTACCTTAAGAGGCCAAGCCACAAACTGAGGCCAGCTGTTGCTAGTATGGAGCTAGGGCTGCTCAGCAAGAAGTATGGGGCATGCTGAGGCCAGATGCTGCTTATTTGGGTTTGTGAAGCTCTGGATTTCAGGAAAGTCTGAATCATGAGCCAAGTCAGGTTGTTTGTGTGATAGAGCCACTGAAAATGGCTTGGGTTAGCCTTCCAATTGAGTGGAACTGGGTCTCAGGGAATCACTAGAGCAGGATGGCCAATGTTAGCCAGGTCGATAGATACTCAGATATGACAGCCGCATGCATCTACATGCCAGAACAGGGGAGAGCCCCATAAAGGAACTGTGGCCTCTGCCAGCACCTCTGTCATTGATAAAGTTACCGCTTCAGCTTTTTCCCTGATCTCAGATAATTCAGTTTCTCGCTGTATGTCCCTGGCACCTTTTAAGCTGCTGCCCCTGTGTTGGAGCTCAGAGAGAGTGAGTCCAGCATTGAGTAAATCTGTGTGCAGGCCCTTTAAGAGGAGTGCTTGGGATTCCCACAGCTCTTTCCCATTCAGCTACCATCTCTGCTGGTTTTTAAAGCCGGAAGTTGTAGGGATTTTCTTCCTGGCTCAGGAACTCTGTGCTTGGGAGCTAGGACCTCTCACTTTTCTGAGGGACCTCTGCAGCTGAGATATCCCTCCAGATTTTTAAATGTCACATGTGATTGTAGGACCATTCCATTCTGCGTTTTTACCCCAATCACCAGTTCTTAGGTGGCCTCTTCTGTGTGTCCACAGTTGTAGGACTTATATTCAGCTAGATTTCAGGCAACTCTTAATGATGGCTGTTCCGTAGTATAGTTGGAACTTAGCAGTCATGAGAGGAAGGCAGTACAACATTTATTTACTCCACCATCTTAACCCTAAATCTAATTACCTAATTTTTAAATTTATTTTCCTCCTTCTCCTTACTGAATTTAACTTGCCATTTTGTCTAGTTATTTTTATCTTTTTTAAATGGCAGTTTATATCTCTGATTTTAGAGTTTTTTAGAATATATAAACATTTAAAAGTGCTAGTTTCTTGCTAAGTATTATATTATCTGCATTCTCCAAATTTTGATATGTTTTTATTTTCATTCAATTAAAATTTTTTTCTAATCTTTCTTGTGAATTCCTCTTTGACCCTTTGTTTATTTCATAGTGTGTTTACTTATAATTATTTCAAAAATTTTCAGAATTTTTCTGGCATCAATTTCTAATTTTTTTTCCTGTGGTCAGAAACATATACTGTATAACTTGTATTTAAATTTATTAAGATTATCTGGTCTGTTTTGATTAATGTCTATGTATATTTTAAGGTAATGTTAATTCTGCTCTTGTTTAATACAGAATTGTGATTTATTTTTTGCTTTATAAATGTTTATTTGAAAACAAGAAAGAATGTTATGTTACAATATTTATCAAATACATGATTTTTTTCACAATGAAAATAAATATATAAAGTAAAAATCAATTTGCAGTCTATAGTTAGCATCATGATATGGGGATTGTGGTGATAGCAACATGATTTATTACTTATAGTGCAAGACAAAAGTGACCATAGCAACATTCTTACTTTAAATCCCTTTTGCACCCAGGAACAACTATACTTTTGAGCGTCCATTTGTAATTCGGGTTGGCCTAATCAAAGAAATGATTGAATAAATAAATAAAGTACGTCAAATTTATAATGATGGAAGATTTGACTTTGGGTGGTGAACACAAAATGCAATTTATGCAATATACAGATGATGTATCATTGAATTATATAGTTGGAACCTATATAATTTTATTAAGCAATGCCACTGTAATAAATTTAATTAAAATAAAACTTAAAAAAATAAATAGGGATAAAGTGAAATTTTCCTCAGAAAAATTTGAGATAACATATGTAGATACTTATCCCTCCACAGCTAGAGAAAAAGTGTTTGGCCCCTATCCCTGGCCAGTTGCCCAAATCTATATCCTTCAAATGTAGTGGTCATTTAAATATTTACTTTTTCACCTATTGGCACTACCATAAAGTGTCTATGTTTCAATCTTCTTCACAAAGATAACCCAAAAAGTCTAGTCAAATTCTTTTTGAAAAAATATACTCCATTTCTTTGAGCAAACTTTCAGAAAAAAAGAAATCTAACACGACTGTTTTTTTGTGAACCAATGTTGGCTTCTAGGGGTTTCCATTAAGTTTTTCAAGTCATTTGAGTCTTCATATTAATAATATAGGATATTATTGAGGATTTATATTGATCTTTTTAGATGTCCTTGGGTTTTTGGGAAAGTATCATTCCTAGTTTTGAAGCATCATTCCCACTTTCCATGAGTCTTCAACAGTCAGTGATTAAATCCAATCTCTGCAATTTCTCATTAAACCTTAGGATGCATTCATTTAGCTAAGTAGATTTGCACTTATTATTGAGCTTATTTTTAAGATATTTTATATAAGTATATGACATATATAAGTATTTGAAAACTCTAATAAAAATGGTGGTACAACTAAATGATATAACTTTGTAAGCTGGAAATATATTCAGAGAAGTAGATTTATGTTATTTTGACCATTAAGGAGAGTGAGTGAGTCTCAACAAAGGAGACTTGAAGGTGGTAGGCATGTTTCCGTTTTCCTAAGAGAGGCCCTCAATCATTTCAAAAATATCTGCTTCTTTTTCAAACTATACTTCCCTTGGAGAGTCTCCTGTATACTTCTCTCTTTGTCACTGATGGAAATACTATTCCACTGCTACTTATAGGAATTTATTTATCTCTCAGGAGTGTTGGAACAGAAAGAAAAAGTTAAAGTCACTGGACTAGGATGATCACTTTTAAATGCTTTTTCAAAAGAAAGAGATCTGGATTTGAATGAGAACTGATGCTTTTAGGTGTGGAATGGAAATTAAATTACCTTGTCTAAAATTTGATTTTCTTTTCTGTGAATACAAGATAATAATACTTATATACTTTTCAGAGTTATTGTGAAGATTAGAATTTATTTATGTAAAGTGTTTTGCATATAGTAGGTGCTCAATAATAGTAGCTTGTATCAGTGCCATCACTATCACTTGAGATTCAGTTCCCCCTTATGAATGTTTATTTAACACCCCTCCCAAAACATGAAAAGGTACAATTGAAAATCAGATTGTTATGTGGGGAAAATGTGGGTCAAGAATATCCATTTTTTTGTTTTTGATTTGTCAAGATGAGCTGGATTCACTTACCCTCTCACTCACCAAAATGACTATTCCACACCCCTGATCTTCACAAAACTCATTTCCTCCTTTCTCACTCTCAAGTGAGTCTTCTTTACAATTGTATTGAAGCACTACAAAAAATCAGAAATAAATTTTCACAAGCTCTCCTCACCACATCTATTTATACACCTATACCAGCATTTGTACCCAGATGCCTTCCTTTCTGTAGATGAACTTTTTCTAGAGAAGACTATTCCCTCTACTTGACCACTAGAGCCTGTTCCCATTAGCATGTTCAAAAACAAAATTTCAGGATTTTTTTTAGTTTTCCCATATTATTAATTTCTCCTCTGTATAATATAATTTGCTTCGAACTACAGATATTCTGTCACCATGCCTTTGCCCTCAACTTTCTCTCTTCTTGCAATAAAGAAAAATGCATATCTAGCTACCTCATTTCCTTCAGGTGTTTGTTCAAATGCACCTTATTAGTGATCTTTTATTATTTATGTTATTTTAAATTTCAGTCTTCCACTCTTTATATGTCTATTGGCTATCTGTATGTCCTCTTTGGAGAAATGTCTATTCAGGTCCTCTGCACATTTTTTATTTGGATTTATTTTTTGGTGCTGAGTTTTATGAATTCTCTATAAATTTTGAATATTAACCCATTATCAGATATATCATAGACAAATGTCATCTTCCATTCAACAGGTTGTCTTTTCATTTTGTTGATGGTTTCCTTTGCTGTGCAAAAACTTGTTACTTTGATATAGTCCTATTTGTTTATTTTTTTGTTCATTTCCTTTGCCTGAGGAAATATATAAAAAATTTTTCTAAGAGCAATGTCAGGGATTGCTGCCTGTTTTCTTCTAGGAGTTTTATGGTTTTAGATCTTACATTTAATTATTTAATTTATTTTGAGTTTATTCTTATATATGATGTAAGAAGGTGGTTTCAGTTTCATTTGTTGCATGTATCTGTCTTGTTTTCCCAACATTATTTACCAAATAGACTGTCTTTATCCCATTGTATATACTTGCCCCCTTTGTCATCAATTAAATGACCATACAGGTATAAGTTTATTTCTGGGCTCTCTGTTTTGTTCCATTAATCTATGTGTCTATTTTTCTGCCAGCAGCATGCCATTTTGATGACTACGGTATAGTTTTATATCAGACAGTTTGATACCTTCAACTTTGTTCTTTCTCAAGATTGCCATGACTATTTGGGATCTTTTATGATTCCCTATACATTTTAGAATTATTTGTTCTCATTCTTTAAAAAATGCCATTGGTGTTTTGACAGGGATTGCTTTGAATTTATAGATTTCTTTGGATACTATTTACATTTAAACTATGTTAGTTCCTTTTATCTATGATCAGGCTATATGCTTCCATTTATTTGTAACTTCAGTTTCTTTTTGCAATTACTTATAATTTTCATAGTACAGGTCTTTTACCTCCTTGTTTAAATTTATTCCTAGATATATTATTGTTTTTGATGCAATTGACTTCTGAATATTAATTTTATATCTTGCTACTTTACTGAATTCGTTGTTCAGTTCTAATAGTTTTTTGGTAGAATCTTTAGGGTTCTCTGTATATAGTCTCCTGTCACCTGCAAATAATGACAGTTTTACATCTTTCCAATTTGGATGACTTTTATTTTTTTGTTGTTGTCTGACTGCAGTGGCTAGGACTTCTTATACTATGTTGAATTACAGTGATGAAAGTGGACATCCTAAAAAAAAGTGGACATTCTTGTCTTCTCTCTAATCTTAAATAAAATATGCCCTTTTAATTGTATAGTTCTGAGAATAAACAATGATGTACAGATGTGTAACCACCACCACAATCAAGATAGTTGCTCTATTCTCCCAATTCCCCTGTGTCTTTTTGTGGTCTACCACATCCTCAGGATCTGGCAACTAGTGGGTTATTTTTTGTTTGTCTATTTTTTGTATCTTTAGCTTTTGTTTTATAGAATCATATAGTATTCATAGTTGGCAGCCTTTTAACTCTGGTTTCTTTTACTTAGCATAATGCACTTAAGATACATCCAAATTATTGTATTTATCAGTAATTATTGTTTTTTTATTGCGAGTATTATTTCATTCCATTGTACAGATGAAGTACAACTTGTTTATTCATTTCCTAGGTGAACAATATTTGCTTTGTCTCCATATTTTGATGAATATTAATAAACATTTATGTGCTGATTTTGTGTAACTTCAAGTTTTCATTTCATTTGAGTGAACACTTACTGGTGAGGTTTATGGGTTGCATGATAAGTTTATGTGTATGTTTAACTGTATACAAAATGTCCATTTGAAAAAGTATTTTGAGATCCACCCAATGAATGCAAATTTTAGTTGCTTCCACATCATTTCACTTGGTATTGTCAGTTTTTTCTAAACCATTATGATATGTTTGTACTAAAATCTCATTGTGATTTTAATTTACATTTTCTTACTGGTTAATGCTATTGAGCACAATTTCATGTGCTTACTTTCCATTTAATTATCTTCTTTGGTAAAGTGTTTTGTTCAAATCCATTGTCTAGTTTTTAATTAGGTTGTTGGTTTTCCTTTACTGGATTTTGAGAGTTTTTTATACATTCTGAATACAAGTTTTTTGTCAGATTTATGACTTGTAATGTATTTTCTCTTAGTCTATTGCCTGTCTTTTCATTCTCTTAACAGTGTCTTTTAAAGATCATATATTCTTAATTTTGATGAAGTCTAATTTATAATTTTTTTTTAAGAATTGAGTTTGGTGTTATAGCTAAAAAAATTCGCCTAAGGCATGGTCACAAAAATTTTCTCTTAATTTTCACCTTTAAGTCAATTTTAAATATTTTAATTACTTAAATTTTTATTTTATATATATATATATATATATATATATATATATATATATATGTATATATAAGCTAAAATGTGGCCTGTTGGCTGCATTTTGTGACCTCTACTCTATAGTCTAATCTGGAGACCATCAAAAGAAAAAAAAATATCTATTTTAGGGCAATCAAATGATGACATGAAATGCAAGTCCTATCAAAGTAGTATATATTTTTTACCTTAAAAATATACATTAATCTACGGTCATGCCACCCTGAATGTGCTCGATCTCATCTGATCATGGAAGCTAAGCAGGGTTGGGCCTGGTTAGTACTTGGATGAGAGACCACCTAAGAATACCAGGAGCTGTAGCTGTATATATATATATATATATATATATATATATATATATATATATATATATGTATGTATATATTACTATTAAAATGATAGAATATGTACTTCTGTACCACTCATTTATCCATTAGAAAAGAAATATTTAAAATCGGTAAATATCAACTAAGCTAATTAATGATTAGAAAGAAATGTGTGTGTGCATATATATATATATATATATATATATATATATAAACTTTCTACTTTAGTTATGTTTCAGTACCATTTAAGTTTTAGTTTTAAATTATCATTTATATATAATTCTGCTTTTGTACCTTTTTTTACTCTTTGAAATATCGAAAAATTCAATTCTGTATACCCAATTTATATCTGTAACAATTTCCTCTTATAATACATGTAGATTTAAAAACTATTCAGTGAAGGCATCAGTCACTACAGAAGTAGTAGAAATAATAGTTTCTGATATTAGTTATATAGATACATGTTAAATAGGGAAGGAAATATTGTAACTACAATTAGGCAATAATTCCATCGTTTGTATTCTTTCCTATGGAGTTAATGAGTACCTTGAGAGACCATGAAAAGCAGGGAGTAAATGGTGTTTAATGATCCAAAAAGTCATCAAGTGCCTAAAAAGGAACCGTGATATCAGGCATCATTGCTTTTATGAATGTCTACTGCTATAAGAAAAACATTTTAAGTTTATTTTTGCATACATTTCCAAGTTAATGTAACTCATTCTGTTGGGGAAAATAAAAAAGATATATATTTCTGGAGCTCTGATCTCTCCATTGGCATTTTTGTTTCTCACAATAAACCAACCAGTTTCACTAGGATTAAAGTGTCATCTTTATAATTAAATTTTAGGTGACACAGCAAAATCAGTAATGAATCTAAGCTAGTTCAAACTCTACTTTCAAATGTTCAAGGACTAAAATTTAATTTTAAATGTGTTCCAGAGATCTGAAAGATATGTTTCATTTGAGAGGACAAATAATGAGAAGATTAAAGTGGAAACATCTCAAAGTAAAAAGTAACAAATCATAGAAAGATACCCATCTAGTCATGATATATGTCTTACCCTGTTCAACTCTAAATTCTCAGATATCTTTTAGGGAAATGAAAGAAACAATTCTGCCTCAATTTACACTAGATTTGAAAGTGGATCATAAAGTCCAATGTGTCTTGAATGTGATATAATCATAAATATTATACCTCATTGTTTCAAGGATGGGAAGTTGTTATCTAAATTAGAATTCATAAACTCCTATACATATTACATATGATCATTTGTACATAAATACGAAAAATGGCTAGTTTATGCAACAGACAAAGCACATTATCTAAACTGTATGCTTACGGGTCTCCTAAATATTAGATAATCCATTGATGTCATATTAGTTGGCTTGAGTTGTATTCATTTTACATAGCTCTCTTTTACTCCTATTTTGTTTCCTTTCATTAGTAAGATTCAGTCTGTTCAATGAAAAACATTTATAATTTATACATACTTATTTGAAAAATGTGAGACAGATTTAGAGACAGATGGAGACAGAACCGTTCAAGGAAAACAATCAGCAGAAAACATAGTAGATGAGTATTAGCTGACAAGCCAGGACCATTCAAATTATTCAAATCAAGGCAGAGAAAAGGGAGATAGAAATTGTAATTCTTCTTTTACTAAAACTACCTGTAAAAATTTAGACATTTTGGAATAAATTTTTAATATTTAATGTCATTATAGAAATGGAGGTAAAATATAAAAGCTGACTAAGATAATTTATATTATCAAGGTGTTACAACTCCAGTAAAATATTTAGATTTATTATAAACCAAAATAGAGGTATCTCAGAGAGTAAAATATAAAGCTGTGAAAAGTTAAACTATATAAATATTTAATGGAAACCTGAAAACAATTATGGATAGACTAGAGGTAAATTAAAACAATGATTGTGTATTGAGCCCTATTGTATATTGCTACTCTGGTTATTCACATGGACAATTTCTAATTATATTTATAGGTGTTATTATTTCAGGACTGTTTTTCTCTTATGTGAAAAAAGTGAGGTTTAGAAATGCTAAAAAAAACTTGCAGAAGTTCACATGGGCATACAGAATCAAAATTTTGTACCAGTTCTGTGTTGTCTTTGCTGTTTCCATGATGCCATATTATCCTTGTAGAGATGTTGTGCTAGCAAAATACCATTTTAATTGTTCCAGAAGTTTATTATTTAAAAACTTATAATATCTTATGTTGACAGTCAAGAAGAAGACACACAGTGCATCTGAGAAATCAATATGACAATGGGACAACATACATTTTTTCTTCCCATGAAAATTCTTTATGATGAGGCTACTGTTCTTAGTCCCTTACCTACTACTTTTTCTAAAAATCTTTATCATATGTTTTCCTAGTCTAGTGAATGTTAAGCTGTGGTTGCAAAACTCGAGGCTGAGCCACAACCTCCATCTGCCATTCAGAGGGCACCTCCCCCCATATCCTCCAAGACCAAACACCACAGAGCTCATGGGGAATCTGAGCAAATGCTACCAAAACTTTGCTAACACTGACAGGGACTGAGACTGAAGATAGTAAACATGATTGACTATTTATAAGAAAATGAAGGAAATATTAAGGCTTTGTATAAAGTAGGGATCCAAGAGTCTTAGACGCCACCTACTGGCTACTAAAAGAAAAACGCCTTCTTAGCAACACCCTAAGAGAGACCTACATATAATAAATCTTCTTTCTGGAAAAAAGCAGAATACACTTCCATTAATATCCACATGGAGAAATAGTCCATTAAACAACATGAACAACCAAGGTGACAAGGCAGCTCAAAGAGAAAGAGAAAAATCTCCAGAAAATAATCTTAAAGACAGAAATATGTGACTTAAATGACAGAGAATTCAGAAAGGTACTTCTGAAAAAAATTCAATGAAATCCAAAATAATTCATAACAATAATTCTGGGAACCAAAAAAAAAAAAAAAAAACAACTAGATGAGGAGAAAGAGTTTTCAGCAAGGAAATTGAAACCCTCCAAAAAAACCAAATGGAACTTCTGGGGATGAATAACACACTAAAAGACATGTAATATGAAATAGCGAGATTGGGAAATAGAGTCTACTAAATGGAGGAAAGGATCAGTGATATCAAAGATAGAAATCTAGAAATAAATCAGAAAGAATGAGAAAGAAAACAAAAAATGAAAAAATAATGAAAGAGAAATACAAGACCTAGCTGATACCATTAGGAAAGGAAACGAGAATAATGGACATTCTCAAAGAGGAGGAAATGGAGCAGGAATTAGAATGTATTTGCAGACAAAGAGTTGATGAGAATTTTCCAAATCTAAGGATTTGAGCTAGAGATTGGAATTCGAGGAGTCAAAATAAAACCAAATAATCTCAATTTAAAAAGGCCTCCTCAGAGACACATTATATTAAAATTCTCAAAAATCAATGACAAAGAAGGATTTCTTAGGCAGCCAGAGAAAAGAAGATGGTAATATATGAAAGAAAACCCATTAGATTATCGTCGGATTTCTGAGTACAAACCTTACAAGCAAGAAAAAAGTGGAAGCAAATATTCAAACCATTAAATAAAAATAACTACCAGCCAAGAATAATGTATCCAGCAGAGCTCTCCTTTAGATATGAAGGAGAAATAAAGACCTTTCCAGACTTAAAAAAAAAAACAACAAAAAAAAAAAACAGGGAATTCTCCACTATGAGGCCTGCATTACAGGAAATACTGCAAGGAGTCAGCTCACCTAAAACAAAATGACAAATAAAAAATATATAACTATAAGTATTTGACTAGCAGGCAAAAGCAGAGGAGTGTAAACCTTATTGAGAAAAGGACATTGTAAGCTTAAACAATGAGAAGAGATTTGCTACTGCAAGAAAGTAATGAAACTTCAGCATAAAAAGGGACAAATTGAGAAAAAGATGACAGAAAAAGGGGGGATTCAAAGATCCAAATTTACAAAGGGAAATGGAGATAAGGCACATGCAGAAGAAAATGGAGTAGTACACACACACACACACACACACTATCCTCCACATATTGATAATGGTAACCATAAGCCAGAGATTCAGAACTGAAGTGTATAAGATAAAACAAGAAGAACAAGAGGGAAAATCCACAAAATTCAACCAAAAAACCCCTACAAAAACACAAGGAAAAGGAGCAATGGCAACACCAAGCTGCCAGAAAGCAAAAGATAAAATGGCTATAGTAAAACCTCATATTTCAATAATCACCCCAAATGTAAATGGGATAAACTCACCAATGAAAAGGCACAGAGCTGCAGATTGGATAAAAAAACAAAACTGAACCATATGTTGCCTCCAGGAGACACATCTCAGTTCCAAAGACAAATATAAACTCAAAGTGAAATAATGGAAGATGTTATTTCAAGCAAATGGCATTCAGAGAAAACTGGGAATAGTGGTACAATATCAAATGAAATAAACTTCAAAGTGAAAAGGGTAAAGAAAAATATTAAGGGATACTTCATAATAATAAAGGTAGTCATGCACCAAGAAGACATATTATTTATTACTATATATACTCCCAATCAGGGAGCCCCGAAATATATAAAGCAATTATTAACAAAACTAAAGAGAGAAACAGACCAAAACACTATCATTGTAGGGGCCCTAATACCTCACGGTTGTATATAGAGAGATTATTCAAACAAAAATTCAATAAGGAAATCACATCTTTAAATGGCACATTAGACCAACTGGACATAATTGACATTTACATAGCCATTCATACCAAAACAGCTGCTTATACATTCTGCTCTAATGCACATGGACTATTCTCAAGGACTGACCACATACTGGGACACAGAGATAGCCTCAACAAATATAAGAGGGTTGAAATCATATCAACTATATTCTCTGATCATAATGCTTTGAATCTAGAGATCAACTGTAAAAAGAAAGTGGAAAGAACCACAAATACATGTAAATTAAACAACATGTTACTAAAGAATGACTGGTTCAAAGAAAAAATTAAAAAAGAGATGAAGAGATGCATATAAATGAATGATAATGATACTACAATATATCAAAATGTTAGAGATATGGCAAAAGCAGTAATAAGAGTAAAGTTCACATCATTATAGGCCTATCTCAAAAAACAAAATGGAGCCCAAATAGACTACTTAATGCTTCATCTTAAAAAAAAAAAAAACTAAAAAAGGAAGAACAAAGGAATCTTAAAATCAGCAGAAGAAAAGAAATAACCAAAATCAGAGCAGAATTAAATTAAGTTGAAAACAACAAGAACAACAAAAACAAAAACAATAGAAAAAATAAATGCAATGAAGAGCTTGTTCTTCAAGAGTGTTACTAAAATTGACAAACCCCTGAATAGACTCACTAAAGGAAAAAGAGAAAGGATACAAATAAACAAAAGCAGGGATGAAATAGGAGAAATGATGACAGACACCACAAAAATCCAGAGCATACAAGAATACTATGAAAAAGTATATGCGAGCAAATTTAATAACCTAGAAGAAATAGACAAGTACATAGAAAGATGCAACCTTCCTAGACTGACTCAAAAAGAACTGGAAAATCTAAAGTCACTGATCAGCAGTATGGAAATTTAAACAATCATCAAAAACCTACCAAAAAGTAAAAATCCAAACATTCAGATAAGATTTAATACCCATTCTCCTCAAACTCTTCCAAAAAAATCAAAGAGGATGCAATGAACAACTTCTTCACTCATTTCATGAGGCCAGTTTTACCCTGATATGACTACCTGGTAAAGATAACACACACACACACAGAAAAAAACTACAGACCAATCTCTTTCATGAACACAGATGCAAAATTCCTAAATAAGATACTAGCAAACTGATACAACAATATATTGAAAAAGATTGTACACCATGATCAAGTGGGGTTCTTTCCAGAGGCACATGGGTGCTTCAACATATGCAAATCAATTAACGTGATACACCACATAAACAAATTAAAAAAATAAGAATCATGTGATACTATAAGTAGTTGCAGAAAATGCCTTCGACAAGATACAGCATATATTTATGATCGAAACACATAACCAAATCGGTATAGAAGAAAATTACTTTAGTATAATAAAAGTCATATACCAGAAACTCTCAGCCAACATCATGCATAATGGTAAAAATCTAAAAACCTTTCCTCTAAGGTCAGGAACAAAACAAGTCTGTCCACCATCACCACTGTTATTCATTATAACATTGGAGATTCTAGCTAGTGCAATCAAGCAAGAGAAAGATATAAAAGTCATCCAAATAGGAAATGAAAACATCAAATTGTCTTTATTTGCAGATGACATGATTCTCTATCTAGAAAACCCTAAAGACTTCAGAAGAACACTACTAAAAATAATAAACAATTAAATTTTCCAATGCAAAATCCATAGCGTTCAAAAATCCATAGCGTTCCTATACTCTAATAAAGAATTGTCAGAAATGGAGTGGAAAAAAATAATTCTTTTTGCATTTGCAACAAGGAATAAATTTAAAGAAACATGAGAAGGATCTATATAATGAAAAGTATATGACCCTATTAAAATAAATTGAAGAAGATACAAAGAAATGGAGAGGTATTCTGTCTTCTTGGTTGGAAAAATCAGCATAATTAAAATGACCTTATTACCTAAAGCATTGTACAGATTCAATGCATTCCCCATCAAAATCCCATTGATAGTTTTTTAAAATATAGAACAATCATCAGATTTGTATAGAAGCACAAAAGATCCCGAATTGCCAATGCCATCCTGAGAAAAATGTATGAGACTGGAGGCATGATTCTGCCTGACTTCAAATTATACTACAAAGTGACAATAATTAAAATGGCATGGTATTAGCAGAGAAACAGACACACAGATCAGTGGAACAGAATAGAGAGTAAAGAAATAAACTCATGTTTATGTGGGAAAATTATGTTTGACAAAAAAAGCACAAAAATATACAGTGGAGAAAGGAAAGCCTCTTCAATAAATGGTGCTAAGAAAACTGGATAGCCACCTGCAAAAGAATGAAACTGCATTGTTGTCTATCACCACATACCAAAATTAACTCAAAATGGATTAAAGACTTGAATATAAGACCTGAAACAATAAATTTCATAGACGAAAACATAAGAACTAAACTCATGGACCTTGGACTTAAAGAGGATTTTATAAATTTGACCTCAAAGGAAGGCAAGTAAAAGACAAAATAAATGAATGGGACTACATCAAACTAAAAAGCTTCTGCTCAGTAAAGAAACCATCAGCAAGGTAAAGAGACAACCATTCAAATGGGAGAAGATATTTGCAAACAATACCTCCAATAAGGTCCTAATATCTAAAATATGCAAATTACTCACACTACTCAATAACAACAAGAAAAAAACAAACTATCCAATTAAAAATTGGGGAGAGGACCTACACAGACAGTTCTCCCAAGAAGACATACAAACAGCCAACAAACATATGAAAGGATACTCAACATTGCTAGCTATTAGGGAAATGCAAATCAAAACCACAATGGGATACCATCTCACAAATTTGGAATGGCTATCATCAAAAGGACAAGTAATAAAAAGTGCTGGAGAGGATGTGGAGAAAAGGATCCCTCATACTTTGTTGGTGGGATTGCAAATTTGTACAGACACTATGGAAAACTGTATAGAGGTCCCTCAAAAAACTAATTGATCTATCATATGATTCAGCAATCCCTCTACTGGGTATTTACCCCAAAGACTTGAAAATATATATTGAAAAAGATGTTTGCACATTAATGTTCACACTAGTATTATTCATGATGGCCAGGACATGGAAGCAACCAGTGTCCTATGATAGATTATTGGCTAAAGAAACTATGATACACACACACACACACACACACACACACACACACACACACAATGAAATATTACTCAGCCTTAAGAAGAGATGAAATACTGCCATTTGTCACATCATGAATGGACCTCAAGATAATCATGCTCAAGCGAAATAAGCCAGAGAGAAAATATTGAAAATCACATGATATCACTTATATGTGGGATATAAACCTAAAAGCAACAAACCATCAGAGACTCATGGATATGTACAATAGATTAATTGTTAACAAAGGATGGGGAAAGGACGAGGTAGATGGGGTAAAAGGAGTTAAATATGTGGTTACAGAAAGATATGTGACTATGGGCAGTGAACACACAATGCTATATATATATGCCTTACTGTTCAATTGTACATTTGAAACTTACTGGATTTTGTTAAGCAATGTCACAATAATAATAATAATAATAATAATAATAATAAAAAATGGAATTCTCATAATAAAAAAAAACACGATGAGCTACCACCTCACACCTGTTAGAAAGGGTATTATCAGTAAGACAATTGAAAACAAGTGTTGGAGTGGTGGTGGGCAATAAGGAACCTCATACATTGCTGATGGGAATGTAAATTGGTACAGTCAGTATGGGAAACAGTATGGAGGTTCCTCAAAAAATTAAGAATGGAATATGATGCAACAATCCCTCTTCTTGATATCTGCCCCTCAAATAGGAAAACATTTATTCATAAAGATATATGCACCCCAATATTCATTACAGCATTATTCACAGTGGCCAAGACATGGAAACAATCTAAGTGCCCTTCAATAGATGATTGGATAATGAAGAGGTGGCATATATATACAATGGAATATTACTCTGCCATAGGAAAAGATGAAATATTGCCACTTGAGACAACATGAATAGATTTTGAGATTATAATACTAAGCAAAATGAGTAAGACAGAAAATGTGAGAATCACATAATTGCATTCATATGTGGGATATAAAACTGAAAGCAACAAACAAACACAATAAACATACAGAGACTCCTGGACACAGACAACAGTTTAGTGGTTACTGGAGGGAAAGGGAGTAGGGGGAAGGTATATGAGGGTAAAGGGGGTCACATATATGGTGATGGAAGTAAATTTGACTTTAGGTGGTAAACACATAATGCAATAAAACTGATTATTAAATTATACAGTTCAAACCTATATAATTTTTTAAAATGTCACTCCAATAAATTTAATCAAAAATAGAATATACTTGTTTTAGAAATTTAAACAAAATGAACTAAAATTATTTCTTATTTTGAAACTTCCTTAAATCTCTTTTATGCTCCATGACCATGAGTTTTGGAGTTCTTTAAAGGTCAGAATACTTAGGCATACCTGCTTCTACTTGGGAGAACTAAGAATCTATTTGTAATATATTTGGAAAAAACACATTTGGAAGTATCTAAGTAGGTGGCAAATCATGGAGAGTACAATTATCTGATGTAATTGAGGATGATCGATTAGGTGCTTCCTTTTCAAAGAGCCTATCTTTCTATAGTTCATCTTTCTGGGTTTCTAGGCTTGAATAAGCAGATTTCTTAATCATGATATGACTCGTCCATTTAGGTCAATCACTCTTACTTGTATTGCAATCCATATGATTGGAAGGGGCTGATCTCATGTCCTGGTCTCGGGGTGGTGCATAATCCAGATCTAGCCAATGTTTCTCTTCTTGTTGGAGTAATTAGTTTGAAGAAGAGCCTGCACCTATGCTAGACCATTAAAATAAAGTTATCTTTTTTTTGAATTGCTGAATGTAAATATAATGTACTAGACCTAAACTTTCTGCTATCTTTGCTAATACATGGCAGAAGCCTGCCAATGATTAAAGCAAACAGAAGGAAAAGCAGAGCCAAGGGATGTAGAAAAATATTGAGCCTTGCTGACCTCATTTTATCTACGCATTTTTAGTCATGTAAGTCAATAAAGTTCTCTGTATTTTCACATGCAGATGAGCTCAAACTAATTTAAATTGGGTATGTGTCACTTGTAACCAAAAGAATTCTGACCAGTACAATTGCTAAATTTTATAAAATGCTTACTATGTTATAGATACCATGAAAAATTCTTTATGTCCACTATCTTATTTAATCCGTCTAGTGCCTTAGAAAAGTAGTTTACTAAAACTTAGATCCTGAACACAGTTTGGATTTAAATGTCAGCTCTGCCTCTTTTTTGTTTGTATGACTTCAAACAATTTACACAAGCTCCCTGTGCCTCTGTTTTGTTTGTTTGTTTGTTTGTTTGCTTGTTTGTTTAGGAGGCTAGTAGTAGTACTTGCCTCAAGGTTTTTGTGATTAGTATATTATTTTATATATGTATGTATACACACACAGTTCTTATAACACCTTCTGACTTATTCTGAAGATGAGGTATTACTTCACATTTTACAAATGAGGGAACTCAAGATCAGAGAGATTAACTTATCTAAGATAATACACTCAGGAAATGTCAGAAGTTTGATTTGAACTAAAGTCTGTCCTGTTATGTCTCAAATTCACTTTCCTAAGCACTGTTATGATTTTGATAACAAATAATAAATTCTTCTTCTTCTTTTTCTTCTTCTTCTTCTTCTTCTTCTTCTTCTTCTTCTTCTTCTTCTTCTTCTTCTTCTTCTTCTTCTTCTTCTTTGTCTTCTTATCTTTTTTGAATGCATACTATTTGGTAGGCATTTTTACTATATCATTTAAGAAAATTGAAGCTTAGAAATAAATTCTATAAGGTCATACAGCCAGGGCCATCATATCATCCGTTCACTGTCCAACCACATTGTTCCACATGGTAGTGCCGCAACAGCTAGTAAATGTCAAAATCTGATTTCAAACTAAGCCTGGCTGCTTCTACTTTTATGTTCTTTCAGCTTCACTGTCTTTAGTTGTCACCATTCTCTGGTCTTTCAGCCATCTATATGGCAAAACCATTTCACCATCTTATAGGCCAGTTATTTTAAACACTAGGTTTGAAGAGGGTCAGGGATCATAGGTATATATGAAGTCATCTCACATTGATTGGGACAATGTATATTTGGTACAATTCAAAATGCTATAGTAGAGGTCAAGGTAAGCTAACTATAGCTACCATGTCTAATTTACATTTTGAAAAAGATGTCCCAGGCATATGAAAACCTAGATTACCTCATACATTTGTGACAGCTTTTATGGCAATATAGTATACTATATTTCAAAGTTATAACTTAAATATTATAAGATACACTAGAGTTCATAAGGCAATCAGTATAATTTTCTCATAAAATTGCCAGTCTGAGGGGAGAAATAGTAGTATCTTATTTTTATTTAACATTATATTCCTAATTCTTAATAATATTTCACCTTTTTACCTTAAGTTTCTAGTTCTCATTTTCATATTGAATTTTTTGTTTTCTTATAAGTTTCTAAGAGTTCTTCATATATTCTGGATACTAAAACATTGTCTACTGAATAGTATGCAAATATTTTCTCCCAGTATTTGACTTGTCTTTTAACTTTATACTCTTTCTTTTAACTAGCCTTCCTTTTCCCATATATCAGAAGTCAAGAAAATATTTTTGGGTGGGTCAAATCCACGCAGTAGTCTATGAATAGTCGATGAACTACATTTTTTTTTAATTTTACTGTTTTTAAGGGTTGCAAAAAATACATAACACAGACTGTGTCCTGTGTATAAAACCTAAAATATTGACTATCAAGACCTTTACAGAAAGTTTGTAGACCCCTGCCATTGATTCTAATGATATTCTCCTAACATTTATTCTAATGATTTTATTTTTCATATGTAAATGTTTATAGTGCCTGTAATTCATTTTAAGGTACAGTTTGAAAAGGAAT
Organism: Eidolon dupreanum; assembly: GCA_028627145.1. Lineage (NCBI taxonomy): Eukaryota > Metazoa > Chordata > Mammalia > Chiroptera > Pteropodidae > Eidolon > Eidolon dupreanum. The sequence goes on from CM053505.1 coordinate 76,606,495, forward strand.
CTTTTTATTTTAATGAGAAACTAATTTCCATAATACAGTTTATTGAATGGTCTATGCTTCCTTTTTGATGTGTAATAATACCTCTCTCACATATTCATATACTTTCTCTCATATATTCATAAGTTTGAATCTATTTCAAGTTCTTCATTTTGGTAGATTTGTTTACCCATTCTTGTACCAAATATCTTTTAATTAATATAGTTTCATAATAAATTTTTATATATGTTAGATCTAGTTTTATATATATGTTGTTTCTTTTCAGAATTGTTATATATATTTGGATCTTTGCTATTCCATATGACACAATTTAGAATCAGCAAGTCTAGTTCCATGAAAAACTTTGTTAGTCTACTGAATGAAACTCCATTAATCTTATAAGCCAATCTGGGAAAATTAATATCTTTATAATATAGAACTTTTCAAATTTATTTCTAAATATATCATAGTACTGGGATACTTTTTGCTGTTATAAAATGGTGGTTTTTTACTAGTATATTGTCTAATTGTTCATTCTTATGTACAGTACTGTAGATTATTGTTTGTTGATTTTCTAGTTAGCAAATTCAATCAAGTCTTTCATTAGTTTTCAAAATTAGCTGTTGGGTCTGGCTTGCCTCCTCTCACAACCACATCAAAATTACAACTAAATTACAGGATAGTCATCACTGGGAGTCACCTGAAGTCTAGATAAACAGAGGTTCTACAACTAGAGACACATAGAAGAGGCCACCTTGAGACTGATAAGAGAGGCAGAGATGTGAAACAGACAGATCTCACACCCAGGTGTGGTGGTTGAGTATCGAGAAAAATCTTTTGGCTGTGGAGATTCCCCTAGAAGAAAGAAGTGTTCCCTCCCCACACTGGAGTCCCAAACCCAGGGTTCCAGTGCTGGGAAGAAGTCCTCACAACTTCTGGCTTTGAAAAGTAGAAGCGATTGTGGTTGAGGGAGATGGAGGGCTGAGGGAGTGACAGACTTTCCTCTTTAGAGGTCCATGCACAGACTTACCAATGATGATTTCACTCGCTCTGAGCTTCAATTCTGTGCAGCAGCTTAAAAGGCATCAGGAACATGTAGGGAAGAACTGAGTTGTCTGGCTTGAAGTCAGGGGTGGAAGGACAGCTTTCTCGCAGAAAAAAACTGCTGGGAGAAGCCATTTTTTTTCCTTTATTGAGCCCTCCCCACCATTTAGTTTGCAGAGTTCAAAACACTGATCATATGGATGCTCAATAAACTCAGGAGAAGAATAGTTGAAATCAAGGAGAACTTTAACAAAAAGAAAAAACAAAACATGAAAGTGGAGATAGAAACATATAAAAAGAATGGGTCAGAAATGAAGAATACAATAACTAAAATGAAGAATATCTTAGGAAGAAGAAACAGTGGATTAAATGAAGCAGAGTATTGAGTCAATAATTTAGAAGATAAGGTAGCAGAAAACACCCAATCAGAACAGCAATAAAAAAATTCAAAAAATATGAGATAGTTTAAGACACCTATGTGACAATATCAAGAGTACAAATTTTCATCATAGGGATACTAGAAGGAAGAGAGATTTGAAAACCATTTTCAAGAAATAATGACTGAAAATTTTCCTAATCTAGACATATAAGCCCAGGAAGCACAGAGAGTACCAAACAAGATGAACACAGAAAGGCTCACACTAAGACACATTAGAGTTAAAATGCCAAAGATTACAGAAAAAGAAATATTTTTAAAAGAGGCAAAAGAAAAGTAGTTAGTTACCTATAAGGGGGCTCCCATAAGACTGTCAGATGGTTTCTCAATAGTAACTTTGCAATCCAGAAGAAACTGACGTCAAATATTCAAAGTGATGAAAAGCAAGGACCTACATCCAAGATTACCCTACCCAGCAAAGCTATCACTTAGAATTGAAGGACAGATAAACAGCTTCCCAGACAATAAAAAGCTAAAAGCTAATCAACACCAAGCCAGTATTGCAAGAAATGTTAGGATATCTTTAAGAGAAAAAAAATATCAAAAATATGAATAATAAAATTGCAATAACTACATGTTTATCAACAATTTATTTTAATTTTATTTCATTATTTATTTTTTAATTAATTTATTATTTTTTTATGACATTGGTTAATGAAATCCAATAAGTTTCAGCTGTGCACTTTAACAGTAAGGCATATATATATATAGATATATATACACACTGTGTGTTCACCTCCATAGTTGGATTTCTTTCTGTCACCACATACTTGACTCTTTTTACCCTGTCTACCTCTACCTTCCTCCCCAACCCCCTACCCTCTGATAACCACTAGTCCATTGTCCATGTCCCTGAGTCTCTGTTTGTCCTGTTCATTTGTTGCTTTTAGGTTTATATCCCACATATAAATGATATCATGTGATTTTCAACTTTTCTGTCTGGCTTATTCTGCTTAGCATGATTATCTCGAGGTTCATCTATGTTGTTGCAAATGGCAGTATTTCATGTCTTCTTATGGCTGAGTAATATTCCATTGTATATATGTACCACTGCTTCTTTAGCCAATCATCTATCGTAGGACACTTCATTTGCTTCTATGTCCTTGCCACTGTGTGTGATGCTGCTATGAACATTTGTGTGCTAACATCTTTTCGGATATGAGTTTTCAAGCCTTTGGGGTAAGTACTCAGTAGAAGGATTGCTGGATCATATGGTAGATCAATTCTTAGTGTTTTGAAGAGCCTCCATACTGTTTTCCATAGTGACTGTACCAATTTGCACTCCCATCAGCAGTGTATGAGAGTTCCTTTTTCACCACATCCTCTCCAATATTTGTTATTACTTTTCCTGTTGATTATAGCTATTCTAACAGGTGTGAGATGTTATCTTATTTTGGTTTTGATTTCCATTTCCCTAATAGCTAGCAATGTTGAGCATATTTTCAAATATTTGTTGGCCATTTGTAAGTCTTCTAGGGAGAAGTGTCCATTCAGATCCTCTGCCTATTTTTTGATTGGATCATTTGTTCATTTTTGTTCCTGTTGTTATTGAGTCATATGAGTTCTTTGTATATTTTGGATATTAAGCCATTATCAGAGGCATTGCTTGCAAATATCTTCTCTCATTCGGATGGTTGTCTTTTTATCTTATTGACAGTTTCTTTTTCTCTGGAGAGACCGCTGCAGCTAAGACATCGCTCCCAATTTTTAAAATTTATTTATTTTAATTAGTTTCAAGTATACAGTACATTGGTTAGACATTTATATAGTTTATAAAATTATCCCCCTAATTGCTCCTTCTCTCCTCTGATTTTCCACCTAGCCAATATATTAATGCTAACTGCATTCCCTATGCAGTGTTCCCCATCACTGTGACTATCTATCAATTACTAATTTGTACTTCTTCAACCCTTCACCCCTTTCTCCCAGGCCCCTACCCCCTCTCCCCTCTGTCTGTCACCAATTTGTCTATTATATTTGTGAGGCTGTTTTGATTAGTTTTTTTTTTTTTTTAACAGAGAACAGTTTGAGTGTTGCCAGATGGGAGGGAGTTCAAAGTGAGTGAAAAAGTTTGAGATTAAGAAATGCATATTGGTAGTTACGGTACAGTCATGGGGATGTAAAGTGTAGTGTAAGGAATATATTCAATAATAATATTGTAATAACTATGTACATTGTAAGATGGTACTAGATATATTGGAGTGATCACTTCATAAGTTATATGTGTCTAGTTACTATTTTGTACACCTGAAATATAATATTTTTGAAAACTGTAATTGAAATTTTTTTAAAAAATTATTTAAAAATAAAAGAGTAGATAGGACAGAAGTTCCTTCTTACCTGGAGTAGACATAGTCAGATATGAGTAAGAATATCACAGCTAAAATCATTAACAAATTGGTAAAAACCAAGTCTTGGATTAGCAAAGGACTATAGAACCCTTTAAGGCCATACAGGTAAAGGGAATGAATTCTCATGTGAAGATTATTCTCCACAATCCTAACTGGTTTGAAATAGCAGTAGTTCTGAATAAGCATTTCTCATTGCCAAAGCATGATGGAGAAGAATAATCACTGTAGGAAAGGCAGGGAAAACCACAAAGATCTTTCTCTCCTAAAGAACAAAAGACTCAAAAGGTGGGAAAAATTGCATCAAGCAATATTTTCTTTTCTCTTTAGAAAATAAAAAAAAAAATGAGAATTCGAGAATTTCCAAAGGAATAAGTGTGTCTGTATATGTCTTTAATTGAGCCATTTTTTTTCTTGTTAAGATTTCAGAGTTCAAATATTTTGAATAAAATTCATTCATCAGATATGTGATTTGCAAATATTTCATCTCAGTCTGTGACTTGTTTTCTCTTTTTCTTATCAATGTATTCTATAGAACAAAAGTTTTTAACATTTATAAATCATAATTTATCATTTTTTGTATCATGGATTGTGCTTTTGGTGTCATGACAAAAAATTATTTCCCTAACTTATGATCAGGAAAGATTCCCCTATGATTTCTTCTGTAAGTTTTACAATTTTACATTTTTCAATTAAGTCTGTGATCCTCTGTGAGTTTTTTTTTTTTTTTTTTGCTTGTTTAAGGTGTGAGTTTAAAGTTCAGCTCAATTTTCCTTTTCTGCATAGAGATATCCAATTGTTCTAACACATTTGTTAAAATGAATGTCATTGAATTGCCATTATACTATATTTTCATGTATCTATTTTTGGGCTTTTTATTCACTTTCATTGATCTGTGTCTATCCTTTTCCCAATATCACACTGTTTTTGTCACTGTATTTTTTAAAATAAATCTGGAAATCAGGTTGTGTGAATACTCCAGTTTTGTTATTTATTTAAAAAACTGCTTTGACTATTCTATCTCTTTTAATTTCTGTATAAATTTTAGAACAAACTTGTTAACATCTACCAAAAATCCTTCTCAGGTTTTGATTGGGATTGCACTGTATCTGCAGATCAAGTTGGGGAGAATTAGCACCTAAACGATATTGAGCCTCAAAATATAGAAACATGGAATATATCTCTATTCAGTTAGTCCTTCTTTGGTCATTTTTATTCATCAAGTCCTTCTTTGATCATTTTTATTCATCATTTATAATTTAAGGCATATGCATTTTGTTTTTATTTTGTTAGATATATAAATAAGGACTTTATTTTTTTGGTGCTACTGTAAGTGGTACCTCAAAAAATTTTGAATTTTAATGTTCAACATTAATGTAAAATAATACAATTGATTTTTGTATGTTGACCTTGTGTCCTGTAACTTTCCAGTTTTAGATGTTTTTTGGTAGGTTCTTTGGGGTTTTCGATTTCATATTGAATATGCCATTAGCATAAAGTTACCTTTCTTTCTAATTTTTATATCATTTATTTGTTTAAGTTTATTGCTTTGGCTAGAATTTCTACTAAATGTTGAATAGTAGAGGTGAAAGGAAATCTTTGCCATTTTCCCAATCTTGGTGGGAGAACAATTAGTCTTTTATTATTACGTAGGATGTTAGATGTGGGCTTTTTGTGGCCACTCTTTGTGATATTGTGATTTATAATAAGAAAGTACATTTGATCTTTCTTCTTGTTCCTGGCATGGAGCTCCTAATACCTTTGGAATTTCCTAAGTGATGAGAGAGATAAAGATGTCTTTTATTATTGATAATAAGTCCGTTTCAACCACACCAGAGTTTATGTCAATGAGGTAACCTTGAAAAGCCCCTAAGTGTGGGGGCTGAATGTCAGAGAAACCAACCAGGTGGTTAGAGGGTTGGAACTTTCAGCTCCACCCACCCACCTCCAGGGAGTGGAAGGTAGGGGTTGAATTAATCACCAATGGACAGTGATTTAATCAACCTTGTTTTGGTAATGAAGCTGCCATAGAAACCGGAAAAGACAGGGTTTGGAGAGTTTCCAGGTTGGTGAACAAGAACACGTCCTTCCTGATGCACTCTAAAATACATGGAGATAAAAACTTTGTGCTTGGGACACTTCCAGACTTCACCCTGTATATCTGTTCATCTGGCTGTTTATTCATATTCTTTAATATCTTTTGTAATAAATGAGGAATATAGTAGGTAACATGTTTTCCTGAGTTATGTGAGCTGTTTTAGAAAATTAATTGAATGTGAGGAGGGAGTATGAATACTTCCAATTTATAGTCAATTGGTCAGAAGCACAGGTGATAATTGTGACTGGTGTCTGAAGTGGAGACAGTCTTGTGAAACTTAACACTTAATCTAAATGATGAAATAATCTTGCATTCTCGAGCAAACCCCACTTCATTGTGATGCATTATTTTATTTTATATTGCTGGATTCAATTTACTAATACCTTGTGGAGATTATGTGCATCTATGTTAAAAAAAGGTATAGGCCTGAAATTTTATTTGTTTTTCCTTCAATGCTATTTTCTCGTTTTTGTATTAGGGTAATGCTGACATCACAAAATAATTTGGGATTTCTTCCTTAAATTATTGGTAGAATTCGCCAGAGAAATTGTCTGGTCAAGGAGTTTCCTCTGTGGGAAGATATTTAACTACAATTCAATTTATTTAATAGATATGGTGATAATCAGATGGTCTGTTTTCTCTTTAGTGGGTTTGGTAGTTTTTTTTTCCCAAGGAATTTAACTATTTCATTTATGCTTTCAAAATCTAGTGTCATAAAGTTATCCATTGTATTCTGTTAGTATCCTTTTAATGTCTGTGGGGTCTGTAGTGTTGTGGTACAGTATCTTTCGTTTCTGATATTGGTCATTTGTGTCTATTTTTTTCTTGGTCAGCCTGACCAGAGTCCATTAATTTTATTTCCTCTTTGCCTCAAAAAAAAAAAAAAAACACATATTTTGGTTTTATTGATCTTCACTGTTTTTCTCTTTTCTAATTCATTGACTTCTGCTCTATATTTTTCTCTTCCTTCTTGCATAGAGCTTAATTAACTCTTACTTTTCTAATTTATTGTGATAGAAGCTTAGAATACCTATTTGAGACCTTTCCCCTTTTACAATATAAGCACTTAATGTTATAAATTGTCCTCGAAGAATTACTTTAAACAGAATCCAACAAATTTTGGCACATTGTATATTTTATTTTCATTTAATTAAAAAAATTTAAAATTTCCTTTGATATTTACTTTTTGACCTGCAGGTTATTTAGACATGTTATTTATTTTCCAAATATTTGAGGATTTCCAAGATACATTTATTATTGATTTCTAGTTTAATTCTCCTATAGTCTGAAAACAAAATATTTTATGATTTTTATTGCTATAAATTTGTTAAAGTTTGTTTTATTGCCCAAAGTAAGGTTTATCACAATGGATTTTCCATGTGTACTGGAAAATAATGCGAATTATGTTATATTCTGTTGTTGTTGAATTTATATATATATATATATATATATATATATATATATATATATATGAATTAGGTTAATAGTGTTATTTGGTTCTATATCCTAACTAGTTTTCTGCATTGTATTTCTATCAATTACTGAGAAAGGAATGTTGAAATCTCCAACTATAATTATGGATTTCTCTACTCTTTCTTTCAGTTCTGTTTTCGATTAATGTATTTCATGCACTTTTAGAGACATGCATATTTAGAATTATTATATCTCTTTGGAGAATTGATCTTTTTATCCTTATTCGATGCCTCTGTAATCCTTCATGATAGTCCTGATTCTAAAGCCTAATAGAATAAAAACCACTCTGGTTTTCTTTTAGTTAATACTTTCATGCTATATTTGTGTATCTAGTTTTTTATATGTAAAAGAGTGTTCTTTGAGACAATATTTGGTTCCTGTTTGTTTGTTTGTTTGTTTGTTTTTATCTAATCTGGAAACCACTGTCTTTTAATTAGTGTGTTTAGACTATTGATATTGTAATTCTTAACATGATTGAATAAAAATCTACTATTTTGGTAGATATTTTCTGTTTATGGGTCATTATTTTTTCCTCTTTTCTGCCTGCACTTGATTTAATTTAGCATTTATATGGCTGTATTTTATCTTCTTTATTGACTTATTAATTCTATATACTTTTAAAATTTTAGTGTCCCCTTAGGGTTTACAATATACACTCTTAATTTCTGTCTGCCTTTAGGTAACACATTTTCACATGCAGTGTAAGAGGCTTTTAACATGGTGTTCCTAGTTCCTTGCTCCCTTTCTTTGTTGTAGTATTATTTTGACGAATAATTTACTTTCATTCATGCTATAAACACAGACTATATTGCTGCTACTTTTGCCTTAGACAAACAGTTATGTTTTAGAGTAATTAATGCAGGAAATGTTAATTTTATTTCTATCTTCAGTTATTTCTTTTCAGTACTCTTTCTTTATGTAAATCTAGTTTTCTACCTAATATATTCTTTCTTCATGAAAAAAAATCCCTTTAACCTTCCTTGTAGTTCAAGTCTGCTGGAAATAAATTCTCTTGTTTTTCTTTTAGACATTATTTATTTATCTTTTATTTTAATAACATCTTTATTGAGATATAATTCACATACCATAAAATGCACCAGTTTAAAGGATACAATTCGGTGATTTTAGAATATTAACAAAGTTATACAACCATAACCATTATCTATTTCCAGAACATTTACATCATCCTGAATAGAAACACTGTACCCATTAGCATCACCCCTTATTTCCCTTTTCCTCTGTCCCTGAAAAACTACTAACCTATTTTCTGTCTCTATGCATTAGCCTCTTTCATTTGGCCTTTTGTGTCTGGCTTTTTTTTTTTACATGATATAGAGCTGAAAAATGATGATGAAGAAGAGAATAATAGTTGACTTATTATAGACACTGTTGTTTTTAGGCCAATTGTATTATATAGTCCCAGCAGTGTCCTTAAGGGTTTTGATTCTTGGGAGCTAGGATATTTAAAGTACAGTTTTCAGCCCAATTGACATTCTCCTCAAACTATTAAAGTACTTTACTTAATGTCCAATCTACATAATGTGTTGGTTATGTAATAAAGTTACTTGATGAAAAGTAGGGAAAGGAATGAAATGGAAAAAAACACTATCATTTATTGAAGACATTATTCCTCAGGACTTGCATATACATGATTATATTTAATGCCATAAAAACCCTGTGGAGAGAGGTACTAAGTGTATCTCTATTTTTATAAAACCATTCCCAAGTATTCACAGTTAGTACATGGAGGTTTCAAACCCAGGTGTTTTGAAATACATGCAATATTCTTTCTAACACATTTTAATATAATTTTTAAAATTGTATTACTAATAACAAAATTAATGAAGGTATTATACTTTTCAATAGGCTTACAGTACCTAATTATGAATTGCAGTTATAAAATCAACAAAATTATTTATGCAGACTTATTTTAAATAAATAATTGTGATAATGTTGGATTTACCTGAGCCTAATGCTCTTGAAAAACAGGACCCTTAACTTTGGCCCACTCTCAGCCTGAACCATCATTGGAATGTGGAATAGCTCCTTGTATAGGGTTCCTCCAGAAAAATAGAAACAATAGAATGTATATGTGTGTGTGTATCTAAACGCACATGCACGAGTGCACGCACACACACACACATATGTGCACATATATGAGAGAGAGATTTTAAGGAATTGGCTCATACAGTTATGTACGCTGGAAAATCAAAAATTTGCAGTGTAGGCCAACAGGCTGGAGACCCAGGGAAGAGCTGCTTCTATAGTTCAAGACCAAAGGCCTTCTGCTAGCAGAATTTCATTTCTTGGAGGTCAGTCTTTGTTCTAATTAGGCCTGCCACTGGTGGATGAGGCCCACCCACATGATGGAAGACAATTTGCTCTACTCAAAGTCTTACCATTTAAATGTTAATCTCATCTAAAAACACCCTTAGAGAACCAGCCAGAATATTGTTTGACTCTATTTTGGGGCACTGTGACCCAGCTGAGTTAAGAACTACAATTAACCATCAATATTTCCTTAAGGGCTTCTCCTGAAAACTGACAGTAAAGAAAAACAGTCCCTGGTCAATTGTGGATCTTAGTTCTTCTTAGCCTTTTTTCCTCCTCCCTATAAAAGAAAATTGCTTTTCTGCCTAACATTTGAAAAATTTGCAAATCTTATGATCAGAGCATTCTTCTTATGACAGTATTCTCTCTGCCCCTATTACAACAGTCTTTTAAAATAAAATGTCTCTTTCCCTAAGTCCACATATTTTTTTTATTTACCAATCTCATGTAACGCAGAAAAACATGTGAATTCCAAATTAATGACATAATTATGATTGTTTTATTTTGATGGTTCCTGAATGTGCTCCCAATGTAGTAGCTCCTTTATTGATTAAACAAAATTGCAAAAAAAGTAGATGACTGAATGAAAGGCAAAAGTTCTGATGATTTTTTTTTGAACTGGGTTACAAATAACCTTTGACCAGACTTACATCAACTAAAGTTCTTTTTAAAATTCTGCTAATGAGAAATTAATATCATTTAAAATTAACCAGTTTTAAGGCCTCTGCTGAGATTTATTTTTTGACAGTTAACAAAAACATCCAGAAATTAGCATTTTGGTAAAATCTTTATTTTAAGATGCCTCTTAGCCAAATAAATTGTACAAAAAGATTACCCTATTTACAATGACTTTCTAAATCCAAACCTATTGAATAATAAGCACTAACTGTGTTTGCCTTCCTAATGTACCACAATTTACTATGAAGCTGGCTTTCTTGAAAAGGTCAAAATGCATGAAGAGCTGAATTTCAATAGGGAGACATACAGAAATTTGAAGCAAAATGGAATTGGGTTTTTTTGAATAGAAATAGAAAGTAAATTATAGGAATGTGAGTTATCTAAGTAGGTAACACTCCCACCCCCCCCCCAAAAAAAAACAAATTTTTTTCAGACTATCTTATTTTTTTTGGTAAGGCACTAGTCAGTCTATAATCAAGTATATTATTTATTCTTTTAAATAAAACACTTTATTTTGTTCCAAGGACTTAAATAACTGTAATTATCGAATACTAATTCTCAGAAATTCACTAAGTGAAAGGACCAATACTCTTTTAACGTATTGAACATTTCCAGGTATATTAGGTATATTCTGATAGTTACTATAGAAAAATGCTACTTCTAAACAGATAGACAGACCAAGAAAAGTGATGAAATTGTAGAATCTGATTTTGGCTTTTTCTAAGGAACTCTTTTCCTTACCTGATTTTGGTAGTTCTGCTAAAATTGATTTTGAGTATAAGTAAATAGTAGATATACACAATATGACTAGTATAGTACGTTCCAAACATGCTTTTCATGACTGTTCACTTAGGCTCATAGTGGCAACTTTAAAATTAGGAAAAGTGGGTGATTTTTCATTTCCATAACTAGCTTCTTGTAATAAACAGTAACATTTATCAAAAATGATCATTTAAAAAAACTGTAAAAATATGTCTTCTTCCTGTTCAGTAGAAGGCCTCATAGTGTTTTTCCGACTTAGCGGTAACCCATTTAGTGCTTATGTGGTAAGATCCAGAACTCTGTCTTTGAATAATAATTCTTCAAGAGTTTTACATGAAAGAAATCAGACTCATGTACCCCTCTTGGTAGACTCAATTGTATGAATATATTGTAGGTTGCATTACATACCTAGTTAATGCAATTATTATTTATTTAAGTTGTTGGCTGCCTCAGTGTGGACAACACAGAACTTGTGTGTGTGTGTGTATTTATATATATGTATATATATAAACATATATATTATATTACATATATATATATGTATATATAAATACACACACAAAGAAGACTATGTAGCACTTCTTGCTAAATTTTATGTGTGTGTATGTATATATATATATATATATATATATATGTATATATATATACATACACACACATAAAATTAAAGACAGTGGAAGTTATAGGTTGCATTCCCTAATCAACTCGTATATACTGCCCTTCACATATAAAGATGACATTACTGAACACCCTTCACAAAGGGTGCACTTTGAATTATTTTCCAGATAAGGAGATATGCCTACATTGAGCCCTCCCTTGTGAATAGCAACACATGGTTTTGAATGAGCTGGCTTTTATGAAGGGTAGAATCTGTAATCCTGGATCATGGATTTTTTTTTCTTTTTCTTTTTTTTTGCTTTTAGCGTGTAAGCAAACTAGCTTACACAAGGAACAAATGCAGAATTTTGGTTTCTTTGGCACTGTGCTGTAAAGAGTTGAGCTAACTCATTCAGGCTACATTGATCAGGAGACCAAAAGAGCATTATTTTACCTTTTATTAATTTGGCTGTTTATATTTTAAAAAATAAACCTTTTCTAGGTATGCTTAATAATATTCTATTTATTCTATGCATGTAAATGTTTTAAGTGATGTAACATTAAATTTAAAAATATATAGAATAGTTATGAAAATTCTTAAAATATTTACAAAATTTAACAAGGACTTTAAATAATTGCTTTTTAAATTATCAAGTTTTTTGTACTTCATACAATTATGAAGTTTCAAAATTACTGATTTATTTCAATGTGAGATGAGGAATATTACACACACACACACACACACACACACACACACACACACACACAAAACCCAGTGTTTTAGACTTTCTACCCAAAAGTTTGGTAAGTAAAGAACTCAGTAGAATTTCCCCTCAGGTGTTCAGCCAAGTATTCTGTCTGCATTGTATCCTACTGTACCTAAGGCAATAAATATGAAATGATACAGTGCTCAATTTTGTCCTTCTGTGGCTCATATTCTAAAGAAGACTATGTAGCACTTCTTGCTAAATTGTTGAAGTCAGTTGTAGTTTGCTGACAAATCTCACAACACCAGTAGCGTATGTCTTTACCAGTATATACAATATACAAGAAATACACTGTCAGTAAAGCTTTTGAAAAAATTCATTTCAGCAGCGAAGAAATAAATTTTCATTAAACAAAAACTGTCAAATTCCCCAATCTATTCAAAATTACCTAAAAGTTATTTTTATATCTTCTTGCATCTATATAGATGATATGTGTGTGTGTGTGTGTGTGTGTGTGTGTGTGTGTGTATTAGATCTTATATTAGATCATGAGTAATATGGAACCCAGTTCTCCTTATTTCTGGCATCTACATTTTCTGTTCATTTATGTTTTTTTATTATGAAATGATGACCAGTCTGTCACATTGGCCTGATTTAGAATAGCTATAAAAGTGCCATATAAATACAAAAACAATATGAAAAAGAGCACTAAAATGTATGCATTAGAAAAATTTAAAATTATTTTAAAAATATCAAAACACTATAGGTAGAATTGTCATGCATTTTAAAAAATTGAACCTAATGGATCACAAATAAAAACACAAAATTTACTGAACCCCAAGGGTTAGATGTTTCACAGCAGGATGCTATAATTACCATACCAGGAGTTTTTTTTTTTAATTTTTCTATTATAGTTGATGTAAAATATTGTATTAGTTTCACATGTACAACACAGTGATCAGATATCTACACAACCAAGTGGTCACCTCGATAAATCCAGCATCCATCTGACACCATGGTTATTAAAATATTCCTTATGCTATACTTTACATCCCCATGACTATTTATAACTACCAATTTGTAATTCTTAATCCTTTTCCCTTTGTCAACCATCTCCAACTCCTCTCTCATGTTCTCTGTATCTATGAGTTTGTTTCTGTTTTTTTTTTTTTGTTCATTTATTTTGTTCTTTAGATTCCACATACAAGTGAAATCACGTGGCATTTGTTTTTCTCTGTCTGACTTACTCCACTCAGCACAATACTGACTAGGTCCATCTATGTTGTTGTAGATGGCAATATTTCATTCTTTTTTATGGCTGAGTAATATTCCATTGAACACATGTATTACCTCTTCTTTAGCCATTCATCTATTGACGGATGCTTAGGTTGCTTACATACCTTGGTTATTATAAATAATGGTGAAATGAACATGTGGATGCACATGTCCCTTTGTAGTTTTGGGGTTCCTTAGGATAAATATCCAGAAGCAAAATTATCAGGTCCTTCTTTGTTTCTTGTTATAGCCTTTGTTTTAAAGTCTACTTTGTCTGGTGTAAGTATAGTTACCCCAATTTTTTTGTTTCCACTTGCATAAAATATATTTTCTCATTTCTTTATTTTCAGTCTCTGTGTGTCTTTTGAACTGAAGCAAGTCTAATGTAGGCAGCATATGTAAAGGTATTGGTTTCTTATCCATTCAACCACACTATGACTTTATTTTTTTCATATTTTAAATATTTTTTTATTAAAATATAGCTAGCATACGATATTATATTATTTTCGGTTGTACACCATAGTTATTCAACATTTATATAATTAAAGAATTAATCATAATAATAAGTCTAGCAACCATCTGACACTATACAACACTATCACAATATTATTGGCAATATTCTCTGTGCTGTACATTACATCCCCACGACTTATTTGTTTTATGCCTGGACATCTGATCTTCTTATTTCCCTTCACTAGTCCCCCTTTTTAAATTTTTTTGTATTTTTATTTTTTCAATTATAGTTGGATTACAATATTATATTAATTTCAGGTGTACAACACAGTGATTAGACATTTATATAAATTAGGTGATCACCCGATAAATACAGTAACTATCTGACACCATACATAGTTATTACAATACTACGGACTATATTTCCGATGTTATAATCTATATTCCCATGACTATTTTATAATTACCAATTTGTATCTGTAATTCCCTCCCCACTCACTCCTCTCAGCACTATCCCCAATCTGACAAACATCAAAATGTTCTCTGTATGTATGACCATGATACTGTTTTCTTTATCCTATTTTCTAGATTCCACATATGACATTTGTCTTTCTCTGTCTGACTTGCTCCACTCAGAACAATACCCTCTACGTCCATGCATGTTGTCACAGATGACAGTATTTCATTATTTTTCATGACCGAAATATATATCTCACCTCTTCTTTGTTCATTCATTGATAGACATCCAGGATACCTCCATATGTTGGCTACTGTGAATAATACTGCAATGAACAAATGGGTTCATATGTCCCTTCTAAGTAGTGTTTTGGATTTCTTCAGATAAATATCCAGAAGTGAGATAACTGGGTTCTTCTTTGTCTCTTGTTATAACCTTGTTTTAAAGTCTATTTTGTCTGCTGTAAGTACTGTTACATGAGGTTTGTTTGTTTTAGTTTTTGTTTTCATAAAACATCTCTTTTCATCCTCTTAATTTCAGTCTGTGTGTATCTTTTAATCTGAAGTGAGTCTCTTGTATGCAACATGTGTAAGGGTCTTGTTTTCTTATCCATTCAGGCACCCCATTTTTTGATTAGAGTATTTAATCATTTAGATTTAAAGTAATTGTTGCTGTATATAGTTTTTCCCATTTATTTTTTCATATTTTAATCTTCTCTTCCTCTCTTCTTTTTCTTCTTCTTCTTCTTCTTCTTCTTCTTCTTCTTCTTCTTCTTCTTCCTCCTCCTCCTCCTCCTCCTCCTCTTCCTCCTTCTCTTCCTTCTCCTTCTCCTCCTCCTCCTCCTCCTCCTCCTCCTCCTCCTCCTCCTCCTCCTTCTTCTTCTTTGTCCCTCTAACATTTCCTGTAATACAGACTTGGTGATGATGAACTCCTTTATTTTCTTGTCTCTGAAGTTCTTTATCTGTCCTGCGATTCTAAACAGTAGTTTTGCTGGGTAAAGTAACCTTGGCTGTAGATCCTTGCTTTTCATCACTTTGACTATTTGATGTCAATCTCTCTGGTCTGCAATGTTTCTGCTGAGAAATCAGCTGACAGTCCTATGGGAGATCCCTTATAGCAACTAATTGCTTTTCTTTGTTGCTTTTAAAATTTCCTCCTTGTCTTTAATCTTTGGCATTTTAATGATGATATTTCTCGGTGTGAGCTTCTTTGGGTTCATCTTGTTTGGAACTCTTTGCTTCTTATGCTTGTAGGTCTATTTCCTTTATCATGTGAGGGAAGTTTTCAGTCATTATTTCTTCTTTCAGTCATTATTTCAAGGAATTGAAATAGGTTTTCAATTCCTTGCCCACTCTCTTCTCTATCTTGTACCTTGTAATGCATATGGTGGTATGCTTAATATTGTATCAGAGGCCCCTTAAACTATCTTCAGATTTTTGGATTATTTTTTCTTGTTGCTGTTGTGATTGGGCATTTTCTGCAACCTTATCTTCTAAATGGCTGATTCATTCCTCTGCTTCATCTAATCTACTGTCAATTATTCCTAAGTTATTCTTCATCTTACTTTTTGTATTCTTCATTTCTGACTCATTCTTTTTTGTTTTCTATCTCCACCTTTATGTTTTCTATCTTTTTGTTTAAATTCTCACTGAGTTAATCTTTTCTTCCCCTAAGTTCATTGAGCATCCTTATAACAAGTGTTTTGAACTCTGCGTCTTGTAGATTGCTTGTCTCCATTTTGTTTAGTTCTTTTTTTGAAGCTTTGTTCTGTTATTTCATTTAAGACATGTTTCTTTGTCTTCTCATTTTGACAGACTACTTGTGTTTGTTTCTGTGTATTAGGTAAGGCTGCTATGTCTCCCACTCTTAGGAGAGTGTCATTATGTAATATGTGCTTTGTGGGACTCAGTGGCACAGTCTCTCTGGTCACCTGAGTTTGGTGCTCCAAGTATGTTTCTTTTATAGGTTGTGTGTGCCTTCCTGTTGTAGTTGACCTTTGTTTGTAGTTTTTATATAAATGAAAGGAATTGGCCCTCAGGCTGATTGGTTATAAAAACTGGTTGGTGACTAGAATATAGGTGTTTTATGTTGAGGCTGATCCTACAGAGCAGGATTCTTTTTAGCTGGGCTCTGGTGCCTGCCAAGTCTGCCCTATCATCCTCTGATGAAGCCCTGAGTTTTACTCCAGCTCAGATTGAAGCCAGCACCAGGGTGTGTAGGCTACAGCCTCCTGGGAGTTACCCCACTGAAGGTCAAGATCAGTTACAGCCTGTGCTCTGCCCAAGGCCATTTGGCATGAGCAACCAAGCAATCTGCAGATATTTGCCACCTATGCTGGACTTGAATGTGCTTCAAGTGGCCAGTCTACAAACTAAGTCTGGCTGTCACCACTAGTGCAAGGCTTGAAGTTTCTCAGTGAGAGGTATTGGGCACGCTGAGTTTAGTTTATGCTGATTCAGGTTTTGTGAACTTTTGAGAGATTTTAGGCAACTGCATGACATGAGCTAAGCCTGTTCTGTGTTTCGACTAACAGTCTGGAGTTCTCCTATTCCATGTGTCACTGGTTGTAGGATTTCTATTTAGCTAAACTTTAGGTGATTCCCAGTGATGATTGTTATGTAATTTAGTTGTAATTTTGATGTGGTTGTGAGAAGAGGCAAGCACAGTGTTTACCTACTTTGCATCTTGACCAGAAATCTCATTCCAGTAGTTTTTAAAGACTATTTTTGTCATCAACTTTACCAACATATTCATTTCAGAATAAGAAATTGATCTTACTCTTCAAACATGGAGGAAAAGTCCTAGAGTAGGTATTTCCTTAAAGGTTAGATTCTAAGGCATAATCATCTCAAAATAAAGAGTATAATTATAGTTAGTGACAAGTATAAACTATAGAAGTTAAGATTACACTGAAAAGTATTTGCTGAATTAATTCTGTGGGTTTTGATCTGAATTTTGTTAGCTTTTGGGAAAGCCAGTTTTTTTAAAAAAAAATTCTGTATATTATTTTTTGGAAGTAAATTATCTCTTGTGATAACAAAATAATGTAAAATTATCAAATACAAAATTCTTCATATGCCAGTTGGTAACCTAATGGCTCCATGGTATAGGATACAATGAGTGTAGAAAACTATTTTGTGTTAAATTATCCTCTTCTCATTAAACATACAGTGTGATCCATAAAATATGGAAACTAATGGTAAAGAGCTAACTTATATTTTACTTCATTTTTCTCCAACTCAGTACAATGGGCCAAGCACTGAAAGTCAGAAGACCTTGATTCTAGTTATATTATATTCTAATTGTATGATCTTCCTGGGTGTTTTAAACCAAATCTTCTAGGTTCCTATTCTAAGAGTGACTCAGAGGCTCTGCCCAGCATGTTTCCATGTTAACCCTGATTGGACTTGAAAAGAGAGTTCTTTTGGATAAGATGTTCCACATTTCAGGCACTACAATTTTGTTAAACAAACAGTCAAAAATATAAAGTATGGTCTTTTCTAAATTTTTCTAAGATTATTCTTATGAAGATTATCTTGACTACCTAAGGTTTATCCCAGCCTGAAGTTAAAATAGAGAAAGATAATTTTCTTTTCCCTCAATACAGTTTTATTCTGACATATGTATCAAAGTGTTTGCATATAATCTTCAAAGGTTCAATTTTAGTACATAGACAGATCATCTTTTATCACAAGAAATTAAGCAGGGGGTGCCCATCTTGAGTTTGCTTGTTTCTTGTCATAACAAAGAATACAAAGAATGAATTAGGATTTATTATTTCATATATGTAATATCTATCTAATATAGCCAGAAAAAACTAACACAGAAGACATGATTAATATTTATACTCAAGTAAGAAAATGTATTTGACTTAAATAATTCTAGTATTAAGACCTTCATTTTGTTTTCCTACCTTGTAGTAAAAAAAAATAAAATAAAATCACATTTTTCTTCTCCCCTGCAACACTACCTTAACCTCCTCCCCATACACTTCTTAATTCTGCTGTTCTCTTTTCACTCCATTTATGGAGTAGATCAACTAGATTTTGAAAGAACTTAATAGAAACTATAGGGTATTAAAATTGAAAATCTGATATAATATCTTGGAACATGTAGTCCATTGAGGAATGCACAAAACACAGTCAAAGACTTATGCATACAGACATACCTAAAAACACAAATGACAAAAACTCAAAAATATACCTAAAATATTGGGTACAGAGATGTAGACATATATTATATATGAGACTAATTTAAGATTAATGTATTCTCAGAAAATACCACAGGTAATCAACTGATCGAAATTCTGCTATTAAGAAATGCCACCATTTAGTTTACATAAGCCTTATCATATACTGGTAATAGATATTGGTTTGTGAAAATATTAAGGTTTTGCTGAGAAATGCAAATTGTGAAATTCTAATATACTTGTGAAATTCAAACAGATTCACTAAAATTCATTTCTGACTATAATAAAAAGAGATGTTCAATCAATTAATGATTTAAGTTATAGAGAGATTACAAATAGAGCCTTGATTGATAGATTTAATGACAGATCTTCCCTACTTGGATTCTTGCCCATCCTGTCTTGTACTTAATTGCTGAGAGGTTATTGTTGTCATTGGAATTTATGAAGGGGTTCAGTGTAATGAATGTTTCAAACCGAAAAAGAAAAAAAAGAGATATTGCTCTAGATAGGGAAAACTGCATCAGATGAGGAGTCCATTAGTAATATACTAGAGAGAAAGATAATTTTGTTTTGAGAAGAGAATAAAAGCAAATGTCTGCTAAAACAGAGTAATATTTACAACTTGCCCTTTAAATATTTTCCTTCACTCAAACTACATAAGCCATGCATATTCGATTGAATAATTAAAACCACATAGATATATATAAAGAAAAGCTGAATGGTTTTCTTTTATCCTGAGTATCCCACCACTTCCACCATCCCAAGGTAATCAGTGATAACAGTTTCTTGTATAATCTCTACATTTTGTCCTATGATTACACAACTGTATAGATATATATTTTCTTTGTTTTTAATATAATCAGATTATTAATATTTTTCTGATACTTTCTTTTCCTTCTACTAAAGATATTTTGTTTATCACTCTGGATAAATTCTTAAACATATAGCTAAATTCATAGAATGGATGTACTGTGCCTTTTTAATATTTTTATATTCTCTTGGAGGTGTGTTCTTGGGACTATTTGGGAAGGAATGGTAGAGGTTAATGTAGAATTTAGCCGAGATAATTTTGACACTGGCGAAATAGGTGATGACTTTTCTACCAATGTTAGCTAATGCATCTGATGGCAATAGATGCTTAAAGGAATTTTTGGCCTGTCACTGGCACTCTTGGTGTGTCAATGTAGAAATGCTCATATTCTATGCTTTTTTTCTCAAATAATTGTCTGCAAGATAGAAGTTGCTATTTTTTATTTGAAATTAACATTTTAAATATGATATTTTAAAAGTATGAACAGTCTCAATGATGTGAAAATGAAATGGTTTGAATGAATCTTCAATGTAGAAGCTTTTCTTTTTCTTTTTTCTTTTTTTTGAAAGAGGGAAATACTGAATAATAGCATGACTTACTGAAAGAGCATCTGAGATTGAACATGAAATTCAAATTGCTGAGAACCTGTAAGTTCATGAATTACAGGAATATAACTTAAAAACAGGAGAAAAAGCTTTGGAAAAGGGCTAATACAATGTGAATGATCTTTTACATTATTCTAAAGACTCCCATTTAAATGAAACACTCTAGAAATGAAGGCCGAGGCAAAGAATGAAATTAAGTGATTACAAATGATATGGCACTTTTATATATGACTTCCAAATGAATAGCAACTGATTATATCTATGGATTTCACTTTTAAGAATAGCAATGTCACTTTGTAAAATTTGGATTAACTTCTATTCTAACAATATATGATTAAAAAGAAACTTGAATACTAAAAAAATAATAAAAATCACCAACTGGGTTGACAAATACAATAAAAAGCAAATAAACTTGCCTTTAAATTTTTGATATATTATTTATTTTTCTCATTATCTAACAGAATTAAAGTTTTCTAATTTACTCTTCACAAACCAATTAGAAAACTCATTACGGAACCATAGTATTTAATACCTTCTTAGCCAGTAATAAAACCCTAAGTATCATGTAATTGTAAAGATACCACAAACTAACAGAATCACTCAAAAGTTATAAAACAATTCAAAGTTCATGAGAATAAGGAAAACACAACCTCTATAAGAAATAGAAAAACATATTTTTTAAAATATAGGTGATTATAAAGAGAAAAAGCAGGGAAAACTATGACTTCATTTATGCATTCATTCAACCAACCAACTAATGAATAAATAATGTTAGTGGAGATGAAAGTTAACAAGATGTGTATTGCCTTTGACTTCAAAAAGTTGCAAGCTAGTAGAAAGGAAAAAATGCATAAAAATATGCAATAAGTACAACACATTATGGAATTCAAGTACCAGTACGACAGTGGTAAAGATGAACTCTCCAGAAGAGGGAAATATTACTCTAGCTGTTGAAGGCTGGGCTCCTTGAAAGTAGACTCTCAGACAAATATTAGCATGTTGGAATTTTATTAGTGAGTTCTTTCAGAATTAACAACTGTTGGATGAAAAGGAGGAAACAAGATTGTACAAAAGTAGCAGATATTAGACTTACTGTGGTGACCATTTTGCAATATATACAAATATTGTCGTCATGTTGCACACCCCAAACAAATATAATGTTATATGTCAATTATACCTCAATCAAAGAAAGAATTTGGGTTACAAAAGTTGTCCTCAGAACAAAAGACTCAGCCAATCTCAAGTGCTTTGTGAAACTAGGATGGCCCTTCATAATTATTCTGAGTTTTGGTGAGGGGTATGGACATTTATTTCCCCTGTCTACCAGTCGCTGAATACAGGGGCATAACTTTGTGTAACTAGATTCTTTTTAGATGAAAGTAATTCCTGGATAGGAATGCCAGCCAAGAGGACTTCCAGCAGTCATGGGCAGGGGAGCAGGGGAGTGTAGGAGACAGTACAATGTCCACTACACAGCTGAAGAAGTCAAAGTATTATAACTCTAAAAAAGTTTATTAATTACTAATTATTTCATTTAACCTAATTATTTTTACCTGATAAAACAAAGAGGTTAAATTACTTGTTCAAAGTCACAGAGCTGGAGATAAACTTGAAGCTAAAACTTACTTGATTGTTCTTTCCATTACTCATTCTAATACAACTAAAGCTTTCCATATGCAAAATGTTGAAACAAGAAAAGGCAAACAAAACAAGAAGTAAAACAAAAACAAAAGCTGAAGCATTCAACTCATTGATAAAGGGTAGGAAAACTGTATTTGAACTTAAGTAAATAGCTGTTTTATCAGTAAACCCCATGTAAATACATCCGAAGTTTAAACATTTTTCATAAATATATGTAACACTGACATATGTTAGTCAAAAAACAAACAAACAAACTGGGAGTTGAAGAGTAAAAAGATAATGCATGCAATCACCATTGTTCCCATCACTGCCATTTCAACATGATATTTCTTCTCCAGGAGAAGCCCTATATTTATGAGTCAGGGAGCAAGAAAGAGAACACCTAACAGTCAGAGAGAGAGAGCAATAAACTCTTATTCTGTTATTTCTCTCAATTCTCTTCACCCAGTCCCCCAGTAATCCCATGGTAATGTCAACAAACAACCAATGGGAGCCACCGGGAGTCAAAAATCAAAACGAATGAACAAACAAAATAAAACCTAGACAAACTCATAAAAACAAAGAGCAAACTGATGGTTGCCAGAGGAAAGGCAGGTGAAAAGATCTGTAAAATAGGTAAAGGGGAATATAGCCAGTAACAGTATGATAACTTTGCCCAGTGGCAGAGGGTTACTAGACATAGTATGGTGATTACATCATAAGATATATAAATATAAAATCACTATATTGTATACCTGAAAGTTATATAATATTATATGCTAATTATACTTTAATAGTAATGATAATAATAAAACAAAACTAAGAGGAGAAGACAGTCTCTTAAAATATCGTTTTGTTTTATCTTCATTGTCCTCTACTTTTTGGCTCTGGATGTAGGTGCTGTTGCAGATGTATGTGGCAGAGTAGGATAAATAAAATCCCAGGGCCAAAATGATCAGCCTCAGGAAACCATTAAGTTCCAAGAATAGTCTATCATATTTACGCTAATATTTACCATTTATATTTCTATTCCTTCATTCCTGATGCTCCAAGGTTTTATCTGGTATCATTTTCTTTTGGTCTAAATCACCAATTCTTATAGAGAAAATTTTCTGATACTAAATTTTCTTAGTTTTCCTTCATCTTTATTTAACCTTCATTCCTGAATAATAGGGTTCTGGCTGATAGTTCTTTTCTTTTAGCACATTGAAAAATATTATGCCAATCCCCTTTGACTTCCATGGTTTCTGATGAGAAATTCACAGCTAAAATTATTATTGTATTAATTTGCTAGAGCTGCCATGACAAAGTACCACAGACTTGATGGCTTAAACAACAGAAATTTATTTTTTCACAATTCTAGACGCTAGAAGCCTGATATCAAGGTTTTGGCAAGGTTACTCCTTGGCTTGTAGATGGCTGTCTTTTTGCATCTTTACATGGTCTTCCCTTTGTATCTATTTTTGTTCAAATTTCTTCTTCTTATAAAGACACCAGTCATATTGGATTAGGGCCCAACATAATTATCTCATTTTAATTTAATTATATCTTTAAATACCCAAACAGAGTCACATTCTCAGGTTACTACAAGTTAGAACTTCTACATGTGAATTTTTTGAGAATTGTATTTCAGCTTATTACATTTATGTATGCGTAATGTATGATTTTTCTTTGACTTCTTTCAAGATTTATTTCTGTCTTTAGTTTTTAACAGCCTAATTATGGTATGTTTGACCTTGACTTCTTTCAATTTGTTCTGTTTGGAGTTTGCTGATATTCTTGAATTTACTAAAATATATCCCGTGTGTGAGCTACTCAGTGGTCAGTTTGAGATACAGGTTGTGGTCTACTTGTTAGTTCATGTCTCAAAGTCTTTTGTATTCTGAATGGGGTTTAATCTATATATGTGTAGCTCAGGGATGAGCCCAGGATTTTATGAATGTCTTTATGGCATCAGCTTTCCAATATTTCTCCTTTTCTGTAATAGTCTTGGAACTCTGTGCCTATATAGCCAGTGTTTCTAGTGGGGTACCAGCAAGCTCCCTTGAGCTCAGCTGCTTTCCTCAATGTTTTCTTTATCCAGAGGAATCTCAGCCCTCTTCCTTTTCCCAGGTAACTTTTATCTTGCTCTATTAGGCACAGGGCAGATCAATAAGTCTCCTGCCTAAGTAGACATCCAATTGGTCAATTAATTACTACTTTCTGCTTCTTTCAGGCAGCTCTAATGGGCCACATTACTTAGATTTAGGATTTGGTAAGATAACTATACTTCTCCCATGATTGAATCAAGAAAAGCAGTCGAAGTTTATTCCTAAGTTGAAGATTCATGACTGCCCTTTCTAGCCATTTAAAAATAAACTCAGAAGGGGGGATGGGATAGATAATAGTTGACAGTAGCAGCCAATTCCATGATCTCAGGGCAAAAAATTCAACTCATCATCCTTTTATACAAGTATGTATTAATTGGCTAAACATTTCAGAAAATAATTTAGACTTCTACATCACAATTTATATCAAACTCTAATATATACTTAAAATGTAAATATTAAAATCCATAAAATGCAAGAAGGGAATGATTAGGGATGGGAATGGCCTTCCTAAAATATAAAGCATGTGGAAAAAATTCATCGTAACAATATATGTTCCTTGAGGAAAATACAATTGAAGAGAAAAACATGTAATTAAAAATGTGTAATTCCACTATAATAAGATAATGGACTATTAACATTTTGGAGCATAGTTTTTCACATTTCTAGTCTCTTTCTTTCTTTCTTTCTTTCTTTCTTTCTTTCTTTCTTTCTTTCTTTCTTTCTTTCTTTCTTCCTTCCTTCCTTCCTTCCTTCCTTCCTTCCTTCCTTCCTTCCTTCCTTCCTTCCTTCTTTCCTCTCTCCATTCTCTCTCTCTCTTTTTCTCTCTCTCCCTTTCCTCTTTCCCCTCTCTTCATCATAATATGTTGAATCTCCTTTTTTTCTCAGCAATATATTACTTTAAGAAACTCAGTCTCTTACTTTTAATATTCACATAATAAACAATTGCATCTGTGTACCAAATTTCGTATAAGTTGGTAGGTAATTAGGTTGCTTCTAATTTTCACTATTAAAATTCACACTGTAAAGAATATTTTTAACTCTAGGGTAAAATTTTAGAAGTAAAATTGTTGGCTCAGAGGACATAAACATTTTTAAGATTTTTTTCTTTCTATTTTGTACCAAGTTGAACTTCAAAGTATGTACAAATTTACACGCTTAACAATATGAAAATAGAAAAAAATAAGTTATTGTTTCTTCATCATGGACAAAAATTAATACTACAATTTCTTTCCATCTTTGTCAATATAAGTAAAAGCTGACACTTTATTTTAACTTTATTTGTTTACATTTCTAAAGCTGTTGAATATTTTAAAAATCTCATCATTTTATATCTACATCTTTGACCCATTTGAAATTTATTTCTTTGTAGAATGTGAGCTAACTTAATTCCTTCCAAATGGCTAGCCAATTGTCTCAATACTATTTATTGAATAAACTTTCTTTTTCCTACTGAAATGAAATGCCATATTAATCATCTAGTAAATTATATCTCATATTTAGTTTTGTTTCTGGACTTTCTATTACATTTCATTGTTCAAGATGCTCAGACTGATTCCAGTACCAACAATTTTACTTACAGTAATTTCATAATATAATTTACTACCCTATTATAAATATTTATTTTAAAAATTCCCACATTATTCTTTTTTAATATTTTTCCAATTACCATCAGCACACAATATTATATTAGTTTTAAGTTTACAACATGGTGATTCAACATTTATATATCTTATGAAGTGATCACTTGATAAATCTAGTACCCACATAACAATATACACAGTTCTTACAGTATTATTGACTATATTCCTTATGCTATACTTTATATCTCCATGACCATTTTGTAACTACAAATTTGAACTTCTTAATCCCTTCTCTTTTTTCACCCTTCCCCTAACCCCCAAACCCTGTGACAACCATCAAAATGTTCTCTGTATCTATGAGCTTGTTTTTGTTTTGTCTGTTCATTTGTTTTCTTTTTTAGATTCAACATATAAGTGAAATTAAACAGCATTTGTCTTTTTCTGTCTGAATTGCTCCACTCAGTACAATATACTCTAGGTCCATCTACATTGTTGCACATGGCAAGATATCATTCTTCTTTATGGTTGAGCAATGTTCCACTGTATATATATGCTACCTGTTCTTTATCTATTCATCTATTGATGGACATCCAGGTTGCCTTTATATCTTGGGTATTGTAAATGATGTTGCAATAAACAAATATGTACACATGTCTCTTCAAAGTAGTGTTTTGGGTTTGTTCGAGTAAGTATTTAGAAGTGGAATTATTGGGTCCTTAATTTTCTCTTGTTATAGCCTTTGTTTTAACATCTGTTTGTCTGGTCTAAGTATTGCTCTACTATCTTTTTTTTCACTTTCTTTTTCTATCTCTTTACTTTCAGTCTGTGTGTGATCTTTGATCTGAAGTAAGTCTCTTATAGGTAGCATATGTAAGGGTCTTGCTTTCTTATCTCTTCAACCATCCTATCTTTTGATTGGAGCATTTAATCCATTTATATTTAAATTACTTGTTGATAGTTATGTAGTTATTACCCTTTTATTATTCATATTTTTTATACTTTCTTTTTTTTTCTTCTTAAAGAAGTTGCATTAACATTTCTTGTAATACTGGTTTGGTTGTGATGAACTCCTTTTGCTTTTTCTTATATGGGAAGCTCCTAATCTGTCCTATGCTTGATAGAATGGTCTTGGCTGTAGTTCCTCACATTTCATCACTTTGGATACTTTGTGCCAATTTTTTTCTGGCCTGCAAAGTTTTTGGTGAGAAATCAGCTGACAGTTTGATTGGAGTTCCCTTTTAAGAAACTGGGTGCTTTTCTCTTTCTGCTTTAAGCATTTTCTCACTGTCTTTAACTTTTGACAATTTAATTATGTGTCTTGGTATGAGCCTCTTTTGGTTCATCTTGTTCACTACTACTCTCTGTACTTCCTGGGCTTCTATGCCTATTTCCTTGACCAGGCTAAGGATGTTTTCTGTCATTATGTTTTTAAATAAGATTTTAATTTCTTTCTCTTTCTCTTCTTCTGCTACGCCTGTGATGTGAATGTTGGTACACTTGATGTCCCAGAGGCCTCTTAAACTATATTCAGTTTTTTGGATTCTTTTTCCTTGTTGCTGTTCTGATTGGGTGTTTTCTGCTACCTTATCTTCTGAATTGCTAAATCAGTCCTCCGCTTCATTTAATTTACTGTTGATTCCCTCTAATGTATTCTTTGTTTTGGTTATTGTACTCTTCATTTCTGCCTGATTTTTCATGTTTTCTGTCTCCATTTTTTCTTTTTTATTAAAGTTCTCACTGAATTCATTTTCTTTTCCCCTAAGTTTATAGAAAATCCTTGTGAGTGTTTTGAATTTTGCATCTCATAGATAGTTTGTTTCATTTTGTTTAGTTCTTTTACTGGAACTTTATTCTGTTATTTCATTTAAGAATTGTTTTTCTGTCTCCCCATTTTGGCTGCTTCCTGTTTTTTTTTTCAATGTATTTGGTAGGGCTGCTATGTCTAATACTCTTAGCAGTGTGGCCTTATGTAGTAGATGTCCTTTGGGGCCTAGTGGTACAGTCTCCCTGGTCACATGAACTGAGTGCTCCAAATATGTCTCTTGTGTGGGTTGCGTGTGCCCTCCTGCTGTGGTTGATCCTTGGTTGTTGTTTACACATCAGTGGAAGGAATTGATCAATGGGATCATTGTTTGTGAGGACTGGTGACTATAATAGAGGTGCTTCTGAGCAGGGAAAGACCCAATAGAGCATGATTGGCTTTAGATTGTTTTGCCAAGTCAGCTCTAAGGATATGCTGACTTCAATTGCAGTCCCAGGTGTTGCTCTGGCTCTGTCCTAAGCTGGCCACTAGTCGTGCTGACCCTAAGGCCCCCTAGAAGGGACCCTATATCACTGGTCAAGCTTAGCTGCTGTTTGTGACTTCCCAGGGGCAACCTGGCCAGAGTCACCAAGCAATCTGCAGATGGCTACACTCACACTTGGCTTGGTGGTGCTTCTAGTGGCCAAGCTGTAACTAAGGTCAACTTCTGCTAGTGCCAGGCATGAGGCTGCTCAGCAAAAGGTATGGGGCACACCGAGGACAGATGCTGCTTTTTGGGGGTTTTTTGAACCTTTGTGAAATTTTCAGAAAGTCCGCAGCATGAGCCAAGACAGGCTGTTTGTATGGTAAAGTCACTAGAAGTATTTTGAGTGGGCCCAAAGTTAGATGGGATGGTTTCTCCTGGAATCAACGAGGCTAGTTGATCGGTGTTAGCCAGGTCAGTGGAGACTCAGATATGGAGGCCACTTGTGTCTGCACACAGGGATGGGTAGGGCTCAAGAAAGGAATAATGGATTCTGCCAGCCGTTCTGTCTAGGAGAAAGGTACCTCTCCAGCACTGCCCCGAAGCCAGACAACTCAATTCCTCCCCATTTGTACTTGACGTCTTTCAAGCTACTACCCCAGCACTGGAGCTTAGACTAAGTGACTCCAACAGTAAATCTGCATGTGGCCTCTTAAGGGGAATGTCTGAGATTTCTGCCATCCTCCATCTCACTCAACCACATCTCTGCTGGCTTTCACAGCCAGAACTGGGGACTTATTTTCCCAGCACTGGAACTGTGGGCTGAGGAGAACAGTGTGAGATCAGGACTCTTTGACATTTTGGGGAGACTTCCACTTTTGAGATATTCCTCTCAATTCTCAGCTGCCACATGCGAGTGTGGGATCAGCCCATTCTGTGTTTCTGTTCGTCCTACCTGTGTCAAGGTGGTCTTTACTATATGTCCCCAGTTATAGAAATTCTATTCATTGATTCAAGTGATTCCCAATGATGGCTTTTCTGTATTTTAGTTGTAATTTTTATGTACTTGTGAGGAGAGATAAACACAACATTTTTCTACTCTTCATTTTATCTGGGAGCTTTTCACATTACTCTTGCCAATTTTTATTTCAGAAAAACTTTATAGTTACTTTTCAACTTCTAAAAAAATTAAAGTCCTATTGAAATTTTGATTTACATTTTATTAAATATATACATTAATTTGTAGAGATTGTCAACTTTATGTTTCTTTTTATTTATGAATACACTATATTCCACCATTAATTAAAATATCATTTCATATTTTAATATGCAGTTTTTCTGTTTAAATAAATGTCTTGCAGTGAACTTTTAAAAATCGTCATACAAATATTTTTACATATAATTCAATGACTATGTAAAAAACAAGCATCTGGTAATACTCAGAGATATACCAAAATGTTAATACTGGTTGTTTCTTTTTTAAAAGGAATTATAAATTATTATTTTTTGTTAATTTTTAAATGATTTTATTATTATACCATATAATTCATTCATTTAAGCATATGATCTTATGATTTTTGATATGTTCACAGGGTTTGAATTCATCATCATTATCTAATTTTAGAATATTTTTTATAATACCCACCAAAAACCTCATACCCAGTAGCATTCAGTCCTATTTACCCCCAACTCGCATAGCCATAGGCAATCATTAATCTACTTTTTTGTCTATAGATTTGCCTATTCTGGATACTTCATATAAATTGCATTTATATAGTATATAGTCTTTTGTGACTGGCTTCTTTTACTTAGCATGTGTCTTTAAGGTTTATTCCTATTGTAACACGTATCATCAATTCATTCCTTTTCATAGCTGAATAACAATCCATTGTATGGCTATATCACCTATTATTTGTTTGTTCAGTGGTTGACAGATATTTTGGTTGTTTTTACTTTATGGATATTATGAATAATGCTGTAACAAACATTCATTAGCAAGTTTTTGTGTGAATGTTTGTTTTCATTTCTCTTGGATATATGCTTAGTAGTGAAATTGCTAGGTCATATGGTAACTCTATGTTTAACTATTTGAGGAATTGCCAGACTATTTTTCAAAGTAGCTGCATGATTTTACATTATCATCAGCAGCATATAAGCATTCTGATTTCTCCACATCCTCATGAATATTTATTATTATTTGTTTTTCTAAAGCCATCTTAGTAAGTGTGATGTGGTATGTCATTGTGATATTTTTTCTTAATACTCTATAATGCTCACATTCTTTTTAATGGAAAAAACCTTATGTTCATAAAAGCAAACATTATGACATGAGTAACCTAGAAACTGAAAATAGTGACTTCTGTTTACAGTGCCCTGAACTGCTTATTGGTAGACAGACATTAAGCAATCTTAAAATGGACATGTTGATAGCTACAGATATGTAATAGTATGTGAGGAAAAATGCCATCACAAATTCCCATGATGATTCTGACTTTTTAAAAGGAAATTGACAGTTCTATGAAATTTTAAAGTTAATTTTCAGAGATTAAGGATTATCATCATCAATAAACTCATTTTAAGCTACTTTTGCTTCGATCTTCTTATTTTCATTCCTTTCTCTAATTTATTTTATGCCCAGCATCTTGTTGTCTAATATTTTAAGCACAGATTATATCACATCAAAGTTATTTAAAATAATTATCTTTGCCTTGCTTGTGTTACCACTAATTTGTTAAAAGAGGACAGAGCAAAAAGTTTGTTTTATGATACAGTTTATTAAAATATAGGACTTGAATTGCTATCTATTTTAATGTGCTATAAAAGAATAGCTGATGCAAGTACATTCTATATCTATCTATATATCTATCTATCTATCTATCTATCTATCTATCTATCTATCTATCTACAACCTATCTATTATCTATCTACGTATTATTATCATCATCTATCTATAATCTATCATATCTGAGAACTATTTGTGTAATCTCAGATTATGTTTATGGAGAGAATGATGTTTTGGGAATACTGGGGGACAGCACTCTGTCATAGACACTATAGCAGTAATGGGAAATCATTCCCAGAAGGCTTTAAGGTAAGGGGACATTGGCTGAGGTAATTTGGAACAGCAAAGGAAACATATTGCAGGTACTCCTGATGAATAGACTGCAACATGAAGTACCCTTCCGAGTACATGCAAAAATAATAGAGTAATATCCTGGAGGTGAAGAATTTGGAATAAGTTCCAACAAGCACATGGTATGGTTTAGAGTTGTGCTGTCCAACATAAATTTTAGTGATAATGGAATTCTACTAGTTCCATACTATCCAACACAATCCAGCAACCAATAGACACAGGTGACTATTGAGCACTTGAAATATGCTTAGTGTGATTGAGGAACCAGTTTTTCAATTTAACTTAAATTATTTCAATTTAAATAGCCACAGATGGCTAATTACTACTTATTGGATAATGCAGGTCTAGAATATTAACAATAAATGTGATATAATATATTTAAAAGTAGTAGAAACATGAACATTTCAGTTATACATTTAAGATTGAGTCATATATTGAACTGAAAATGTAGCTTTATGGTACAATAATTGGCATTTTTTTAAATGTTATTCTCCACTGCCTATAAAATAAAATTTAAAATCTTTAGCTAAATATACAAAGCTTTCCAAAACTTAATCTCAGGTCAATGTTCCAACTTTAAGTCCAATAATCTTCTAATACAAACCTCCTGTTCATGAAAGCAATCTGGACTATCTACCATTCTCAAGGAAATGAGGAAACTGCTGTTTAAAGAGATTAGATTGCTTATACCCAGTTACACAGAAGATAGATGTTCAATACTAGGCACTGTGATTCCACAGCACTGCACCAGTTTCTTTATCTTCAAAATAAACATAATAATAAAGTGCCTACATTATAAGATTGCTTGAGAATTAAATGAGATATTTATATGAAGAGCTTGACTTCTACCTGATATAGAACAAATACTCAATGAAAATTTAACTATTGTTGTTGATGCTACATTGGCATTGTAGCTTACAATAATTATTAATTTCAATATCATAACTAAGAAACAAAGGGAACATTTTTTTTATTTTTAAGACCAATAAACTATTTTTGTTTTTGACCTATATTCTCTTTACTAGCACTGTGACATTTACAGAGATCTCAAATAAAAATTAATTCATAGATTCATTTTATATCACTCTGGAAAAGTGATGCCATCCCAAAGCCACCTGACTTATAAAGAAATGAAATGACTTAGCAAAGTTCTATAACACTGAAATAATGTCATTTCAAAAAATATACTTGTATATGAACAATAACAACAACAACAACAACAACAAAAAACAAACAGAATAAACGAGGGTCAATCACTGAAAGACACAGTGAGCTATGAAAACGTGATTCTCAAAAAAGACCGTTATTCATGTCTTTTTATCATGGAAAATATAAAATGTAGAAAGGAGATGATAAAATGCATTTCTAAGCCAGACAAGTAAGTTTATGCAGCTTATATCTCTATCAAGGATTCAATAGCCTAACTATGCTCTTGAATATGCACAGTAATGTTTTTATTTGCTTTTAGAAAGTACGTGGCTCTGATTGTAAGGAACTGCCACATAAATATAAGCTTTATTATGAAATATAATTTAAGAATGTTATCAGTTTGGATACACATTACTAAAATTTCTTCCACAAAAAGAAGGGATTTAAGAAAAAAGTCATTTTTATTGAGATTTTTTATGCTCATGGTAAATATTTAGAAGAGAAACGTTTATAAAAATTAAAATGTAAAAAATGCATATCAACGGTTTCTAACATTCATTAGTTATTTTGACTGTTCCATGTGTGTCATAGAAAATTGAGGCAATGCTTATGAGTTTGTGTTATATAAATACTGATAGTTTTAATAGTGTAATACAGAATCTGATAACAAGATGCCAAATAGATAAAATCTATAAAATAAATAGTTAAATCTATAAAATAAATAAAATCTAAAACAAGATGCCTTGCATTCATGTCATGATTTATTTCCTCAGAGGTTACCTACTTATTTACCAATAAGTATAAAGAACTTTTTTTCTGAGATTGCAAAAATAAATAAATAGATAGATATAGATAGATAGATAAACTGAACATATTGCTAAGGTTCCAGAGCTAGACACAAAATTCAATAAACTCGTTTTAATTAAACCATTGACTGAAATTCCTTATGTTAATGTTATTTTTATATTTTTCTAAATATAAAAATAACATTATTTTTTGTGGATTTGACAGCATTAGATTCTTGAGTAGACAATATCAAAGGAATTATTTGAGCCTCACTTTATTTTGCAATCTTTTATTGTGTGAGTGATTAGATTAAATCAAGATAGTACTCAATATTAATTTACTTTCTTGAACTTCTATTTGTAATTTTTTAGAAAAGAAACACTGCCTAAAGTTTGTTTAACAGTATAGAATTATAAAGCAAAAAGAATGAAAATAATTCTTCTTTGAGAGCATTTGATTTCTGTATATTATTTAAAAGCCTGACTTTATGATTTTATTTATTTATTTTTTTACAAAATCTTTCTCCAAGTCTTCCATAAGGCCTCTTAGGGTAAATTAAAGAGAATCTAAAGTTAGTCAGTCAGTGCTTTTGACCTTTAGACTTCTGTAATTGGAAATATAAGAAATTTGTTACAATGATGCATTTAGTTCAGGTCAAAAATGTAATATGGTGGATTTGAGTGTGTTTATTTTTATTTGCAGTTCTATTATGGTTGAGTGTTTCTTCTTTAAGCACTCTGCTTCTATCACATCATATCGATTGAGAGGAATCAGGATTTTCATCTAAATTTTATTGAAAGCCAGCTACTACTAAGCAACAAAAGTCTTTATTTAACTGAACAGGTAAAGGAGAAAATATCAACTTTAGTTCAATCTTTATGACCTCAATTTAGACTTTTATTTTTGTGTTGGAGCCAAATGTGTTGAATCTAAAATTAAAATAATACACTTTGTTCTGCTCTGGATTAAAATAGGTTTTACTGGATCTGACTTGTAATAAATCTTAACATGTGTCTTATATCAACCTACTTTTTGCTAATAGGTCAGTAAGCTTCTATTTTTCCTTACCAGTGCAACTAATAAATTCTACTATTATAGAAAATATAGTTCTAATACAAAGCAACCTGCCTTTCATGCTTATCATAAAAATATGTAATATAAGCTTGCTGTATTTGTAATCGACATTTCCATTATAGGGGAATATGGGAAGAAAGATGATAAATCAGTGCATCAAAGTCTTTGTGTCACTAAATGAAACAAAATAGTGAGATATTATAATTCAGGGCACAAAAGTGACCCAATAGTTTGAAATTTTATATTACACTATATTAAATTTTTAGTTCTTTGTTGTCAGTTTAGATATTATCTAAGAATCAAAATTAACATTCATAAGGAAACACCTAGGTATGAAAATCTTTTTTTAATTAAAAACTGCAGAGGTACAAGTTGATTTCCCAAAAATGCAAATACCATAATTTTCTATAGATGAAGCATTCCTTAATGCATTCTATTGAAAATTAGGCATAGTGTTATACATTCATGATATATCTTATAGCTCCTGAAGTACAGGAATGGGTTAGAACTAAAGTGTAAATCATATGTTTGGTTTT
Source organism: Eidolon dupreanum (assembly GCA_028627145.1). NCBI lineage: Eukaryota > Metazoa > Chordata > Mammalia > Chiroptera > Pteropodidae > Eidolon > Eidolon dupreanum. The sequence goes on from CM053505.1 coordinate 76,640,928, forward strand.
GGATTGCTTCATATAATTCTTTATACATATACTAATTCCATTGTAAAATAGTGATGCCATTTTTTTCACAAGTCTAACTAAATCTTCACATTATGAAAACACACATCTGTTCAAAAAACAAAGCAAAAGAAATGATCCACATTTACTACAAACAACAAAGATTTCAAGAATACTAGAGTCTAATTTTGTGTTTGCTTTCTTTCTTCCAGCTGCATCAAGGTCTAATGGTGATATATATCACTACTATTTCCGAAACAATAAAAAAAAAATTTTAGAGTGTATTGACCATAATATAAGCAACAAACTTAAAGATAGTTATTTTAAACCAACAACCCAAAAGAAAGCTAATTAAGTATATTTTACATATTAGTAACCTATAAAAAAGAAAAAACAAACTAATATAAGAAACAGCTGGAACACACATCTATCCATTAAATTATTTTATCAATTCCTAATCTTATCAACAATGAGTTCAATTATAGATGCTGTTCATCAGTAGGAATATTTAAAATGAGCAAAAATAAATGAATGGGACTTCATCAAACTAAATCTTTTGCACAGCAAAAGAAATCATCAATGAGGTAGAGACAACCATACAAATGAGAGAAGATATTTGCAAGCAACAACTCCGATAAGGGCTTAATATCCAAAATATACAAAGAACTCATACAACTCAATAACAACAAAAAAGTAAACAATCCAATCAAAAAATTGATAGAGGACCTGAATAGACACTTCTTCCAAGAAGACATACAAACTGGCAACAAAATATGAAAAGATGCTCAACATCACTAGCTATTAGGGAAATGCAAATCAAAACCACAATGAGATGCCATCTCACACCTGTCAGAATAGCTATAATCAACAGGACAAGTAATAACAAATGTTGGAGAGTGTACAGAAAAAAATGAACCCTCATACTTTGTTTTTGGGACTGCAAATTGGTACAGCCACTATGGAAAACAGTAAGGAGGTTCCTCAAAAAACTGAGAATTGGTCTACCATTGATCCAGCAATATCTCTACTAGGTATTTACCCCAAAGACTTGAAAACATATATCCAAAAAGATATTTGCAAGCCGATGTTCATAGCAGCATTATTCATGCTGGCCAGGACACAGAAGCAACCGAAGTGTCCTACAATAGATGATTGGATAAAGAAGCAGTGGTACATATATACAATGGAATATTATTCAGCCATAAGAAGATATGAAACACTGCCATTTGCAACAACATGGATGGACCTTGAGATAATCATGCTAAGTGAAATAAAACAGACAGAAAAAGTTGAAAACCACATGACATCACCTATATGTGGGATATAAACCTAAAAGAAACAGAGACTCATGGGCATGGACAATAGACTAGTGGTTACCAAAGGATGGGGAGAGGCAGAGGGGAGAGATAGATGGGGTAAAAGGGGTCAAATATGTGGTGACAGAAAGAAATCTATGGGCACTGACAACACAATGCAATATATATGTGCATTACTGTTGTATTGCACTCCTGAAACTTACTAAATAACCAATGTCCCCATAATAAAAATAAATAAATAAATAAATAAATAAATAAATAAATAAATAAATAAATAATACACTGAAAGTAATAATAAAAATAAAAATAAATAAAATGAAGCCCCTAGATCATTATTTTGTTTTGGAAAATTTATTTTTTTAGATATGTAATTTTTTGTGTCCAACCCCCTCCCTATGCTGTTAGAAATATTGTTTTTTTTATTTAGAATTATTTTTCTCATGTTGAGTAATTTAGTTAAGTGACATTCACCTTTATAAATTAAACAGTAAACATATATTTTTAGTGTCTAATATCGTAAGGCATTATATTCCAAGAAAGTCTTTTTTTTATCAGTGAAGGCAAACAATGAAAAGAAATATGTGGAGTTTAAACTACACCTGGAAAATGAGTAAGAAGAGAGCTTTAGAGTAAGTGATCATATTCCCTTTGAGGATATTTGTGTAATTAATAAACATTGAGTTGTTGTTTTTTTTTTTTTTTTCAAAAGATGACCTCTACATTAAAGGAATTACTTTTGTTCTTGAGATTATTTAAGAAGGCAGTTATACGGATCTAATCAATTGCGTTCTCTATCATTCATTTAACAAGTATTTATTAAACATTGCACTGTGTTAATCCTTAATTTTATCTTTTAAGTTTTAACAAAATCATTCATTGTAGTATGAAATGCTATTGATGTAAAAATATTTGCAGATAAAACTACTCTAAAAACTGGATTCCTTGAAAATTTTGGGAAAGCTACCGTGTTTTGTTTTGTTTTGTTTTTGAAAAATCAAAAACATTTGAAACCTTAGTATAAGCATAATGTTTTCACAGATGCCCCCAATTTTTTTCAATTACTAAATTCTATCAAATATTCAAGATCAAAATTTAAGAGGAAGCAAAATAATCCTGGCTTATAAATATTAAAAGTTAATGTGCATGCTACAGAAAGGTGTTAAAATGTCGGAAAATAATACAGTGTAGGCTTCACATAGACCACTTGCTGAATATACACATGGTACTATTATTCTCTTTATCAGCATAAAACCTCTACATTAAGCAAGACTCACCAGTGTCTAAACTTAGAGTTGGATGAAACCTGGACCAACTTTGTACACTATGCAAGAAATGCCATTTAAATGTTCCTAACAGTGTTCATTTAACTTTAAAACTTTTAGCACACCAGAGCATATTCTGTTTTAGTTTGTTTTCAATTCATTTCAATTTTACTCATTCTAATGATCATCACATTATGCGTTATATAATTTGGCAGCTTAAATAAAACAAGAGTATTGGATCTTTTGAGAAACACTAAAATATTTTTGCAAAATTTTTGCTAATGTTATTTCCAAGGACAGCAATATTCTATTTTACTTAGAGATAATATTTATATCTTACACACAGGTGTTCACACATGCACACGCACACACACATGCACACGTACACACACCAATAAATAAGTGTTTGAATAGAGACATAGAGAAACAGGGATTTAATAAGAATATTAAGTTTTGCATGCTCACGGATTAGGACTTACTACACCTACAGCTCTGGTGTTTATAAGTCATGCAGTATCTATGAGATTAAATCAGTCTTTGAAGTCTGAGTAATTTATGAGCAAAAGTGACAGTACCCAAGGCTGTCTAGTTTTCTTATTCCCCATTGGAACCATTAGGGGACATGTCTATCCATAAATCTAAAGATCAACAATTGAACTTGGAAGCCAAGTAAGCAAAATTTTATTTTCAGTGGGTCAGAAATTTCTATATTGTAACTGATTTCAGTTTTTAGTATAATTTATTACAGATGCTTTCTGGTAAAATGTTAGACCAGGCATATATCTATGCATATAAAAAAATAGGATGGAAAAAAATAATGTTCATTTAAACAGGGTCCTTAGTAGTATTTGCTCAGAGAAGCCACATATTTTATCTAATATGGAAAGGTTTATATAGCAGAATATTGCATTTTCTTTATTGCATATTGACAAAATATGTGTACATTTTATAAGTATAAAAGACGGATTCTATTTGATTTTCCTCTAAAGAGTTTGATATGGGAAGAATAATGATGAATATAGGCCATGTAACATTGTCTTGAATTTCTATTTAGAAATGAAATTAACAAGGTCAAGGTTGGTGCACATTCAAAATACAGCAATAACAATCAACAACAGCAAAAGAACAATTTTGAATCAAAATTACACTATGCATTTGTTTGATGTTTTCATTCTTGTTTTTTAGTAATTTATAAGGAGTACCCTTCCCTAATGATTTTTAGTCAAATAATTTTTTCATAGATATTTATTTTTCAGTTATAGTGGGTATACAATATTGTATTAGTTTCAGGTATACAACAAGGTGATTAGACATGTATATATCTTACGAAGTGATCACCCTGATAAATCTAGTACCTATGTGACACCAACATAGTTTTTACAAAATTATTGGCTATATTTCATATGCTACATTTTACATTCCCATAACAATTTTGTAACTATCAATTTGTACTTCTTAATTTCTTCCCCTTTTTCACCCATCCTACAATACCCCTCCCACCTGTTAACTATCAAAATGTTCTCTGCATCTATGAGTTTCTTGCTGTTCTGTTTGTTTATTTTGTTCTTTAGATTCCACATGGAAGTGAAATCATATGGCATTTGTCTTTGACTGACTTACTCCACTCAGTACAACACTCTGTACATCCATCCATGTTGTTGCAGATGGCAAGATTTCATTATTGTAGCTAAGTAATATTCCAATGTATATTTGTATTACATCTTCTTTATCCAGCTGTCCATTGATAAACACCCAGGAAGCCTCCATATACTGACTATTGTAAATAATGTTGAAATGAATATATAAATCCACATGTCCCCTTGAAGTAATTTTTTAATAAATACCCATAAGTGGTATTACTGGGTCCTTCTTTGTTTCTTGCCATAACCTGTGTTTTAAAGTCTGTTTTATCTGGTATAAGCATCGCTACCCCAGCTTTTTGCATGTTTGTTTCAATTTTCATGAAACATCTTTTTTCCATCCTTTTACTTTCATTCTCTCTGTGTCTTTTGATTTCAAGTGAGTCTCTTGTAGGCAGCATATGTAAGGGTCATGTTTTCTTATCCATTCAGCCTCCATAGTTCTTGATTGGGATAACTAATCCATTTACATTAAAAGTAATTTTTGATAGATATGTAGTTATTGCTATTTTATTATTTATATTTTGATCTTTTTTTTTTCTTTTTTCTTCTTCTTAAAGCAATCCCTCCAACATGTCCTGTAATAGTGTCTTGATGGTAATTAACTCCTTTACCTTTTTCTTGTCTGGAAAGCTCTTTATCTGTCATGTGATTCTAAATGATAGCTTTGCTGGGTGATCTTGCTTTTTATCACTTTAAATATTTCTCACCAATCTCTTCTGGCCTGCAAAGTTTCTGCTGAGAAATCAACTCACAGGTTTATAGAAACCCTCTTGTAGGTAGCTAATTGCTTTTCTCCTACTGCTTTTAAGAATTTCCCCTTGTCTTTAACCTTTGGAATTTTAATTATGATGTGTCTTCATGTGGACCTCTTTGGATGTATTTTGTTTGGAACTCTGTGTTTCCCAAGCTTGTGTATCTATTTCCTTTGCCAGGTTATAAAAGATTTTTGTCATTATTTTTTTTCAAAAAGGTTGTTGATTCCTTGCCTTCTCTCTTCTCTTTCCCAATGATGTGAATATTGGAACACTTGATGTTGTCCCTGAGTCCCCTTGAACTATCCTTATTTTTGGGGATTCCTTTTCTTCATGCTTTTCTGATTCGGTGTTTTCTGCTACCTTATCTGTTAAGGGTTTGATCCAGTCCTTTGCTTTATCTAATCTACTGTTGATTCCTTCCAAGATAGTCTTAATTTCAGTTATTGTATTTTTCATTTTTTACTGGTTATTTTTTATATTTTCTATCTCCATTTTTATTTTTTATCTCTTTTTTAAAGTTTTCAGTGAGTTTCTCTACTCCTTCCCTAAGTTCATTGAGCATTCATATAATAGTGTTTTGAATTCTGAATCTGGTAGATTGCTTGTCTCCATTTTGTTTAGTACCTTTTTCTGGGGATTTTGTCTATTCTTTCATTTGGGACATGTTTCTCTGTCTGCACATTTTGGCTGCCTCCCATTGTTTCTTTCCATGTATTATTAGGTAAAGCTTCTATGTCTCCCAGTCTTAGTAGAGTATCCTTATGCAGTAGGTGTGTTGTAGAGCCTAGGGTCACAGTCTTCCCTGGTCACCTGAGTGGAGTGCCCCAGGGATGTATGTTGTGTGGGTTATGTGTGCCCTTCTGTTTTAGTTGAGCCTTGATTGCTGTTTTCATGTCAATGGGAGAAACTGATCCTCAGGCTGATTGGTTGTGAGGACTGGTCAGTGACTACAGTGGAGGAGCTGCTGTGTAGGGGCAGAGAAGCATTTGCTTTAGTGGGGTGTCTTCCCAGTCTGCCCTTTGGGTGTGTCATTTTTTGATGTGGCCCCAGGTAGTGCTCCAAGTCAGATGGAAGCCATCTACCAGGCATACAGGGGCTTCTTGCGTGTTCAAGTTAAGCTACAGCCTGTATACTTTCCTGGGCCACGTGGCATGAGCCAACAAGCAACCCGAAGATGGCCATCACTGAGCCATGCTGTGCTCAGATGGGCTTCTAGAGGCCAAACTGTGAACAAAGGCTGGCTTCTGCTAGTTCCAGGTTTGGAGCTGCTCAGCAAAAGGTATGAGGTTCACCAAGGCCAGAATGATACTTGCTTAGGCCTTGTGATCCTTTGAGAGAGATTTTTGAAAAGCCCACTGCATGAGCCAAGAAAGGATATTTGCATGGAAAAAATCACTGGAAGTGGCTGGAGTGGGCCTGCAAGTTGGGTGGGCTAAGGTCTCAGAAAATCACCAGGATGGTGCGACCAGTATAGCGAGGTTAATGGAGAATCAGATACGGTGCCCATCTGCATCTTCATTATGGGTGGGGTCAGAGCTCAACAAAGGAACAGTGGCCTTTACCAACAATTCTGTTTGAGTGAAAGCTGCTCCTTTAGTCTTTGACCTGTAGCAAGAAAACTCAGTTTTTTTCCATATGTCCCTGGTGCCTTTTGAGCTGCTGTTCCAATATTGGAACTCAGAGTTCATTAGCAGGTAAGTTCATGCACTACCCTTTTGAGAAGAATGCCTGGGACTCCTGGACTCCCCTCTCTAACTCAGCCAAGATCTATGGATTTTCACATCCAGATTTTGTGGGGCTTTCTCTTCCTAGCACTGCAGCCCTAGGCTGGAGATTCTGGTGTGGGTTGGGACTCCTTGCTCCTCCAGGGTGACCTCCATAGCTGAGATACTCCTCCTGATTTTTAACTGCCACACACAGTGTGAGATCAGCCTCTTCCACATCTCCACCTCTCCTAACAGTCTTGAGGTGGCTTCTTCTATATGTCCTTAGTTGTAGAACCGTTTAGCTAGACTTCAGGTGATTTTCAATGATGTTTGTTCTATAGTTTAGTTATAATTTTGACATGGTTGTTAGACGAGGCAAACACAGCATCTACCTACTCTGCCATCTTCTGTACTACCAGTCAAATAATTTTAATTATATTATTTCTTTCCTTATTGTATAAGTGTGGATATTTAAATAACAATGATATCAATTCTTTATATTCTAGATGCCTACAGATCTTTGGTGGCAAAGCCTAAAAACTAATGGGCTTGGATGTAAGATTGAGAAGCAGGGGAATAAGATAAATAGTAAAAAAAAAAAAAAAACTACAGAAGATGCATTTTATTTTAATCAATATATTTATGAAATTGTACTTAAAATAAAAAATAAATGAAAGAAACTATGTTAAACTAAAAAGCTTCTGCGCAGCAAAAGACACCATCAACAAAACAAAGAGGGAGAAGATATTTGCAAATAATGCCTCTGATAAAGGGCTAATATACAAATATATAAATAACTTGCACAACTCAACACCAAAAAACAAACAATCTAATTTAAAAATGGGCAGAGGACCTGAATAGACACTTTTTTTCCAAAAAGACATGCACATGGCTAACGATTATATGAGATGTTCAAATTCACCAGCTATTAGGGAAATGGAAGTGAAAACCACAATTAGATACCACTTCACACCTGTTAGAATGCCTATCACCAACAATACAAGTAATAACAAGTGTTGAAGAGGTTGTGGGGGAAGAGGAACCCTCATACATTGCTGGTAGGAATGTAAATTGGTAGACTCACTATAGAAAACAGTATGGAGATTTCTCCAAAAATTAAGAATAGAATCACCCACCATATGACCTAGCAATCCCTCTTCTGTGTATCTACCCCCAAAACATGAAAACATATATAGACCCCAATGTTCATAACAGCATTATTTATGGTAACCAGGGCATGGAAACAAGTGTTTATGATAAATGATTTGATAAAGAGGAGGTAGTATATATTCTTACTCAGTCATAAGAAGAGATGAAATACTGTCATTTGCAAGAACATGGATGGACCTCAAGATAATCATGCTAAGTAAAGTAAGCCAGACAGAAAAAGTTGAAAATCACATGATATCATTTATGTAAACCTAAAAGCAACAAAATGAACAAAAATTCAGACACAGACAATAGTTAATGTTTACCAGAGGGAAAGGGGAGAGGGAGAAGGTAGATAAGTGTAAAGCAGGTCAACTATACGGTGATGCGAGATTTGACTTTGGGTGTGAACACACAATGCAATATACACATGATGTAGTATTGAATTATACACTTGAAACCTATTAATTTTATTAACCAATGTCCAATAGATTTAATAATAATAAAAAATGTACTTTCAATTTGAGATTCTTTTACCTGAGATTCTTTTACAGCTTGCTATCAATTGTTTCTACATTATATCAGATTTAATCATCTTTGTACCAATGACTTGTAAAATCCTTTCAGTTAGGAATGTAATCTATCATGGTTAGGAGGGGAAGGGGAAGCGATTTAATGCTTGTTTAGTATCAAATATGTTTCAAGGATTTTAGAAATATCTCATTTAACTTTCATGACATCCTCCAGAAGTGGGAGATAATGCAGACTGTGGCTGAGAGAGAGTTAGTCTCTTGCACAGATCACAAAGTTAAGAAGTGAGAGATCTTGGATTGCAAACTGTTCAACCTCAGTCTAGATTTCATGCTCTTTCTCTATACTGTGAGTTAACTGGCCAATATAGAGATAGAATTTAAAATTCTTACCTTATCAGTACCATATTCTTAGTTTATTAGACCCTTGCTACTGTTGTGGTGTAAAATCTGTAATTATCAGCATCACCTGGAAGCTTGTTAGATATGAAAATTTGGGGGTGTGCTCTAGGCTTTCTTAAATTAGAAACTTCATTTGAACAATTTGAGCATGTTATTTGTAGGCACATGACAGCTTAATAAGCTCTATTTTAAACAACTGGACTAGACAAATCAATTTCTGCTTGTTAGAAGTTTGTAAATATGACACCAAAGTCTCCTTTTCAAAGCCTTTATTATTCATAGATCATTTACTTTGTGTTTAAAATAGACTAGTGACAATAGTTGAAATAATTCTAATATAATGTCTCCATGTAAAAATCAGTTTAACTACCCCTTCCCCCACATTTTTACTCTCTGTTATGTACTTTCTTTACTATTACAGCTGCAAAATAGAAAAATGTACAAAGCTTAATAGCTTATTAGAGATTATTTTATTTCCAACTTTACATGAGGTCTAATGGCACTTCAAGGAATAATTGTATAGAATTAGTAATACAGAGCCTCAACTATAATTTGTCTTAAAGTTTTTTTTTAACTGTTAAATCTATTATGATTCTAATGGCAATAGATTTCTCCCATACATGCCTTATAAACAACCTAACAAGCCCATGGACTCATTAGTTAATGCCAACTAAACTTATGCCTATGATGTATTGGCTTCCCTCTTGAACTTAATTTTCAGAAAAAAAGTTGAAGGTTAAAAGCTCATTGTAATTACTACTGTATTTCAACTTTAATTTTTGCTTCCCCTGACTTGACCTAAAACTTGCTGACCAACAGCTCTTTATTTTGTCACTTTTGTGATCTATTTCTGATTAATATTACTGTTGGTCTTTTTGTCAAGCTAGCAAACTTCCTCCACTTTAGATTTCAGACCATAAAAATATCTTTGGCACTCTTCTCTTTAATGTATTGTTGAGTATCTTTGCACATGAGTTTCTTAGTGGTTTTCTAGGTATTACCACAAAAATATATGACTTGTCACATTCTACTGGATTCACATTTTTAACATTTCAATGAAGTGTAGAAGTTTTACTTCCACTTATGATTCCTATAACTTCCCCACTTTTAATATATAATTGTATTAAGCATTTTCTCTGCATACATCGAATACCACATAAGTTGGTCCTATAATTTTTGCTTTAATCATAAAATATTACTAAAGAAATTCATGTGAAGTATAGTCTATTATGTTTACTCCTCTTTCACCCAGACTATTTTCTTTCATCGGTGAATGATCAAGTCTTAATTTATTATCATTGTCTTTATGTTTGGTAAGGTTCCATTAGCCATTCTTTAAGTGTAGATCTTATTGCAGCATGTCCTTAGTGTTCCTTCCTTTAAAAGTATATTTATTTTTTCTTTATCCCTTAAGGATACTTTGAAATATTATAGTTAGCTGTTGACAGTTCTTTTCTTTCAGCACTTGAAAATGTTGTTCCCTTTCTTCTATTTATCATAATTCCAGATGAAAAACCCCAATGTTCAAATTGTTTTTCTTCTACAAGTAATGCATTTTTCCTCTCTGGATGCCTTTAATTTTTAATTATTATTTTATTTAGGTGAAATCAACATAAAATTAACCATTTTAAGGTTGACATTCAGTGACATTTAGTACATTTACAATGTTGTGAAACCACCGCCTCTATTTAGTTCCAAAATATTTTCATCACCATAAAAGGAAATTCCACATTTAATGAGCAGCTACAACCCATTACTGCCTTGCTAGAGAGGCTGGAAGCCACCAATCTGCTTTCTGCTTGTATGGATTTATCTATTCTTGATATTTAATATAACTAAAATCATACGTGTGTGAGCTTTTGTGTCTGACTTTTTCCACTTCAGCATAATGTTTTTCAAGGTTTATCCATGTCTTAGCATATATGAGTACTTCACATATATATGACTTACATATACATGGAAATAGATATTTAATAAAAATAAATAAAAATAAAATAAAAATGGATAAATATATAAATATATTAAAATATAAATATTTATATATGTTAAATATGTATTATACTATTTATACTATATTATATATATAAAGACTATTTCTTAGAGCATTTTAAGTTCACAGTAAAATCAAGGGGAAAGTACAGTGATTTCCCATATACTCCCTGCTTCTACATATACGAAACCTCCCACATTATTAACATCCTCCATCAGAGTAGTACATTGTTTACAATTGATAAATTTACATTAACACAGCATAATCACTCAAAGTCCATAGCTTATATTAGGGTTCACTCTTGGTTTTGTACATTCTATGGGTTTGAAAATGTATAATGCCATGTATCCTTCATTATGGTATCATAAAAAGTATTTCACTGCCCTAAAAATTCTCTATACTATGCCTATTTATCCCACTCTTACCAATTACAGTCAACCACTGATCTTTTCCTGTCTCCATAGTTTCGTCTTTTCCAGAATGCCATATAGTTAGAATCATACAGTATGTTGCCTATTCAGATTACTTTCTTTCACTTAGTAATATGCATTTAAGTTTCCAACCTGTTTTTTTTAGGATTTGATAGCTCATTTCTTTAAATAACTAAATAATATTCCATTGTCTGGATATCTCAAAGTTTATCAGTTCACCTACTAAAGAATATCTTGGTTGCTTCCAAGCTTTGGCAGTTATGGATAAAGCTGCTATAATCACCCATGTGCAGATTGTTTTGAAAACATAAGTTCTCACCTTCTTTCAGTTAATACCAAAGAGTGTGATTGTTGGATAATATGATATGTATATGGATAATTTTGTAAGAAATCACCAAACTGTCTTTCAAAGTCTCTATATCATTTTGTATTCCAACCAGCAATAAATGAAAGTTGTTATTCTTCCATCTCCTTGTCTGAACTTGAGGTTGTTAGTGTTCCAGATTCTGGCCATTCCAATAGGTGTGTAGGGGTATCTCATGGTTTTTTTAACTTGTCTTGCCTGATGGCATATGATGTGGACCATCTTTTCCTATGTTACTTTTCATCTGCATATCATTTTTGGTGAGGTGTCTGTTAAAATATTTGGCCCATTTTTAATCAGGTCATTTTTTTTCTCATTTAATTTTAAAAGTTCTCTGTGTATTTTAAATAACAGTCTTTTATCACATGTGTCTTTTGCAATATTGTATCCAGTCTGTGGCTTATCTTCTCATTCTCTTAACATTGTCTTTTGCAGAATAGAAGTAAATTATTATTAATATTATTAATTTTATTTTATTATCAGTTTCAAATATATAGCATATTGGTTAGACATTTATGGAGTTTATGAAACAATCCCCTTGATTACCCTATCTTCCCTCTTCCTCTACACATAGCCATTACCTTACTGCTGACTGCATTCCCTGTGCTGTGCTCCCTATCCCCATGACTATCTATCGACTAGAAGTAAATTATTTTGATGAAGTCCATCTTGTCAATTATTTATTTCGTGAATTGTGCCTTTAACATTGTATTTAAAAAGTCATCATTGTACCTAAGTTCATCTAGGTTTTCTCCTATGTTATATTTTAGGAGCTCTTTATTTTTGCATTTTACATTTATGTCTGTATCCATTTTGAGTTAATTTTTGTAAAAGGTGTAAGGTCTGTGTCTATATTAATTTTTATACATATGTGCAGTTATTTCAGTACTATTTGTTTAATTCATTGTATTGCCTTTTCCTTGTCAAAGATCTGTTGATTATATTTATGTGGGTCTATTTCTGTGCTCTCGGTTCCAATGCATTGATCTGTCTATATATATATATATATGTATGTATATGTATATATGTATACGTATATATATACGTGTATATATATGTACATATATATGTGTGTGTGTGTGTGTGTGTGTGTGTATATATATATATATATATATATATATATATATACACCATGCTGTCTTTTTTTCACATAATACGAGTTGGTTGTATTGAAATTGAATCTTAATTTGGTAACATATTTTTTAATAAATTTAGTTACTTAAATTAGTTTCAAGTATACAGTACATTGGTTAGACATCTATAATGTTCATAAAACGATCCCCCCAATTGTTCCTTCCTTCTCCTGGCTTTCCACTTAACCATTATATTAATGCTAACTGCATTCCATCTGCTATGCTCCCCATGTCCAACTACCAACTACTGATTTGTACTTCTTTACCCCTTCACTCCATTCCCCCAGCCTCCCTACTTCCCTCTCCTCTATCTGTCACTAAATTGTCCACTATATTTGTGAGTCTGGTTTTGATTAGTTTGTTCTTTTTGTTCCTTAGACACCACATATAAGTGAAATCATATGGTATTTTCCTTTCTCCATCTGACTTATTTCACTCAGTATAATAACATCTAGGTCCATCCATGTCATTGCAAATGGTAGGCTTTCATTTTTTTAATGATTGAGTAATATTCCATTGCATATATAAACCATAACTTCTTTATCCAATTGTCTGCTGATGGACATTTAGGTTGCTTCCATATCTTGGCTATTGTAAATTGTGCTGTCATGAATATTGGAGTGCATAGATCTTTATGAATTATTGTTTTGGTTTTCTTTGAATAAATATCCACAAATGCAATTGCTGGGTCAAAATATATGTCCATTTTTAATTTGTTGAAGACTCTCCATACTGGTTTCCATAGCAGCTGTACCAATTCGCAATCTCACCAACAATGTGTGAGGGTGCCCTTTTCTTCTCATCCTCGCCAACACTTGCTGGTTTTTGATTTGTTGATGATAGCTGTTCTGACAGGTGTGAAGTGAGATCTCATTGTAGTTTTAATTTGCATTTCTCTGATGATTAGCAACCTTGAGCATCTTTTCATATGTCTGTTAGCCATCTGTATTTTCTTTGCAGAAGTATTTGTTCATGTCTTCAGCCTACTTTTTAATTGGAATTTTTTGTCGTTGAGTTGTATATGTTCTTTATAAATTTTAGATATTAACCCCTTATTAGATGTATCATTAGAGGTTTCCTTTGCTGTGCAAAAACTTTAGTTTGATGTAGTCTCCTTTGTTTATTATTTTTTTTTTATTTCCCATGCTCAAGGAGATCTATCTGAAAGGAAATTTCTGTTAGTAATATCAGGAAGTTTACTGCCTATATTCTAAAAATTTTATGATTTCAGGTCTTATATTTAAATCTTTAATACATTTTGCATATTCTTGTATAACTGTGTAAGAAGATGGTCCAGCTTCTTTTTTTCCCATGTATCTGTCCAATTTCCCAAAATCATTTATTGAAGAGATTGTCTTTACCCCATTGTATAGTCTTACCTCCTTTGTCATATATTAAGTGAGCATATAGGCATGGATTTATTTCTGGGCTCTCTATTATGTTCCATTGATCAATGTATCTGTTTTTATGCCAGTACCATTCTGTTTTGATTACTGTAGCATTGCAGTATAGTTTGATATCAGATAGCGTGATACCTCCAACTTTTTTCTTCTTTCTCAGGATTGCTATCATTATTCGGAGTTTTCTATGGCTCCATACATTTTAGGATTATTCCATTTTCTTTTTACCTTTTCTCTTTTTACAGAAGACCCTTTACCATTTCTTGTAATACTGCCTTGTTGGTGATTAATTCTTTAAGCTTTTTTCTGTCTGGGAAGCTCTTTATCTCATCTTCCATTTTAATCAAAAGCCTTGCTGGGTAGAGTATCCGTGGTTGTAGATTCTTGTCTTTCATAACTTTGAATATTTCTTGCCATTCCCTTCTGGCCTGCAAAATTTCCATTGAAAAGTCAGCATACATTCTTATGGGAGCACCCTTATTAGTAACCAGCTTCCTTTCTCTTGCTGTTTTTAAAATTCTCTTTGTCTTTGACCTTTGGCATTTTAATTATGGTGTGTCTTGGTGTAGATCTGTTTGAATTTCTCTTGTTTAGAACTCTTTGTGCTGCCTGAACATAATTCCTTTGCCAAGTTAGGGAAGTTTTCTGTCATTATTTCTTCAAATGAGTTTTAATCCCTTGTTCTCTCTTCCTCTTCAGGTACTCCTATGATTAGGATATTTTTACACTTCATGTTGTCCCAGATGTCTCTTAAACTATCCTTGTTTTTTACAACTCTTTTTTTTCTTTTTGTTGTTTTGATTGGGTGTATTCAGCTACCTTGTCTTCAAATTCACTGATTCGATCTTCTGCTTCATCCAATCTACTATTGAATTCTTCTATTGTATTCTTCATTTCAATTATTATATTCCTCATTTCTGTCTGGTTCTTTTTTATGATTTCTATGTCCTTTCTTATGCTCTCATTGTGCTCATCCATTCTCTCCATAAGTTCCTTGAGCATTCTTATAACCGTTATTTTGAACTCTGACTCTGGTAGGTTGCTTACCTCCATTTCATTGATTTAGCTTATTTTCTAGAGTTTTCTCTTGTTGTTTCATTTGTGGAATGTTTCTTTGTTTTCTCATTTTATTAACCTCTCTGGGTTCTTTTCTATGTCTCAGGAATATTTGTTTCATCTCTCAGCCTTGGTCAAATAACCTAATGTGGAAAGTGCCCTGTGTTGCCCATTGGTACATTTTCTCTGATCCCTTGTGCCAGGAGCTCTGTGCGTGACCTCTGTATGGGTTGTGTGTGATCTTCCGTTGTCATCAATCCTTTATTGTTGTTAGTAGATGAATGGGTGAGATTAACATTCAGGCTAATTGTGGGAATTGGCTGCACCCTCATAATAAGAGTTGCTGTGTGGGGGCTGACCCCACCGAATGGGATTTGCCCTAGCAGGCTTGTGTACTTGTTGCAACCACCCTTTGTGTGTATCACTACTTGAACTAGACAGGAGTTGCTCCTTTGTGGTCTGGTGCCAGCCTCCACATGCATTGGCATTGTGTCCCTTTGAGAATTGCTCCCCCATAGGCCAAAGTCAGCCATTGCATTTGATTGTTCAGGGCTACCCGGTGAGAACTACAAAGCAATCTTCTGATGATTGTTGCCTATGCTGGATCTATAGGTAAGTGGAAGAGACAACACTATAGTCAGCTCTTGGTTATCCCCTGACCCTGACTTATGGCAGTTTAGCAGAGGAACTAGTGCTCCTCATGGTCTGATACTACCTATCAGTTGCCTGTAAGTCTCTGAAACTGGATGAGCTTCTGGGTGATATGCATATTAAGTGCCACAGAGACACTGAAAGTCTCCTGGGTTGTGTGAGTAAATTTCCCCCTGCCACTGTAGTGTCAGTTTTTGTGCCCATGCTGTCTCTGCAGTTTGCTGTATAAGTTTCCACTTATAGTAAGGTCAACTGCTGCCCATCCTGGGCCTAAATGCGCTACCCCAGAGCAGGGGAAGCTGCTTTTCAATGTGCAGCAGGCACTTTGTGTACTGGATGGGGCAGGAACTCAGGGAATTAAAAGCCGTCAGGCCAATACAGACCCCTGCAATCCCCTTAAGAGATATTGCAGCTTGTACAGGCAGCAGTGATCTGTCCACAACTATTTTCTTCAAAATGCGCTCACTGTGCTAGCCAAAGTCTCTTGTCTGTTCTAACTGCTCAACTCCAGAGCCAAGGAGGGCACAAGAGGCTGCTTGTCAATGGGCTGCAGGCACTTTGTGGCTTGGGAGAAGTAGAATTTCAAGGTGATAAGGTCTGTTAGGCCAATACAGCCTCAGTTTTGCTGCAACTTCTGTGCCTGGGTGTTCTCGCTATAGACCCATATCGCAGTGAGATCAGCTGCTGTCAGAGATGTTCCCACAGACCTTTGTGCTCCCCAGACACAATATTGCAATTCTTTCAGGCAGCAAAGGTCTGCCTGCTGTTGATTTCCATGTAGTGACCACCCTGTGCCCCACCAAAGTTTGTTGCCTGTGTGGATTAGGCAATTAGAGGAGAGGAAGTGCAGGGCTGTGTCAGTTCACTGTCAATGGGCCACCTGGGACAATTTGTTGGTAGAGTGTGGCAGGGTCTCAGAGAGACAATGGCAATTAAATCAATACAGCCTCAGTCTTGCTGCAAATTTGGTAATTGCTGTGAGTTTCTGCAGAAGACCCAGATCACAGCAAGACCAGTTGTTGTCTGAGGCTGCCCTACAGGTCCCCGATATTCACCCAAGTTCATGTTGGCAGCAGTGATCTGCCTAACCCTACCGTTTAAATGCGGCTCACAGCATTGGTCACCCACTAGGAATGGAAATGTAGCTTACAGGACTGGCCGCTTTTGCTGGGATTAGAAAGGCCGCTCACAATGATGGCCACCCCGTTGTGAATACTTGACCCTGAATCATTTGGAGCTGAGGTTGGTAGCCATCCAACAACACCTGCCCCAGGAAGTCTGCAGGTTGCATGCGGCGGGGTCTCAGAGAGACAATGGCAGTCTGATCAATACTGCCTCAGTCTTGCTGTAAATTTGGATACCATACTGTCTTGATTACTGTAGCTTTATAGTAAGTTTTGAAGTCAGGTTGTTTCAGTCTTCTAACTTTGTTTTTCTTCTTCAATAATGTGTTGGCTATCTTGGACCTTTTGTCTCTACATATAAATTTTAGATTCAGTTTTTTTTTTGATATTTACAAAATAACTTGTAGGGAGTTTGATTGGGGTTGTATTGGATTTACGGATCAGTTTTGGAAGAAATAACATCTTGACAATATTGAGTCTTCTTATCCATGAACCTAGAATATATCTCCATTTATGTAGTTTATCTTTCTTTTCTTTCATCAATGTTTTATAATTATCTTCAGACAAATCTCATACATATTTTGTTACATTTATACCTAAGTATTTCATTTTGAGGGATGCCTATGTAAATTATATTGCATTTTTAATTTCAAATTCTATTTTTTTATTTTTGGTGTATGGGAAAGCGATTCACTTTTGTATATTATCCTTGTATCATGTAACCTTGCTATAATCACTTATTAGTTCCAGGTTTTATTTATTTTTTATTGTTTTTGTTGTTGATTGTTTTCAATTTTCTACAGATGATTATGCTATCTGTGAACAAAGATAATTTTTTTTCTTACTTTCTAATCTGTATATCTTTTATTTCTTTTTCTTGTCCTATTGAATTAGCTAGAACTTCTAGTATGATGTTTAAAAGGGGTGATTAAGAGGGGTAATCTTTGATCTTAATGGGAAAGCTTCATTTCTCAGCATTGAGTACCATGTTAACTGTACATTTTTAATATATATTCTTTATCAAGTAGAAGTTTCTCTTTAATCCTAGTTTATTGAGTTTTTATTATGAATCAGTGTTGAATTGTGTGAAATGTTTTTCTGCACCTATTGATATAATCAAGTGATTTTTCTTTTTTAGCCTGTTGATCTGATGGATTGCATTTATTGATTATCAAATGTTGAACCAGCCTTGCATAACTTGATAAGTCCCCTTAGTCTTGGTGTATAATTATTTTATATGTTTTAATAAGATATTTGCTAGTATCTTATTGAGGAATATTACATCTATGTTTATGAGAGATATTAGTTTATAGTTTTCCTGTAATGTCTTTGGGTGAACTTGGCATTAGGAAAATGCTGTCCTCATATAATAAATTTAAAATTATACCTTCTATTTCTATCCTTTAAAAGAGATCGTAAAGAATTGGTATACTTTCTTTCTTAAATGTTTGGTGGAATTTGCCAATGAACCCATTTGAGCTTGCTGTCTTTTGTTTTGGAAAGTTATTAAGTTATTAATTTAATTTCATTAATAGATATAGATCTATTCAGATTTTTTCTTTCTTCTTGTGTATTTTATCACATTGCATCTTTCAAGGAATTGCTTCATTTCATCTAGTTCATCAAACCTGCATACAAAGAATTGTTCATAGTATTCCTTTATTATAATTAATGTCCATGGGATCTGTAGTGCTATATTCTCTTTCATTTCTGATCATTTCAATTTCTGTCTTCTCTCTTTTTCTTTTTTTGTCAGAATCCATAGAGACTTGTTAATTTTATTGAGTTTTTAAAGAAACCAATTTTTGGTTATGTTGATTTTCTTTATTGATGTTATGTTTTCAATTACTTTTGTTTATACTCTAGTATTTACTTCTTATCTTCTGCTTACTGTGGAATTAATGTGCACTTCTTTTTATAGTTTCCTATGGTAGAAGCTAATATTATTGATTTTAAATATTTCTTCTTTTGTAATATATGCATCCAATGCTATAATTTTCCCTCTAAGCTCTGATTTTGGTGTCTCCCACAAATTGTGTTTAATTGTGTTTTCATTTTCTTCAGTTCAAAATATTTTAAAATTTTCTTATGATTTATTCTTTAACTCACATGTTATTTAGAAGTATGTTGTTTAATCACCAATTATCTAGGATTTTTTTTAACTATCTGCTATTAATTTCTAGTTTAACTCCATGGCTGTCTGAGAACAGACATTGTTTAATCTCTGTACTTTCAGATTTCTTAAGGTGTGTTTTTGATGTTAAGTGCAAAAATATTATGGATTATGTCTTATTTGAGGGTTGATCCTTTTATGTAATGCCTCTTTCTGTTCCTAATGACTTTCCTATCTCTGAGGTCTGTTCTGTTTAAGATTCATGTCTATTCCTGATTTCTTTAATTAGTTTTAGCACTATATATCTTTGTTCATCTATTTACTTTAAATCTATGTGTCTTTATATTTAAAGTGTGTTTCTTATAGACAACATTTAGTTGTATACTTTTTTCTTTTTTTCTTCTGTTTTTGTTTCTAATTTTACTCTATCATGATATGGAGTAATACAATTTCAATTTTTATATGTATTGAGACATATTTTTACCTCATATTTGATCTATTATTTAAAATAGCCTATATGCACTTGAGAATGTGTATTATGCTCTTGTTGGGTGGAGTATACTATTTATGTCTGTTACTTCTATTCTGGTTATAGTGTCTTTCAATTCTATTTTTTACAGATCTTCTATCAAAATTTTCTTTCCGTAATTGAAGATGGCATTATACAATCTTCAACTATTATAGAACTGTCTATTTCTTACTTTAATTCTGTCAATGTTTGCTTTACATATTTTATAACTATCTTGTTTGATGTGCATGTATTAGAGTCATTAAACCTCAGTAAACTGAGACTTTTATCAATATGATGCATTCTTCTTTTTCTCTTATAATGCTTTTTTACTTAGTTTATTAAAGAGGCTCTCCTTTTCTCCCTGTATGTTTTTGGCTTTTTTGTTGAAAATTGAAAGCCCATATAAGCATGACTTTATTTTTGGACTCAGAATTCACTGGTGAAGTCATATGGTCCTCGACTTTTCCTTTATGGTAGGTTTTTGATAATTGTTTCAATTTCCATACTACTGATTGGTCTATTTAGATTTTCCAGTTCTTTTTGATTCAGTCTAGGAAGGTTATATTTTTCTAAGTACTGGTCCATTTCTTCTAGGTTATTAAATTTTGTGTTATATACTTTTTCATGTACTTTTGTCTGATTCTTTGTATTTTTGCGGTGTCTGTCATCATTATCCCTCTTTAATCTCTGGTTTTGTTTATTTGTATCTTTTCTCTTTTATCTTTAGTGAGTCTAGCCAGGGGTTTTTCAATTTTATTAACTTTCTCAAAGAATCAGCCCTTTGTTGCATTTATTTTTTCTGTTTTTTTTTTCAATTTCATTTAATTCTGCTCTAATTTCCATTATTATTATTTTTTTTATTCTGCTGACTTTAGGCTTCATTCATTCTTCCTTTACTAGTTTTCTAAGATGGAGCATTAGGTTGTTTATTTTGGCTCATTCCTGTTTTTAGAGATAATCCTCTAGTGATATAAACTTTCTTCTTATGACTGCTTTGCCATGTCTCAAATGTTTTGATATGTTGTACTATCATTATCATTCATTTCTATGTATCCTTTGATCACACTTTTATTTCTTCTCTGACACAGTCATTCTTCAGTAGTATGTTATTTAATCTCCATGTATTTGTGCTTCTTCTTTCTTCCATTTTACAGTGATCTCCATCTTCAAAACATTATGATCGGAGAATATGGTTGGCATGGTTTCAACCCTTTTATATTTGTTGAGGCTATCTCTGTGTCTCAGTATGTGGTCAATCCTTGAAATATTCCATGTGAACTAGAGAAGAGTGTACAAGCATCTGTTTTGTGATGGAAAGTTCTGTAAATGTCAATTGTGTCTAGTTGGTCTAATGTGTCATTTAAGGATGGTGTTTCCTTATTAATTTTCTGTTTGGATGAGCTGGTCATATCCGACAATAGGGTATTTAGGTCCCCTACTATGATAATGTTTTGGTCTGTTTCTCCCTTTAGTTCTGTTAGTAATTCTTTTATATATTTCAGGGCTCCCTGATTGGGAGCATAGATATTAATAATTGTTATGTCTTGGTGCATGATTCCCTTTATTATTATGAAGTGTCCCTCAGTATCTTTCTTTATCTTTATTTTGAAGTCTATTTCATCTGATATTACTACCGCTACTCCCACTTTTCTCTGAATGCCATTTGCTTAAATTATCATTTTCCACCCTTTCATTTTGAGTCTATATTTGTCTTTGGAATGTAGATGTGTGTCCTGGAGGCAGCGTATGGTTGGATTTAATTTTGTGATTTGATTCGCAACTCTGTGCCTTTTTATTGTGAGTTAAGGCCATTTACATTTAGGGTGATTATTGAAATATGAGGTTTTCCTATAACCATTTTATCTTTTGCTTTCCGGTAGATTGGTGTTTCCATTGCTTTCCATCCTCGTATGTCTGTTTTTTTTTTTTTTTTTCTTTCTCATTTTGGTTGGGTTTGTGGGTTTTCCCTTGGTCCTTCTTGTTTCATGTTATATATATATCAGCTCTGAATCTTGGATGTGTGGTTACGGTAATGAGTATATAGAAGAGAGTAATATATAATCCATGTTTTTTTCTGCATGTGTCTTATCTCCATTCCTATTTGTGAATTTAGATCTTTGAATTCTCTCGTTTTCTGTCATTATTGTGTCAGTTTGTCCCTTTGTATGCTGAACATTCATTACTATCTTGCTATAGCAAATCTCTTCTTGTTGTTTAAGCTTATAATGCCCTTTTCTTAGTAAGTGTTGTGCTCCTTTGCTTTTATCTTCCTGCTAGTCACCCTACTCATACTTACATATTTTTGTGTCAATTTGTTTTTGATAGGCTGACCCCTTTCAGTATTTTCTGTAATGCAAGACTCTTAGTGGAGAATTCCCTCAAGTTTTGTACATCTAGAAATGTATTTATTTCTTCTTCATATCTAAAAGAGAGTTTACCTGGATACATTTTCCTTTCATTTAATAGTTTGAATATTTGATTTCATTCCTTTCTGGATCATAAGGTTTGTGCTGAGAAGTCTGACAATAATCTACTGGGTTCTCCTTTATAGGTCATCATCTTGTTTTTCCTGGTTGCCCTTAGAATTCTTTCTTCATCATGGATTTTCGATAATTTTAATCCAATGTGTCTTGGAGAAGGCAATTTTGTTTGTGATAATTGTGTGTTCTGTTGACTTCATGAATTCCAAACTCCAGCTTATTCCTTAGATTTGTTTAATTCTCATCAGCTATTGTCTGAAAATGCTTTCTGATCCCTGCTCCTTTTCCTCTCCTTCAAGAATGCCCATTATTTTTGATTCCTCTCTTGATGGTATCAGCTATTTTTTGTATTTCTCTTTCATTATTTTTCATTCTTTGATTTCTCTCTTCTTCCTTCTGGTCTATTTCTAGATCTCTGTCTTCGCTATCACTGATCCTTTCCTCTTTTTGGTTGATTCTATTTCCCAAGCCTGCTATTTCATTTTTCATCTCTTTCAGTGTCTTTTTTTCTCCAGAAGTTTTATTTGATTCTTTTTTTTAGGATTTCAATCTCCTTGTTAACAACTAATTCTGCTGATTTAGTTGTTTTTTCAACTCTTGGAATTATTGATATGAATTATTTTTATCTCATTGAGTTTTTTTTTTTTTTTTTTTTTTTTTAAGAAGTACCATCCAGAATTCTCTGTCTTTTAAGTAGCACATTTCTATGTCTGGAAGTTTATTTTTTGGAGATGTTTCTCTTTCTTTCTGAGATGCTTTGTCACCTTGTTTAGTCATGGTGTTTAGTGTACTATTTCTCCTCCTGGGTATTAATGAATGTGTATTCTGCTTTTTTTTTTTTTTTTCCAGAAAGCAGTTTTAATATATAAAGGTGTCTCTTTAGCCTGTTGCAAAGAAGACATTTTTCTTTTGGTTTACAGTAGGTGACATCTAAGCCTCTTGGATCCATGGTTTACATAGTCTTAACAATGCCTTTTTTTCTTATAGATATTCAATCACACTCACTACCCTCAGTCTCAGTCCCTTTTAGTGTTAGTGGCAGTTTCAGTAGGATTTGTTCAGATTCCCCTTGGATTCCATGGTGTTCAGTCTCAGAGGATATGGAAGGAGGGGCCCTCTGGGGTGTGGATTGGGGCTGTGGCTCAGACTCACATTTTGCAGCTGCAGCTGGTAATAATCAACTATTGCTACTGTGCCACCTCCACTTATTTTTTTCGGCCTTGATTTCTGGGCACTGCCACTGCATGGAGCTCACAGCGCTCCTGGGTAGGGCTGTTCAGGGAATCCACCGCATCTTCTCTCCTCCTACTAGTATGCAGGGAGCTTGGCTGAGAGATGTAACTTCTTTGTTTCTCTCAGTCTACCACTTGACTCCTGGGGGTTTGACCTATGGTAGTTCTTATGCACAGTCCCACACTCAGACTTCCTGCTGTCTAGATTGGGTGTTTTTTGTTCAGTTTTAGATGTTCAGCTTATTGTTGTTTCAAGTGGAAAGATCTGGGGATGTCTCTCACTTCATCATGTTTCTAATTACCTTTCCTATTACAGTTCTTGATATGGCTTTTTATTTATATTTTCAGTTGTATGTGATATGTTTCTTGAGTCTTCAGGTAATTCTCCAGCTTGATTGTTTTATGATTTGGTTGTAATTTTAATGCAGCAATGGGAAAAGATGATCCCCACTTTACCTAACTTGCCTCCTTGGCCCCAAGTTCATTCCACTGTCTTCTGTCCTCCTCAAATAATTTTGAGAATTCTGATGATAATTTTATTGAGAATCTCTTGTATATGACAAGTGACTGGATAACTTCAATCCACATATCTACAAATGTACTGATTCTTTCTTTTACTTGCTCAAATCTGCTAGTATAGGCTGTTAGTGAGATTTCATTTTAGTCACTATAATATTTATCTCCATAATTTCTGTTTCCTTCTTTTTTGTAATTTTTATTTTTGTTGCTATTTTTACTTGTTTATGCATTATTCTCCTGGTTTCCTTTAATTCTTTGTATATATTTTCTTTTAGCTATTTGAGCCTATTTACACAGGTAATTTAAAGTTCTTTTCTATTAAATCCAATGTGTTTGTCTCCTCAGGGATGGTTTCTCTTAAGTTTTCTTTGAATGGGCCATCATTTGTTGTTTCTTTCCATGTTTTGAATTTTTATTTTTTTGTTGAAAACAAGACATTTTTAACATTGTAATATGGTAACTGTGAATTAAGAGTCTTCCTCTTCCTCAGTCTTTGATTTTTTCCTGTAACTAATTAGTGATTTTTAAAATGTATTTTTGTAATTTTTTTTTATACCTACAGCACTCATTCTTCCTAGGTGGCCTCCCATATATTTTTGTATTTTTTAATATCTATTATTTGTCATGTGTGTTCTCTTAGGTCTCTGCTCCTTTAGACTGTGTTCACTTTATGTTTTCAGACAGATTTACTTGAATAGCAACAACCAAGTAAAAGAAGAAGAGAACGTACAAAAAGAAAAAAAAAGAAACATTTTCCTAGCTTTTGCAGATTGGCTTTGTGCTTGGAGTAGTCTTTATTTTTAATTTGTTTTTATTTATTTTTATAATGTGACATCGTTTAATGAAATCCAGTAAGTTTCAAGTGTACAATTTAGCAGTAAGTCATACCTATATATCACATTGTGTGTTCACTGCCCATAATTAGATTTATTTATGTCAGCACATATTTGACCACTAGTACCCTATCTATCTCCTCCATCCATCCTCCCCCCCTTACCCTCTGGTAACCACTAGTCTATTGTCCATGTTCATTATTCTCTGTTTGTTTTTCTTTTTTGTTTGTTGCTTTTAGGTTTATATCCCACATATAAGTTATATCATGTGATTTTCAACTTTTTCTGTCTCGCTTATTTTACTTAGCATGATTATCTTGAGGTCTATTCATGTTGTTGCAAATGGCAATATTTCATCTCTTCTTATGGTTGAGTACTACTCCATTGTATATATGTACCACAGGTTTATCCAATCATCTATCTAAGGATACTTTCGTTGCTTCCATTGTGCCAAAGTATTCTTTCAATCCCTCGCTAAGTAATCTACAATTTCATCTTAGTTCTCATTTCCAGCTTGTACTGAGCCTGAAATCTTAGGATCTTCTCAGGTCTTTTCTGAGTGTGCATCTTTCCCTGGGCATATACATGACTTTGTAAATTCCCTGGAATATTAAGTGTGAAGTAAAGACAGTTCCAAGATGTAACTACTGCCTGATCATGCCTGACCACTGCTGAATCCTCATGCTAGATCCAGTAGATCCAAGCCATAATGGAGATTGCTTTAAGTAAATCCCCTCAGAAAGTGTCTTACACCTCCCCAGTGCCCCAGGCATGCTGGTTCCTGGAACAGTCTCTCACCCTACCCTGAACAAATATGTAAGGCATTTTCCCCTTTCCTGGGGTGCATCATGCCCCAGTACTCCTATCCATCCTGCCTGTCCTATATAACCCCTTAGTGCCTGCCACATGGAATGGAGGATATCCATGTCATCTTGCCACTGCCCAAGATGCACTACATATGCAATTTCCCTTAATAAACTATTGTTGTGATGCTAGCCTTATCAGCCTCTTTCTTTGACTTCTTTGCCCAGGAAATTTTACATAACATGAGGTATGATTCAATGCTCTAATTATCTAAAGAATCTCTCTCTCTGGCCTTTCTTCCCTTGTTTTTAGTGTATTTATTGTTTGCTTCAGCTGTAACCTTTTGCTTCAGGTAGCAGCATGTTATTCATTTGTCTTTGCTTTTTTTGAGGGAAGCATGCTTGGTGTCCATTTTTCTGCCCAGAGAAACTTCTGTGTTAGGCAATATAAATCAAAATTTACAGGCAGCATTCAGACAGGTTAGTAAAGATAAAATCAGTGATCTGTAAATAAAATATGTTTTGCTCCTCCTGGAACCAGGGACTAGGGTTTCATTCTAGAAACTTAAGCAGATATCTTAAGACTACTCCTATGCTGAAGAGGAACCTGAGTAAGAACAAGTAAAATAGCTCATAGCTTTCTTATCATTTTTAAGTTGGCTTTTTCTTGATTCAGCATTTTTTTTCTGTAAATCTCTGAGTGCTTTCAAGAATTTTGACAAAATTGATTCTGTTTTGCTTGATTTTCCAGTGTTTCTGTGGAGGGACAAACTCATGGAGCTACATACTCTATCATTTTTGCTGACAGCATTCTTAATTTTTTTCCCGTTTTTATTTTTCAGAAGTTTGACTATGATGGGTCTCTGCATAGCTTTGTTTGTGCGTATTCTATTTGGAGTTCACTTAACCTCTCAAATCTGTGGGTTTATGTTTTTTACTGGATTTGGAAAGTTTTCTGTCATTGTTTCTTTAAATACTCTTTCAGTACCACTCTCTTTTCCCTCTCAATATTGCAAAATGTTAGATCGTTTGTTATTGTTCTATAGATCATTGAAGTATTTTTAGTCTATTTTCCCTGTTGTTCATACTGAATAAACTTTATTGATTCATCTTCAAGTTTACTGATTCTATTCTCTGTCATCTCCAGTCTACTATTGAGTAAAGTTTTTTTTTTTTTTTTTAATTTTGGTAATTGCATTTTTTAGTTCTATAGCTTTCATTTGAATTTGATTTACAACTTCTATTTTTTCTGAGGTTATCTATTTCTATTTGCTTTAAGAAAATTTGTAATCGATTGTTTAAGTGTTTTTATGACTACTGCTCAAAAACGCTTTCCAGGTAATTCTAACGTGATTCATCATCAGTTGATTGTTTTTCTCATTCAGATTGTGGGTTTTTTGGTTCTTGCTGTAATGAATAATTTTAATTGTATCCTGAACATACTAGTTATTATATTAGACTTTTGATCTTATTTAAAACTTCTGTTTTAGCAAGTACCGAACTTGTTTAGATTAGCATGTAGATTCTGGCCTACTTTTGTGGACTTTAGTTCCAATAATAATTTAATTTTGTGAACTTTCACAATGCTATTCTGGTCTGTTTCATTCATTCAAAACCATTGGGATTTTCACTCAATCCCTGATAATACCGACTGTCAGTGCAGAAAGTTCTTTCAGATGCCTGTTCTCTGCTATTTTACTTATTATAAAGATAAATAAAAGTTTAGTTTTCCATGTAACAAACTGGAAGAAGGACTGTTCTCTCCACTCCTTTTCTCTTACAGACTTTTAATGAAAAAAAAAAATAGTAGTCGTGAATTCTTTCTCTACTCTAACCTTCTGGTATGCGTGTACATTTCTTAGAGGCTTAGTAACCCTTCTTGCAAGGTTAACAGCTTAAGAATGTTTTCTTTTAAGTGTCTGGGAACCATCTCCTTTGTAAATCTCCTTTGTAAATAAACATTTACAAAGATAGTACCTTTACCTTCCTGTCACAGGGGGAGTTTAAGTTAAGCACCTTTCTCTGACCTGTAATCATCTGCTTGTCATAGAGATAAGTTTTAATATGCATTTGGAGAAATGCAATTAACTAAAAAAAATGTTACCTTTGTTTACAAGTAAACTTAGGATGAGCTTTATGAGAGAATGTGTAGCAAATGATGGTGTTAAGTTCTGTTAGAAAAACACTTGAGAAGTAATGCACATAATAGATAGTTACCGCTTGCTTATACAAATAGAGTGAAATTTATTTGGCTTATTTATGATACATTGTAATCTTGATATGCTTATTCAATAAATCATTCTGTTTTTTTTCTACATTTTGAGGAGAAGATTCTCTGGGTTGGCATGATTGTTATTTTTCAAAAACCATATACTCATGACCTGGCTAAAATCCTATGAATACTGAAATAAGACACATTTGCCAGAATTCAGCCAAGGAAAGTATAGTTCATCTTCAAGTGTTTAGTTACTTGGCATTTCAAACTCATTAAAGCCTCCTGAACTACAGGGTTCCCAATTCTACCTACTGTGTTAGCTTGGACTTCTGCCAGTATGAGATGAAAATACCTTGTAATCACAAAATAACAACCCAATAAATAAATGCACATCTGAAAGGAAAAAATGTAAAGTAAAACACTGTTGGCCATAGGAAATACATTTTTGTAGTCTTACACTAGATTAAATTAATAAAATCTGCCTTTTCTAGTTATATTGTATTTGTTCTACATTGAACTTATTTTATTGTACTCTCAGGAGTACTTTAAGCTTTTGACTCATTGGTAGTAATTAAAAGCAGAAGACACATGGGAAAAAGTGATCTCCTGTAAGAACAAGAGTTTAAGTAAAATTTTGCATAGGTTTTATGTTATGCAAGTCGAAGCTTATGCCATGATTCTATACCAGAATACCTAGAATAATTACTTTGAAGTTTTGATATGAAAATTACTAAAAAACAAATTGTTAAATGAAATTTAGATTTTTTAAATGAAAAAAGTATATTTTGCTCAAAAAATTTCATGAAGATGTGTTTTTGGTTTTAATTGTGATTAAAAATTAAATATGCTCTCACTTTTTTACCCTTCATTAATAAACTAGAATGTTAAAAATAAAACACTTAAAGTAAATTTAAAATTTTATTAGTATCATTCAAATATTTTTTACCAGTCACTTTCATATTATAAAATCTGAATTTTAGTTAAAGTGGTATGAGAGAAATTTTCAGTTTATGAAAAATTGAAACAAATGAATTTTGTTACAAGAATGAAATAAATAATTAGTATAGAAGCTATAATGCATCTTAATGGAAGCTAATTTCCAGAATCAATTAGGTGGCTATAAAATTAGTACTTATTTAAGTTGAACTACCTGGAACTTCCATATATTGTAGTCAGAATTTAGGATTACTGTGAGTACTATGAAGCACTGCAAGACTGTAAAATATCTTGTAAATCACAAAAAGTTTAATTTATATTTAGCCTAGTTGTAGGGTTAAGTGTAATGAAATACTTTCTAATTTCATTGATTATAGTATACTCTTTCGGCAAGATAGTAGAATGTGCATAGGTGCCGGGAACCTCCAACCTGAGTTATCTGTAAAATTGATGTGGGAAGAGTTCTATGTATGTAACCAGGTTGAAAAATTTAGATATTTATCTTTGATCCTGGCAGAAATTGATACAATCTCTTCTTCTGATAGGCTAAGTTTATTTATTTTCTGGACCTTACATAGCCATTTCTCCTAACTCATAAATTAACTCAGGGTGTTGCCCTAAGCTACCTCATTGTTGATGCATTAGTACTTTAGTGATCATCAAAAGGCTACACCCTGAAGCATACTTTGTCTCAGAAATTTTCAGGCAGTGTGGTTGAGTCCCTAACTAACATTTCACTCACACTTTTTCTAAAATGAGATTCTTGTCAAGGATGCTTCCAATGGAGCATACCCAAATGTGCATTTGAGTCGCTTTGTCTCATACCTCAAGAGAGAAATTAGCATTTGTTGAATCACTGGTATGTGCCAACAGTCTATGCATGCTAAAGAAAAAATGCTTTAATAGCAATAAATGCAGG
Organism: Eidolon dupreanum; assembly: GCA_028627145.1. Classification (NCBI taxonomy): domain Eukaryota; kingdom Metazoa; phylum Chordata; class Mammalia; order Chiroptera; family Pteropodidae; genus Eidolon; species Eidolon dupreanum. The sequence goes on from CM053505.1 coordinate 76,670,398, forward strand.
CTTGATATTAGAAATAATTGGATCAGTGATGCAAATGACAAAATTTTGAATCAAATTTTATGAGAATACAGAGGAAAAGAATAAAGAAATAAAAATGAGGAAAAGATAATGGACACAAAACAGATTATAAAAGTCCAACTGGCAAATAATATGGTATTATTAAATAAGAAGGAAAACTGGATAAAATCGAATAATCAGAGAATAAAACTGCTATCAAATATTAAGAAATACATGAGGAAAGTTAAATTATAGAACAAGAATCTATACTATTAAAATGTGTGTCCAGTATAATTTAGAAGAGTACTTCACACTCCAGACTATGAACGTAGGAGAAATTAAAACTGTGGGAAATGGTAGATAATATAAATATAGTAGAAGTTACCAATGGACTATGTGGACAGAGCTCTTGAGGATGAAACTTAAATCAGAGACCAAGTTTTCATGGGGAAGAGGGAAAGAACATACACTGAATTTAGCTTGATCAAGTATGGAGATTAGATGGGCATGTAAGAAAACACATAGCAGGAAAGATCATAATCTCACAAATAAGAGAAACTCATATTTAAAATACTGTCACTTTCACTTGCTACCAGTGAGACCTTGGAAATCAACTTAACCTAACCTCTCTAGACTTCAGCCTAGACCTCTGAGTATATATCTATAAAATATCGATAATACTGAAGCAGCAGCAATTTTAAAGAGAGCAGCCAAATTTCCAGTTGTGGATGCCTGCTTCTGAAGGAAACAGAATTGTGTTCCTAAAGAGTCATGTTTTTCTGTTTTAACTTGTTTGGGGGTTCCCTAAAAGACTGATGCAAGACACTCACTTTTGTTTCACCTAACTCAGAATTCTCTCAAGGAAGAGAAACAGCTAGACAAAAAACATTTCTTGAACACATTGAAAGGCAAATGAATAATTGCTGCCACACGGGGAACAATAGATTAAAGTTGGGGCATAAAATCAACATGGTGAAAACCTGTAGAAGTACTGGAGAAAGAGTTACTTTGAGGAATAAGGGCTTTGAAATGTTCTCAGGTATAACAGGAAATCTAGAAAACTCAGTGAATGCTCAGAGCAGAAAAAAAAATGATTAGAAAACCTGAAATGACTCTAAGCTTTCACTATTGGGTTTAGGTTCAGTACAGTCAGGAAATGAAAGCTAAAGTAAAGTCACAAATGACCTGGTTAAGCCTTGAAAGAGTATCCCAAAACAGAGGTACTCTGAAAAGAATGGAAAATATATATTTTTTTCCTTTTGTCTCTCTGCTCTAAGTAAATCTCCATGAAACCACTAAAGGAACCAAGATTTCATAAACCAAGCATAACAAAAACATAACCTTTGAAATATAGAGGGTCATTAAACAAACAAAAACCTATAATGCACAGCAAATAACAAAACCTCAGGAGGGGAAACATTGTTTACCAAAAATACCAAATTATAATATCCAAAACTCTAGTTTTTGATAAAATTATGAGGCATACAAAGAAACAAAACAGTATGAATCATTCTAAGGAAAATAAGACATTAACAGAAAGTTTCTCTGAGGACGTAGACATTCAACTCACCAAAAATTTTAAGTCAACTGTCTTAAATGTGCTCAAATAGCTAAAGGAAATTACAAACAAAGAAATAAACTTTTCAATAAATAGAGCATGTCAGTAAAGAGAGCAAAATTATATAAAAAAGAATCAAATAAAAGTTCTGGAGATTTACAGTAAAATAAGTAAATGAAAAAATAAGTAGAGGGTTTCAACAGCAGTTTAAGCAACAGAAGAACGAAGTAAGAAATTTGAAGATATGTAAATTGAAATCACTGAGTTATGAGCAGAAAAAAGAATGAAGAAAAACAAACAGAGCCTATGAGATATGTGAGATATCATCAGGCATATCAATATATTCATAATGAGAGTTCCAATGGAAAGAAGAAAAATAAAGGGGCAGAAAGAATATATGAAGAAACAACTTCTTAAATTTGATAAGAGACATTAATCTATGCATCAAGAAAACCTGGATGAATTCTGGTATTATAAATACAAAAAGATGTATATATAGATATATTAATGTCAAAATTTGAAAGCCAAATCAAAGAGAGAATCTTGAAAGAAGAAAAAGAGAAACCATTTGTCAGCTAACAGAAAGTCTGAATAAGATTGGCAGCAGATTTCTCATTAGAAATCATGAAGTACAGAAGGCAGCAAGATGCCATATTTAAAGTCCTAAAAAAAACAACTGTCAACCAAGAATTCCATATTAGGGAAAACCATCCTTCAAAAATGTAGAAATATCCAAGAATCAAGACATCTTGGATTAATAGAAGTGGAGAGACAATTTTTCACTGGAGAAATGCTGTACAAGATATAAAAGGAAGTACTCCAGACAGAAATGAAAGGATAATAAATAGTAACTCAAAGCCATATGAACTACTAAAGAACATTGGTAAATATAAAATAGTTACTATTGTAGTTTTGGTTTTTAACTCTTTTTTCTAATGTGATTTAAAAGATAAATTCATAAAAATATAAACAAATATCGATGCTAATGGGCACACAATGTACAAAAATGCAATTTGTGACAATAACAACATAGGGGTATGAGATATACAAGAATAGAATTTTTGTATACTATTGAAGTTAAGCTGGTATTTGGTTCAACAGGTTTTTAAAAAATAACTTTAATCCTAGGATATCAACTAGGAAAATAAATAAAATATGTGGAAAACAAAATGAGAAGGAAATAAAAATAGTATACTACAAAAAAGCAATCAAACACAAAATGAGGCCATAATAAAATATTTGAAGTTCAAAATGATGTGACATATAGAAAATGAATAATAAAATATCAGAAGAACCTCCTTATCAGTAATTAATTTAAATATAAGTGGATTAAATTGAAATTAAAAATGATGCATTAGAATAAACTTTATTTTATATTATTTTTTAATTAATTAATTAATTAACTTTTTATGTCGACATTTGTTGATGGAATCCAGTAAGTTTCAGGTGTGCATTTTAACTGTAAGGAATATATATTTTTAAACTGTATGTTCACCTTCCATAGTTAGACTTCTTTCTGTCACCACATATTTGACCCCCTTTACTCCTACTCCTTCCCCTCTGGTAACCACCAGTCTATAGTCCATGTCTATGAGTCTCTGTTTGTCTCATTCATTTGATGCTTTTAGGTGTATATCGCACATATAATGATATCATGTGATTTTCAACTTTTTCTGTCTGGTTTACTTCGCTTAACATGATTATCTCGAGGTCCATCCATGTTGTCACAAATGGCAGTATTTCGTCTCTTCTTATGACTAATATTCCACTATACATATGTACCACAGCTTCTTTAGCTAATCATCTAGCATAGGACACTTGGGTTGCTTCCATGTCCTGGCCACTGTGAATAATGCTGCTATGAACATCGGTGTGCAAATATCTTTTTGGATATGAATTTTCAAGTCTTTGGAGTAAATATCCAGTAGAGGGATTGCTGGATCGTATGATAGATCAATTCTTAGTTTTCTGAGGAACCTCCATACTGTTTTCCATAGTGACTGTACCAATTTGCAGCTCCACCAGCAGCGTATGAGGGTTCCTTCTCCACATCCTCTCCAACATTTGTTATTACTTATCCTGTTGATTATAGCTATTCTAACAGGTGTGAGATGATATCTCATTGTGGTTTTGATTTGCATTTCTCTAATAGCTAGCAATGTTGAACATCCTTCTATTTGTTTGTTGGCCATTTGTATGTCTTCTAGAGAGAAATGTTTGTTCATGTCCTTGCCCATTTTTTTACTTTATCGTTGTTATTCAATTGTATGAGTTCTTTGTATATTTTGGATATTCCTTTATCGGAAGCATTGCTTGCAAATATATATTTCCCATTCAGATGGTTGTCTCTTTACCTTGCTGATGATTTCTTTTGCTGAGAAGAAGCTTTTTAGTTTGATGTAGTCCCATTCATTTATTTTAGCTTTTACTTCCCTTGCCTTTGAGGTCAAATTAAAAAATCCTCTTTAAGTCCAATATCCTTGAGTTTAGTTCCTATGTTTTCTTCTATGTATTTTATTGTTTCAGATCTTATATTCAGGTCCTTAATCCATTTTGAGTCATTTTTGTTGAGTGGTGACAGACAACAGTCTATTTTCATTGCTTTGCAGGTGGTTTTCCAGTTTTCCAGCACTAATTATCACAGAAGATTTCCTTTCTCCACTGTATGTTTTTGGCTTCTTTGCCAAACATTATTTGACCATATAAATATCAGTTTACTTTTGGGCTCACGATTCTATTCTGGTGTGTATGTGTCTGTTTTGCTGCCAATACCATGCTATTTTGATTATTGTCACTGTGTAGTATAATTTGAAGTTGGGCACAGTGATGCCTCCAGCCTCATTCTTTTTTCTCAGGATGGCTTTGGCAATTTGGGATCTTTTGTGCTTCCATACAAATCTGATGATTTTCTGTTCTATTGCTTTAAAAACACCAATGGGATTTTGATGGGAATTCCATTAAATCTGTATACTGCTTTAGGTAATAAGGTCATTTTAACTATGTTGATTCTTCCTATCCAAGAACATGAAATATCTTTCCATTTCTTTGTGTCTTCTTTGATTTCTTTTGATAGATTCTTATTGTTTTTATGATATAGGTCCTTCACTTGTTTTGTTAAATTTATTCCCAGGTATTTTATTCTTTTTGTTGCAATTGCAAAAGGAATTATTTTTCCATTTCTTTTTCTGACACTTCATTATTAGAGTATAGGAATGCTATGGATTTTTGAACATTGATTTTGTATCCAGAAACTTTACTGTATTTGCTACTTGTTTCTAGTAGTGTTCTTGTGGAGTCTTTAGGGTTTTCTACATAGAGAATCATGCCATCCATAAATAGTGACAGTTTGACTTCTTTGTTCTCAGTTTGGATTACTTTTATATCTTTCTCTTGCCCAATTGCACTTGTTAGGACCACCAATGTTATATTGAATAACAGTGGCAATAGTGGACAGCCTTGCCTTGTTCCTGATCTTAGAGGAAAGGGTTTTAGTTTTTTACTATTCACTATAATGTTGATTGAGGGTTTTTCATATATGGCCTTCATTTTGTTAAGGTACTTTCCTTCTATACCAATTTTGTTAAGTGTTTTGATCATAAAGGGATGATGTGTCTTGTTGAAGGCTTTTTCTGCATCTATTGATATGATCATATGATTCTTATTTTTTAAATTGTTTATATGGTGTATCACATTAATTGATTTGTATATGTTGAACCATCCCTGTGCCTCTGGGTTGAAGCCCATTTGATGTATAATCTTAATCTGTTGCTGATTTTGGTTTACTAGTATCTTATTTAAGATTTTTGCATCTGTGTTCATGAGAGATATTGGTCTGTAGATCCCGTTTTTTGTGTTCTTTTTACCAGGTTTTGGTATTAGGGTGATCTCTTTTTCCAAATCCACCTCCCCTCTTTCCCCAGCCCCCTACACTCTGGTAACCACTAGACTATTCTCCATGTCCCTGAGTCTCTGTTTGTCTACCTCATTTGTTGCTTTAGGTTTATATCCCACATGTAAGAGATATCATGTGGTTGTTAACTTTTTTTGTCTGGCTTATTTCGCTTAGCATGATTATCTCGAAGTCCATTCATATTGCAAATGGCAGTATTTCATCCCTTATAGCTGAGTAATATTTCATTGCATGCATGTAGCATAGCTTCTTTATCCAATAATCTATCGTAGGACACTTTGGTTGCTTCCATGTCCTGGCCACTGTGAATAATGCTGCTATGAACATTGGTGTGTAAATATCTTTTCAGATATGAGTTTTCAAAACTTTAGGGTAAATATCCAGTAGAGGGATCAATGGATCATAAGGAAGATCAATTCTTAGTTTTTTGAGGAACCTCCATATTGTTTTCCATAGTAGCTTTATCAATTTGCAGTACCACCAGCGGTGTATGAGGGTTCCTTTTTTTCCACATTCTCTCTGACATTTGTTATTACTTGTCCTGTTGATTATAGCTATTCTAACAAGTGTGAGATGGTACCGCGTTGTGGTTTTGATTTCCATTTTCCTAATAGCTAGTGATATTGAGCATGTTTTCATATGTTTGTTGGCCATTTGTATGTCCTTTTTGGGAGAGGTAACTGTTCAGGTCCTCTGCCCATTTTTTGATTGCATTTTGTTGTTGTTGTTGTTGTTGTTGTTGAGTTGTATGAGTACTTTGTATATTTTGGATATTAGGCCCTTATTGGAGGTATTGCTTGCAAATATGTTTTCCCATTCAGACAGTTTTCTCTTTACCTTGTTGATGGTTTATTTTGCTGTGCAGAAACTTTTAGTTTGATACAGTGTCATTCATTTGTTTTCAACTTTACTTACTTTACCTTTGAGGTAAAATTCATAAAATCTACTTTAAGTCCAAAGTTCATGTGTTTAGTCCCTATGGTTTCTTCTATGCAATTTATTGTTTCAGGTCTTATATTCAGATCCTTAAGATATTATGAGTTAATTTTGGAATGTGGTGATAGACAACAAGCTAGTTTTATTCTTTAGCAGGTGGCTTTCAAGTTTTCCCAGCACCAATTATTAATGAGGCTTTCCTTTCTCCACTGTATGTTTATGGCTCTTTTTGTTGAAAATTAAAAGTCCATATAAACTTGGGTTTATTTCTGGACTCTGTATTCTGTTCCACTGGTCCGTGTGGCTGTTTTTCTGTCAATACCATGCCATTTTGATTATTGTCATTTTGTAGTATAATTTGAAGTCAGACAGAGTGATGTCTCCAGCCTCATTCTTTTTTTCTCAGGATGGTGTTGATGTTTCATGGTCTTCTGTGCTTCCATACAGATCAAATGATTCTTTATTCTATTTCTTTAAAAAATGCCAATGAGATTTTGATGGGGATTGCATTAAATCTGTACTATGCTTTAGGTAATAAGGTCATTTTAACTATGTTGATTCCTCCCATCCCAAAACAAAATATCTTCCCTTTTTTTTGTATCTTCTTTAGTTTCTTTTAATAAGGTTTTATAGCTTTAATTATATAGGTCCTTCACATTTTATTAGATTTATTCCTAGATATTTTATTCTTTTTGTTGCAATTCCAAAAGGAATAATTTTGTTTCATTTTTTTCTGACTCTTTATTATTAGAATACAGGAATGCTGTGGATTTTTAACATTAATTTTGTATCAAAAAACTTCACTGTGTCGACTTACTGTTTCTAGTAGTGTTTTGTGGAGTCTGTAGGGTTTTCTATATAGAGAATCATGTCATCTGTAAATAGTGATAGTTTGACATCTTTATTTCTTATTTACAAGGCTTTTATATATTTCTCTTCCCTGATTGCACTTGCTAGGACCTCCAATGTTATATTGAATAACAGTGGAGATAATGGACAGCCTTGTCTTGTTCCTGAACTTAGAGTGAAGGTTTTTAGTTTTTCACCATTAAGTATAATGTTGGCTGAGAGTTTGTCATATATGGTCTTTCTTATGTTAAGGTACTTTCTTCTACACTGATTTTGTTAAGTGTTTTGATCATAAATGCATGCTGTATCTTGTCGAAGACTTTTTCTGCATCTATTGATATGATCATATGATTCTTATTTTTTAATTTGCTTATGTGATGTATCACATTAAATGATTTGTGTATGTTGAACCATCCTTGTGCCCCTGGGAAGAAGTCCACTTGAACTTGGTGTATAATCTTTTCAATATTTTGCTGTATTCGGTTCACTAGTATCTTATTTAGGACTTTTGCATTTGAGTTCATGAACAATATGGTCTTAGTATATTTTTTTCTGTGTGTTATCTTTATCAGGTTTTGGCACCAGAGTAATATTGGCCTTATAAAATGAGTTAGGTAGTATTGCCTGCTCTTCAGTTTTTTGGAAGTGTTTGAGGAAAATAGGTATTTTATCTTCTTTGAATGTTTGGTAGAATTCACTGCTGAAGCCATCTGGTTCTGAACTTTTTCTTTATGATAGGTTTTTAATTATTGTTTCAATTTCCATATTGCTGATTGTTCTATTTAGATTTTCCAGTTCTTGATTCAGTATATAAAGATTGTATTTTTCTAAGTACTGGTCCATTTCTTCTAGGTTATTATATTTTGTGTTATATACTTTTTCATAGTATTCTCATGTGATCCTTTGTATTTCTGAGATGCCAGTCATAATTTCTCCTCTTTCATCTCTGATTTTTTTTATTTGTTTCTTTTTTTTTTTTCTTAATGAGTTTAGCCAGGGCTTTGTCAATTTTATTACCCTTCTCAAAGAATCAGCTCTTTGTTGCATTTATTTTTTTCTGTTTTTTTTTTTTTTTTTTTGCTTGTTACAGTTTCATTTAATTCTGCTCTAATTTTTATTATTTCTTTCCTTCTGTTGACTTTAGTCTTCATTTATTCTTCTTTTTCTATTTTTTTCTTATAAAATTAAGTTTATTGAGGTAACATTGGTTAATATAATTATATAATATTCAGGTGTATATTATAATTTGACCTGTGTATATTTTATTGTGTTTACCACATAAAGTCCAGTTTCCTTCAGCTACCGTATATTTGAACCCCTTTACTCACTTTACCCTCCCCCTTATCTCCTCATATTTGACCCTCTTTTTCCTTTCTATATCCACTTGTCTACTGTCCATGTCCGTGAGTCTCTGTTTGTCCTGTTCATTTGTTGCTTTTAGGTTTATATCCCACATATAAGTGATATTATTTGATTTCCAACTTTTTATGTCTGGCTTATTTAACTTAGCGTGATTATCTCAAGGTCCATCCATGTTGTCCCAGATGTTTTTTGAGATAAGCCTATAGTGATATGAACTTTTCTCTTGTCATTGCTTTTGGTGTGTCCCAATGGATTTGATATGTTGTACTATCATTACCATTCATTTCTATGTATCTCTTGAAATCTTTTTATTTCTTCTCTGACCCAGTTATTTTTCAGTAGCATTTTTGTTAGCTATCCATGTATTTGTGGTTCTTCCTACTTTCTTTTTACACTTGATTTTCATCAGCAAAGCATTATGATTAGGGAATATGGTTGGTATGGTTTCAAACCTCTTATATTAGTTTAGGCTATCTCTGTGTCTCAGTATGTGGTCATTCCTTGAGAATGTTCCATGTTCACTAGAGAAGAATGTTTAAGCAGCCGTTTTTGGATGAAATGCTGTGTACATATCAATTATGTCCAATTGTTCTAATGTGTCATATAAGGATGTTATTTTCTTATTGACGTTCACTTTGCATAATCTGTCCATATCCAAAAGTGGAGAATTAGGGATCTTACTGTGATAGTGTTTTGGTCTGTTTCTCCCTTTAGTTTTGTTAGTAATTACTTTATATATTTCTGTGCTCATTGATTGAGAGCATAAATATTAATAAGTATTATGTCTTCTTGGTGTATAAATCCCTTTATCATTATGAAGTGTTCCTCAGTACCTTTCTTTAACTTTTTGATTTTGAAGTCTATTTCATCTATTATTAGTACCATTACTCCTGCTCTTCTTTTAATGTTGTTTGCTTGAACTATTATTTTTCACCCTTTCACTTTGAGTTTATAATTGTCTTTGGAACTGAGATGTGTTTCCTGGAGGCAGCTTATGGTTGGATTTTGTTTTTTGATCCAATCTGCGATTCTGTGCCTTTTTATTGGTGATTTCAGTCCATTTGTATTTCAAGTGATTATTGAAATATGAGGTTTTCCTATAAAGATTTTGTGTTTTGCTTTCTGTTAGCTCATTGTTTTCATTGTTTCTTTGTCCTTGTGTTTCTGTCTGTTATTTAATTTGCTGGGGTTTTGTGGGTTTTCCCTCTGCTCCTTCTTGTTTTATGTTATATACTTCAGATTTGAAACTTTGTTCTGTGGTTACTATTATGAATATGTGGATGATAGTTATATAAATATAATAGTCCACTTTCTTTCATATGCTCCTTATCACCATTCCCCTTTGTGAATTTGGATCTTTGAATCCTCCCCTTTTCTGCTGTTGTTGTCTCATTTTGTCCCTATATATGCTGAATGTTCATTACTATTTTGCTATAGAAAATGTCTTCTTATTGTTTAAGCTTATAATGTCTATTCTTTGTAAGGGTTGCACTTTTCTGCTTCAATTTGCCTGTTAGTCACCTCACACCTAATTATATATGTTTTTCATCATTTTGTTTTAGGTGAGTTGAACCCTTTTAGTATTTTCTGCAATGCAGGCCTCGTAGTAAAGAATTCCCTCAGTTTTTGTATGTCTGGAAAGTTCTTTATTTTTCCTTCATATCTAAAGGAGAGCTTAGCTGGATACATTATTTTTAGCTGATAGTTTCTTTCACTTAATAGTTTTAATATTCTTTCTGGCTTGTAAGGTTTGTATTGAGAAGTCCGATGATAATCTAATGGGTTTTTCTTTATAAGTTACCATCTTCTTCCTGGCTGACCTGAGAATTCTGTCTTTGTCATTGATTTGTGATAATTTTAATAAAATGTGTCTTGGAGAGGGCCTTTTTGGGTTGAGATAATTGTGTGTTCTGTTGTTTTCTTGAATTCCAAGCTCCAGTTTACTCTTTAGATTTGGAAAATTCTCATCAACGATTTTTCTGATAATTATTTCTAATCTTTGCTCCTTTTCCTCTCCTTCAAGAATGTTCATTATTTTTTTCCTCTCCTGATAGTATCAGATAGTTCCCTTATTTCTCTTTCATTATTTTTCATTCTTTGATTTCTCTCTTCTTCCTTTTGATTTATTTCTAGATTTCTGTCTTCATTATCACTGATGCTATCCTCCATTTGGCCGACTATATTTCTCAAGCTTGCTATTTCATTTTTCATCTCTTTCAGTGTCTTCTTCATCTCTAGATGTTCCATTTTCTTCTTTTTGAGGGTTTCAATCTCCTTGGTAAATAATTCATTCTGCTCATCTAGTTGTTTTTTCAATTCCTGGAATTGTTGATTTGTATTATTTTGTATCTCATTGAGTTTTTGTTTTTGTTTTTGTTTTTGCTTTTTTTTTTAGAAATACCATCCTCAATTCTGCCATTTAAGTAGCATATTTCTATGTCTGTAAGCTTATTTTAGGAAGATTTTTCTGTTTCTTTCTAAGATGCCTTGTCACCTGGATTGTTCATGGTGTTTAATGAACTATTTCTCTGCCTGGGCATTAATGAAAGTGTATTCTACTTTTTTTCCAGAAAGAAGATTTATTATATAAAGGTCTCTCTTTTGCCTGTTGCGAAGAAAGTGTTTTTCTTTTGGTTTTCAGTTGGTGATAGCTAAGCCTCTTGTATCCCTGGTTTATATAAAGTCTTAATAATGCCTTTTTTTCCTTAAATATATTCAATCACACTCATTACCCCCAGTCTCAGTCCCTATTAGTGTTAGCAACATTTTCAGTAGTGTTTGCTCAGATTCCCCTGGGGCTCCACCATGTTTGGTCTTAGAGGGTATGGGGGAGGGTCCTTTTGTTTGGGGGATAGAGGCTGAGGCTTGTAGTGTTCAATCATTGCTCCTCTGCTATCCCCACTTCTCTGCCATCCCACTTTCCTGCTTCCCTCACTTCTCTGCTTTCTACTCTAATGCCTTCTCTCCCTGGCAGGGTTGTTCAGGGTAACCACCTCATGTTCTCCCCTCTGCTTGCTCCTGTAGGGAGTTCCAGTTGCAAGAGGCAGCTTCTTTATTTCTCCTATCCTACCACAGAACTCTTGGGGTTCTAACCTGTGTTAGCTCTTATGCACAGATCCCATGTTCACACATGTTGGTGTGCAGTTTGGGTGTTTTTCGTTGAGTTTTAGATGTTCGTCTTATTGTTGTTTCAAGGGGAGAGATCTGGGGACATCTCTCTCTCCATCATGTTTCTGATTTCACTTTGGAGAATGAATTTTAAAAAGCCACCACTCTGTATGTTGTCTACAATAGAATCAGTTATATCTCCAATCACAAATAGATTTAAAGTGAAAGAATAAAAAATGATATCCCATGCAAATAGTTACCAAAAAAGAACTGGGGTGTTCATATTAATAAAGGACAAAATAGACTAAGTAAATGTTATTACAAGAGACAAAAAAGGCCCTTATGTATTGAGGAAATTTTCAATTCATCAACAATATTAATGTTTATAAGCATATAAATATAAAGAAAGAGCCTCAAAATATATGAAATGAACATTGATAGAATTGAAAACAGAAATACTTCTAGAATAGTAGATTTCAATTCCTCATTTGCCATTTATTTTTATTTATTTTTTATTGTTTTAAATAATTTTTAAAATTTTTTTTATTAGATTTGGCATACAATATCGCATTAATTTAAGGTTTACAACATAGTGATTAAACATTTATATAACTTATGAATTAATCAGCCTGATATATATCTAGTACCCATCTGACATCATACATAGTTATTACAATATTATTGACTGTATTCCTTTGTTATACATTACATCCCATGACTATTTTGTGACTACCAATTTGTGCTTCTTAATTCCGTCCCCTTCTTCACCTACCCCCACAAACCACCTCCCATCTGACAACCATTTTGTTTGTCCTTTTGTTCTTTACATTTTGCATATAAGCAAAATCATATGGCATTTGTTTTTCTCTGTCTTGCTTACTCCATTCAGCACAATACACTCTAGGTCCAACCATGTTTTACAAGTGACAAGCTTTTATTCTTTTTTTTTAATGGCTAAGTAATATTCCATGTATATATGTACCACTTCTTTTCTATCCATTTATCCATTGAAGGACACCAAGATTGCTTCCCTAGCTTAGATATTGTAAATAATATTAGAATAAACATGAATGCACATATCCCTTTGAAGTAGTGTTTTGGGTTTCTTCGGGTAATTATTCAGAAGTGGGATTGCTGGGTCCTTCTTTGTCACTTGTTACAGCATTTGTTTTAAAGTCTATTTTGCCTGATATAGCTATTGCCTCCCCAGGCTTTCTGTTTGTTTGTTTCAATGTTCATACGATATCTTTTTCCATCCCCTTTTCTCCAGTCTGTGTGTGTCTTTTGTTTCAAAATGAGCCTCTTATAGGCAGAATACATAAGGATCTTGTTTTCTTATCCATTCAGTCACCCTCTGATTGGAGCATTTGATTCATTTTCATTCAAATCAATTATTAATAGATATATAGTTATTGTCATTTTATTATTCAGATTTTTTGTTTTGTTTTTCTTCTAAAAGAAGACTCTAACATTTCTCGTAATGCTAGTTTGGTGGTGTTGAACTCCTTTAGCCTTTTCTTGTCTGGGAAGTTTTTTATCTGTCTTTTGATTCTAAATGACAGTTTTTCTGGGTAGAGTAATCTTGGTTGTAGATTCTTGCTTTCCATCACTTTGCATGTTTCCTGCCAATTCATTTTGGCCTGCAAAGTTTCTGTTGAGAAATCAGCTGACAGTCTTACAAGAAGTCCCTTGTGTATAATTAATTGTTTTCCTCTTGCTGCTTTAAAATTATTTCTTTGTCTTTAACCTTTGGAATTTTAATTATGGTGTGTCTTGGTGTGGGGCCTCTTTAGGTTCATCTTGTTTAGGAATCTCTGCGCTTCCTGGGCTTGTTGTCACTCCTCTTCTGATTCTCCTATGATGTAAATGGCATGCCTGATATTCCAGAGGCCCTTAAATTATCTTTAGGTTTTTTTTTTTTAATTTTATTTTTCTTTTTGCTGTTCCGATTGAGTGTTTTCTGCTACATTGTCTTCTAAATTGTTGATTTGATCCTCTGTTTCATCTTAACTACTGCTGATTCCCTCTAATATATTCTTTAATTTATTTGTTGTATTTTGCATTTCTGACTGGTTCGTTTTATGATTTCTGTATCTTTTTTACATTTTCTATCTCTTTGTTAAAGTTCTCACTGAGTTCATCTGATCTTTCCCTGAGTTCACTGAGCATGCTTATAACTAGTATTCTGAATTCTTCAGCTTGTAGATTGCTTGTCTCCATTCTGTTTAGTTATATTTCTGAAACTTTGTTCTGTTGTTTCATGTGGGATATGTTTCCCTGTCTCCCCATTTTGGCTGTCTCTCTGTGTTTGTTTCTGTGTAGAAGATCAGCTATGTCTCTAGGTCTTAGGAGAGTAGACTTCTTTACTAGCTATCCTGTGACACTCAGTGGTAGAGTCTTCTTTAGTCACTTGAGCTGGGGCTCCAGATGTATCCCTTGTATGGGTTGTGTGTGCCCTCCTGTTATAGTTGAGCCTTAGTTGCTGTTTGCACATCCCTGGGAGGAATTGACCTATGAGCTGATTTTTGTGAGGACCGACCAGTGAGGGGCTAACCCTACAAAACAAGATTCACTTTAGCAAGGCTCTGGCACCTGCTGAATTTTTCCTGTAGGTGTGTCATCTTGAGATGCTTCCCCGGGTGGTGCTCCAGCTAGGTTCTAAGCTGGCCACTGGGCATGTTGGTTCCAGGACCTCCTGGGAGAGGCCTCACTGCAGGCAAAGTTTAGCTGTAGCTTCTGCTCTTATTGACAAGAACAAGAGTCACCAAGCAACAGATGGCCACCGCCATGCTGGCCTTAGAAATGCCTCGAGTGACCAAGCTGTGCACCAATCTGGCTGTTGCTAGTGACATATTTGGGGCCATTCAGCAATAGTTACAGGGCATTCTGAGGCTAGATGCTGCTTTTTGAAGTTAGTGAACTTTTGAGAGATTTTAAGAAACTCTGGAGCATAAGCCAGGATAGGTACTTTGTATGGAAAAGCCACTGGAAGAGGTTTGGGTAGTTCCAAATTTTGGGTGCAGTGAAGTCTCAGGGAATCACCAGGGTGGGGAAAACTGTGTTAGTCTGGTTGACTGAGACTCAGATATGGTTGTCACCTGTGTCTGCATACTGGGAGTGCGGGGGGGGGGGGCACTCAACAAAGAGACAATCAATTCTGCCCACACTTCTGTCTTGTATAATTCTGCTCCTCCGACCCCCTCCCTAAATCCAGATAATTCTGTCTCTACCTGTATGTCTCTGATGCTTTTCAAACAGCTGCCCCAGGGCTGAAGGTCTGAGTGAGTGAGTTCATCAGAGAGTAAGTCTGCATATGTAGTCCTTAAGAGGAATGTGTGTAACTTCAGCTGCCTTTCATCTCAGTTAGTTATAATCTTCACTAGTACTGGTTTTCACAACCACAAGTTGTGGGGGTTTTTCTTCTTGACACTGAAATCTTGGCCTTGGAAGCCTAGCATGTGGCCAGGGCCCTTGGTTCCTCCAGGAGGACCTCCACAGCCAAGATATTCCTTCTAATTCTCAACCACCACAGGGGTGTATGGGGACCAACTTGTTTCTTGTCTCCATCCCTCCTATCATTGTTGAAGTGGCCTCTCTTCTATGTCCTCAGTTGTAAGACTTCTGTTCAGCTAGACTTCAGGTGACTCCCAATGATGACTGTTCTGTAGTTTAGCTGTAATTTTGACGTGGTCTTGAGAGGAGGTGAACACAACATTTACTTACTCTGTCATCTTGTCCAAAACTCCTACACTTTAATAATAACACAACCAGACAGAAGATCAGTAAAGGGCTTGAACAGAAGTATAAACCAATTAGACCTAATAGAAATATAGAGAACACTTCACTCAAAGTGAGTAGAATACACATTCCTCTCAAGTGCATATGGAATATTCTGAAGGATAGGCCTTATATTTAGTCACAAAAGAAGTCTCAGTAAATTATAACAGATTAAAATTATGCTAAATTTCTCTGACCACAATGGAATGAGCTTAGAAATTAATATCAGAAGGAAACTAATAAAATATCACAAATAAGTGGAAATTAAACAACAGATGTTTAAACAGCTAACAAGTCAAATAAGAAATCACAAGGAAAATTTATACTTAGAGATTAAAATGAAAGCACAGAGCACCACAACTTGTAAGACAGCAAAAGTAGTGATCAGAGGGAATTATGTTTTGGTAAACATCTACATTTATGAAGGAGAAAAAATCTCAGATATATTTATTAATATATTTATGTGTGATTAATTCATGTGTAATCAATGTGTAATTTGTATGCAATTAATATATAAATTTAAGGTATTGATGATGAACTTAAAGATGACTTAAAGAAAAAATGGTGACTAGTAGCTCAGGATATATTTCAGTTTAGATTTCAGGAAATCCTCAAGAGGCATTGAAAAGTAAAAGTAAAATAGCCCCAGGAACTGCAACTTGCAAAAATAAAAATAAGTAGAACCATGCTAATCTGATCAAAGTAAAAGGCAGAGATTCTAGTTCCTTCCCACACTTCTCTAGAAGTAGGTTCTCAAGTCTCTGATACCCAAGATCCTTGGGCAGTAAAGAAAGTCAGTAAATTAACTGATAACCTCATTGGATGATCAAAGACGCTGCTATTAGATAACTTTGCCAAAATACTCGACACTTCCATATTTAACCTAGTGAGATTATGTTTATTTAAATGCATTAATGGATTAGACATAATGGCTTTTGATGTAGGAATGGATTCAGCCACATATCCACTCTGTTGGCTCTAAGCTGGCTTAATACTGACAAGCAGAAGGAAACCGCTCTGCAGAACTGGACCAGAGAAGTTTCTGAGAACAGTAATTGACCATGGAGTATTTTTTAAAGTTTAAAATATTCTAAAGTGGAAGCTGTTTGTGAACCTGATTTTTCTTGAAGGAATTGCCATTGAGTTTTTTAAAATATATTTAAAAATAAATATTATTTGACATTTATAATAGAGCATAGTATGCTTATATGTTATCATGCTTTATTTTGTTAAAGAAAAATTCTGTGAACACACCACCTAACCTCAAGAGTAAAATGTCATGAATTACTTTTATCCATTTGTCCCCTACCTTAAGGGCATGCTTTCTTCCCATGTAAAACCAGGGGTAATCACCATTTTGAATTTTAAGCTTGTCTTTCAATTATTTTTTCTAAAAATGAATTTATCTCATATGAAAGATTGACTTAAAATATATTACTTAGTTTTGCTTGCTTTGGAGCTCCATAAAAATGGCATCATTATATTCCTGGTATATAACATTATCTAATTAGTTTGAACATTCGTGACCTAATGGCCCATTAATTAGCCTATTAGTTAAACTGTAGAAATCCTTATAGATGTAAAAGAAGGGTCATACCACCATTATTTTTAGCAGCACAAAACTTCATACAAACCAATGATTATCAACAGAAGAATGAATAAAAAATATATTGTAGTATAGCTGTGCAACACAATATTATATAGTTGTGAAAATCAATGAACTAAAAAACTAAGTGCCCATCAATAGATGATTGAATAAATAAGATATGATACATATATACAGCTATAAAAAATAAAACATTACCATTTGCAACAACATAAATAAACCTAGAGGGTATTATGATAAGTGAAATAAGTAAGACAGAGAATGACAAATACCATATGATCTCACTATATATGAAATCTAAAAAAAGAAAATAAATGAACAAACAAAACAGAAACAGACTCATCAATACAGAGAACAAACTGCTGATTGCCATATGGGAGGGGGTTAGGGGGCTAGGTGAAAAAGGTGAAGAGATTAAAAAGCACAAAATTGTAGTAACAAAATAATCATGAGGATGTGAAGTACAGCATAAAGAATGTAGTCAATAATATTATGATAATTATGTATAGTACCAGGTGGGTATTAGACAAATTGGGGAACCACTTTTTAAATTCTATAACAATGTCTAACTACTATGATGTACACCTGAAACTAATATAAAATAATATTGAATCTCAACTCTAATTGAACAAATAAAATAAAAAAATAAACTACAATTACCGAAACATAGATGAATTTTAGAAATGCAATATACTAAGTGATAAAAAGCAAGTTTTCTTTTGAGTTTATTAACTTAATTGGATAGTTCAGACAAGGAAATTAATAGCCAGGATCTTAGATAATCAGTTTCTGATATGGGATCTCTCTCTCAAGACTGTCTTCTTGTCTTCCCCTTCTATAGCAGACATTTGATTGCTACTCAAAATCTGCACTCACACTTTTTTCTTGCTGGGAGGGTTGGATCTATTCAAAATTAACCCTTATTCAAAAGGGCATGCATTTTCACTAAACCAGTTAGGGCTATTCCCATTTCCTTTATCAGATATTCTTCTAGGAATTAAGTATACCGCACAATTCTAGCCATTAATATATTAAGGGAAGTATAGTGTGTGTGTGTGTGTGTGTGTGTGTGTGTGTGTGTGCGCGCGCGCGCGTGCATGCATGTATGTGTACTCTTGGGGAAAGATTTTTTAACTTTAAAGAAACCCAAGGGGTAAAATAGCTTCCCTGCTTAAGGCTTGTGTCTTAGTGAGGTCCTGAAATTATGAGGGGAGCTAGCCAAGGGACAAAAGCTGATGCACTGAAGATGGAGTAAAAAGATGGAAAGAACTCAATATTTAATGACATAATTTTTTTCCTTTCAAAATTTTAAAATTTTATATATTTTATTTTTTCAATTATAGTTGAAATACAATATTAGTTTCAGGTGTATAACACAGTGATTAACCATTTATATAATTTACAAAGTAATCACACCAATAAATCCTGACACCATACACAGTTATTACAATATTACTAACTATATTCCCCATGCCTTGTTCTACATTCCCATAACTATTTTGTAACTACCAGTTTGTACCACTTAATACCTTCCCACCTTCAACCATCCATCCATTCCCCCCACCCCCACAATCTGGCAACCATCAAAATGCTCTCTGTATCTATGGTTTTTCTTCTGTTGTTTGTTTATCCTGTTCTACAGATTCCACATATCAATGAAATCTTATGAAATTTGTTTTCTCTGTCAGATTTACTTTACTAAGAACAATACTCTTGAGGTCCATCTATATTGTTGCAGATATCAAAATTTCATTCTTTATTACAGCTGAGTTATATTCTATTGTATATATACACCGCTGCTTCTTTATTCATTCATCTACTGATGGACATCCAGGATACCTACATATCCTGGCTATTGTAAACATTGCTGCAAAGAATACTGGATTCACATGTCCCTTCAAAGTAGCCTTTTGGGTTTCATCAGATAAATACCCAGAAGAGGGATTGCTGGGTCCTTCTTTGTCTCCTGTTAAAGCCTTTGTTTTAAAGTCTATTTTGTTTGGTATAAGTATTCCTACCTCAACCTTTTCTGTTTGTTACCATTTACATGAAATATCTTTCTCCATCCCCTCACCCCCCCCCCCGTTTGTGTGTGTCTTTCAATCTGAAATAAGTCTTTTTTAGACAATATATGTAAGGTTCTTTTTTAATCCATTCAGCCACCTCACATCTTCTAATTGGAGCATTTAATCAATTTACATTTAAAGTAATTGTTGATAGATTTGTAATGATTGTCATTTTATTACTCATATTTTTGAAATGTTTTTTTTCTTTTCTTCAAGAAGTACCTTTAACATTCCTTGTAATACTAGTTTGGTGTCAATGAACTCCTTTGGCTTTTACTTGTCTGGGAAGTTCTTTATCTGTCCTTTGATTCTAAATTATAGTTTATCTGGGTAAAGTAACCTTGGTTGTAAGTCCTTGCTTTTCATCATTTTGAATATTTCATGTTAATCTCTTCAGGACTGCCAGGTTTCTGTTTAAGGAATAAGATGATAGTCTTATGGGAGCTCCCTTGTATATAACTAGATGTTTTTCTCTTGCTTTTTTTAAGATTCTCTCTTTGTCCCTTCACAGTTTAATTATGATGTGTCTTAGTGTAGGACTCTTTAGGTTCATCTTGTTTGTAACTCTCTATGCTTCTTGGACTTCTTTGTCTATTTCCTTCACCAGATTGAAAGACTTTTGTCATTATTTTTTAAAATAGTTTTCTTAATTCCTTGATCTCTCTCTTCTCCTTCTGGTAGCTCTATGATGTGAATGTTGGCACACTTTATGTTGTCCCAGAGGCCTCTTAAACTATCCTTATACTATTGAATTCTTTCTCAGATTACTGTTCTGATTGAGTGTTTTCTTCTCCATTGTCTGACAAAATGCTTTCAATCCTCTGATTCATCTAATCTACTGTTGATTTCTTCTAGTCGATTCTTTATCTCAGTTATTATATTCTTCATTTCTGACTGCTTTTAATAGTTTCTATGCTTTTTTTTTAATGTGTACCATCTTTTTGTTGAAATTCTCACTGAGAACATCTTTTCTTCCCGAGTTCATTGAGCTTACTTATAACTAGTGTTTTAAACTCTGTATCTAGTAAGTTCTTTACCACCATTTTATTTAGTTCTTTTCCTCATGTTTTCTTTTGTTCTTTCATTTGGAACATATTTATTGGTTTTGTCATTATGCCTTCTTCTTTATATTTATATCTATGTTTTAGATAGATCTGCTATATCTCCCAGTCAGCCTGGTAGCCTTATGTAGTAGATGTCCTTTGTGGACCAGTGGCACAGTCTTCCTGATCACTTGGGCTGGGTGCTTCAGGTGTGTTCCTTGTGTGGGTTATGTATACTTTTTGTTGTAACTGAGTCTTAATTTCTGTTGGCACATTGGGGAGTAGGATTGACTCTCAGGTTGTGTGGCTGTGATGATTGGCTCCACCCATAGCTTATGAGCTACTGTGTAGGAGTTGACCCCATGGAGTGGGATTCACCTCAACAAGCTTGTGTGCCTGTTGAGACTATCCTTTGGGTGTACCACTTGTGGGGCTAATTTGATGGTGCTCTGTTAAGTTCTAATGTCAGCCTCTTGGTATCTTGGTTCTGGAGCCCCTTGGGAGGGGATGCCCTGCAGGTGAAGGTCAGCCACTGCCTGTGCCTAGCTCAGGACTAACTGGTAGGAGCTACAAAGCTATGTGTGGTTGATTGTTGTCTGTGCTGGACTTGGAGGTATGTGGGAGAGGCAGGAGGTGAATCAAAGCCAACTGCCACCAGTATCATGCTTGGGTTAGCTCAGCAAAAGCCCAGGACACCTAAAGCCTGAGACTGCTTGCTGACTGCCCATAATTCTCAGCAGCTGAAGGAGTTTGATGAGGCGAGGTTCCAGGGAGTCACGAGGGTGAGACAAGTGCTGTTTTCCAGGTTAGCGCAGATTCAGATTTGTTACCAGTGCTCAGCCTGTGCCCACTTATAAAAGTCTTGGATCACATTGAAGCCAACTGCTATCCACCTTGGCCTGCAGAGACCCAAGATATTTTCAAGAAATACTGCAGGTCAGGTCAAGCCTGGTTTTCTACCATTGAAATTGTCTCTCAAGTTGTGAGAGCCAAGGTATGTTGATTGTTGCAGAAGGAGCCAACTGATGAGGGCACGGATGGGGCTGGTTGCCTGGGAATAAAATTGCCACCATGCAATTTTCAAATTTGTGTGGGGTGGGGTCTTAGGGAGTTACAGAGTTGATGCAGGGGGATCTCACCAGGCCAATGCTGGTTTATATTTGGCCATGTAAATGAAAACAGTCAACACAGAAAAGATGGAGTGCACCAGTAGGTTGCCCAAGAGACAGGCTCAATAAAAGACAATGGTGGCTGCCCCTCTAGCTCTTGCTCTGAAGCCACACAACATAGTCTTTCCTGTATGTCTCTAGCACCTCCAGAGCTTCTATCCCTCTGTCAGAACACAAGGTAAGTGCCCATGAGAAAACAGGTCTCTGCACAGGCCCTTTGATGGGATGTCTGCATTTCCAGCTGCCTTCCATCTCAAAAAGGCAGTCAGAATTGCCACTGATTTTACAGTCAGATTTTGTGGGAACTCCTCTTCCCAGCACTGGAATTCTAAGCCAGGGAGTCCCAGTGCGTGGCTAGGACCCTCTTGCTCCTACAGGGAAATTGTCATAGCCAAGATATCTCTCCTTACGCTGCACCACTGTACTTGAGCATGAGACGAGCTCATTTTGCTTCTCTGTTTTTCCTACCAGTCTCAATGTATCCTCTTCTTTATATCTTTACTTGTAGGACTTTGTTTTCAGCTATTCTTCAGATGGTTCCCCAAGATCACTGATCTATAATTTAGTTGCAACATACTCTACCATCTCGAACAAATATTTGTTTAATGAAAGAATATTAAGATTACCATTTGTTGGGTATATTTTTAAAATTTTACAACATCACTGGTGATTTGTCAATTGGTTCTACTCTTTCATAAAGCAGTTTGGAATTGTGTGTTATTTGGAGATGGAAGTAAATATTTAACAATTACTAAAAACTGTGTTAGATACTATGCTAGGCTTATTGCTCATATTTGTCATGAGTTCACTTATTAAATCAAATGTTTCAATCTAGTAACCCTGCTACTGGAGTCTATCCTGTGGAAAATATTTTACATTTTTATATGTACAAAGTCCTTTGTTTTATTATTATTTATGATGGTGAATATTAAATATGAAACTAACAGGCAAAGAATAATGGACTAGTTAAATGGGAATATACTTAATGTGATAACAGGTCATTGAAGGTGATGGTTGCAGATAGGTTAAACATGGAAAAAATCTTGGGTTATAATACTATATAAATAAACATGATATAACATTGTATGCATATTTATAATGTAATGAAGAAAAAAAATAGGAAAAACCTATAAGAAGTACATATATCAAAGTAGCAGAAACTGACAGATACTGAGGAAATATGGCGAAGCGAGAAACATCCCCATACCTCTCTCTTTGAAACAACAATAAGCTGAACATTTAAAACCCAAGAAAAAACACCCAAACTGCACACCACATCTGAGTGTGAGATATGTGCATAAGAGACACCACAGGTCAGAACCCCGTGTGTTCCATGGTGGTGGACTGGCAGAAATAAAGAAGCTGCCTCTTGCAGACACCAGAGCTCCCTGTAGGGGAAGAAGGAGGGGGAGGGGAAGGAAAGAAAGTTCGGAGAGTTCATGCAGTGGGTTCCCTGAACAGCCATGCCTGGAAGAGCTTGTGACTTCTATGCAGCCAGCAGCATGGCTCAATCATCAGGGCAGAGAGTAGAGAAGCAGAAGCCAGAGAAACAACAGTTGATTTTTTCTGGTGGTGGTTGCAAAAAATAGGCTGAGCCACAGCTCACAATCCCCAATCCAGAAGGCCCTTAGGCCCATCTCCTTCTATACCAATCACTGCAGAGCCCCAAGGGAATTTGAGTAACTGCTACTGAAACTGTCGCTAACACTGTCAGAGACTAAAACTGAGGGTAGTGAGCATGATTAAATATCTATAAGAAAATAAAGGCATTATATAAAGGCATTATTAAGTCTTTATATAAAGCAGGGATCCAAGAGACTTACACACCACCTAGTGGAAACTAGAAGAAAAGCACCTTCTTTGCAAAAGGCTAAAGAGAGACCTTTATATAACAAATCTTCTTTCTGGATAAACAACAGACTACACTTCCATTAATGCTCAGGCAGAGAAGTAGTCCATTAAACACCGTAGACAGCCAAGGTGATAAGACATCTCAGAAAGAGAAAAATCTCCATGAAATAAACTTATACACATAGAAGTATGCAAGTTAAATGACAGAGAATTCAGGATGGTATTTCTGAAAAAAACTCAGTGAGTTCCAAAATGTGTTATATCAACAATTTCAGGAATTGAAAGAACAAGTAGATGAGTAGAGCAAGGAGATTGAAACCCTGAAAAAGAACAAAATAGAACTACTGGAGATAAAAAACACACTGCAAGAGATGAAAAATAAATAGCAAGCTTGAGAAATAGAGTCAATTTGGAAAGCATCAGCAATATTGAAGACAGAAATCTAGAAATCAATCAGAAGGAAGAAGACAGAAACAGAAGAATGAAAAATAATGAAAGAGAAATACAAAAAAAAAATACCCGATACCATCAGGAGAGAAAACATAAAAATAATGGGGATAATCAAAGGTGAGGAAAAGGAGAAGGGACTAGACACATAGTTGGTGATAATTTCCCAATTCTAAGGAATGAGCTATAGCTTGGAATTCAAAAAGTCAACAGAACACCCAATTACCTCAACCCAAAAAGGCCTTCACCAAGACACATTGTTATAAAATTATCAAAAATCAATGACACAGACAGAATCAGGGCATCCAAGGAGAAGAAAATGGTAATTTATAATGGAAAACCCATTAGAATCCTCGGACTTCTCAGTGCAAACCTTATAAGCTAGAAAGGAATGGAATCAAATGTTTAAACTACTAAGTGAAAGGAACTACCAGCCTGGAAAAATGTATCCAGCTAAGCTCTCCTTAAACATGAAGGAGAAATTAAGAACTTTCCAGACACACACACACACACACACACACACACAAATGAGAGAATTCTCCACTATGAGGCCTGCACTATAGGAAATAGTGAAAAGGATCAGCTTACCTAAAACAAAATGATAAAAAATAATTCAGAGTAAAGAGACTATCAGGTGAATAGAAGCAGAAGAGTGTGATCCTTACTAAGAACAGGGCATTATAAGTTTAAGTAATAAAAAGAGAATTGCTATAGCAAGATAGTAATGAACGTTCAGCATACATAGGGACAAACCGAGATAACAATGACTGAAAGGGGAGGCTTCAATGATCCAAATTCACGAATGGGAATGAAAATAAGGCATATGTAGAAGAAAATGAATGATGATATATATAATATATCGTCATTATAATATATATATATAATATAATATATTATATATATATAATATAATATATATATATATATATATTATTTTTTAAATATTCATAATGGTAACCACACACTTAAGATTCAGAACTGAAGTATATAACACAAAACAAGAAGGACCAAAGGTAAAACCAACAAAAGCTAAGCAAAATAGAGAAAACAGAAACACAAGGACAAGTATGCAATGGAAACACTGAGCTATGAGAAAGCAAAAGATAAAGTGGCTATAAGAAGACTCCATCTTTCAATAAATATAAAGGGACTGAACTCACCAATAAAAAGGCACAGATTTGCAGAATGGATCAAAAAACAAAACCCAATCATATGCTGCCTCAAGAAGACACATCTCAACTCCAAAGACAAATATAAACTCAAAGTAAAAGGACAGAAAATTATATTTCAAGCAAATGACATTCAGAGAAAAGCGGGAGTAGTGGTACTAATATCAGATGAAATAGATGTCAAAATAAAAATAGCAAAAAATGATACTGAGGGACACTTCATAATGATAAAAGGAATTACACACCAAGAAGACATAACATTTCTTAATATCTATGCTTCCAGTCAGGGAACCCCAAAATATGTAAAGCAATTACTATCAGAACTAAAGGGAGAAACAGACCAGAAAATATCATAGCAAGGCAAATAAAAACCACACTGTCTGATATGGGCAGAGCATCCAAACAGAAAATCAATAAGGAAATAACATCTTTAAATGACACATTAGACCAAATGAACATAATTGACATATACAGAGCCTTCCATCCAAAAACAGCTGCTTATACATTCTTCTCTAGTGCACTTGGAAGATTCTCAAGAATTGACCACATACTGTGACATAGAGGTAGCCTCAAAAAATATAACAGGGTTGAAATCATACCAATGACATTTTCTGATCATAATTATTTGAAACTAGAGATCAACTGCAAAAAAAAAATATCAGGAAGAACCACGAATACATGGAGATTAAAGAACATGCTACTGAAGAATAACTGGGTCAGAGAAAAAATAAAATGAGAGATCAAGAGATACATAGAAATGAATGATAATAATAGTACAACACATCAAAACTTTTGGAACATGGCTAAAGTGGTCATAAGAGGAAAGTTAATATCATTATAGGCTTACTTCCAGTAAAAAAAAAAAAATATGAGCCCAAATAAACAACTTAACACTTCATCATAAGAAAACAAAATCAAAAAACAAAAACAAAAAAACTAAACTAAATAATAAATAAAGGAAAAACAAATTAATTCTAAAGTCAGCAGAAGGAAAGAAATAATCAAAATTAGAGCAGAAATAAATGAAATTGGATTATGTATGCAATTTTCATTATTTTAACATATATTTATTTTTACCAAATTATTATATGAAGATAGCTTAAAATCAAATAGTATAGTAAGGTTTGTAAGAAAACCTGGACCTAGTACTCTCATCTCAGTTATGCCTTCTTCATTCTTATAGGATTAACTTTTACACTTATAAATGATACACTTTTACTTATTTTTCTTAATTTCTCAATTATAGACGTTGCATGTCTTTCTATTTAATGTGATGAAGACTTAGTGATCTCAAGTTATTTTGCCCTACTCTTCCCCCAGATCCTTTTTCCCACTTTCCTTCCAACCATCCTCATAATATATCACTTTGTGTTGTCATTGTTAAATGTTTATGTTGTTATAATGATTTAAATATGGTTAAATGCTAAGCAATGATTTTACCTTCTTTTTGAATTACTTTACATATATTCATGAAGATAAACATTGTCTCTTTTTTTTGTTATTTACTATATTGTCTGCATACCTATCAGGTGTACATAAATGCTCTAGCAAAAATTTAAAGTCCCTACCAGGCCTAAAGAGTGATCAATCTCATCAATTTATTGATCAATTTTATTTTTTTCCTAAACACCTCCTTTCTGGAATCTTCTGTCCTCCTGTTCCATTCTAGAATGTTGGTTTTCTAGGAGTCCTGCATAGCTCTAGTCCAGAGACCTCCATTCACTGTCAACCTAAAAAATATCTTTGTTTCCCTAGAGAAACTATACAATTTGTGGCTACTCAATATCTTTTGAAAATCCCCTTCCAATTTTAGTAGTTTCTTAATGTTGCCTTCCATTGTAGAATTTTTAAAAAATTCTAGTATTCTTTTTCTTTTTTTTTTAACCAGAGTATGGTCATATGACCAGATTCTACCAAGCAGATGTGCCTGAGATATACAAGGAATGCAGAAGTAAAGATCTGAGTTTGTGTGGCTCTTTTAACAAGCAGAAACATCATGAACATGAACTTATTGTTTATGTTAGGCAGCATGGTCCAACCTAGGAGAGATAAATTGTGATAAACTGCCATTTCCATCCATTTGCCATCAAGATATTTCTCCCAGTAAATATCTCATTCTTTTATGGACTGCTGATTTCTATTAAATGATTCTCCCACTGAGTCCTGTCAAATTCATATTAATATATTTTTTTCTCATATGTGTTCCCATTCACACTGTATAGGTCACATCTTTTGTCTTCTTCCTGTTTTAAGTATATATTCTTTTTGGCAAGTATTGCCAGGTCTCCAAAGGGGGAAAACATTTAGAAGGGCTAATCTTTGTTGACAAGAGAAGTTAAAATTCCGTAGTGTTGATAAGGCTTTTATTTCATACCTTACACATCCCACTTAAAGTATGACCTGCTCCAGAAATATTATTTCCATTTACAGAGTCACCCTTCAACTATTTCTACACTTTTTTTTTTCCATGTTCTGTATTGGTTTTCTTACAAAATACTCGATATTTTTCTTTCAGTTATTCCCAAGGAATTTTTGTCTAAGTCAAGAATTTAGGAAAGCTTATGTTAAAATGGTGTGGACTTTTTGTAGGCATTGTTTATCAATTTTGTAAATTCTTGATGACATAATAAAAAAAGAAAAAATAATTTGTAACAATCCATTCTGAATAAAATCATTCATAGAGAAGAAGGTCAGGGATAGTTTGTTTCAGACAGATATTCAATTGTACCCAGCCCATTCCTCAACCATATGGGTTTGCTATACCTTAGTTAAAACTAAAACTCATTTCCATTAAAGGAAAGGGTATTGTCATTAGAGAAATCTTTTGCAGTTATAATTATGAAGTTCTCTGACCCTTCAAGTCAGAGTATACTTTGTATAAAAAATGACAGCCAAATTGGATAAAGCAAGTCTCTGAGTAAACTAATTATGTGTCATAATTTTGCATGAAAGAATACTAAATAGAAAGTGAATCCAATTTAATGGTGAGGAGATTGTTATAAGAAACATTTCATTGTGGGCTTGGAAGTCCCTTAAAATGCTAATTTCTCACTCGAATAACCATATTGCGATAGTGAGAAATTTTCGAGTTACTTAATATTTGCGAGATATTATTTGAACTAAGAAAAAAATAAGGACAAACAGTGAGAATTTTAAAAGTTTTTAGGGGAACAATTAAAATTAGCTCCTATTGCCCTCTTCCCACTTGTTTTAAGATATGGTGGACAACCTTGCTCCATTAAAGGACAAAAGTATTTATTTATATATTCAACTCAGAAGGAGCATAGTTTATCTAGTTTATCACTTTCTGAGTTTTCCTTTTTTAAAATATAATCTCCTTTCTCAGACATTTTAATAATTATTTCTCAGAAAATCACTTAATGCAGCTAGCAGCTATTGTGTGGTGAGTTGCAATATGGCAGCTGCAAGCAGAAATGGCAGAACAAATGCTTTAAGAGGACCTCAAGTATGGCTTTAAGCATTGGTATCTGACTGTGCATGGCTAGTCAAAGGAGCTCTTTGGAGCACAGTAATCAGAATCAAGGCTTTTTTTTCCCCCTTAAAATGGCATTTATTTATTTATTTATTTATTTATTTATTTATTTATTTATTTTTGTATTATATCTTTTATTATCTTCTTTTAAATTTTATTTTATTAGTTTCAAGTATACAATGCGTTGGTTAGACATATAGTTTATAAAACGATCCCACTAATTGCTCTTTCTCAAATCCCAATACTATGTAAAGTATAATATAAACCTGTGGCTGTTACATGCAGAGTTTGTATTGGATAAAAATCCAGGTCAAATCCAATACAAACCTTGCATGTAGCAGCCACAGGTTTGTATTACACTTTACACATTATTGGGGATTGTATAATGTAAAAAGCTGGCAGGGACATTGGCCAGCTTTAAACCTGAGCAAGACTCTGTGACCTATTTGAGGACTGCAAAGTATACCACCTGTTCTAAAATTTCCTTTCCTTTTAAGTTATCCCAATTGTTGGAATCACTATCACAAGTTATTCTACTGTGTTAAAGCTTAAAGCTTCCAGAAAGCCCCTGAAAAATTGCAAATCTCCGAGAAGGTGTAGTGTGTGCTATGGTGATCTGCTCAAGTCTCCTCTTCAGGAAGAGGCAATAATGACTCCAGTTATTTGGTGGAGTGTGTGATTAATGGCTTTCATTTTCTTTTAATTCTCTTTCTTTTAAGTCTCCTTCTATTAATTGCCTCCGAAAAAGGGAGTTATCTCAATGAAGGTCTTATCTTCTCCATGTTGTCAGCTCACATCCAATGACTTCAGTAATCGAGCACAAAGGCCTGGTGTTCTTGTCTCAAGGTAGAAGAAATCCAAAGGACCATTCCAGTTTTAAACATCCCTATAGGATCAGTTGAGGCTGGTTTTGCAACTTTTTTAAAGTCCTACTTCTCCTTCTGCCTATTCCTGCTTCCATCTCTTCTCATAAGTATTGTTACACAGTAAACCTCCTATAAGAGTCACTGAGAGTCTCAAAGTCTGTTTCTTGAGGAACTTATTGTAATTGAGGTGGTATTAAAAGTTTCCTAAGAGCAGGCTCTAAAATGTGATGGATAACTGGTAGTACATGAATACGTGACAGCCCCTGGCACATGGTTGTTGTACAACACTTAAAAACTTGTCATCAATGATGAACTGGGATAAAATATTGAGGAAAGAGAATGCCCTGAAAGATATGATATTCCAGGTATTTGACAATGTTTGGGGGGATGGTAAGAAAGAATAATTATAAGAACTTTTCAACCAGATGCCTGTCCTAGGTGTCATCTATGCACTGGAGAAAAACAATAAAAAGCTGAGGAAGATCAATAAGCAATATAAGGTAAGGCATTGAAAGCCAGATAATTTTCTTAGCAGCATATATAGAGACTCTCATCTCCTAAAACTGGAGGATAGAAAATAGTAAGAATCAGGCCTAGTACTTAATTATAAGATTATCAGACTGAATTCTCATCCCAGGAAGGTCTGATAATGCCAAAGTCAGGGCCCTGATTGGGAAAGGTTGTGTTCTCAAGATTTGAGGTGGGGACATCTGCATTGGTGCATTTACAAATCTCATATCTCAATATTATCTTAAACCCTATGGGCCTACAACAATAGCCACATTTCCATGTTGAGGGCACCTCACTACCTTGCTTAAAGACAATCAAGAGAGCTGTCCCCAAAGGCAACACCTGCCCTTTCAGGATATAATTCCATGCCTGCTGTTAATAGGTCAATAATTAGTGTCAAGTTACAACATAAATCAATCTAAGAAGTGCTTGACCTTCTAAAGAAGAGAAGGAGCTATATACTGAAATTGTTGCCAGATATAGTCAATATGTACCAGAACGAACTCAGAAGGTATAATAAGAGGCAGGGTTGAAATGGTAGCTGGTAGGAACTGATCTGCGGAGAGCTGTAGAGATGAATAGTGGAACACAGTATTCCTCGAAGCAATATAGATGGACAGTCAAACATGATGTTGCCTAATCTATATATGCCCCCCAGATAATCAAATATGGATAATTATGAAGCTGAGGCCAGCACCTTCAGTATAAGTCATGATCCTAGTTTTGAAAAGTAAGCCAATTATCAGTCTAAGACTCACTGACTGAGGGGGATATTAGGTCTCCATGAGGAAGATCTCTAACACTGAACAAGTGTACATGGTATTGATTCCTCGATCATTCTCACTATTTGTTTGTGTAGTTGTAGATTGCAGAAAAGGAAATATTCAACATTTCAAAGACTGTTGGACCCAGGATATAAGCTGATTTTGGTACTCAAATACCCAAAATCTTATCATAGATCCTTGTCTAGAGTGTGTGTGGTGGGGGATGTATGAGACAGCTAATAAATAAATTTCCTGTCCATAGCTGAATCTGGGTCAACAGACTAGCCTGGTGGTGTTTTTTATCTCAAAATTTATAATTATAATTGACATATTTTGGAGTTGGTAGAACCCTTTCATTGGTTCCTTGGCCTATGGGATATGGGCGAGTATAGTTCTGATATTCTACACCTCTACTGTACTTAAATTTAAGAAACATTTTGAGAACTGAAGAATATAGACAATGAACAATGGAAATGGAAATGGTCAGTATAATGATCTAATATTTTGTGGTAGAACAAGCATTTATACTCCATAAAACTTAACTCTTAAGCCTAGAAATATGTCTGAGATATCCTTGGCTTTTTAAACAAATCCAAAACCCATTATGAATTGGTCAGCCAAAAACACATCTATTTATCCTTTCCTTCACCACATCAAATATTTTTGAGAACTTTCAGATAGTGCGATAGATGTTAAGTTAAATGGGAAATAAAAACACCTATACCCTTCTTGAGTTTGGTTATGATTCCAACTACTATAATATTTCTAGATAAATTTATTTACACAACTCCTTCAAAGTTATGTCAGAAATATGGAGGACTGACAGACAACTCCAGGTCTCTTTCCTTGAAAAAACAATAACCTGAACATCTAAAGCTCACCAAAAAAAAAAAAAAAAAAAAAAAAACCCAAACTGCACATCAGGTCATCTGAGCATGAAATCCGCACATAAGAGCTATCAAGGGTCAGAACCTGGGTGTTGGGCAGTGGCCTGGGAGAAACAAAGAAGCTGCCTCTGGCAGCCAGATCTCTCTGTAGGAGGAGGGGGAGGGAAGAAGGTGGGGCAGATTCCCTGAACAGCCTTGCCTGGGAGAGCTGTGAGCTCCATGTGGCGGCGGCTGCAGTGCCCAGTAATCCGGGCAGAAGGCAGAGAAGCAAGGATGGAAGAAAAGTGGGGATGACAAAGAAGCAGCAGTTGATTTTTAGCAGCTGTGGTTGCAAAACCGAGGCTGAGCCACAGCTCCCAACTCCTAACCCAGAAGAACCTCCCCGCATACCATCCAAGACTCAATAATGCAGAGCCCCTGAGGAATCTGAGTAAATGCTACTGAAACTGTAGCTAACAATGACAGGAAATGAGACTGAGGGTAGCAAGCATGATTAAACATTTGTACATGGAAAAAAGGCATTATTAGGACATTATATAAAGCAGGGATCCAATGGGCTTAGATGCCACTTACTGGAAACCAAAAGAAAAAATACCTTTTTTGCAACAGGCTAAAGAGAGATCTTTATATAATAAAACTTCTTTCTGGGAAAAAAAAAAAAAGCAGAATACACTTCCACTAATGTCCAGGTGCCAGGTGGAGAAATTATCCATTAAACACCATGAACAACAAAAGTGACAAGACATCTCAAAAAGAAAGAGAAAAATCTCCAGAAAATAAGCTTACAGACATAGAAATATGCGACTTATAAGACAGAGAATTCAGGATGGTACTTCTGAAAAAGCTCAATGATATCCAGAACAATTCATATAGACAATTCCAGAAATTGAAAAAAAACAACAACAACAAACAAACAACTAGGTAATCAGAATGAGTTCTTTAGCAAGGAGATTAAAACTCTCAAAAAAAAAAAACCCCACAAAAAACAAATAGAACTTCTAAGATAAAGAACACACTACAAGAGACAAAAAATGAAATAACAAGCTTGGGAAATGGAATCAATGAAACAGAGGAAAGGATCAGTGATACTGAAGACAGAAATCTAGAAATAAGTAGAAGGAAGAAGAGAAACTGAAGAATAAAAATAATAAAAGATAAATACAAGAGCTAGCTGATACCACCAGGAGAGGAAATATAAGAATAATGGACATTCTTGAAGGGAAGGAAGAGGAGCAGGATCTAGAAAGCATTTTCAGACAAATAGTTGACGAGAATTAACAAAAATATATGGAAAGAGCTGGAGCTTGGAATTCAAGAAGTTAACAGAACATCTAATTATCTCAACCCCAGAAGACTTTTTCCAAGACACATTGTATTAAAATTATCAAAAATCAACAACAAAGAAACAATGCTTATGGCAGTCAAGGAAAAGAAGACTGTAAACTATAAAGGAAAACCCATTAGGTTATCATTGGACTTCTCAGCACAAACCTTACAAGCCAGAAAGGAGTGGAATCAAATATTCAAAGTATTAAGTGAAATGAACCACCAGCCTAGAATAATGTATCCAGCTAAGCTCTCCTTTAGAAATGAAGGAGAAATAAGGACCTTTCCAGACATAGAAAAATGGAGGGAATTCTCCACTACAAGGCCTGCATTACAGAAAATAATGAAAAGGGTCAGCTCCACTAAAATAAAATGACAAAAGAATACCTAATTAGTAGTAAGATGACTACTAGGTAAACAGAAGCAGAGAAGTGCAACCCTTACTAAGAACAGGGCATTGCAAGCTTAAAGAAGAAGAAATTTGCTATAGTAAGATAGTAATGAATATTCAAAATAAATAGGGACATATTGAGACAACAATCACTGAAAAGTGGAGGGTTCAAAGATTCAAATTCACAAGGGGAATGTAGGTAAGGCACACACAGAAGAAAATGGGCGACTGTATATATATAACTATCCTTTACATATTCATAATGGTAACCACATGTCAAAGATTCAGAACTAAAGTACACAACATAAAAGAATAAGAACAAGAGGGAAAATCCACAAAAGCCAGCCAAAATAAGGAAAACAGAAACACAGTCCAAAGAAGCAATGGAAACACCGAGCTACCAGAAGCAAAAGAAAAAAATGTTATAAAAAGACCTTATATTTCAATAATCACCCTAAATGTAAGTAGACTGAATTTACTAATAAAAAGGCACAGAGCTGTAGATTACATCAAAAAACAAAACCTGACCATATACTGCCTCCAGGAGACATTTCTCAGTTCCAAAGCAAATATAGACTCAAAGTAAAGGGGTAGAAAATGATATTTCAAGTAAATGGCATGCAAAAAAAAAGTGGGAGTAGTGTTACTAATATCAAATGAAATAGACTTCAAATAAAAAATATACAGAAATATGCGAAGGGACACTTCATAATGATAAAGGGAATCATGCACCATGAGGACATAACACTTTTTAATATCTATGCAACAAATAAGGGAGCCCTGAGGTATGCAAAACAATTACTAAGAGAACTAAAGGGAGAAACAGACCAAAATACTATCACAGTAGGGAACCTAAATACCCCAATGTTGGATATGGATATATCATCCAAACAGAAAATCAGTAAGGAAATCACATTTTTAAACGACACATTAGAGCAACTGGACATAATTGACATTTATAGAGACATTTATCCCCAAATAGCTGTTAATACAATCTTCTCTAGTGCGCACGGAACATTCTCAGGAATTGACCACATACTTGGACACAGAGATAACCTCAGAAAATACAAGGGGGTTGAAACCATACCAGCCATATTTTCTGATCATACTGCTTTGAAACTAGTGACCGACTATAAAAAGAAAGTGGGAAGGATCACAAATACATAGAGATTAAACAATATGCTACTGAAGAATAAATTAGTGAGAAGAAATAAGAAGAGAGATCAAGAGATACATAGAAATGAATGAAAATGATAGTAAAACATATCAAAACTTTTGGGGCATGGCTAAAGTGATCATAAGAGGAAAGTTCATATCATTAGAGGTCTATCTCCAGAAAAAGGAATGAGCTCAAATAAAGGACCTAATGCTTCATCTTAAAAAACTAGAAAAATAAGAACAAATGAAGCCTAAAGTCAGCAGAAGAAAAGAAGTAATCAAAATTAGAGCAGGAATAAATGAAATTGAAAAAAAAATCAATAGAAAAGATAAATGCAACGAGGAGCTGGTTCTTTGACAAGCCCCTGGCTAGACTCACTAAAGAAAAAAGAGAAAGGACATAAATAAACAAAATCAGGAATGAAAGAGGGGAAATGATGAAAAAACACTGCAGAAATACAAAGGATCATACAAGAATACTATGAAAAATATATGACACCAAATTTAATAACTTATAAGAAATGGACCACTACTTAGAAAAATGCAATCTTCCTAGACTAAATTAAGAAACTGGAAAATCGAAATAGAAAAATTAGCAGTATTGAAATTGAAACAATAATTAAAAAGCTACTAAAAATTCAAAGCCCAGGTCCAGATAGCTTTACCACTGAATTCTACCATTCAAAGAAGAGTTAATACCTATTCTCCTCAAACTCTTCCAAAAAATCGAAGAAGAGGTAATACTTCTCAACTCATTTTAGGAGGCCAATATTACCTGATATCAAAACCTGATAAAGATAACTAACACAGAAAAAAACTACATACCTATATCTCTCATGAACACAGATGAAAAATCCTAAATAAGATACTAGCGAACCGAATACAGCAACATATTAAAAAGATTATACACAGCAATCAAGTGGGCTTCATCCCAGGAGAACAGACATTGTTCAACATACACAAATCAATTACTTTGGAACATCACATAAAAAAATTAACAAATAAGAATCATGTGATCATATGAATACATGCAGAACAAGCTTTTGACAAGATACACCATCCATTTATGATCAAAACACTTTAACAAATCGGTATAGAAGGAAAGGACCTGAACGTAATAAAGGCCATATATGAAAAACCCACAGCCAACATTATACTTAATGGCGAAAAACTGAAAATCTTCCCTCTAAGATCAGGAACAAGAGAAAGTTGTCCACTATTGCCACTGTTATTCAATTTAACATTGGCAAGAGAAAGACATAAAAGGCATCCAAATAGGAAATGAAGAACTCAAACTGTCACTATTTCCAGATGACATGATTCTCTATTAGAAAACCTTAAATACTCCACAAGAACACTACTAGAAACAATAAACAAATGCAGTAAAGTTTCTGGAAACAAAATCAATGTTCAAAACTCCTTAGCATTCCTATACTCTAATAATGAAGTGTCAGAAATAGAAGTAAAAAAAATAATAATTCCTTTTGCAATTGTAACAAAAAGAATAAAATACCTAGGAATGAATTTAATGAAACTTGAGAAGGACTTATATAATGAAAAGTACAAGACCCTATTGAAAAAAAATCAAAGAGGAAACAAAGAAATGGAAAGATATTCCAGGGTCTTGGATTGGATGAATCAACATAGTTTAAATGACCTTATTACCTAAAGCATTGTACAGATTTAATGCAATCCCCATCAAAATCTCATCAGCATTTTTTAAAGAAATAGAACAAAAAAAAATCATGAGATTTATATGGAAGCACAAAAGACATTTAATCACCAAGGCCATCCTGAGAAAAAAGAACGAGGCTGGAGGTATCATTATGCTCAACTTCAAATAATACTACAAAGTGACAATAATCAAAATGCCATAGTATTTGTAGTTAAACAGACACACAATCCAGTGTAATAGAATCAAGGGTCTAGAAGTAAACACATATTTACATGAGCAAATAATTTTTGATATAAAAGCAAAAAGCATACAGTGGAGAAAGGAAGCCTCTTCAGTAAGTGGTTCTGGAAAAACTGGAAAGCCATCTGCAAAAGAATGAACTAGACTTTTGTCTATCACAACACACCAAAATTAACTCAAAATAAATTAAGGACCTGAATATGAGACCTGAAGCAATAAAATTTATAGAAGAAAACATAGAAACTAATCTCAAGAACTTTGGACTTAAAGAGAATTTTATGAATTTGACCCCAAAATTAAAAGAAGTAAAACTGAAAATAAATGAATGGGACTACACCAAACTAAATAGCTTCTGCACAGGAAAAGAAACCATCAACAAGGTAAAAAGATAACCATACAAATGAGAAAATACATTTGCAAACAATGCTTCTGATAAGGGCCTAATATTAAAAATATACAAAGAACTCATACAAATCAATAACAACAACAAAAATAAATAAACAATACAATCAAAAAATGTGCAGAGAACCTGAACAGATACCTCTCCCTAGAGGACATAGAAATGGCCAACGAACATTTGAAAACATGCTCAATATTACTAGCTCTTAGGGAAATGCAAATCAAAACCACAATGAGATGTCATCTTATACCTGTTAGAATATCTATAATCAACAGTAGAAGTAATAAATGTTGGAGAGGATGCAGAGAAAAAGGAAACTTCATACACTGCTGGTGGGACTGCAAATTGGTATAGCCACTATGGGAAACAATATGGAGTTTCCTCAAGAAACTAAGGATTGATCTACCATACCATCCAGCATTCCTTCTACTTGGTATTTACCCCAAAGTCTTGAAAATCCATGCCTGAAAACATATTTGCATACCATTGTTCATAACAGCATTATTCACAGTGGCCAGGATATGGAAGCAACAGAAGTGTCCTACAATAGATGATTGGATAATGAAGCTCTGTTACATTTATACAATGTACTATTACTCAGACAGAAGAAGAGATGAAATACTGCTATTTATGACAACATGGATGGACCTTGAGATAATCATGCTGAGCGAAATAAACTAGACAAAAAAAGTTGAAAATCACATGATATCACTTATATGTGGGATATAAACCTAAAAACAACAAATGAACAGGACAGAGACTAACGGACATGGACAATAGACTAATGATTATCAAGAGTGTAGGGGAGAGAGGGAAGCATGGTGGTAGATGGTGTTAACATGGTCAAATATGTGGTGACAGAAAGAAATATAACTATGAGAGGTGAACACACAGTGTAAATATATGTATGTCTTACTGTTAAAGTGTACACCTGAAATTTATTGGATTTCATTAACGAATGTCACCATAAAATAAAATAAAAAAAATAACTGTGGCTAAAGAGCTACTTATAATTAAAAAATAAAATAAAGAATATTTTACTTCTAAAAAAATAAAAATAAATAAAAATAAACAACTCCTTCATGCTCCAAAGGGGTGATTGTACATTTTGTACTCAGAGCTTTAATAGTCAATCCAAGCTCATTTTATCAAAAGATCAAATTTAAAAATTTCGTAAATGATATGGAAAGACACATTTGTTTTTATATTGTAGCAATAACAATCACACTTAGTGTGTTTAAAGTATGCTGCTTTGTCTCCCACTATTTTAGAATAGTGATGTGATAAAACGAGATCATGAATGTTCAGAAGGTGGAAAAAGAAACCTCTTCTTTTGGCATTCAGAAGAAAATAATTTTACAAAATTATTAATTACAAACTAAAATATTTGCAGAATAAAAATGGATGCCTCATTAGGATCAGTCACACTGTGTTTATTTATTTCCATGTAGTCCCTCTCCTGTCATATTCAGTTATCAGAGTATCTGATTTGACTCTTGTTATACAATTTACATGACCTTGTTTTACTAAAGTCTTCCCATATAACAGACTTTAAAAATTGTAATTAGCAAGGGTTAGTTTTATGATTTTGTCATTTAACATGGAAAATATTTAAGTAATCAGTGCTTAAATTACTATAAAATCTTCAATATCTTTTGGTATATGGAATGACTTATTTACACACATAAAACATACTATATATTAAATTATACATGTATTGATTGTTATATGAGGTCTTTACCATTCCCAGAATAGTTTGTTCTGTGCCAGTAATAAAACTGAGTCATTTCAAGTAATTTTCATTTAATTGAATGACTATTTCCCTATGTGTATACAGCATTTTATTTCTAATTATGGTTCCCTTGTCTTAGAAACTGAAATGTAAAGCAACATATATTGCTTTGCTCTCGAATAAACCCTTACTTATGTTAATGTACTTAAAATGACAATGTCATTTTCTGTAAAATCCTGACATGAAACTGACAAAGACACATTTGTTTATACTCTTCCAAGCAGAGGTAGCCACTTCTTCCTCAATGCTACCACAGTGGCCACTCTATTGGTATATTCTTCATTTTCTATGATAATTTCTTTTTGTTGCTCTCTCTCTCTCTCATAGGACTACGAGTCTGTCAAAGACAGAGATCTCATTTTAGCCATCTTTGTTTCATTAATATCTAAGGTAAAACACACAAAAAAAGTATTTTTTCTTACTTTTTCTTTAGTGTTTCTTCTTTTTTAAATTAAATTTATTGGAGTGGAATAAACTTAATGAAGCATGTGAAGGACCTATACACTGAAAACTATAGGACATTATTAAGAGAAATTGAAGAAGATGCAAAGAAATGAAAAGACATCTCATATTTATGCATTGAAAGAATTAACAGTTAAAATGGCCATATTACCCAAAACAATATCCAGTTTTAATATGATCCCCATCAAAATCCCAATGACATTTTTTTTAAAGAAATAGAACAAAAATTATCAGATTCGTATGGAATCACAAAAGACCCTGAATAGCCACGACCACCCTGAAGGGGGGGGGAGCGGAGGCTGGAGGTATCACTCTACCTGACTTCAAATTATACTATAGAGTGAAAATAATCGAAGCAGCATGGTTTTGGCAGAAAAGAGTCACTTAGACCAGTGAAACAGAATTGTGAGCCTAGAAATAAACCTCCATGTATAAGGGCAAATAATTTTTGACAGTATTTCTTTTCGGAATAAAACTTCATTCTAGATTTTAAATCTCCTTTCTAAATATCAACTAAAACTTTTTAATAGTTTCTCAGTATAGCCTAGTACTTCTGCTAAAAAAGTACATGCTCAATAAAAATTAATACAATTATAGTAAATACAATTTACTCTGTAAGGACAGTAGTTAATTAACTTTAACAGATATCAGTTAAGAGCCTATTATGTTATTATGTACCAAGTACTGTGTTAACTTTTGTGAATACATACAGAATTTGATTCAGCCCTTGTCCTCAAGTAGCTCATGGTCTAATGTAGAAACAGAGAATAATGAGGAAAGAAGAGAATAATGAAAGCTATAATAATGGTACGCTTTGTATGCTATGGTACTACAAACATGTCTGTGACTTAACTAGTAGTCACCTCGCACTTACTCTTAAACTGTTTTGCACTAGTATACATGGTTTCTCATGAGATGGCTATATGGCCAACTGCATATTATATTCCATGAGGACAAGAATTGTACCATATATTAGTAGTACCCTAACTGTGCTAGTGAAAACTAATGCACAGAGCAAATTAAGCTATGGAAACTTTGGTTTAGTAGAAATGTAGTGGAATTATAAGCATAAGACCTGAGTTCAAGTCTAGCTCTATTCTCTTTAAATGGTTATGTTACTTTGAGCATATTATAAGCATAATGTCTTAAAAAGATAAAAGCATTTTTCAAGTTTTACAGGGGTTAAATAAAATAAAATTGTAAAAGTACATGGTAAGTACTTATAAATATCCTTCTTTTAATAAGTACTTATTTAATGCAATCACTCTAAGAACTTAGAGAAGATTCATAGAAGAGCTAAAGTTATTTAAAGGCTGGTTGGCCCTGATTATGAGTGTCAGCAGGTAAGGCTTTATCTCAGGGTCATCTTCCCTAAACATATGCACACTATTTATTTCCCCCCCTTAGTCACCCACTGCTTATCTTCTCCTGATTTCTGTGTAAATATTTATTGTGGTTAGCAGAATTCTGAGAAATTCTGAGATGAACCCTAAGATTCTTGCTCTCTGGTATATATGCCATATATAATCTTCTCTTGAGTTGGGAAAAACTGGAAATATGATGGATTTTACTCTTGTGATTAGGTCATATTATATAACAAAGATGAAAGGATTCTGTTGATGTATTCAATGTCGCATATGAGTTGACTTTTGAGTTAGTCAAAAAGAAGATTATTCTGGGTGGGCTGTACTCAGTCAGGTGAGCTAAATAAAAAACCTGTGCCTTTCTTGAAACTAGAGATTTAAAGCAAGTGAGAGATTTTCTTATTGACTTCAAAGGAAAAAAACTGTCATGTTTTGGAGAGATACATGAGGAAGGGAATGGCCAGTCACCTCAAGGAGATGAGGTGAATCTTCAAGGATACTTTAAAGTGTGATATTCTGGGTATTGATTATGGTCCTGCAGACTGAAAAACTTACATAGTTCAAAGGAGGTAATGACTTGAAAATAATACCAGTTGTACCTCATCCCTAAAGTGTGATCCTAGGAAAAACTATGAAATAAACATAGTTGTTCACTTTGCTTACTTTTATCTTCATTCTCCCTTCCTTCCTCCAGTATTTTATCCAAGGTCCCCTATGTCCCATGGTGTTTTGAAAAATAACTTTCCCATTTGAACAGACTACACAAGAATTATTATAATTTCAAATATTCAAAATTATTTTAGCTCAATAATTTTCAGTTTTATGAGTTTGGGGAACAGAGAATAAATACTCATTTCCGTATTTTGTATACATGTGTATGCGTGTGGATGGTACTCTTTTATTACATCATAAATGTTTTGTATTTGTTTCGAGTTTTTAAAAATAATTAAGAATTTTTAAATTACAGGTGACATGCAATATTATTATATTAATGTCATGTGTACAACATAGTGATTAGACTTTTATATAACTTATAAAATGATCACCTTGATAAAAACTAGTAACCATCTAACACCATACATAATTATTACAATACTAGTGACTGCATTCCTTATGCTCTACTTTATATCCTCATGACTATTTATTTTGTAACTAGCAATTTATACTTCTTAATACCTTTTTCTTTTATCGACCATCCTCCAAAAATCCTACCATTGGGCAAAACTCAAAATATTCTCTGTATCTAAGAGTTTCTGTATTATTTATTCATTTATATTGTTCTTTAGATTCCACATGTAAATGAAATCATATGGCATTTAACTTTCTCTGTCTGACTTATTCCACTCAGCACAATAACTTCTAGGTTCATCTTTGTTGTTGCAGATGGAAAGATTTCATTATTTTTTGTGAATGAGTAATATTCCATTGTATATATGTGCTACCTCTTTATTTATTCACACACTGGTGAACACTCACGTTGCCTCCACTGGCTGTTGTAAATAATGCTGCAACAAACACATAGATGCACATATCCTTTCAAAATAGTGTTTTGGGTTTCATCGGATAAATACACAGAAGTGGGATTACTGGGTCTTTCTTTGTCTCCTGTTTTGGCCTTTGTTTTAAAGTTTATTTTGTTTGGTATAAGTATTCCTACTCCAACATTTTTTGTTTGTTAAAGAGAGAAGGGGGAACTCTCCACGGACCTATGGTGATGTCTCCTCTCAGAGGCGAGGAGTGACAGGGAGACAGAGGGAGAGAGTGAGTGAAGGCACTGAGAGGGACCCTCAGTGTTCAGGGATGGGGTTTTTGGGATCAAATTTCCAGCACATTCTTCAGTTCCCATAGCATTGGTGTGGGCATCCAGAGCGGAAGGAGAAACGTAGGTAGCGGCATGGAAAGGTACGAGTACGTAGGTCGAAATGCCTGCTGGCAGTTCCCATCCTATGAGCCACAAGAACCCCATGGTGTTAGCCATGGGGAATGACTCTAGGATCCCCTTCCACCCTCAATGTTGTGGCGGAATGGGTTATTAGGAATCCAGTAGAAATTGTCCTCTGTCAGTCAGGGGCCCTCCTGACCTAGTTGCTGGGCTGATCAGCATACTACAGTCTCACATTGTGGCTGGACCAACATGTTTAATTCTCTTTGCCTCCTCTCCACATTGTCCAAGCACCCATAGAGCCCTGGAAATAGCCCTGACCAAATCCTGACCAAGGCACTATAGCAGGGCCCTTGATCCCATACTTCTCTTTCTCCAGGCCACGTAAAACGACAGCATGAGGATGATCCCCAGGGGGGCTGTAGGTTAGTATCGACCTGCTAGCAGAGAGAATGGCACTGCAAATTGAGGAGAGATATGTCAACAATAACACTTGACTGAACTTCCCAAATATTCAAAACAGAGACGAAAGTAGAATACACTGCAGGTCCACGTCAGAACACTGCAATAAAACAAACATCAGCTCAGAGCTGTTTAGGCCCACTCAGATTGCTCAGGCATCGCGGAGCCAATTGAGAAAGAAGGAAAGAACAGGTGAGGAGACCAGGTAGGAG
Organism: Eidolon dupreanum; assembly: GCA_028627145.1. Taxonomy (NCBI): domain Eukaryota; kingdom Metazoa; phylum Chordata; class Mammalia; order Chiroptera; family Pteropodidae; genus Eidolon; species Eidolon dupreanum. The sequence goes on from CM053505.1 coordinate 76,713,130, forward strand.
AGAATCGCAGAGCTTCTACCGGGATTCCATCTCCTCCCCACTATAGATCCCCCTGGTTAGAGGAGGGCAGGAGGAAAAGCCTAAGGGCCAATGTCCGGGAGTGAGCGCGGACTTGCTTCCACACACCACAAATTCCCCGGTTGTGAGAGAACAGCCTAGATCAAAGCAACGGGCCAAGAGCAAGGAACAGAAGAGACCCCACGGGGGCTCCCCCGTCCTGCGCTGGCCCAAAGGTGTCATGTAGTCTTTTAGTTCGGACTTTGGACAGGGTGCTTCAGCACATCTTCTCCGCAATTCTTCCAGTGACGCCAAGTCAGGGAAGTCAGAAGAAGAAAAGTAGGGAAAGTAGACAGCACCAGTGGATTCCTCCTCGGTAGAGAACAAGTCTCTCACCAGTCACCTAGAAATGGCCTCAATCCTTACCCCAAGGCCGGCTGATCGGCATGGCATAGAAAAATGTATGCAAGCCACTCTCAGCTGAGAGAAGCCATGCACAACTTGGTGGGGAGGAGTTTAGGTCCCTGGCTCCCTTCCTGGTCACCTAAATGTTGATACGGGTCAGGACAAATTACCCCAGGACATGGAGAGCCCAAGCTCCGCAGCAAGAGAAGAAAACAGTCCAGGGGCGAAGAATGAAGAAAGAATTCAATACAGATGCCAAGGTTAGCATTAAAAAGAAAGTTTAAGAGAGAAGGGGGAATTCTCCACGGACCTATGGTGATGTCTCCTCTCAGAGGCGAGGAGTGACAGGGAGACAGAGGGAGAGAGTGAGTGAAAGCACTGAGATGAACCCTCAGTGTTCAGGGATGGGGTTATTGGGATCAAATTTCCAGCACATTCTTCAGTTCCCATAGCATTGGTGTGGGCATCCAGAGCGGAAGGAGAAACGTAGGTAGCGGCATGGAAAGGTACGAGTACGTAGGTCGAAATGCCTGCTGGCAGTTCCCATCCTATGAGCCACAAGAACCCCATGGTGTTAGCCATGGAGAATGACTCTAGGATCCCCTTCCACCCTCAATGTTGTGGGGGAATGGGTTATTAGGAATCCAGTAGAAATTGTCCTCTGTCAGTCAGGGGCCCTCCTGACCTAGTTGCTGGGCTGATCAGCATACTACAGTCTCACATTGTGGCTGGACCAACATGTTTAATTCTCTTTGCCTCCTCTCCACATTGTCCAAGCACCCATAGAGCCCCGGAAATAGCCCTGACCAAATCCTGACCAAGGCACTATAGCAGGGCCCTTGATCCCATACTTCTCTTTCTCCAGGCCACGTAAAACGACAGCATGAGGATGATCCCCAGGGGGGCTGTAGGTTAGTATCGACCTGCTAGCAGAGAGAATGGCACTGCAAATTGAGGAGAGATATGTCAACAATAACACTTGACTGAACTTCCAAATATTCAAAACAGAGACGAAAGTAGAATACACTGCAGGTCCACGTCAGAACACTGCAATAAATCAAACATCAGCTCAGAGGTGTTTCGGCCCACTCAGATTGCTCAGGCATCGCGGAGCCAATCGAGAAAGAAGGAAAGGACAGGTGAGGAGACCAGGTAGGAGAGAATCGCAGAGCTTCTACCGGGTTTCCACCTCCTCCCCACTATAGTTCCCCCTGGATAGAGGAGGACAGGAGGAAAAGCCTAAGGACCAATGTCCGGGAGTGAGCGCGGACTTGCTTCCACACACCACAAATTCCCCGGTTGTGAGAGAACAGCCTAGATCAAAGCAACGGGCCAAGAGCAAGGAACAGAAGAGACCCCACGGGGGCTCCCCCGTCCTGCGCTGGCCCAAAGGTGCCATGTAGTCTTTTAGTTCGGACTTTGGACAGGGTGCCTCAGCACGTCTTCTCTGCAATTCTTCCAGTGACGCCAAGTCAGGGAAGTCAGAGTTTTAAAGTTTATTTTGTTTGGTATAAGTATTCCTACTCCAACATTTTTTGTTTGTTACCAATTACATGAAATATCTTTTTCCGTCCCCTCACCCCCTGTTTGTGTGTGTCTTTCGATCTGAAGTAAGTCTTTTTTAGGCAATATATGTAAGGTTCTTTTTTAATTCATTCAGCCACCCCACATCTTTTAATTGGAGCATTTAAACCATTTATGTTTAAAATAATTGTTGATAGATTTGTAATTATTGTCATTTTATTACTCATATATTTGAATTTTTTTTTTCTTTTTTATCAAGAAGTCCATTTAACATTCCTTGAAATACTGATTTCATGTTGATGAACTCCTTTGGCTTTTACTTTACTTGTCTGGGAAGCTCTTTATCTGTCCTTCAGTTCTAAATGATAGCTTTGCTTGATAAGATAATCTCGGTTGTAGGTCCTTGTTTTTCATCATTTTGAATATTTAATGTCGATACCTTCAGGACTGCCAGTTTTCTGTTGAGAAATCTGATGATGGTCCTATGAGAGCTCCCTTGTAGATAACTAGATGTTTTTCTCTTGCTTCTTTTAAGATTCTCTGTCTTTAACCTTTCACAGTTTAATTATGATGTATCTTGGTGTGGGCCTCTTTGGGTTCATCTTGTTTGTAACTCTCTGTGTTTCCTGGACTTACATGTCTATTTTCTTTATAAGATAGAGACGTTTTCCATCATATTTTTTTCAAATATTCTTTCTCAATCCCTCACTATCTCTCTTCTCCTTCTGGCACACCTAATGCTGTGAATGTTGTTAAATTTGATGTTTTCCAGTGGTCCATTAAATTATACTCATTTTTAAATTAATTTTTTTCTGTTCCAATTGGGTGTTTTTTACTAACTTGTTTTCAAAATTGCTGATTTCATTTTCTGCTCTATATAAATAATATTGATTCTCTCTACTGTTTTCTTTATTTTAGTTATTGTATTCTTCATTTCTGACTGGTTCTTTTTATGTTTTTTTATCTCTATTTTTATGTTTCCTATTTCTTTATTGAAGTTCTCACTGAGATAATTGAGCATCCTTATAACCCATGTTTTGAACTCTGCATCTAGTAGACTTCTTGTCTCCATTTAGTTTAGTTTTTTTTTTCTTGAGCTTTGTTCTTTTCTTTCATTTGTAACATGTTTCTTTGTGTTTCAATAAACATTTTCCAAATTTTGGGTGTCGCCCTGTGTTTGTTTCTATGTGTTAGGTAGATCTGCCATGTCTCCATCTTAGTAGAGCAGCCTTACGTAGTAGATATCCTGTAGGGCCCAGAGGCACAATCTCCCTAGCCATCTGGTCTGGGTGTCCCAGGTGTGTCCCTTGTGCATGCCCTCCTATTTTTGGTGAGCCCTGGTTGCTGCTTGTGCATCATTATGCTGACTGATTGTGAGGACTGATTATGACTACAGTGAAGGAACTGTTATGTATGGGCTGACCCTACAGAGCAGGATTCCTTTTAGCAGGGCTCTGGTGGCTGGTCAGTTTGCCTTTTAGATGTGTAGTCCACAGCTGTGGCTGGGTAGTGCTCCTACTCAGTCAGAAGCTGGTCATTAGGCATGTTGTCCCTTCAGTGTTTTCTCAGACTATCTGCAAGGACAGTATGAGGCATAGACTAACAATATGCTTCTGGTTAATTAAAATGGAAAATAATTATTTTCATCCTCAAAGCTTGAAGTATGTTAATTATAACTTAAATGAATTAATGTTATGTATATGTATGTGTATATTAGACAAAATTTTGAAAAGAGAAATGTATCGAATATACTATTTCCAAATTTCAAAATTTGAGAAGCATGTTTGTAAGAATCATGTATTGATTTTTATATAATAATTTCATAGGTTTCTTTTTTGAATCAAAAATGCAGATAAGATTAAACACACAAATCTGGAAAGAAAACACTATGTAGAATGTAATGGGCATTCATTTCTGGGTAGAAGAAAAATTTCCTAGAACGCATATAGAATATTTTTTAAGACAACAGCATATTCCACTGAATGGGGTTTATACATGAAATATATTTTTAAATGCAATTTGATACAATGCGGGTAATGTCAGGACATCGTATTAGCCATTATTAAATTTTCAAAGTGTTATTATTTTTTTAAATGGAGCTAAAAATCCAATTCTATTATAAATAGGCAATATCTGAAAAATGGAAAGGGAACTAGTTACTGAATAATATGCCAGTTATAGAAGTTTTCAATAGCCTATTCACTGCAGACTGACTATAAATAAACTCCTTATTTCAACAATTTCCTATATTCAATGGCAGGAATAGCAAACATTGACTCACCCCACTGACAGAGATTGAAAGCAGTGATGCATGCCTTATAGTATCAGAAGAAAAATTTATGTGGTAAATGCAAATATTTCAGATGAATAATGAGATTTTTTAAATTCATTTATAGCATGTTTGGGGAGGGATATTCTTAGAAAAAGGAAACTTGGTAACATAGATATAACCAGACATTTGGATATAAAATAACAAAAGCAAATGTAATCTAATCCCAATTTTTATTTATAGCTTTTTACAACTTGATATTATAAACTTAAATAAGTTAGGTAAGTTTTCCCATCTCATATATACATCATCCATACCTCATTATTGTTAAAAGTATTGCATAAACATATTTGCAGTTACTTGCTTTCTGGAGCATGACCAGTATTCTGCAATTCAATGAGAGAATTTCCTTCAAAGCTCCCAATAATTATAATAAACATGATAGACAGGGATGATCTCTAGATTTATTTAGGAGATTTTATTGGTAGCTTTCTGTTTCTGTTGTTTCATGGTCCATACGCCTATATTGGAAGATCATGTGACAATTGGCTGAAATATGAATTCCTGGAAAGTAAAAAGAAATTGGAACTATTAGGTAATTTAGAACTAGGGGTCATTTATTTTAAAGTCTTTCATTGTAGAGTGGAAAATGTTCATTTTAAAAATCAATTTTTCCTTATAGAAAAAAAGAAGTGTTTGAAAATTTCCAATCTAAAACTTTCACCTGGCCCTGGGGTTCTAGTGAAGAAAGTCATAAAACAAGTTGGGCCCTGTGTATTGGTTTGGTAAGTCTTCAGACAACCTATTCCTCTAGTGATCTTGGGTCTGTAGATATAACTTTTATTCAGAACCAGCAGAAGATTTGCTTTGCAAACATCCTTATTCTGAGAAAGAAAGCTTTAAGAGCTCTGCAGATATTCAAAACTGCAAACTAAGTTCAGAGAAATGCTAAGATATAAGATATAACAAAGATGAAGATATTTCCTAATTTAGATGGAAGTTAGAAGTAATTTCTGGCAAAGAAATATCCCAGAACTATATTTATTATTGATTTTTTTTAGGAAAAGAAAAATATGTAATAGGATATGAGCAAGAGAGCATGAAGCTCAATAAGCCACTGAGCCAAACATATAGAAGCTGGGAGACAGGATTAAAGTCAAAAGGCAAAGCAACATAGTAACAGGTGGCTGAAATAAAGAGTCCCTATTCAGGTCTTCTGATGGAAGAAGGGTTCTGATATAGTGCTCAAATAAGGAACAGCCCTCCAGAAGATGACATTTAACTGAGATGAGGAATAAGTTTTCCCATAATGAATCATCTAAACACTGACATAGGGACAAACTCTGCTTTTAAAAGTCTTCTAGGTTGGCTGTACCAAATGAAATATAATTATATCTCAAACTTACATTTACCTCCTTTGCCATACCTCAGTGAATAACCATACTCTAAACACCCAATATAGCTATTATTGAATTATCTCTATACACACCTTTATAAAAAATAATACCTATATATTAAATGACTGCCTCACACAGAAAATGTTTAAATATGTGGAAAGAATAGAGTGTTTTACTATTTACTATATTAAAAAAGACTTATTAATTCTAAAGAAAATATAGCATCATGTTAGCATAAAATATAAATTTGTTTAGAAAACACAAGATATGATTCATTATCAACAGTCGGCATTATGTAACTCACAGCCTTCCCTTTCTTTCCCACAAGGCCATACAAACACAATAGTTAAATTTTGATTAAATAGTGTATAAAATATATCTAAGATGAAAAAAATATATACTGCCCTCAAGTTTATGCTTTAAAATAAATAGAATGGGTCCTACAGTCAAAATGGTATAGGTATTAAAGGCTTTGTTTATTGGCTCTTATAACCACATCAAAGTTGTGATAGAATCACAGAACAATAAGCAAGCAGAGTCGCCTGGGGTCTAGAGGAACAAGCCACCCAGTATGATGACGTCTCAGGTATGGCAGGCACTGAGTCCACACACTGGGAGGGAGGAGGGCTCAACAAAGGAACACTTCTGTCTGTGAGGAAGCCTCACCTCCCACCCTCCCTCCAATGACTCAGCATCCCATTGTAAGTCCCTGATGCCCCCTGAACAGCTGATCGGGTACTGGTGCTCAGGACAAATGGGCCATCACTACAAAAGTCCGCTCGTGGACATAGCTTCTTTACAAGCTACTGCAGCTTGTCTACCACTCAACCGCTCGGGACCAGGCAGCCTCACATCCTCACCCCCTCCTACCTTACACTGTTATAGGGTGATTTCTTATTTCTCTCCCTAATTGTAGTGCTTCTGTTCATCTAGATACCAAGTGACTTTGCTTACTGTTTTTTTCATGTTTCTGTCACCACTTTGATTTGGTCGCAAGAGGGATGAACAAATCTTCTATCATCTATGCCATTTTTCCCCTCATATGATAAATATATGGAAGAAATAATCCAAGATATTCCCAGTAATAAATAAACTATTAGTAGTGTTTATATTTTATGCACTTTTCAAGTTTACATGATTAACATGTATTACATCCTTAGTGGAAAAAATTAAATCAACTTTATTTTTGAAGTACATATTTAAAACATTTTTACATTTTCCAAAACATGTTATGTTTTGAAGAAGAAGTATGAAAAGTGAGGAGAGGGAAAGAAAAAAACTAAAAAAAAGGCATAAAAGTAAGAAATAGTAGAACTGAGGGGAAAAGAAAAAAGGAAAATACATAATACACTAATGTAAAGGGGTGAGAATTACACCTGTTGGAAAATGCTACCAGCTGGAAAACTGAAGTGGTGTTATGTGAAAACTGATTCTTCCTTTTAAGGTTCTTCCTTTTCAGTTGGTAATATATAGTTTAGATTAATGAATTATGATTTAACATTTATTAAACCACCTACCATTTTAAGTCCAAAAAATACACTATAGAGTAGACAGATTGAGAGGATACACAGGGAAGATGTTAGGAAGGATGATTAGAGGATTTAGAGTATTAGGACAGATATTTAAGGGAAGAAGACACATAGACTGGTAGAGATGAAGTGTAAAGGAAATCAAAGTGGGGAATAAAACATAAAAAACACATAAAGTTAAGACTAAATAAAATGTGCTAGAGGGATAGTAAAATAGCAGTATAAGATGGAAGAACAATCGTATTTTCATATGTGATATTTGAAGATGCTGTGAGTATTAAAGGTGAAAAAAAGATAGTTCCTATAAGTTGAATGGTACTGATTTCAAGCAAAGATATTCACATTTATTTATGATTTCATCCATTCAAAAATTTTTATTTTTAACAACCTCCATATACTAAACATTCTTGCAGTTACTGATATTATAAGAATTAACAAGACAGAAAGAAAAATTTCTGCCCTAGTATGTTTGCATTCTAACAAATATATAATTAAAATACATAGCAATATTTTATATTTTAGCATATAAAATATATAGTACATCAGAATTTTCATCATCATAACAAACAAGCACATAATCATTTCATTAGATCTCATACGATAAATTTTCTCTGGTTGATAGATACCATCAATGAAAAAAGACATTATTATCACATATGAAAAGAAGCCACATATCGGCCCTGCCTTAGAATATTGGGTCTTAATGTTTTGTATTGTGTGTATAAGAAGAAACTATGTTTTCAATATTATCTGATACTAATTCAAAGTAACACTACAAATATGATCTATTTTTCATGTCAAAACAAAGAGAATAACAGGATGTTAAAACAACCAGTCATTATTTATCATTATCTATTCTTATTCTCTTCATATCTTTGGCTTGTTGAAACTGAGTTTTTTTTTTTTTGAAATTGTACAACTGAATACAATTAATCTATAGGCTCTCTTTCTCCAGGAACATTTTAAGATGTGTTTGGGGTAGGTGGCAGGTGATAGTGCAGAAAGGTGCTAGTGAATCACTTTCAATCTCAGTGAAGTTCACCTGCTAGCATTTCAAGTTTATCATTAGCATTTCCACATAATTCTATGCATACAGCTAGAGATGAATCTCTCTCTGTGCCTATACTCAGGCATGACTTACTATATAACAGCAAGTACACAAAAATCAGTTTTCATTAACAGCATTGCTGTGCAATAGAAAGTGAGGAGTTGCTATATAGAAAGATATTTTTTACTTATTTATTTATTTTTAAGAAATAACAAGAAGGAAGAAACATCACTAACATGACTGAAAGGAGAAACACTCAGACAAAAATAACTTACTAATGTTTTTTTTCTTTTTCCAAACACGATGAATGAAAACAATGTAGCATCCATGAGGAAGAATATTCAAGCAGATTCTGACAGTGGCAGCACTAGAGGGTTAATCTTTAAAAGAATAATTAATTTTGAACAATTTCTCCTATGCTTTGGATTAGAATCAAGCATTATTTTCTCCTTTTTAAATTTTTTTTAAAATACAGCTAACATACAATATTGTAATAGTTTAAATTGTACACCACAGCTATTCAACATATACATAAAGAAGAGATCACCGTAAGTCCAACAACTATCTGACACTGTGCAATGCTATTGCAATAACATTGACTATATTCCCTATGCTGTATATTACATCCTTATACTTATTTGTTTTATACTTAGAAAAATAAATTTATTTCCCCTTAAATTGTCTCCCCCTTTTTAAAAAAATTTATTAGAGTCGACATTTAATATAATTTTACATTAGTTTCAGGTAAACAGCATAGTGATTAGACATTTACATAATTTACAAGGTGATCTCCCCTATTAGCCTAATTCCTACCTGGTACTATACATAGTTATTACCATATTACTGACTATATTTCCTATGCTTTCCTTTACATCCCTGTTACTCTTTTGTGACTACCAATTTGAACTTCTTAATCTCTTCACTTTTTTTTCACCCAGCCCTCAAACCTCTCCCATCTGGCAATCACCAGTTTGTTCTCTGTATCTACAAGCTTGTTTCTGCTTTGTTTATTTTTGTCCTTTAGATTCCACATATAAGTGAGATCATATGATATTTGTCTTTCTCTGCCTAACTTATTTCACTTAGCATAATACCTTCCAGGTTCATCCATGTTATTGCCCATGGTAAGATTTAATTATTTTTTTAAGACTGAGTAAAATTCCATTGTATAGATGCACCACTTCTTTATCCAAATGTCTATTGATGTGCACTTAGATTGCTTTCATTTCTTGGCTATTGTAAATAATGCTGCAATGAACATTGAGGTTCATAAATCTTTTTTATTTATTAAAATTATTGGGGTTACACTGGTTAATAAAATCAAATAGGTTTCAAGTGTACAATTCAGTAATACAGCATATTTATATTGCATTGTGTGTTCACCACCTAAAGGTATATTTTCTTCCACCACCAAGTATTTGACCACACTTACCCCTATCTAACTCTTTCCTCCCCAATCCCTCTGAAAACCACTAATCCACCATCTCTGTTTAAGAGTCTCTTTTGTCATGTTTGTTTGTTACTTTTAGTTTTATGTCTCTCATATGAGTGAAATCAAATGGTTCTCAGATTTTTCTCTCTGACTTACTTTGCCTAACATGATAATCTCAAGATCCATCCATGTCTCAAATGACAGTATTTCATCTTTTCTTTTGGCTGAGTAATATTTCATTGTATACATATACCACCTCTTTGTTATACAATTATCTATCAAAGGACACTTTGTTGGTTTCCATGTCTTGGCTGCTGTGAATAATGCTGCTATGAACATTTGGATGCATATATCTTTATGGATAAATGTTTTCAGAATTTTGGGGTAGGTACTCAGAAAAAGAATTGCTCAGTCATATGATAATTCTATTTTTAATTTTTTTGAGAAAAACATTGTACTGTTTTTCATATTGGCTGTACCAATTTATATTCAACCCAGCAGTGTGAAATAGTTCCTTTTTGCCCACAAACTCTTCGACACTTGTTATTGCTTGTCTTGTTGATGATACCAATTCTAATAGGTGTAAGGTGGTATCCCATTATATTTTTGATTTGCATTTCTCTGATAGCTAGTAACATTGAGCATTTTTCATATGTCTGTCGGTCACTTGTATATCTTCTCAAGAGAGGTACCTGCCAATTTTGTAATTGTATTGTTTGTTTGTTTTTTTATTGTTGAGTTGTATGGGTTCTTTGTATATTTTAGATATTAGTCCCTTATTGAAGATGTTGCCTCTTTGTCTTTGGCTGTGTAGAAGCTTTTTAGTTTGATATAGTCCCATTCATTTATTTCTGTTTTTCCTTCCCTTGATTTTGAGGTAAAATTCATAAAATCCTCTCTAAATCCAAGGTTTGTGATTTTAGTACCTATATTTTCTTCTATGTAATTTATTTTTTAAAGCCTTATGTTTAGGTCTTTGATCCATTCTGTGTTATTTTTGGTGTATATTGACAAAGGGCAGTATACTTTCATTCTACTACATGTGGCTTCCAGATTTTCCCAGCACCATTTATTGAAGAGCCTCACCCTTTCTCTATTGCCTTTTTTGGCTCACATGTCAAAAATTATTAGATCATATATACAGGATTTATTTCTGGACTCTGAATCCTGTTCCATTGGTAAATGTGTCTATTTTTCTGCCAGTATAATGCTGTTTTCATTATTGTTGCTTTGTTAGTATTATTTGAAGTCAGACAGAATGACACCTCTGGACGTGTTATTTTTCCTCAGGATTGTTTTGCCTATTTGGGGGCCTTTTGTGTTTCCACATAAATCTGATGATGTTTTATTTCTTTAAAGAATGTCATTTGGATTTTGATGGGGATTCCATTAAATCTGTATAAAACTTTAGATAATGAGGTCATTTTGATTGTTTGTTCTTCCGATCCTTGAACACAGAATATCTTTCCATTGCACTGCATCTCTTCAATGTCTTTTTTTTTAATTTATTTATTCTAATTAGTTTCAAGTGTACAGTACATTGGTTAGACATGTATATAATTTATAAAATGATTTTCCTAATGGCTACTTCTCTCCTCTGGTTTTCCACCTAGCCAACATATTAATGCTAAATGCATCCCCTATGCCATGCTCCCCATCCCCATGACCGTCTATCAACTACTAATTTGTACTTTTTAACCCTTCACCCCATTCTCACAGACTCCAAATTTACCCTCCTCTCTGTCATCAAATTGTCCTCTATATTTGTTAATCTGTTTTTGATTAGTTTGTTCTTTTCCTTAGATTCTGCATATAAGTGAAATCATGTGCCATTTATCTTTCTCTGTCTGACTTATTTCACTCAGCACAATAACCTCTAGGTCCATTCATGTCGTTGCAAATGGCAGGATTTCAATTTTTTAATGGGTGAGTAATATTCCATTATATATATGAACCATAACTTCTTTATCCAATCATTTGTTGATGGGCATTTATGTTACTTCCATATCTTGGCTATTGTAAATTGTGCTGCCATGTGGTACATAGATCTTTAGAAATTATTGTTTTGGTTTTCTTTGGACAAATACCCAGAAGTGCAATTGCTAGGTCAAAAGGTATATCTATTTTTAATTTTTTGAGAAACCTCCAGACTGTTTTCCATTGTGGCTGTACCAATTTGCAATCACACCAACAATGTATGAGGCTTCCCTTTTCTCCGCATCCTTGCCAACACTTCTTTGATTATTTATGATAGCCATTCTTAAATTTCTTTTAATAATATCATAGTTTTCAGTGTACAAGCTTTTCACCTGAGTCATTAGATGTATTTCTAGATATTTTACTTTTTTTGTTGCAATTGAAAAAGTAATTTTTTTTCATTTTTTTCCTGAAAATTCATTGCAAGTGTATAGGAATGCTATAAATTTTTGTACATTGATTTTACATCTTAAAACTTTACTATATTTTTTATTATTTTAATGGAATTTTTTTAGTGGATGTTTTTAGTGTTTTCTATAGAGAGAATCATGTCATCTGCAAACAGTGACAACTTGAATTTTTTATTCCCCATTTGGTTGTCTTTTATTTTTTTATTTTGCATTATTGCTCTAGCTAGGATTTCCAATACTATATTGATTACAGTGGTAATGGTGGACAGTATTTTCTTGTTTCTAATCTTAGAGGGATGGATTTTCTTTTTTTTTATTAAGTATACAGTTAGCTGAGGGTTTGTTGTGTATGGCCTTTATTATGCTGATATACTTTTCTTCTATATCTATTTTTTAAGTGTTTTTATCATAAGTAGGTATTATATCTGGTCAAATGCTTTTAATTCATCTATTGATATGATTATATATTTTTTGTACTATTTTATTTATGTGGTATGTCACATCAATCGATTTGCATGTTAAAACATCCCTGTGTCCCTAGGTTAAAGCTCACTTGATTATGGTGTATAATCTTTTTAATGTGTTGTATTTGATTTGCTAGTAACTGATTGAGGATTTTTGCATCTATGTTCATGAGAGAGATTGGTCTATAGTTTTCCCTTTTGGTATTATCTACCAGGTTTTGGTATCAGGGTAGTATTGGCCTCATAAAAAGTGTTAGAAAATATTACCACTTCTTCAATTTTTTAGAAATGTTTGAGGAGAACAGGTATTAAATTTTCATTAAGTGCTTTATAAAATTCACTAGTGAAGCTATCTGGTCTTGGACTTTTACTTTTGGGGGAAGTTTTTAATAATTGTTTCAATTTCCATATTGTTGATCAGTCTATTTAGATTTTCAGGTTCTTCTCATTTCATTTTTGGAAGGTGGTATATTTTCAAGAACTTGTCCATTTCTTCTAGATTCCTAAATTTGGTGGCATATAATTTTTTGTAGTATTCCTGTAAGATCCTTTGTATATTGATGTATCTGTCATAACATCTTCTCTTTAATCCCTGATTTTCTTTATTTGTATCCTTTCTCTTTTTTTCCATATTGAGTCTAGCTAGGGGTTTGTCAATTTTATGCATTAATTTTCTATTGTCTTTTTATTCTGCTGGCATGGCCGTAGACTTTATTCTCAATTTAATTTAATTTTGCTCTAATTTCGATTATTGTTTTCCTTTTGCTAATTTTAGGTTTCATTTGCTCTTCTTTTTCTAGTTTTTAAGATCAAATGTTGAGTTGTTTATTTGGGTTTGTTCTTGTTTTAGGGGCTAGGCCTGTAATGATATGAACTTTCCCTTTATTACTGCTTTTGCTGTGTCCCAAAAGTTTTGATATGTTGTATTATCAGTCTCATTGATTTCTATATATATCTCTTGATCTCTCTTTTTATTTTTTCTATGACTCAGCCATTCTACAGTAGCATGTTGTTTAATCTCCATGTATTTGTTGTTCTTCCTGATTTCTTTTTACAGTTGATCTCCAACTTCAAGAGACTGTGATCAGAGAATATGGTTCATATGATTTCATTCCTCTTATATTTATTGAGGCTAATTTTGTGTCATAACATATGATCTATCTTTGAGAATGTTCCATGTGCACTAGAGAATGTATGATCTAATGTTTTTCAATGAAAAGCTCTGTAAATATTAATTATGACCAATTGGTCGAATATGTCATTTAAGAATATTATCTTATTTACTTTCTGTTTTCAATATATATCCATAGCTGACAGTGAAGTATATACATCCCCTGCTATAAATATTTCTTTTCAGCTTTTCTCTTTAGTTCTGTAGTAGTTTCTTTATTTTTTCTTTTTTTATTTTGGTGCTCCCTGATTGGAAGCATGTATATTGATGTGTTATGTCTTCTTGGGGTATTGTCCCTTTATTATTATGAAGTGTCCATCTTTGTTTCTTCTTACCTTTTCATTTTGAAGTCTATTTTGTTGGACATAAGTATGGCTACATCCACTTTCTTTCTGGGTGTTATTTGCTTGGGGTATTGTTTTCCAACCTTTCACTTTAAGCCTATATTTGTCCTTGTAGTTGAGAGGTGTCTCTTTGTCTCTTGAAGGAAAAATATGGTTGGGTTTTATTTTTTAATCAAATCTGTTACTTTGTGTCTTTTTATTGGTTAATTCAGTCCATTTACTTGATGACTATTGAAATATGAAGTTTTCCTATAGCCATTTTTTCTTTTGTAGTAGCTCGGTTTCTCCATTGTTTCTTTGTCCTTGTGTTTCTGTTATTTTAATTTGGTGGTATTTTCTGGTGTTTCCTTCTATTTCCTCTTGCTTTCTGTTGTGTGTCTCAGTTATTGATTTCTAGTGTGGTTACCATTAAGTTTATGTAAAAGAAAGTTTATATATACAGTTGTCCTTTTTCACCTGCACATGTCTTATCTCCATTGCCTTTTGCAGATTCAGATCTTTACTTCCTACCCTTCTCAGTATTTTTTTTACTTACATTATCCCTTTTTATGCTGTATGTTCCTTTTTAAGTTTCAGTAGCTGTTTTCTTCTCCTTTTTAAAGCTTTTTTTTTCTTTTACCTTAACCTTTATGTAATAATTAAACTTATAATTCCCCGTTCTTAAGGGTTACAATCTTCCACTTCTATGTGCCTGTTAGTCAACTAAGACATAGCTATGTATTGTTTGTCCTTTTGTTTTAAGTAGAATGATCCTCTTCACTATTTTCTGTAATGTAGGCCTTGTGGTAGAAAATTCCTTTTGCTTTTGTATGTGTGAAAAAGTATTTATTCTTCATATTTAAAGGAGAACTTTACTGGATATATTATTCTTTTGTAAATTTTTAATTAAGTTTATTGTGGTAACATTAGTTAATATAATTATATAATTTTCAGGTGTATGTTATCATTTAACATCTGTATATTCTATTGTGTGTTTACCACCCAAAGTCCAGTTTTCTACAGCTACTATATATTTGATTCCCTTTACCCAACTTACCTTCCTCCTAAACCCTATATTTGACCCCCTTTATCCCTTCTACCTCCTTCCTCCTCCTCAACCCCACTAGTAACCACTATTTTATAGTCCTTAGGTAACCACTAGGCTATAGTCCATGTCCATGAGTCTCTGTTTGTTTGTTCTGTTCATTTGTTGCTTTTTGGTTATATCCCACATATAAGTGATATTATGTGATTTTCAATTTTTTCTGTCTGGCTTATTTGCTTAGCACGATTTTCTTGAGGTCCATCTATGTTATCGCAAATGGCAGTATTTCATCTCTTTTTATGGCTGAGTAATATTCCACTGTATATATATATTCCACATCTTCTTTAGTCAATCATCTATCATAGAATACTTTGGTTGCTTTCATGTCCTGGCCACTGTGAATAATGCTGCTATGAACATTAGTGTGGAAATATATTTTTGGACATGGGTTTTCAAGTCTTTGGGGTAAATACCCAGCAGAGGGATTGCTGGATCATATGGTAGATCAATTCTTAGTTTTCTGAGGAACCTCCATACTGTTTTCCATAGTGGTTGTACCAGTTTGCAGTCCCACCAGTAGGGTATGAGGGTTTCTTTTTCTCTGCATCCTCTCCAACACTTGTCCTGTTGATTATAGCTAGTCTAATGGGTGTGAGATGGTATCTCATAGTGTTTTTGATTTGCATTTCCCTAATAGCTATCCATGTTGAGCATCTTTTCATATATTTGCTGGACATTTGTATGTCCTCTAGGGAGAAGTGTCTGTTCAGGTCCTCTGCTCATTTTTTGATTGGATCATTTTGTTTATTGCTGTTGTTGTTGTTGTTGTTGTTGTTGTTGTTGTCATTGTTGAGTTGTATGAGATCTTTGTATATTTTGGATATTAGGCCCTTACCAGACATGTTGTTTGCAACTATATTTTCTCATTCAGATGGTTCTTTCTTTACCTTGTTGATGACTTTTTTTTTTTTTTTTTTGGTGAGCAGAAGCATTTTAGTTTGATGAAGTCCTATTCATTTTTTTTTCAGCTTTTACTTCCCTTGCTTTTGAGGTCAAATTTATAAAATCCTCTTAAATTCCAAGGTCCTTGAGTTTAGTTTCTTAATCTCATAACTTATTTCCTTATGTTTTCTTGTATGCATTGTATTGTTTCAGGTTTTATATTCAGGTCCTTAACCTATTTTGAGTTAATTTTGGTGTATGGTGATAGAAAACAGTCTAGTTTCATTCTTTTGCAGGTAGCTTTCCAGTTCTGCCAGCATAATTTATTGAAGAGGCTTTCCTTTCTCCACTGTATGTTTTTGACTTCCTTGTCAAAAATTATTTGTCCATATAAATAATGATTTACATCTGGACTCTCGATTCTCTTTCACTGGTTCATGTGTCTGTTTTGCTGCCAATACCATGTCGTTTTGTAGTATCCTTCGAAGTCTGGCAGAGTGATGCCTCCAGCTTCGTTTTTCTTTTTTTTCTCAGGATGGCTTTGGCAATTTGGGGTCTTTTGTGCTTCCACAGAAATCTGATGAATTTTTGTTCTATTTCTTTAAAAACTACTGGTGAGATTATGATAGGGATTGCATTAAATCTGCATAATGTTTTAGATAATATGGTCATTTTAACTATGTTGATTCTGCAATCCAAGAACACAATATCTTTCCATTTCTTTGTACCTTCTTCGATTTCTTTTAATAGGGTCTTGTAATTTTCATTATATAGATTCTTCATTTTTTTTCATTAAAGCTATTCTTAGGTATTTTATTCTTTTTGTTGCAATTGCAAATGGAATTATTTTTTCCACTTCTTTTTCTGACACTTCATTATTTGAATATAGGAACGCTATGGATTTTGAACGTTGATTTTGTATCCAGAGACTTTACTTTATTAACTTATTGTTTCTAGTAGTGTTCTTGTCGAGTCGTTAAGGTATTTTATATAAATAATCATGTCATCTGCAAATAGTGACAGTTTGAGTTCTTTGTTTCCTATTTGGATGCCTTTTATATCTTTATCTTGTCTGATTGCACTTGCTAAAACCTCCAATGTTATATTGAATAAGAGTGGTGATAGTGCTTTGCCTTGTTCCTGGTCTTAGAGGGAAGGTTTTTAGTTTTTCACCATTAACTATAATGTTGACTGAGGGTTTGTCATATATGAACTTTATTATGTTAAGGAACTATCCTTCTATATTGATATTGTTAAGTGTCTTGATCATAAATTGATGCTGTATCTTGTCAAAGGCTTTTTCTACATCTTTCTGCAGCTGATCTCTACATCTTTTTCTACATATTGATATGATATGTGATTCTTATTTTTTAATTTGTTTATGTGGTGTATCACATTAACTGATTTGCATATGTTGAACAATCCCTGTGCTTCTAGTTGAAGCCCACTTGATCGTGGTGTATAATCTTTTAAATATTTTGCTGTATTCGGGTCATTAATATCTTATTTAGGATTTTTGTATCTGTGTTCATGAGAGATATTGGTCTACAGTGCTGGTTTTTTTTGTGTTATCATTATCAGGTTTTGAAATCAGAGTAACATTGGCCTCATAAAATTTGTTGGGAAGTATTGCCTCCTCTTAGGTTTTTTGAAAGAGTTAAAGAAGAATAGGTATTAAATCTTTAAATGTTTGGTAAAATTCACTGGTGAAGCCCTTTGGTCCTGGACTTTTACTTTATGGTAGGTTTTTGATGATTGTTTCAATTTCCATACTGTTTATCCGTCTATTTAGATTTTCCAGTTTCTCTTGAATAAGTCTAGGAAGGTTGTATTTTTCTAAGTACTGGTCCATTTCTTCGAAGTTATTAAATTTGTGTTATGTACTTTTTCATAGTATTCTTGTATGATCCTTTGTATTTCTGTAATGTCAGTCATAATTTACCCTCTTTCATCCCTGATTTTGTTTATTTGTGTCCTCTTTTTTTTAGTGAGTCTAGCCAGGGGTTTGTCAATTTTATTAACCTTCTCAAAGAACCAGCTCTTTGTTGCATCTAGTTTTTTCTATCATTTTTTTCTTTTGTTTTGTTTTCAATTTCATTTATTTCTGCTCTAATTTTTATTCTTTATTTCCTTCTTCAGACTTCAGGCTTCATTTTTTCTCCCTTTACTAGTTTTGAAGATGAAGTGTTATGTTGTTTATTTGGGCTCATTCTTGTTTTTGGAGATTGGCCTGTAATGATTTAAACTTTTCTCTTATGACTGCTTTTGCCATGTCTTAAAAGTTTTGATGTGTTATACTATTATTATCATTTGTTTCTATGTAATTCTTTTTCTCTCTTTTTATTTCTTCTCTGACCCAGTTATTCTTCAGTAGCATGTTGTTTAATCTCCATATATTTGTGGTTCTTTCTGATATCTTTCTGCAGCTGATCTCTAGTTTCCAAGTATTATGATCAGGGAATATGGTTGGTATGATTTCAACCCTTTTATAATTTCCGATGCTATCTCTGTGTCCCGGTATGTGGTCAGTTCTTGAAAATGTTCTAAGTGCATTAGGGAAGAATATATAAGCTGCTGTTTTGGGATAAAAGGCTTTGTAAATGTCAATTATGTACAGTTGGTCTAATGTGTCATTTCAGGATGTTATTTCATTATTGATTTTCTGTTTGTATGATCTGCCCATATCCAACAGTGGGGTATTTAGATCCCCTTCTACAATAGTGTTTTCACCTTTTTCTCCTTTTAGTTCTGTTAGTAATTGCTTTACATATTTCGGAGCTCCCCAATTGGGAACATAGATTTAATAAGTGTTATGTCTTCTTGGTTCATGATTCCCTTTGTCACTATGAAGTGTCCCTCAGTATCTTTCTTTAACTTTTTTTTTTTAAATCAATTTTATCTGATATTAGTACCACTACTCCCACTTTTCTCTGAATGCCATTTGCTTGAAATATCATTTTCTGTTCTATTACTTTGAGTTTATATTTGTTTTTGGAATTGAGATATATCTCCTGAAGGCATCATATGGTTGGGTTTTGTTTTTTGATCCATTCTGCTACTCTGTGCCTTTTTTATTGGTGAGTTCAATCTATTTACTTTTACAGTGATTATTGAAATATTAGGTCTTCTTATAGCCATTTTATCTTTTGCTTCTTGATAGCTCGGTGCTTCCATTACTTCCTTGTCTTTGTGCTTCTGTTTTCTTTATTTTGTTTGGCTTTTGTAGATTTTCCCTCAGTTTTGCTTGCTTTATTTTATACACAAAGCTTCTGAATTTTTGGCGTGTGGTTGCCATTATGAACATGTAAAGAATAATTACATATATACAGTCATCTATTTTCTTCTCTGTATGCCTTATCTCCATTCCCCTTTGTGATTTTGAATCTTTGAACCCTTCCCTTTTCAGTTATTGTTATCTCAATTTGTTCCTATGTATGCTGAACATTCATTAATAACTTGTTATGGAAATTCTCTTCTTATTATTTAAGCTTATAATGCCCTGTTCTTAGCAAGTGTTGTACTCTTATAGTTCTATTTGCCCAATAGTCACTTTACTCTTAATTATGTATATTTTTTTGTCATTTTGTTTTAGGTGAACTGACCCCTTTCAGCATTTTCTGTAGTGCAGACCTTGTAATGGATAATTCCCTCAATTTTTGTAAGTCTGGCAAAATCTTAATCTCCTTCATATCTAAAGAAGAGCTTAGCTGGATACATTATTCTAGGCTGGTTGTTCCTTTCACTTTACAGTTTAAATATTTGATTCCATTCTTTTCTGGCTTGTAAGGTTTGCACTGAGAAATCCCATGATAATCTAATATGTTTTCTTTTATATTGTTACCATTTTTGTCTCCCTGGCTGCCTTGAGTATTCTGTCTTTGTTGTTGATTTTTGATAATTTTAATACAATGTGTCTTGGTGAAGACCATTTTGGGTTGAGATAATTGGGTGTTCTGTTGACTTCTTGAATTCCAAGCTCCGGCTACTTCTTTGGTTTTGGAAATTTTCGTCAAATCTTTATCTGAAAATGCTCTCTAGTCCCTGTTCCTTTTCCTCACCTTCAATAGTGCCCATTATTCTTATGTTTCCTATTCCTGATGGTATAAGCTACTTTTTGATTTCTCTTTCATTATTTTTCATTCTTTAATTTCTCTCTTCTTCCTTCTGATTTATTTCTAGATTTCTGTCTTTAATATCACTGATCTTTTCCTCCATTTGGTCGATTCTATTTCCCAAGCTTGCCATTTCATATTTCAACTCTTGTAGTGTGTTCTTCATCTCTAGAAGTTCTATTTGGTTCTTTTTAAGTATTTCAGTCTCCTTGCTCTGCTCATCTAGGTGTTTTTTTCAATTCTTGAAATTGTTGATTTGAGTTGTTTTGGATCTCATTGAGTTTTTTTCAGAAGTACTATCCTAAATTCTCTGTCATTTAAGTCACATATTTCTATGTCTGTAAGCTTATTTTCTGGAGATTTTTTTCTTTCTTTCTGAGAGGCCTTGTCATCTTGGTTGTTCATAGTGTTTAATGGATTATTTCTCCACCCAGGCATTGATGAAACTATATTCTGCTGTTTTTTCAGAAAGATTTATTATATAAAAGTCTCCCTTTAGCCTGTTGCAAAAAAGGTGCTTTTCTTTTTGTTTCCAGTAGGTGGCTTATAAGCCTCTTGGATGCCTGATTTATATAAAGTCTTTTTTTTTTTTTAATTATATAAAAACTTTTTAAAAAATTTTCTGGTATATATTTACTCACTCTCACTACTCTCAGTTTCAGTCCCTGTCAGTTTCAGAGATTCTCAGCAGTGTGTGCTCAGATTTCTCTGGGGCTCCTCAGTAATTGGTCTCAGAGGGTATGGGTGGAGGGGCCCTCTGGGTTGGGGGTTGGGTGCTGTGGCTCAGCGTGAGTTTTGCAACCAAGTCCAGCAAAAACCAGCTGATGTTCCTCTGCAGTACTCTCTCGCTTCTCTGCTTTCTGCCCTGATGGCTAGGCTCTGCAGCCACAGCTATCCCAGGCAGGAATGTTCAGGGAACTTGCCACAGGAACTTGCCCCTCTTTCACCCCACACCCTCCTCCTGCGAAGAGCTCCAGTGGCTGCAGGAGGCAGCTTCTTTATTACTTCCAGGCCACAAGTCAACAACCTGGGGTTTCTGAACTGTGGTAGCTCTTATGCGCAGATCCCACACTCAGACGTGTTGGTGTGCAGTTTGGATGTTTTTTGTTGCATTTTAGATGTTCAGCTTATTGTTGTTTCAAGGGGAGAGATCTGGGGACATCTCTTGCTCTGCCATGTTTTCAAAAGCTGGATATATTATTACTTTTTAAATTATTTGTTATTATTTATGCCTACAGCACCTGGTCTTTCTAGGTGGTCTCCCATGCAAGTACTAACCAGGCCTGACCCTGCTTAGCTTCCGAGATTAGACATCAGGTTTGTTCAGGGTGGCATAGCCATAGACCACAGACCATGGCTCTACTGGGGCGTGAACCCAGGACCTTCTGTGTGTAAAGTAGACATGCTAACCGCTACGCTATGGAACCATGTCCTGAATATATTATTCTTAACTGGTAATTTTTCTCTTCAATGGTTGAAATATTTTATTTTATTCCCTTCTAGTTTATAAAGCCTCTGTTGAAAAGTTTGATGATAATCTAATGGATTTTTCTTTACAGATTATTGTTTTCTTTTTCCTGGCTGCCTTTAGAATTCTTTGTCATTAATTTTTGACAATTTTAATATAATATGTCTTGAAGAAGGCCTTTTTGGGTTGAGATAATTAAGTGTTCTGTTTGCTTGTGGATTTGAAGATCCAGTTCTTTTCAGAGGTTTTGGAAATTCTCATCATGTATTTTAATATGCTCTGTTTCCTTCTCCCTCTCTTCTCCTTCTGGTATACCCATTATTCTTTTGTTGTTTTTTCTGATGGTCCTTGTAGAGTTCTTTGATTTCTTTCCCTCTCATATTTTTCTCTACTTCCATTTGCATTATTTCCAGGTTTCTGTCTTTGATATCATTAATATTTTTCTCCATCTTGTAAGCTCTATTCTCTAACCTGGCTTTTTCATTCTTCATCTTTTTTTAGTGAGTTCTCCATCTCCAGAACTTCTATTTGGTTCTTTTTTTAGAGTTTTAATCTCCTTGATTAAGTATTCCTGTTCTTCATTGATTTTGTCTCTAAGTTCTTTGAACTGATGACCAGAATTTTCTTGCATCTCATTGAGTTTTTACAGAAATGCAAACCTTGAATTCTCTGCCATTTAAATTACATACTTCCATATCTTTAAGCTTATTTTTTGGAGACTTCTTAATTTTTTGAGCTGCTTTTTTTTTTTTACCTTGGTTATTCATACTGTTTGATGGACTATTTCTTTGCTTAGGCATTGATGGAAATGCAATCTTCTGATGCTCTAATGTGCAGATCTCTCAGAAGTGCTTATACGGTGTGGTATTTGTTTAGATGTAAGTGTCCAGCTTCTTATTGTTTCAAGGGGAGAGATCAGGGGAGATCTCTCATGGCATTATGATTCTTACATCACTCTGATATGCATAAATCTTTTCAAATTAGTTATTTGTTTGTTTGTTTGTTTGTTTTCTTCAGATAAATACCCAGAAGTGGATTTGCTGGGCCACATAATATTTCTATTTTTAATTTTTCAAGAACCTCCAAGCTGTTTTTCATAAAGTCTCTACCAGTTTGTAATCTCACCAACAGTGTACGAGGGTTCCCTTTTTTCTACATTCTTGCCACTTATTATTTGTTGATTTATTGGCGATGGCCATTATGACAGGTGTGAGGTGTTATCTCATTGGGTTAATTTGCATTTCTCTGATGATTTGTAATGTTAAAGATTCTTTCATGTCTAGTGGCAGTCTGTATTTCCCCTTTGGATAGATACCTATTCAGGTTTTCTACCTATTTTATAATTGAATTCCTTGCTTTATTTGGTGTTAAGTTGCATGAGTTCTATATAAATTTCGGATATTAACCACTTATTAGACGTATCATTGGTAAATGTATTCTCCCATTTAGTATATTGTCTTTCCATTTTGTTAATTTTTTTCTTTACAGTGTAAAAACTTTTTTCTTTAATGTCAACACATTTGTTTAGTTTTCTTTTTTTGCCCAACACAATATATCAGATAATGTTACTAAGAATAATGTCAGAGAGTTTTCTGCTTATGTTTTCCCCTAGTAATTTTATGATTTTGGTCTTACATTTATATATTTAATCCATTTTGATTTTATGTTTTTATATAGTGTAAAAAGTAGTTTAGTTTTATTTTAATTTTTGTTGAAATGTAATAGACAATTAGTTTCTCATATTTCCATTGTACAGTTCAATTTTTTATTCAACTACGTTTGGTATACAATAATATATTAGTTTCAGTTGTACAGCAGTGATTAGAGATCTTTATAATTCACAATCATCACCCCAATAATTCTTGTACCCCTCTGATCCCTTACCTATTGAATACAATATTATTGACTATATTTCTTATGCTATATTTATATCTCCATGACTATTTTATAACTATCTATTTGTACTTCTTAATCCCTTTGCCCTTTTTCACCAATACCCCAAACCCCTTCCCATCTAGTATTCCTCAAAATATTCTGTTTCTATGGGCTTTTTCTGTTTTTGTTTATCTTGTTCTTTAGATTCCATACGTATGTGAAATCATATGATATTTATCTATCTCTATCTGACTTATGCCATTTAGCACAATATCCTCTAGGTCCATCATGAACTATCTTTTTCCATCTCTTCATATTTAGTCTGTGTGTGTCTTTTAATCTGAAGGGTCTCTTATGGGGAGCCTATGTAAGAGTCTTGTTTTCTTATCCATTCAGCCACCCTGTCTATTGATTGGAGTACTTAATTCTTTTTCATTTGAAATAATTATAGATAAATATAATGTAAGAAGGACACAAGAGAATTAAAAATGTTAATCAAGCCACATTCAGAGACCGCAATGTGCTGATCACCTCTGCAGCCAAGCCAGCAGGACACCTTTAGAACAAAGGAAGATTTCTCTTGGATTACTAACAACTCATTCTCTACACTTGTAAAAGGGAAACCAGAACTGAGAGTCATTCCCTATGGCTAAAAACTTGGGGACCCAATGGATTAAAGGCTAGGAACTGCCAGTAGGCCTTTCACTCTACATATTCTTACTTTTTTATACTATATATACCTTTCCCCTTCCTCACCATATGTCCATATCAAAGGAAATGGGTTCATAAAGTCTTTTAAACAATAACTCACAGGAACTAAAGAATGATATATAAACCAAAATCTCTGAACACCCTACCTCTCCACTCACTGCCTTTCCAAGTATCTCTTGGTCTCTCTCACTCTCTTTCCCTGAGAGGAGATCACACTCTGTCTTTGCAGTGTTATCCATTTTCGAAGAAATTTTCCTTTTGACTCTAACTTTAGTGTATGTGTTGAATTCTTTCTACACTCCCCTCCAAAGGACCCTCTTCTCTCGGCACAGAGTTTAGTCTCCCCCCACCAAATCAGGGAAATTTACTCTGCCCTGCATCAGATATGTAGTTATTATCATTCTTTACTTATATTTCTGTTATATCTTTTTTTTCTTCTTTTTAAAGTAGTGCCTACAACATTTCCTGTAATGCTAGCTTGGTGGTGATGAACTCTTTTATCTTTTTCTTGTCTTGGAGTCTCTTTATCTGTCATTCAACACTAAATGATAGCTTTGCTGAATAAAATATTCTTGGTTGTAAGTTTTGTGTTTTCAGCACTTTAAATATTATGTGCCAAGCTCTTCTTTCCTGCAAAGTTTCTTTTGAGAAATCAGCTGCCAGTTTTATAGGTGCTCCCTGTAAGTAACTAATTGCTTGTCTCTTGCTGCTTTTAAGATTTTTTTTTTTGTATTTAACCTTTGGCATTTTAATTATGATGTATCTTGGTATGGGCCTCTTTGGGTTCATTTGCGGGGGGAGACTCTCAAAGCTTCCTGGGGTTGTATGTCCATTTCCTTCACTTGGTTAGGGGAGTTTTCCATCATTATTTCTTCACGTAGCTCTTCAACATCTTGTTTTCCATGAGATACCCCTATGACATGGATGTTTTACATTTAATTGTGTCCCATAGCCTCTCTAAATTATTATTATAGTCATGGCTTGTTTTTGTTTGTTTTGTTTTGTTTTTGTTTTTGTTTTGTTTTGTTTTGTTTGCCATTCTGATTGAGTGTCTTTGGCTTCCCCATCCTCTGTATCAGTGGTTTGATCCTCTTTTTTATCTGTTCTGTTTATTCCCTCTAAAATACTCTTCATTTCAGATAATGTGTTCTTCAAATAGGTTTTCAACTTGTTGCTCTCTGTCCTCTCCTTCTGATACTACTATAAGGTGAATGTTGTTATGTTTGATGTTGTCTTATAGGCTCCTTAAATTATCTTAATTATTTTAGAATTTTTTCCTGGTTGCTGATCTGATTGTGTGTCCTCCACTACCCCATCTTCCATATTGGTAATTTGATCCTCCACTTCATCAACTCTGTTGATTCCCTCTAATATATTCTTCATCTCAGATATTGTATTCTTCATTAATGACTGGTTCCCGTTTATAATTTCCATCTCTATGTTTATGGTTTTTTTTAATCTGTTC
The DNA here is from genome assembly GCA_028627145.1 of Eidolon dupreanum. NCBI lineage: Eukaryota > Metazoa > Chordata > Mammalia > Chiroptera > Pteropodidae > Eidolon > Eidolon dupreanum. Next base: position 76,738,694 of record CM053505.1, read on the forward strand.
CTTAAAGTTCTCACTGAGTTCATCTACTCTTTCCCTAATTTTATTGAGCATCTTTATAACCAGTGTTTTGCATCTGTTAGATTGCTTGACTCCAATTTTCCTGAATCTCTCTTCTGTTCTTTCATATGGAATGTGCTTCTTTGTCTTCCCTATTTTGGGTGCATTTCTGTGCCCATTTCTATATACTAAGGAAAGTTCCTAAGTCTTCGGGTCTTATTAGGATGACTTTGTGTAGTAAATGTCCAGTGACACATTCCTGGGAAGGGTCCAGCTGCAGGCCAAGTTTAGCCCTAGGCTGTGCCCCTCCGGTGCCACTTGGTATAAGATTCAGAAAGCAAGTCACAGATGCTGTGCATATTGTTTCCTCAAGAGGTCATGCTGGAAACTGAAACCAGGTGCTATCAGTGCGGGGTTTGGAGCTGTTCAATAAGGGGCACAGGGCATGCTGAGGACACCACTGGATGTGTCTGGGGTAAGGCCACAAGTTCGGAGAAGCAGAGTTTCTGGGAAACTTCCTGACAGAGCGACCTCTATTATCCAGTTTGATGACATTTCAGTTGTGACAGTGCTGCGTTCACATGCCTGGAAGGGGGAGAGCTCAACAGAGGAACAATGGATACTGCCAGGACTTCTGCCTGAGAGAAAGCCTCATCTCTAGCCCTCATTCTGACATATCCATGTCCCCCTGTAAGTCCCTGGTGTCCCTGAACAGCTGATTCGGTGTCAGTACTCAGAGCAAGTGAGTTCATCACTGTGAAAGTTTGAGCACAGTCATGGCCCCTTTAAGAGGAACATCTGTACCTGTCAGCTGCAACTGCCATAGCCTCTGTCTCACTCAGCTAGTCAGGACCAGGCAGCCTTTAGTCTCTGCCCTTACCTACCTCCTAAGGTTGCAGGGTGATATTTTATTTCTCTCTCTAGTTTTAGGGTTTCTGTTCATCCAGACCCCAGGTGACTCTGCTTGCTGTTTGTTCCGTGATTCCATCATAACTCTGGTGAAGTTGCAAGAGGCGATAAGAGGAGATGGACAAAGCCTCTACCATCCAAGCCATTTGCTCAATCCTAGTTTCATTTTTTGCATGTTTCTCTCAAGTTTTCTCAACATCATTAATTGAATAGACTGTCTTTACCCTATTGTCTATTCTTGCCTTTTTTTGTCATATATTAATTTACCATATAAGTGAGACTTTATTTCTGGACTCTTTATTTTGTTCCAATTATCTATGTGTCTTTTTATGGCAATACCATACTGTTTTGTAGTATAGTTTGATATCAGGTAGTGTGAAACTTTGAACATTGTTTTTGTTTTTTTTTTCTCTCAATATTGCAGAGGTTATTTAGGGTCTTTTATGGTTCCATATAATGTTTGGATTATTTGTTTTAGATCTATGAAAAAAGCCATTGGCATTTTGATAGGGATTGCATTGAATTTATAGATTGTTTTGAGTAGTATAGATATTTAAGCAATGTTACTTCTTTCTATCCATGAGCATGGTATATGCTTTCATTTATTTGTATCTTTGTAAATTATTTTCTTCAACGACTTATTATTTTCTGAATATAGCTCTTTTATTATCTTAGATAAATGTATTCCAAGCTATTTTATTGTTGTTGATGCATTTGTAAATGGGGTTGTTTTCTTAATATCTCTTTCTGATATTCATTAGTGTATAAAAATGCAACTGACTTCTGAATATTGATTTTATGTCCTGTTACTTTATTGAATTCTTTGATCAGTTTTAGCAGTTTTTTTTTTTTTTTTTGTGAAATCCTTAGTATTCTCTCTATATAGTATCATGCCATCTGCAAATGACAGTTTTACTTCTTACTTTCCAAATTGGTTGCCTTTAATTTGTCTTTTTGTTTTGTTTTGTTTTTGCCTGATTGCTGTAGTTAGAAGTTCCAATACTATGGTGAGTATCAGTGGTGAAAATTGGAAGTCTTTACCTTGTTCCTGATCTTAAGAAAAACACTGTTAGCTTTTCCACATTGGGTATATATGATGTTAGCTATAGGTTTGTCATATATGACCTTCTTATGTTGAGGTATGTTTTCTCTATTCCCACACTGCTGAGAGTTTTTATCACAAATAGATGCTGTATTTTGTCAAATGCTTTATCTGGATCTATTGATATGATTTTATGATTTTTGTCTTTCAATTTGTTAATGTGGCATATCACATTAATTGATTTATTGACATTAAGCCAGTCTTGCATCAGAGAAATAAATCTCACTTGATCATGGTATATGAGCTTTATAATGTATTGCTAAATTTGGTTTGTTAATATTTTATTGAGGATTTTTGCACATGTGTTCATCAGGGATATTGGCTTATAATTTTTTTTTTGTAATGTTTTTGTCTGGCTTTGGAATCAGGGTAATGATGTCCTCATAAACCTGGAGAGCCTTCCTTTCTCTTGAGTATTTTGGAATAGTTTTAAAAAAATTAGTGTTAATTCTTTTTTGAATATTTGGTAAAATTTACTTGTGAAGCCTTCTAGTCCAGGGAAAATTTTTGTTTGTGGAAAATTTTTTTATTCTTGATCTGATTTTGTTAGTAGTAATTTGTATGTTCAGATTATGTTTTTTTCTTGATTAATTTTAGAGGAGTATATATTTCTAGGAATTTACACATTTTTTCCACATAATCAATTTGTTGGCATATAATTTTTCGTAACATTTTCTTATACAGCTTTATGTTTCTGTGGTGTGAGTTGATATTTCTCCTCTTTAATTTATGATTTTATTTATTTGTATCCTATTTTTTTCATGATGAATCTGGTTAAAGTTTTATTAATGTTGTTTATTTTTGCAAAGAACAATCTCTTAGTTTCATTGATCTTTTGGATTTTTTAGGTTCTATTTAGTTTATTTCGATTTTGATATTTATTGTTTCCTTTCTTCTACTCACTTCAAACTTAGTTTGCTATTAATTTTTCAGTTTCTTTAGTTGTAAGTTTAGATTGTTTATTTGAGAGTTTTCTTTTTTCTTGAAGTATGCCTGTAATGCTATAAATTTCTGTATTAGAACTGCTTTTGCTACATCTCGTCGATTTTAGGTCATTGGATTTTCATTTTCATTTGTCTCAAGATGTCTTTTAATTTCTTACTCGATATCATTATTAACCCATTCATTGTTCAGTAGCACATTATTTAGCCTCCATCCGTTTGTGTATTTTTTAGTTTTTTTCTTATGATTGAGTTCTAGTTTTATACCACTATGATCAGAGAAGGTACTTGGTTTGATTTGATTTTTAGATTTATTGAGACTATTTTTATTGCCTTACATGTGATTTATCTTGAAACATGTTCCATGTGCACTTGAGAAGAAAATATATTCTGCTGCTTTGGCTTGAAATACTCCAAAAATGTCAATTAAACTATCTGACCAAATATGTCATTTAAGGTGACTGTTTCCTAGTTAATTTTTTTCTCTGGAAGATCTGTCCTTTGATTTCAATGGGGTGTTAATGTTTCTTACTATGATTATATTACTGTCAATCTCTCTCTTTGCCTCTTAATATTTGTATATGTTAATATATGTATTTAGGTGCTCTTCTTTTGGGTATGCAAATGTTTACAAGGATTATATGCTCTTGTTGGATTGATTATTTTATCATCATGTAATGTCCCTCTTTGTCTCTTATTATAGCGTTTGTTTTAAAATCTATTTTGTCTGTCATAAGTGTTGCTACCCTAGGTATATGTTTTTTAATTTCTATTTGCATTAAAATGTTTCCATTCCTTTGCTTTTAGCTTATATGTATATTTTGATTGGAAGTGTGTCTGTTGTAGAAAGCATATGTATAAGTCTTGTTTTCTTATTTATTCAGCTACCCTATATCTTTCTATTGATGCCTTTAATCCACTTACATTTAAAGTGATTATCGATAGATACATAGTTATTGTCATTTCATTATTCATATTTTTGTTCTCTCCCCTTCTTTTTAAAGAAGTCCCTTTAATATTCTTGTAATATTGATTTGGTGGTGATTAACACATATAGCTTTTTCTTGTTTTGGAAGCTCTTTATCGGTGTTTCAATTTTAATAGATAGCCTTGCTGGGTAGAGTATTTTGGTTATAGTTCCTTGTTTTTCATAGCTTTGAACAATGTCTGCCAATCTCTTCTGGCCTTGCAAAGTTTCTTTTGAGAAATCAGCTGACAGTCTTATGAGAGCTCCCTTGTAGTAAACTTCTTTTCTTTTGCTGCTTTTAAGATTTTCTTTTTGTCTCTATCCTTATGTATTTTAATTATGATGTGTCTTTGTGTGGGTCTCTCTAGGTTTATTTTGTTTGGGACTCTGTGCTTACTGGGCTTATATGTCCATGTTTTTACCAGCTTAGGGAAGTTTTCTGTCACTATTTATTTAAATAGGTATTCATTTTATTTTTCTGTCTCTTCCTCTGGTATCCCTTTAATGTGAATGTTGTTATTCTTGATGTTGTCTCAGAGGTCCCTTCAAATATCTTCATTTTTTGGATTATTTTTTGTTGCTGTTTTTATTGAGTGTTTCTTGTTAACTTATCTTCAAAGTATTGATTGTATTCTTGTTTTCATCTTATCGGCTCTTGATTCCTTTTAGTGTATTCTTTATTTCAGTTATTGTATTCTTCATTTCTGACTGGTTCATTTTTATGGTTTCTATGTCCATTTTTATGCTTACCATCTTTTTTTTAAAGTTCTCACTAAGTTTCTAGACCACCCTTAAAACCATTGTTTTGAATTCTGTATCTGTTAAATTGCTTGCATCCATTTTGTTCAGTTCTTTTTAAGTTTTTTTTCCTGTTTGTTTGCTTGTTTGTTTTTCATTTGGGATATACTTTCCTCCTAATTTTAGCTGCTTTTTTCATTGTTTTTATGTATTAGGAAAATGTGATATGTCCCCCAATTTAGCAGGGTAGCCTTATATAGTACATGCCCTATAGTGTCTAGTGGCTCAGTCTTTCTGGTCACCTGAGCCAGATGTTCTAGGAGTGTCCATTGTGTGGCTTGTATGTGCCCTCCTGTGGTAGTTAAGCCTTGATTACTGTTGGTATATCTGTGGGTAGGATTGACTCTCAGGTTGCTGGCTGTGTGATTAGCCACAATCACATTGTACTAACTGCTATGGAGAGGCTGATCCCATGGAACATTTTTGTCTTAGTACGCTCTTGTACCTGTTGATACTACCTTTTCTGTGTGACAATTGTGGGGTAATTCTGTCCTGTTATGTTATGGTTTGAAGTTGGCAACTAGGTGTGCTACTCTGGAGCCTCATAGAAGGAGCTATTGTTCAGGCCAAAGTCAGTTGCTTCCTGTGATTGATCCAGAGCAAACTATTAAGAGCTAAAAAGTAATCTGTGGTTGGTTGCTGCCTGTGCTGGACTTCAAAGTGCATGGGAGAGGCCACTGTACAAATTGAGGCCAGCTCTCACCAGTCTAGCAAAAGGCTTAGGGAACCACTAAGCCTGCCACTGCTTACCAGCTGTCCATAAGTCTCAAAAACTAAAAGAGATTTCGGTGGCATGGGTTTGGAAATTGAATGAGCCAGGGTTTCAGGGTTTCACCAGTGTGGAACAAGCAGATTCAGATTTGGCACCTGTGAATAGCCCAAGTCTGCTCTGCAATACTCTCAGATCCCAATGAGGCCAGCTGCTGCTTATCTGATATCTGCAGACTCCTGAGAGTTACCCAAGAAAAATTGCAGTGCTGGCCGACAATGGCTACCTGCTTTTACTCACACTCACACACACACACACACACACACACACACACACACACAAGAAAGTCTGGTGGTGCACAATTCACAAATTGGGTGGAGTGGAGTTTCAGGGCATCACCAGAGTGGAGTGAACAGGGCTCACCAGGCCAATGAAGATTCTGATTTGGCTATTTGGGAAGAGGGCTCAACACAAGAAAGATGGCATCTACCCCTGGCTACTCAGGAGGAGGCCTAAATGCAGGGACAATAGTGTATTTTTCTTTAGTTCTCACCCTGAAGCCACATAACTGTGTCTCCCTGTATGTCCCTGGCACCTACTGAGCCACAGTCCCTCCACTGGAGCCTAGGATTGGTATCTCAGAATGAGAAGGTCTGTGTGTGGGCCCTTTAAGTGGATGGATTGATTTCTACCCACCTTCCTTCTCACCTGGACACATGGAATCCCTGCTGATTTCACACCCAGATATTGTGGGGGCTGCTCTTCTAGGCACTGATTCTCTGGGCTGAGGAATACGGTGTGGGGCTGTGACCTCTCATTCTTCAGGAGGTTCTCTTCAGCTGTGATATTCCTCCCCATTCTGGACTGCCATATGTGGGTGCAGGGCCAGCCAGTTTTGCCTTTTTGCCAATATTGAGGTGACTTCTTTCTATCTTTAGTTATATGACCTTTGTTCATCTGGTCTTCAGATGGTTCTCCAGGTTGATTGTTCTATATTTTAGTTGCAATTTAAAGTGATTATGGGAGAAGGCAAGCACAGCATCCTCCTACTCTGCTATGTTGACTGGAAGTTCTTCAAGTATTTTTTTCTTAAATATCAATCATCCATGTAATTTCTCCTCTCTACTTGCTTAGGAAAATTGAGAGTTATTCACTCTTCTTAAACCAGGGTACTTACCTGTGTTTTAGAATCACTTGGTGCCCTTACTAGGCTACTAGAGGAGAAGTTGCTGGACAACACACTGATATTTTTTCTTCACTCATGAGCTCATCAAACAGCACATTTTCATTTAAAAATCTTCTCTATGTCAACTCTCTCCCAAAATCTTTGAAGATTCTTCTTTTTTAGGATCCTGCTTATTGCTTCTCATTTTTACTTCTTAAAATGTCCTATTTTAAAATATCTTTTAGTGTTTAAGTTCAGGATACATTCTATATATTTTCAACATATATTGCACAGGTAATAACTTAATTTAAAATTAGATGTAATGAAAAAATTTAACCAGTTCATGTCAACATATATTAAAGATGCCTAAGTAATACTAACTTTTGCACAGTGTGCATGTAAATAATACCTGTTGAAAAAAGCTGCATTTGACAAAAATAAATTCACAATATTATTATTAAATCCAAATAATTCAAAATCACTAACTAGTCACATATCAGCTATTTCTAAGCAGAGTTACCTAGAAAAGTTTCTCTGCTTGTTATACTACATGCTGCATTAATAATACAAAGGTGTAGCTAATACACAAAGTAGAGAAAATGGCAAAGTTACTTATATGGGCCTTTGAAATAGATGTGGGTTTTCTCTTTAATAATTTTTTCCCTTAAACCATGATTTTTTAAAAGAACTATTAATTTTACTTATTGGAAAAAAATAGTATTTTCCCATTCATTAATTTATTGACTTTTTATTAGGTACCTACTCTGTGCCAAGATCTTTAATAGGTACTGAGAATATAATATAAAAGAAGCCATCTTTACACTCATGGTACTCATGTTCTACTTGAGATGACAGATACAAAAAGAAATAATGACAAAACAAAGTGATAATTGATAAAATAGAGATATACATTTTTATTCCTCCCTCTGTAATAAACTGAGTCATGGTGTACAGTGAATTAATGCTATTAATGTGGATGAGAGTTGATAGATTATTCAGAGAACAAATTATATAAACTGTGCATTAAAAAATAAATACACTTGCCAGTTTAAAAAAAAGAGTTTGTAGTGATATGAAAGATATTTTAACTGAAGAGAATAAAATTGAGGTATGAAAATTGGATAGATCATTTAAACAATGAAGAGGAAGGTTAGAGGGAGGCAACGTGATATAATAATCTGAAAGCAGCAGATAGAGGCTAGTATGAAATATTTTTTTGGAGGATGCACAAGCAGATATTTGAATCTTGGTCCATGTGTTTGCACATCTACATGAATGCTGTATTTTTGAGTCTTCATTGATAAGTTATATGTATATATACAACTTAAGCTATTTCATATGTTCTATCTCATACAAGTGTCCAAGTTATATCTTGTATACTGAATTTACACTCAGATATAGAAGACATGATATTGCATGTAATTTGCTTTTTATGTTAAGAGAAGCAGTTAATAAAGGTACCATTGGATATTGTAGGAATAGACTAATGATGGTTATTTTATACATGGACTTAGTAAAAAAAATCATCCACGCTAGTTGTCATTGCTTAAAAAAAAAAAAAAAAAACTAGGAAGCTCAATATCTTCTAAATTGCTTTTGAAAAGGAAAAATAATTTATATCTCAAAGAGAAAAAATGGCATAGATGATCGAGGCTTGGTTCATCCCTCTTCAGAACAAATCAGAGTTGTGACAGAAACACAGAGCAAATAGCAAAGAAAGTTGCTTGAGATCTAGATGAACAGAAGAACTACAACCAGGGAGAGAAATAAGTAATCAACCAGCAACTGTAGAAGGTAGAAAGGGACAAAGACATGAGGCTACTGGGTCCCAAGCATATGAATGAGACAGAAACTATGGTAGTGGCAGCGACAGCAGCAGCTGGCAGCTGCAGTCACCTCTTAAAAGGGCTGTGTTCACGAGTGGACTTTGACAGTGATGGACTTGTTTGTTCTGAGCACCAGCTCTAGGTTGACTCCACAGGGTACATCAGGGACTTATAGGAGGACACTGAGTTGTCACAGTGAGAATCAGTGGTGAAGATATCTCCCAGGTAGAAGAAGCAGCCAGTATCCATTGTTCCTTTGTTGTGTCCTTCCCTCTTGCAGTGTGTAGATGCAGCACTGGCTGCCATAGCCGAAACTCTGCTTCCCCTAACCCAAGCTACATCCAGTTGTGTCCTTGGAAAGTCTCGTACTCCTTGGTGAGCCAACTCCAAGACTCACACTGGTGGAAGCTGGCCTTAGTTTCTGGTGTGGCCTCTTGAGGCAGCTATAAACACATCATCTGGGGATTAAGTGCTGAATCTTAACAGGTGGCTCCCAGAGGGGCACAGGTTGGGGATAAACTTGGCCTGCAGCTGAATCATTCTCAGGACTGTGCCACCGGACACCTACTACACAAAGCTGCACTAATAAGATTGAGAGACTTAGGAGCTCTGCTTAGTATATAGAAACAGACACAGAAAGGAAGGTAAAATGGGAAGACAAAAAAGCAGAAACCATATGAGAGAACAGAACAGAGATCCAGGAATAATGGAGTCAAGCAATCTAACAGATCCAGAGTTCAAAATACTGGAGAAGAGTAGATGAACTCAGGGAAAAGTTTAATGAAGAGATAAAAAACAAAAATGGAAATGGAAATTATAAAAGATAACCAATCAGAAATTAAGAACACATTATCTGAGATGAAGAGTATATTAGAGGGAACCAACAAAGTGGATTAAGAAGAGGATCGAACCACTGATATACAGGATGGTGAAGCCAAGGACACTCAATCAGAACAGAAAGAAAAAAAAAGAAACTAACACTATAATAATAATTTAAGGAGCCTATGGGACACAATTAAATGTAAAAACATCCATGTCATAGGGGTACATGAAGGAAAACAAGAAGTTGAAGAGCTATTTGAAGAAATAATGATGGAAAACTTCCCTCATCCAGTGACAGAAATAGACTTACAACACCAGAAAGCTCAGAGTCCCAAAAAAAGATGAACCCAAAGAGGTTCACACAAAGGCATATTATAATTAAAATGCCAAAGGTTAAATACAAAGAAAGAAACTTAAAAGCAGCAAGAGAAAAGCCATTAGTTACTTACAAGGGAGCACCCATAAGCCTGACAGCTGATTTCTCAGGAGAAACTATGCAGGACAGAAAGGCTTGGCACGAAATATTTGATATAATAAAAACCCAGGATCTACAACCAAGAATATTTTATGCAGCAAAACTATCATTTAGAGTTGAAGGACAGATAACGGGTTCTTGTTTTCTTATCTATTTAGCTTCCCAGACAAAAATAAGTTAAAGGAATTTATCAACACCAGGCCAGTATTACAGAAAATGTTGGAGGGACTTCTTTAAGAAGAAAAAAAAAATGTGTCAAAAACAAGAATAAAGAATGGTAATAACTAATTTCCTATCAACAAGTACCTCAAATGGAAAAGAATTAAGAGCTCCAACAAAAAAGGTAAGATGACTAAATAGATAAGAAAACAAGAACCCTACATATGCTTCCTACAAGAGACTCACTTCAGATTAAAAGACACCCACAGAATAAAAGGAAGGGGATGGAAAAAAATATTGCCTTGATGGACGTAGAGGGCATTGTGCTGAATGGAATAAGTCAGATTGAAAATGACAAATATTTCATGATTTCATGTACATGTGGAATTTAAAGAATAAAATAAATGACAACAACAAAATGAAAATAAACTCATAGATACAGAGAATATTTTGAGACCTACTCTATGGGAAGAGGTTTGAGGGGAATGGTGAAAAAGGGAAGAGTGATTAATAAGTGCAATTGGATAGTTACAAAATAGATAGGGAGACATAAATTGTAGCATAAAGAAAATAGATAACAATGTTGCAATAAACATGTGAGGAGAATGAGGGTTACTAGATTTAGTGGGGTGATCACTCTGTGAGTTATATAGATTTTTAATCACTATGCTGTACAAGTGAAACAAATATGTTATTGTATGTCAACTATAACTGAAAAAAAACATTGAATTGTACAATGTAAATATGAGCAACTAATAATAATAATTTGCGTTCCTACAAAACTGAGATTTGGGTTAGATTATTAAAATTTTAATTATCATTCTGATGTAAACAATAGAGTGAATATGACTAATAGCAAGAATAATACTTTCCCTACATATATCTGTGTCTTCCCTAAAGTATACTTTAACCCTGTAGTAAATGACAATATTTTACACTTCTTAAGCTGGATCCTGAAAATTCTGGCTATGAGTCTTGTTATGGTGTCACTAATGTCACAGCTTGATATTCTGGATTCTTTTCACCCATGAATCCAATTGCTTGCAAGAGATAGACCTAAATAATGTTTGTTTATCCACTCAGTTGATTCTCTCTATGTCAATTATTTAAAAATAGAACCCATAATGTGAGATTTACTATGATATTCTTAACTTTGCAGTGAATTGAAGTGTTTGTGACATCTGTAAAATTGTCTGATAGTTTCTTATACTGCCAGCAGTTCTACAGAGAATAAAACTTTTATGTTTGGAAAAGTAGCAAGGTCAAACAACTACAGAAGTTGGCCTGGAAATGCTCCTTCTGATTTTGTAGAAATACTAAAAGCAGCTTATACAAATGCTCTGCTTCAAGAAAGTGAATATATGGTGAGAAGGAAAATGCTGACAGAGAGAAAGATAGAGAAAAACAGATGTGTGAGACAGTGGTTTGAAAAATAAATTCCTGAGAAATGAGCTTAGATAATCTAGTTTATATCTTTCAATATTTAATTTGAAGAATAAATACATTGTTTTATATGTTTTATTTTTGGCAGGTGCGAAAATATACTACCACACATTGGGAAGTAAATACCTAAGCCTGTATTAATCAAATGGGGAGAAAAAAAATAGCATTCTTCAACTTTAGTTAGTCTCTTTCTTCATTCTCTAGACCTGAGACTGCTTTCAAATTTGTATCAAGAAGTCTTTCATGTGAGGATTGGAGAGAAAGTTCTTCCTCCTCCCATCACATATGTTAATGATCAGAGTATAGTTTTCTCCCATAATAACTTTGGTGGAGTACATCTTTCTTCCCTGCGAGAATAAAAGAAATATACCTTGTTATGGGCTTCTTTCTCCCCACCTAAATCTATTTCCTATAGTAGCAAGGGCCAGTATGAACTTATTGAACAACTAATCCATATAATTTTACTACTTTCTTCAAAAAGTGTTGAAATTCATTTTCTGAAAGCATGCCCTTTTCTAAATAATTCTCCACTTTCTACCTCCATTTTTAAAGATACTTTAGGTTAAGTAGTAACTCTTCCTACTAATAATTTTAGTCTAATTGGGTATTCACTAGTTATAGGGTATGTTATAATTCCATGTGATTGCTTCTCTGATTCCCATGATATCCCAATAATAGTATTTCACATTAACAAGTTTTTAGGCAGTCCTGTAGTGCTCTTCTATTGAGAGTCTTAAGTAAATTTGTTTCAAATTAAAACAGCCTTTGCTGAAACACTCATCAGACAAGTTTTATAGGCTTGCCTAGGACACAGGAGACAATGCTATGATCAGTGGAAGCACAACAGGAATAAAAACCTAAGCAATAAACTTGGTGATTCACAGGGAGGTAATTTATTACACCCACTAGACCCACTAATATGATGAAAGACAAGTAGGGAGGTAGGAAGATTAATAAAGCATGTGAAATATTGGGACAGAGTAAATGTGATGTAATTTTATAGTATTACTATATGGTTCTGCCACCCTCCAAAAGAAACCACCAAATAATGCTAAGAAGCTGGAACAGTTAAACACTCAGTCTTCTAGGTTTTGGTTTACTGAGGTTAGTGCTGGCTGCTGTCTTCCAAGCCTCCAAACTCCAGATTTTAAAAAATTACCTGTGGACTTCTCACCATTTGATGGTACCAGCTCATGATCAAATTGTTTCTGTAATTTGGTGACCTCATACTCTCTTCATCCTTCACCTGACTCAGGAAAGCTATTCTCAAGAAAGGAACTAGTCCAATTATGCTAACATAAAAATGAATGATGAGGTTTATCTTATTAATATTTTCATGGATATTAATATAAGAGAGTAAAATGGATTAGTTTAAGCCCAAAATATTAGTTATTTTTGAATTTTGTACACTTTGCTGAATCAATGTTTTCTTCTAGAATTTTTAGTTGTGACTATATATCAAAATTTTTGCTAAAAAGCTTCTGCAGGGCAAATGAAACCATCAACAAAATGAAAAGGCAACCTATGGAATGGGAGAAAATATATTCAAACTGTATGTCTGATAAAGGGTTAATATCTAAAATACAGGAAGAACTCATACCACTCAACAGGAAAAACAAACAAACAATTTGGATTTAAAAATGGGCAGAAGAACTGAATGGATATTTTCCCAAAGAAGACATACAAATAACCAAAGAGTATATAAAAAGATTCTCAACATTACTAATCATCAGGTAAATGCAAAACAAAACTACGATAAAACACCTCACACCTGTTAGAATAGCTACTATCAAAAAGACAAGAAATAACAAATGTTGGCAAGGATGTGGGGAAAAGGGAACCCTTGTATACTGTATATATAATTGAAATATTATTTATCCATAAAAGGAAGGAAATTCCAGTATTTGTGACAATGTGGATGGACCATGAGGACATTATGCTAAGTGGAACAAGACAGACAAAGTAAGACATATATATGTGGAATCTAAAAAAAAGAAAAAAAGTAGAAATGGAGAATGGATTGGTGATTGCCAGGGGTTGGGAGTGTGGGGTGGAGGAAATGGACGAAGTTGGGCAAAATGTATAAATTTCCAGTTATAAGATAAGCATGTCATAGGGATGTACTGTATAATATGGCAGATATAGTTAACAACACTGTATTATATTTTTGAAAACTGCTATGGGTGTATATCTTAAAAGTTCTCGCCATAAGAATAAAAAGCATTTGGAACTATGTGAGGTGATGGATGTTAACTAAACTTATTGTGGTAATTGTTTGACCAAAAAAACTCATATATTAAATCATTATGTTGTACATCTTAAACTATTACAATGGCATATCAATAAAACTGGAAAAAAAAGACTAACTCAGGGTTGGATAAACATTAGTTAAATCTTGGATCTTTCATCAAATAATTGTTTGACCTTAGAAACTTTCTAGACCTCTTTCATTACCTATTAAATAAGAATAATAATAGTTTCTTCCTAACAGTATCATTTTGAGTATTAATTATATAATGCATATAACTCCCTTAGCTTTGTGCCTGGCACACAGTAAATACTCAAAAAAATGTTACCTATAATTATTAAGCCTCATGTACAACTTGGAAGTACTTTCTAGGCACATTGAATATATTATATAGCACAAAGATTTCTTTTTAAAAGACTACATGTGGGAAATAACATTTTTATACTTTCTGTCTGGGACATAATATTTAATTTTTTGTTTCATCGTAAATAATATTTCTTGTGAGATATTGACACAACAAAATTTTTGTTCATATTTATGAACAAGAGAGGTCTCAGCTTATGCTTCTACATAAATTTTATTTATGTAGTAATTCCATCTACTAGATTATCTAAGAAGCATTCATAATTCTCTTCACTGTGTTAAGTTTTGTATAGGAGAACAACAACAACAACAATAACAACAACAATAATTAAGCCTGATTTTTCCCTGGAGAATTATAATTAAGGAAGAATGATGCACTCCTGTTAGTAGCTAAAATATTTTTGAAATACCTCCTAACTTGTGTTTATTTGTTGGTAGGCCAATCTCTCTTTTACACCTTGCCATCAAGTTGTAGTCATGAGATTGGGTTTAGAATAAGCAATATACGATATTGAGTAGGTAGAAAACCTGAAGCTTTTTTCCTTTGACCCACATCCTAAGAGATTCTGGAGAAAACAAGATAGAGTCATTTTGATAAAGTCACATGTCAGGTTCCTTGTCCACATCCCCAACTTCAAGTTATGTATTTGTGTGTGTAGGAGGGTTAGTCTTTAGCAACATCTAAGTGCGAATGAAGGAGCTAGAAGGTATCAGGGCTAGCATTGTGGACTGAATTGTGTCCCTGCCCCCCAAGTTCACATGTTGAGTCTCTAATCCTCAATGTGATTATATTTGGAGATGGAGTCTTTAGGAAGTAATTAAGATTACTTGAGGTCATAAGGGTGGAGCCTGAATCAGATAGTACCTGTGGCTTTTTAGGAAGAGGAAGATCCCTTCCTCTTTCTCTCCACACTGTCCCCTCTCACTCTTACTCTCTTTTTCTCTCTCCTTCTGAGTGCGCACATAAAAGAAAGACCATTTCAAGGACACAGCATGAAGTTCACTGCTTATGAACAAGAGAGGCCTCAGCAGAAATAAAATCTGCTAGCACCTTGATCTCAGACTTCCCAGTCTTCAGAACTGTGAGAAAATAAATTTATGTTATTTAAATCACTCAGTTTGTGGTATTTGATTATGGCAGCCCAAGCTGACCAAGACAAGGAAAGGGCTGCAAGTTTCTAAAAGCAGCACACACAACCATTTCCAATGTGGTAAGAAATAAATGGTGCAGCATTATTGATGAATGCCTATATATATATATATATATATATATATATATATATATATATATATATGGCTGAGGCAATGTTCCTGGTTCTCTAGGTTACATAGGTACAAAGAATTCAGAAGTTCAACTATATTCCAGTAAGGTGCCTTGGGGATGCTGAGAATGCAGGTGGGGCATCCAAGGCCTGCAGCCAGTAGAAGGAGACTGTTTTTGGTGAGAACATAGAGTCTTTGAATAAATGACTGGACCATGAGCTCTATAGATAGGTTTCAGTACATCATCATAGAAGACCAAATGCAATATTCATCTTATCCTAGTAATTCATAGTCCAGAGAACAGACCAGCTCAGTCACTTTGAGCAGTGACTGATAATAATCCAGAGATCAGTCTTCACCACAATGAAATTGCATGAGCATAACTTCTTAAAATATTCGTATTCTATCTTGTAGGAAAAGGGTGGAAGAACTCTAAAAGACTATGGAGTTTTCTGAATTTATCAAGCACAAATGAATCATATAAAGAAAATACTGGCATTATTGAATCAGTGTCAGTCTTAGTTTAAACTAATATTTAGTTTAAATGATTTAGTAGTTTTTGTCTTTCTAGCCATCTCTGACCCTGTCATCCAATAGATGGGACCCTTCAGAAATATTAGATTGTTAATTTCTGAAGAAATAAAACAGTTAAATTGGCTTTGCATATCTTTAAATTGTATAAATACATTTTGCATTCACAATGCACCTATTTTTTCATGGGGTTATCTTACGCCTGGGGTGAAAAATAAATTTTCTATCAAGCGTCACTTCTAAGAATTTGGTAATTGCTGCTTGAAGTGTTGGGTTGCAAAGTATTCTAAGGATTCATCTTGACTCTGAGGAAACAACTGCCATGATTTAATGATAGGTGTTACCCTTAGAAATGGGATGAAGTAATGGTAGCACATTTGTTAAGTATTCATTGGCACTGGCTTATATTAATATAAAGCTGAAGTTCTTCACATAGAAAAGACTCCTCAACCTGACACTTGACATTAGTTTAAGTTGCTGGTTAGATTTCCTGATATGAAGGAAACACTATATCCACTTCTGTCTTCTAGAATAATGGAATGTTTTATTTTAAGAGATGCATTCTTTTATTTAAGAAAGCACCTTGATGGGACTTTATGGTAATCTTGAATTACTGAAGGATATTATTCTCTCATAGTAGTGTTCAAATCAGGAAACTGGGTTTTTTTGTAAAAGTAAAAGATTCTCCATCATAGTTGCCCAAATAGCTTTTTTACTAATCTTTTTACTGCTGTATTTCTGCTTCTTTCCTTAAAACTTATCTATTCTAGATATTAGCTACCTAATCTAATAAAAAAATAATCCATGCCAAGAGTTTTAAAACATCCTCACAAATAGCAGTAATTTAGCTTAGACCTTCTTATGTTGCCTAATTGATTAAGGACTCTTGGTAGAAATTTCACTCAGTAGGGGATAGTTAGTGGCTAAGAAGATACCTATTAAGGACAAACTAGTTATAATCAATATATTTGTAGAAACAGTGTGCCTGCTTTACTTATTTCTTGAGTGACTCTTAGGAGATGGTTTCATATTCATATTTTTAATGTCATAATTGGTTGCCACAGGAGGTACCTTATTCAGAAATTTCTGAGATCTTATTATAATAGTGCTATTATTGCTGTGATTAAGTTATATGTACAATGCACTCTTCACTCAGTTTGCAATTTTTAAGTTGCTTTAATGAACAGGATTTTTAAAAAATCTTTTCAACATTAGGAAGAAAAGTGTGTAAAATAGAGAATGTGGAGCAAGGAAGGAAAACACAGACTTGATAACTATAGAAGGATAAAGAAAATGCAGGATAATCATAAGATAGTCTTCTTCTTTCTTTCTTTCTTTCTTTCTTTCTTTCTTTCTTTCCTTCTTTCTTTCTTTCTTTCTTTCTTTCTTTCTTTCTTTCTTTCTTTCTTTCTTTCCTTTTGCTTCCTCAAGCAAGGTCACAGATTTAGATAAAATTATTAATTGTTTAATTTGATTGCACATAGTAGGCATTCAATTCATTTAAAACATTCTCAGAAAACAATGCAATATGTATAAAATAATATTCTATGTGGCAGTCTAATGCTTTGAAAAATAGTAGTATCATTCAGGCATGTAAATCAAAACAAAAGTAATATACACTATTTCACCAGGTCTTTATCATACTTGATTGTCATATATGTAATATTACAGTGCAATTATTAGTGTGTGTGTGTGTGTGTGTGTGTGTGTGTGTGTGTGTGTAATCTACACTATTAGGTAATGACCTTCTTGTGGGTAAGGGTCTTATTTCCATTGTCTTTCTGTCACAGAGATTCTTGTGAAAAGTAGGTAATCAGCAAATATGTGTTGAATAAATGGTTGGTAATGACTGTCATTTTTTTTTCTATTTTTATAAAGGTAAGGATTGAAGTTCCTATAATCATACATGTTTCTGCAACCATAAAAAATGAAAGTAGAGCAGCCATTGATTAAAAATCTGATTACCTACACATCAAGTAACAACATAATAATAATACTTTTATCCTATCATTAAAATACATATAATTAGCTTGAAGCTTACATATGTCTAATAAGATGATTTTGCTATTTAAGGGATCTTTAACTCTGCCAGAATGTCATAAAAATAGATTCGTACATGTTTTTCTACATCACTTCAATAATTTATTGTAAATGTAACACATGTTTCCCTTGTAATTGGAAAACATATCTAAGTACAGTGTCTAACAACTTTACTAATTAACTTTAATGAATTTTAACTGTTTGTCAAAAATGAGACCTGCAAAATTATATAAAATAAAGTCACACATACATTTTAAAAATCATGTTCCAGGGTGCATACATGTTAGTAAATCAAACTTATAGTCTACCACCTAAATATGAAATTTAATTATTAGAACTAAAATCCAATTATATCATTCAAATATTTTAATTAATTTATTTATTTTGTTTTATTAACTTTAATGGGGCAACATTGGTTAATAAAATTACATAGGTTTCAAGTATACAATTTTATAACACATCATATGTGAATTGTATGGTGGGTTTACCATCCAAAGTTAAATCTTCTTCTAATATATATTAGATCCCTCTAATCTAATATTTTTATTTACTTTTCTCCAAAATTTTTTGCTTCAGATTACCATTTATATTTTTTTCACATGATGGTATAGAGTTTCAAGTGCTTCAGTTAGGTTGAAAAAGAAACTACTATATATATTTGTCCATGTGTGAATAATTACATTTTAGTCACAATAATTGTACAATGATGAACTAGAAGAATCAATAAAGACAAATTATAAGCACTTTAAAGATGGCCTTTGACATAACTGTAGCAGAAAATGAGGGAGGATGCTATGATAGTGTTCCAATATAATTTATGTGAATTAATACTGCCTATAAAAATAATATTTTAAACCTATTTTAATTATTATATTACTTTCAATAAAGCTTTTATATGATTGCAAACATTATTTCTTAGGAGTCAATGGACAGTACTGAACACACTCAATAATCTCAGCAAATACATAATTTTGACTGAAAATCAAAATTCACAGTGTAAGCAAATCCATTATTAAAAAGCATGGAAATGTATTTCACATTCAAGTTGTTACAATGAAAGCTGGCCAAGTTGCTCATTTTCTTCTCAAAATAGAATGAAACTAATGCTAACATCATCATCAACATTTTGCAGAAATATAATGCTTAGAAGCAATACAAATAATTTTCAGAAAGAATGCTATATTCTAGGCTCTAGATTGAAAAAAATATGGTAAGAATGGATAGTTAGGTGGGTAAATGATATAATTTCACCTATTACTTTCTAAGCCAAAGGATTTTTTAACATATATTTAATTGGGCAAATATTTATATGTACAAAAAAAGAAAATATCAAAAATATAAATTCATTTATATGATGAGCAAATGTATACTGTACATAATTTCCATTTGTCTTTATGTAGCATCAGGCCAAATTGTAGCATTTTTTCATATAACCAATCCATACCCATTATTTCTTCAAAGATTATTTCAGAAAACTTTCTCTGATAAAATTCAATGTATATGGATTTCCTTTTTTTGTATTTCTTGACATTTATGCATACTTTGTATTATTTGTTCATAGTTCAAGATTCTCTTAGTTGTATATACATTTCCACAGACAGATTATAAGAACCCTGTGAGTATGGAATAGCTGGTATGATGTATCTGTATAAAAGAGTGATTCAATAAATACTTTAAAAAGAGCGTATGGTTGCTGTAGTTTATCATTTATAAAAAAATAAATATTAGTATTTAAAGGAATCTAAAAATTCTTAATTTCAATGCAAAAAATATAAATATACTAGAAATCAATTTATTTTTTAATTCCAAGTAAAATAATGATTTCACTGAAAATGGGTTTGTTATTTTTTATTATGTAAAATATTTAGTTTAGCAAACATTTCCATCATACTTAAAGTAAAATTGAATAATAAAATATCAAAGGAGTCAAATATGTGGTGACAGAAAGAAATCTAACTATGTGAGGTGAACACACAATGTAATTTATATATATATATATATATATATATATATTTATATATATATATATATATATATATATATATATATATATATATATATCTTACTGTTAAAATCTTCAGCTGAAATTTACCAGATTTTGTTAACCAGTCACCATAAGAAAATAAATAAATAAATTTAAAAAATAATAATAGTTAAGTTTCAAAGTGTAATATTTCCTTAATTAAATATGGATTATATTAAGAAAATTTAAGTGATCTAAAATGACATTTAATAATTATATTTTAATGGAAAATATCACATAATTTCTGTCCTATCATCCTGCATGATTTATGATATACTTTCCATGGTGCATAAATAGCAGAAGTACTCAACTTCAGGGTCAAAACTATTGGATAAACAGTATATAATGCAGGAGAGACTGGATTGTGTAAAGTCTTATTATTGACTTTAGCAGTAACATCCTCTTCCTATATAGTTTAGAACTTGTATGATCAATTAATAGAACAAGGTGCTAATAATGAAGACAAGTTTTTTAGATTCAATAACCAAATAGGGAAAGTAACTATGTAAAAAGAAACTTTATTTCTTGGTCACATGCTGTACATTTTCTCCCAGTAATTTATCTTAAAAGTAGTCATGAAGGATACTAGGGAAACCAAAGTTTGTCAATAGCTCATTACAGCCCACTGTGAGCAATAGTTGAAGGTGAAAATACCCTTAGAAATAATAAGACATCTTTACTTTAAATAAACATAACATTCTTCTACTCTTGTAAAAACTCTCAAAGAAATATGGCTCTTTTATTTGTGTCAATTTCACTCTAACTCATAATTCTTTATAATTAAATTTTACATTTTCAGCAAGAATCACAGCATGAGTGACCTGCACGTTCTCCATAGGTTTTTCCTTTACCCTATCAAGAAATTTGAAATAATTAAAAAATAATGTTCCTCAAAATGATTGATCAAACAAACCTCAGTTGGCTTGTAATTTTCTTGACCCCTTAGATCATTCTACATATTCTCCATACTGTCAGATTTTCTCCTTATGATTAATTGATCAAAACAATGACAACCATAAAAATGTAGACTGCACAAACTCTATGCCCTTAGTATTTTGGCTAAGCACATTTTCTTGTACAAGTGAATATATGTGAAGTAATAAATCTATTAAAATGGTTTATGAGATATGCAGCAAAAATTGAATTGTAAGTCACGATTTATGCATAAAATGATAAATGCTCAATAAATTTTGTCTTTGTTTTCTTTTGGGGTAGTGGTATAATTTTTTATTTGCTTTATTTTTAGTTTTGGTTTTCATTTTGAAGATGAAAGGAGATGTTTCTTGGTTAGACATTTACTTTTGGTGCAGGAAAGTGCTAACATAAGTATTATGGCTAAATGAATGCCCCAAAACTGACTATAAAATGGAATATTTTGGAGATCTTAGTGGGCAACAAAAACCAACAGAGAAAGTATAGTTGTGGGTAGTAGATTAAAATCTTAGGAGTAAATGGGTAAGTTCTATATAGAAATGTGTTGTTTTATATGATTAGGGTTAGACACATATCGACATTGGGCACTGAAAATGTGACTAGTCCAAACTAAGATACACTGTCAGTGTGAAATACACACAAGGGTTCAAAGATTTAGTATAAAAAAGAGAATGTAACATGTTTCATGCCATGCACATAGTATAAATTGTTCACTCAATAACCATTCTACACTTTCTCTATAATAATAAAACCTTAGCTGGACTCTGAATATTTCACTAAAGATTACATTTCTCAGCTTACTTTGTAGCTAAATGTTGCCATAAAGCCTGGTTTTGGTCAATGGGATGTAAGTAGAAGTGACATATGCAACTCCCTTGAAAGGAAATAAAAATGTCCTCTCTTTATCTCATCTTTTTCTGCTGGCTAGAATTTAGACAAGTGGTAAGAGTGGAGTAGGCATTTTAGGCCACAAGATAGAAGCTACATTTTTAGGATAGCAGAGAAAAATAATATAATGACCCTGAATGCTGAAAACCATGGAGTTATCACGTCAGCTTTAAAACACTTATGCTATAACTATTTTGTGAGAGTAAGGTAAATTATATCTTATCTAACCGGTTTTTAACTACTGTATTATATTCCAAGATAAATGTGTGTCTACCATAGATTATTTATTCACCTTTGGAGTAATGGACATTCAAGTTGTTTCTTGCTCACTGCCATTACAAATAATTCTGCATTGATGTTCCCATGTGGATCTGTGTAAAAATTTCATTGAGATGTCATTCAGGAAAATTATCGCTGGTAAATAGAATATGTATAATACTACATTTGTCTAAGTAGTGCTAGATTTTCTCTATAGTGGTTGCATCAATATATATTGCCTTTATCAAGCACTTTTAGGCTAGACCAGGTGGTGAGATGTCATTGCAATTTGTAGTGATATACTCAATCTGCATGTTCAGAACTAAAGAAAGAAAAGGTGGCCTCACCAAAGCTCCATGAAAAAGAATGGTGTGTGTTTTTGCAATACATTATAGATACAGTGACTGACACATAGTAGCAGCTTTATAAATATTTGTTGAAGAAAAAAATAAGTGAATGTATAGACCCTACAAAAATAAAGCTGTGCATTTACAAAAGCAACCACTTCCTGTGGACTTGATTTGCAATTAATAGGGAAAGTTTGATGGAGTACAAACTTCTGCTGGAAATGCATTCATTTTACATCTTCACATTTTTTGCTCCTTCATTGAGCTCTCTGTTCAAATGTTTCCTCAGGGAAGACATTCCTGATAATCTTATCTAAAAGAGTACCCCACCCACTGTAAGACATCATTATATTAAATGCTTTTCCCTTTCTCATTTTTGTTCAAATATTAAATATTTTTTCAAGTATTTAAACTACGAGAAAATACACACACACGCACACACACACACACACACACACTGTTATATACATACACAATTTTATATTTATATATATTAACTTTCCCATTTAGCTTTAAGTTCCATGAGAGTAAGGGTTATATCTCTGGCTTCTAGAACAATACAGTACCTGATTCAGAGTAGGTACTCAGTATATTTGCCAAATGAATGAACAACCCATCCTATAATCAAACAATATGTATTGAATCATTCCATGTTGAGTAACTATGTCAGGCATTGCAGAAAACTAAGATTTATCTGAGAAATCCATAATCTCAAACTGCTTATAGTCTGGGAAAGCAGAAAAGATAATGCATACAAAAAGCTAAGTAATAACGATAGGAAGTCTGAGGAAAGAAAACAACTGGCAAGTACTCAAGGAGTTCAGGGGATGGAAAGACCAGATATAGGCTTCACTTAGAAGATGGAATGTGAGTTGATTTGTTACTTAAATTGGCAAAGTGGGAGGTGTAGGCTTTCTAGGGGAAATGACAGGCATGTGTAACTAAGGAGCTCAAAAAAATTATTTTCTCAAATATGCATATAGATTCCAAGTTTACAAAACACTTTCACTTCACACCTATTTTATCACTTAATCATCATAATTTTTTGAGGTCAACAGAGAAGGTACTAATGTCCATACTGTATATTTGAGGAAGCTAAAACTCAGATGCTAATTCGCTTAAGGCCACCTGACTGGAGTTTGAACCAATATCCATTTTTTCTGATTCTTAATCTAGAGCTGTGTCCTCAATACCAGGAGTTAAAGGGAAGAGCTATTACACAGCTGGGATCTTGTTTCTAAATATAATTATAAGGTGTTTTTCTAAGATATGTTTCGATAACTATGGCTAATTGTGTTTCCCTTACCTGTGCTTATTTGTGTTTATCTAATCTCCCCCATTAGATTGAGCACCTCCACAAGGGTAGAGTTATGACCTCTATTTCCTTTGTAATTTCCATAAAACATAGTACAATTGAGAGGTATTGATTGGCTTATCTTTTTTTATGTAAAGCAACATCAGGAGAAAAGAAAATAAAACAAATTATAACAAAATACATTATAAATTATTTGTAAATTAAACTACAGAAATGAGTACACACAAAAATACATAGCCTACATAATTTTATCAAGAGGAGATGATTCCCTATTGCCAGTGACTACTCAGATCTCTAAAGACATCTATTTATATATTGTTCTCATCATAGACTGATGGTCAGAGAAACTAACACTTTAGTTATAGGATTTTATAAGCAAAAGGAGAATACTGTTCTTATTGTATTAATCAGACACTAAATTTCTTAGCTAATACTCTATACAAAAAGGAAAATATGTTAAAACAGCAGGAACAGCACATCTTGTCTTGATATAAAATTTTACATAAGAATATTATTAAACTAAATGACCTTGTCCTAATTTTCACACTTAACTTGAAAATGAAGGGAAAAGAAAAGATTTTTGTTTCAATCCATGTTGAGGATGCTTCTTCTATTTCTCCCTTTTTTGTTTTTTGGTAGATTAGTAACAGAAATTATTCCTATATCTTAGACATTTTAATTAGGGTTAGAGTCATATTATATTAATATTTTAAAATCATGAGTGAAATTAAATAGAAGTATAATTTTAAAGTAATACAAAAGAGACAAGCTACAACATGGCTAGACTATAACATTAATATTTGACTACACATTTATTAATGCTAACTTTGAAACAGTTTTCAAACCTCGTTTTGGAAAAAAACATGTCTATAACTACTGTTAAAATAAAGAAAATTAGATATTTTTTATTTATTTATTTTTATTCTGGGACTTTAGGTGCAGAGAGTTGGTGTATTCATGATGCACCCTTGTTATCAATCTATACAAGGCAAGTCTCTTGTTTATTTCCCCTATTTATTCCTGATCTTCATTCCCATTCCACCCATAGGCTTTCACTTTAATATGTTTAATCCTTTGAATATGTTGGCTGTGTTATAACATGTTAGCAATGTTATCTGTATATGTTTAATATACTGAATGGTAATGTGTTATAGAGCTCATTAATTTTTTTAATTTAACAAACTTTCTAATTTTTAAAAAGTTTAAAAGTAAAAACTATACATAAGGTGTACAACATGATTTAATATGTATCTATAGTGAAATGATTACCACAGTTAAGCTAATCAACATATCATCTCCTCACATAGCTATTTTTTGTACTTGATGAGAGTACCCAAAATCTACTCTCAACATATTTCCCATACTCAGTACAGTGTTATTAACTATAGTCATCATGTTGTACATTAGATCTTTAGACTATTCATCCTACATAACTGCAACTGATGGTTTCTTTTGCTTTACGGAAGCTTTTTCGTTTGATATAGCCCCACTCATTTTTTTGTTTGTTTGTTTTTCCTTCCCTTGACTTTGAGGTCAAATTCATAAAATCCTCTCTTAAATCTAAGGTCTATGTGTTTAGTGCCTATATTTTCTTCTATGCGATTTATTTTTTCAGATCTTATATTCATATCTTTGATCCATTTTGAATTAATTTTGGTTAATGGTGAAAGATAGCAGTCTAGTTTCATTCTTTTGAATGTGGCTTTCCAATTTTCCTAGTATCATTTACATGCTTCTGACATCACTCCCACTTGTTGTTTTTGTTTGTTTTGTTTTAGTTTTTATTTTTCAATTAGAGTTGACATTCAGTATTATTATTAGTTTCAGGTGTACACCATAGTGGTTAGACATTTGTATAATTTACGAAGTGATCCCCCAATTAGTCTAGTATCCACCTGGTACCATACATAATTATTACAACATTGTTGATCATATTCTCTATGCCATATTTTACATCCTCATGACTATTTCATAACTAAGAATTTATACTTTTTAATGCTTTCAAATTTTTCACCCAGACCCCCCCCAAAAAAAATCTGGCAATCACTAATTTGTTTTCTGAATCTATGAGTCTGTTTCTGTTTTGTTTGTTCATTTATTTTGTTCTTTAGATTTCACATATAAGTGAGATCATATGGTATTTGTCTTTCTCTGTCTGACTTATTTCACTTAGCATAATACCCTTTAGGTTCATCCACATTGTTATGGATGGCAAAATTTTATTAGTTTATGGCTGTGTAATATTCCATTTTATATATGTACCACAACTTCTTTATCCAATAGTCAATTGTTGGACACTTAGGTTGCTTCCATATCTTGACTATTGTAAGTAATGTTGCAGTGAACATATAAGTGCATATATCTTTTCAAATTAGTGTTTTGCTTTGCGGTGGGGTGGGGATAAATACTCGGAAGTGGAACTGCTGGGTCATAAGGTGGTTCTATTTTTAATTTTTTGAGAAACTTCCAAACTGTTTTCCATAGTGTCTATATCAGTTTGCAATCCCACCAATATTGCACGAGGGTTTACTTCTCTCCACATCCTAACCAACACTTGTTTGTTGTTGTTGTTGTTGTTGTTGTTGTTGTTGTTGTTGTTGTTTTTGATGATAGCCAGTTTGGCAGGTGTGAGGAGATATCTCATTATGGTTTTAATTTGTATTCCACCGATTGTTAGTGACCTTGAGCATCTTTTCATGAGTCTATTGGCCATCTCTATGTCCCCTTTGGGTAAATACCTATTCAGGTCTTCTGCCCATTTTTTAATTGGATTGTTTGTTTTTGTTATTATTGTTGTTGAGTTGTATGGGTTCTTTATAAATTGTGAATATTAACCCATTGTCAAATGTACCCTAGGCAAATATCTTCTCCCAAGTAGTAGGTTGTCTTCTCATTTTTTTGATAGTTTTCTTTGCTATGCAGAAAGTTTTTAGTTTTATGTTGTCTCATTTGTTTTTGTTTGTTTGTTTGTTTGTTTGCTTCCTTTGTCTGAGAAGACATATCAGCAAAAACAATTTCTAATGGCAATATCAAAAAGTTTACTACCTGTCTTTTCTTCTAGAAGTTTTGTGGTTCCAGGTATTATATTTAAGCCTTTAATACATTTAGAGCTTTCCCTTGTATATGGTGTAAGAAGGTGGTCTATTTTCATTTCTTTGCATTTATCTGTCCAGTTTTCCCAATAACATTTGTTGAAGAGACTGTCTTTACCCCATTGTATATTATTGCCTCCTATGTCATAGATTAAATGATCACAAAGGTGTGAATTTATTTCTTCTTCTTCCTCTGCCTATTTTTAAATTCAATTGTTTGTTTTTCATTGTTGTTGTTGAGTTGTATGAGTCTTTTATAAATTTTGGATATTAACCCCTTATCAGATGTATCATAGGCAAATATCTTCTCCCATGCAGTAGGTTGTCTTTTTCCTTTTTTTGATGGTTTCCTTTGTTGTGCAAAATCTTTTTAGTTTGGTTTAGTCTCAATTGTTTATTTTTTTCTTTTGTTTCCCTTGCCTGAGAAGATATAAAAGAAAAAAATATTACTGAGAGCAGAGTCAGAGAGTTTACTGCTTATGTTTTTTTCTAAGGATTCTATGGTTTCAGGTCTTATACTTAAGCCTTTAATCTATTTTGAGTTTATTCTTGTATATGGTATGAGTGTAATCTAGTTTATATTATTTTTGCATGTAATTCTCCAATTTTCCCAATACCTTTTATTGAATATATTGTCTTTACCCATTGCATATTCTTGCCTATTTTTTCATAGATTAATTAATTAGATAACCAGGGATTTATTTCTGGATTCTCTATTCTATTCCATTGATTTATGTGTCTATTTTTATACCAATACCATGCTGTTTTGATAACTATAACTTTGTAGTATAGATTGGCATTAGGTAGTGTCATACCTCCGACTTTGTTTTTCATTCTCAAGATTGCCATGTATATTTGTGGCTTTTTTTTTTTGTGGTTTCATATGAACTTTAGCATTATTTGTTCTATTTCTTTTAAAAAAATATTGGTGTTTTGACATGTATTGCATTAAATCTATAGATTGTTTTGGGTAGTATGGACATTTTAATGATGTCATTTCTTCTTATCCATGAGCATGGTACCTACTTCTATTTATTTGTATCTTCTTCAATGTCTTATAATTTTCTGAGTATAGGTCTTTCACCTTCTTGGTTAAATCTATTCCAAGGTATTTTTATTGCTTTTAATGCAATTGTAAAAGAGGTTGTTCTCTAGATTTCTCTTTCTGATAGTTCATTATCTGTATATAAAATGCAATCAATTTCTGAGTATTAATTTTGTTATCTGCTAATTTACTGAATTCATTTATCAGTTTGATAGGTCTTTGGTAAAATCTCCAGGGTTGTCTATATGTAATATGTCATCTGCAAATAATACCAGCTTTACTTACTTTATAATTTAGATGCCTTTTATTTATTTTCTTGTCTGAATGCTGTGGCTAAGACTTCTAATAGTAGTAGATTTAATTTGCATCTTTTCAATGATAAAGTTTGTGATTACTGACAATTTATAAATCTTCTTTAGGCAAGTGTATGGTTGTGATTAACTCCTACGGATGTATGTTTAGGCAAATGTATGCTTTGTTTGATTATTTTTAGTGTATTTTACATAATTATTATTGAGTTGTAGGATTTTTGCAATATATTTATCAGGTTTGTTATTAGTGTATCTGGCCTCCCACATTTTCTAGGTTTATGTAGGATTGACATTATTATTTTTTTAATGTTGGATAGAATTCAACAGTGAAATTATCTTGACCTGGCGCTTTCTTTGAGAAACTTTTTTTGATAACAAGTTCAATTTTATTAATAGATATGAGCTATTGAGATATTTCATTTAGAAAAGCCAAGTATTTGAAAGCAATTTATAAATATCAAATGTTTGAACAGGGCAAGATTTGTTTATTAGATAAATCATAAAATAGTTACCAATCTACCCATAAGCATAATTTTCATATTTAGAAATTAAAAATATGCAAGTATCTAAAGCAACAGACTTGATGACAAAAAAAAAGATACTTAGTTTAATCTGTGCCAACTTTGATACATTGTATATTTTTTAAAAATCTTTTTTTTACCTGCATTGTCAAATTAATTTATATAAAGTTGATAATATCATTTTATTATCTTTTTAATATCTGTAAGATATTTAGAAATGTTCCCTTTATCATTTCTGATATTGATAATTTGGGTTTTCTACTTTTTCTTGAGTAGTCTCACAATAGGTTTATAAATTTTCTTTACTTTTCAAAGAAACAATCTAGACTTTGCTATTTTGTTCTATTGTTTTTTTTTTAAATTTCTATTTCCTTAACATCTGCTCCTATTTTTATTACTTCCTTTGTTCTTAATTTACTTTATTATATTTCTACCTTCTTATGTTGGAATTTTTGGTCACTGATTTTATAAATTTATTTTCTAATATATGAACTTATAGCTAAAGATTTTCTTCTGACCACTGCTTAAGTGAAATCAATACATTTTCTCTAATGACATGCTTAGATTCTCTTCTCCTTATCTTTTGTGTATCTACCATAGGTTTTTTGCTTTGTGGTTACCATAAGGCTACATAAAACATCTTGTATTTATAACAGTCTATTTTAAGCTGATAACAACTTGACTTTACACACATACTAAAGCTCTCAATTTGTATCCCCTAGAACATTTTATGTTTTTGATGTTATAATCTACATCTTTTACTTGTATATTCATTAACAAATTATTGTAGTTACAGTTATCTTTAAAACTTTTGTCTTTTATTTCTTTTCTAGATTTATTATTGATTTACCCACAATCATTATAATACTAGAGTATTCTGAATTTAACTATACTTTCATATGTTTTCCTGTTACTGATTAGCACTCTTACATTTCAGCATGAAGAAGACTCCTTAATATTCTCATAAGGCTGGTCTAGTTGTGATCAACTCCTACAGATTTGCCTGTTTGGAAAACTCTATCTCTCCTTCAATTATGGACAGATTTTCCAGGTAGAGTATTCTTGGAAGACATTTTTTTTTTCCCAGCACTTTGAATAGATTATGGCACTCACTTCTCAGGAGTCACTCAAGTCATTTATGGATTTTTTTCCAGAGAGAATTATTGCATGTGTAGCTATAGATTCAGTGTGTCTATGGGAGGAAGTCAGTTCAGCACCCCTGATTTAGCCATCTTCTGCAATCCACAAATATTAATGTTATATTTTCACTATTAGTCAGTTTAAAATATCTTTAAATTTCCCATGTGATTTTTTATTTGAATTATGGATTATTTAGAATTGTTTTTATGAGTAGACACTGGATTCTGTTTTATAACTTTAAAGAGTTGTTTTTGTTTTATTAGCAATTAACTTGGTTAGACTCAAATAGCAAATTGGCTCTTGGGCAGGAGGTCAAATTCAAGTGCATTCTTATCTAGGCTACTTTCAACTGTTTGCTATCTGCTGTGCATGTACATAATTCTGGGATCAGCGGAGATCTGAATAGAATTTATGCACAGAATGTGGAGCTCTACTCTGTTTCTCCCTTTTGTGGATTTCCTGAATCATTTTCTACTGGTTCTGGTGGCCCCAAAGACTGTCTCTTGGGTTTTTAGAAAAGCCAGAAAGACTGTGGGCTTTTTAACCCAATTTTAAATACTCAAGATGTACTTGTAAATGTTTAATTACCGATTATCTAAATAAATAAATAAATAAATAAATAAATAAATAAATAAATAAAATGTTGATTTTAGTATTTTCTGGTTTTCATGGTAGAAAATTCCAACTGAAGCCAATTTGAAACTATGAATTTCACTGAACATTGAGTTAGAAAGTGAAGCTCATCATCAGCTCTCACAAGTCCTTGTGATTTCTCTACAGCACACCATTGTAGACATCTCTCATGTTGGAGGTTTTAACCTATCTTCAGGATAAAAGACATAAAAGTTAAATACTAATCTCCACTTAATACTTCTTCCAAATGTTAACCCCTTCCAATTTCAGAGTCTGCTGGTTCTCATAACTTTTAAGTACATTAATCTTATTAGTTTCTGTTGGTATTGTTGTTGTTGTTTATTAATTTGCCTTTTCATTGAATTTTTTGTTCATAATTAGATGTTATTTATGGGTGGATAGATTCCAGGAGGACCTCATTTAATGCTAGAAATAGAAATCCAAAACTGATTTTTGACACATGCCTTTAAAGATCTAACCATATTTTAAAACATATTATCTGGTTTACTGCTGCAACTACTGTTTAGTAGTCCATACTGTGTATTTAATATATTTAATTATTTGTTTCTCTTGTGATGACCCAGAGCTGCCGCCAAAAACCCAGTTCCACAAATAATGCTGTAAATATGGTAATACATACATATATGTCCTTATTTTAAACTTTTTCTATGATGTATACCAAAGCATGGATCATGTGATATGTATATTCATAATTTCACTCTTACCCAATTATTCTCTAGAATAGCTGTCCTGTTTACTCTTCCATGAGCAGTGCAATAGTTCCTCACATCTTAGACAATACTTGGTTATATTCAGCTGACATATTTTTTGCTGCTCATAAGTTGGTTAAATTAATTGCTTTACTTCAAATTCCTCTAATTAACAATAAGTGTAAGCATCTCTGTATACTAGTAACCAACAAGTTTCTCCTTCCATCAATGATCTGTTCTTCATTAATTTTGTTATATTTTCTCTATTTCTTAATAATTTGCAAAATTTCTTTGTATATTCTATATGTTAATCCCTATCCATTTTATATGTTGCATGCATTTTCTTACTATCTGACTGATATTTATTTTTGAACAAAAATTCATTTTTTATAGATAATTCCATCAGTTTTTATACCTTGTAATTTATGCTTTTTGAGGCTTGTTAAATATTCTTTTTCAACTCAAGGCCATAAATATTTTCTGCTACACTTTTTCTCTTAACTTTATAATTTTACCAGTTATTTCTAAACTTGATAAACAAGATAAACAATAAGATAAAATAAAGTAAAATAAAATAATCAAGGACCTCAAAAATTCCTGGGCCTTATTCTAGACCTACTGGAGTCCTGAAATTTGCATTTTTAAGCACCTATCATACAACCAACTTCTTGAGATGTCTGGGAAGGTCTCAACTGTATCACACGCAAAGTTATTTCCAAATTTGGAAGTCCTAAAGAGTCTATTATCATTTAGTTTTTTTTTTAAAAAGTATCCCTAATACATGACACTTTAATATTCTGAAAGAACATCTAACTACGTTTTCTTATTGAACCCCAGAAGATATAAAAATTTAGAGAAATATTCTTTTTTCTTCTGGAATTATTTTGATTTAATTTATTCAACAAACATTTATAGACTATCTACTTGGTTCCAGATACCAAGACTAATATGAATGGGTCCTTCCCCTCATCTCTGTCTAGTGATATTCAGATGAGAAAATATGTTTCCTGGAATTAGTAGCATTGGTCACATGATATCTTCCTTGTGTCTTGAAGAGAGAAAAAAAATGCCATAGGAAGCTTCTTGCAATAGAACTATATGAGCCACCTGACAACTAACCTAACCATATCTTTG
Source organism: Eidolon dupreanum (assembly GCA_028627145.1). Taxonomy (NCBI): domain Eukaryota; kingdom Metazoa; phylum Chordata; class Mammalia; order Chiroptera; family Pteropodidae; genus Eidolon; species Eidolon dupreanum. The sequence goes on from CM053505.1 coordinate 76,770,802, forward strand.
CATACTTGAATGTAACTTCCTTTGGGGTAAATGTAAAAAGAGCACAATCCTTGCCCTTAATGTGAAAGGGCATTTAAAATAGGCTGAATAATAAAATTAGAGAATTAAATAATTTTGCATTACTCTGGATCTTCATTTCTTAAAGTAATTTATACATTTGCAGAGTTAAGAGAGAAATGCATTGTAGAGATTCAACTCAGTCTATTTGAATTTGGCTTCATATTAATCATGAACTAGTGAAGAACTAAGAATAGAATATAATCACCACTTTTCATCAAAAGTTCTAAAAAATTTTATGAAGAAAACTAGTATGTAGTTTTATTCAAAAGAAAACAGGTAAAAATGACTCTGGAAATGTCTTCAAAGTAAAGGACTGCCTTGTCATCATTGTTTTCTCTTTCTCCTTCTCCTTCTGCTTCTCCTTCTCCTTTTCTTTCTTTTTCCTCATCTGTTCTCTCTCATCATTATCATTGATTGTAAGAAATTCCCCAGTGGAACATACAGATGTCAATTTTTCTGACAAAGACAAAGCCATATCATGCCATCAAGGATTTATTGTCATGAAATTCACTTCAACATTTTCTTCTTCAACTGCTAGTTATCTTAGCTATTTCACAAATATAAATACTTGTTCAGTTCTCCTGCTGAACCTATAATGGATGGATATATATATTCAGATCTTCCATAGCACTACACTTCATAACAGTTTTTCATCTTTAAAATGAAAATGTCCCTCATTATAAAATTTATCATTGGAATTCTATTGTATTTTACAGTCATTTTATTGACCTTTGAAGTTTTCCTATAAATACTATTTTTATTATCACATTTCCTTCATATGCAATGCAAAATTAAATTACAAATATGTTAAAGATGTGGCCTTTTCTAGTACACATGAAAAATTTTCTAGGATTGAACAAATACTGGAACACAGTGATAACCTCAACAAATATAATATGATTGATATTGTACCAACTATATTCTCTGATCATAAGGCTTTGAAGCTGGAGATCAACTGCAAAAAGAAAGAAGGAAGATGAAATACATGGAAATTAAACAATATGCTACAGAAAAATAACTGGGTCAGAGAAAAAATAAAAAATAGAGATCAAGAGATATATAGAAATGAATGATAATAACAGTATAATATATCAAAACTTTGGGACATGGCAAAAGTGGTCATAAGAGGAAATTTCACATCATTACAGGCCTATTTCCAAAAATAAGAATGAGCCCAAATAAACAAGCTAACGCTTCACCAAAAAAAAAAAAAAAAAAAAAAAAAAAAAAAAAAAAAAAAAAAAAACCTAGAAAAAGAAGAACAAATGAAGCTTATAGTCAGCAGAAGGAAAGAAATAATCAAAGTTAGAGCAGAATTAAATAAAATTAAAAACATGCAAACAATAGAAAAATAAATACAAGAAAGAGCTGGTCCTTTGAAAAGGTTAATAAAATTGACAAACACCTGGCTAGACTCACCAAAGAAAAATGAGAAAGGACACAAATAAACAAAATCAGGGTTAAAAGAGGGGAAATGATGACATACACCAGAGAAATTCAAAGGATCATACAAGAATACTATGAAAAATTATATAATACCAAATATAATAACCCAGAAGAAATGGACTACTACTTAGAAAAATACAACCTTTCTAGACTGAAACAAGAACTGGAAAATCTAAATGGACTGATCAGCAGTATGAAAATTGAAACAATCATCAATAATCTACCAAAAAGTCAAAGTCAAGGACCAGATTGCTTTACCAGTGAATTCGACCAAACATTCAAAGAAGACTTAATACCTGCTCTCCTCAAATTCTTCTAAAACATCAAAGAGGAGGCACTACTTCTTAACTCATTTTATGAGGCCAATATTACCTGCTACCAAAACCTGATAAATGTAATGCAAAAAAAGAAACCCACAGACCGATATCTCTCAGAAACACAGATGCAAAAATCCTAGATAAGATAATATTCAATTGAATACAGCAATATATTAAAAAGATTATACACCATAATCATGTGGGCTTCATAATTGTTCAACATATGCAAATTGATTCATGTGATACTCCATAAACAAATTAAAAAAATAAGAATCATATGATCATATCAATAGATGCAGAAAAAGCCTTCAACAAGATACAGCAACCAAAGGGTCCTAAGACAGATGATTGGCTAAAGAAGCTGTGGTACACATATATAAATGGAATATTATTCAGCCATATGAGGAAATGAAATACTGCCATTTGTGACAACATGGATGAGCCTTGAGATAATCGTGCTAAACAAAATAAGCCACACAGAAAAGGTTGAAATCACATGATATCACTTATATGTGGGATATAAACCTAAAAGCTATGAATGAACAGGACAAACAGCAACTCACGGACGTGGACAATAGACTAGTGGTTTACCAGAGAGTAGTGAGGAGTGGGGAGTGGGGGTGTAGCTGGGATGAAAGGGGTCAAAAAATATGCTGACAGAAAGAAATCTAACTATGGGAGGTGAACACACAATGTAAATATATATATGCCTTACTGTTAAAATGTACACCTGAACTTACTGAATTTCATTAACCAGTGTTATCATAAAAAAATGAATGAATGAATGAATTTTAAAAAGTATTTGGCAACTTTTAATTAATTGAGCTTTAGTTGCATATGTTTTCTTTAAAAGATTAACATTATTTTTCAATTCCCATACTAATACTTATCTATATAATGACGTTTGTACATATACACAATCTGTGCAAAACATATGCACACAGAATTGATTGGTTAGTAACATTATATAGATTTAAAGTGTACATTTTAATAGCATGTCATATTATATTGTATTGTGTGTTCACCACCCAAAGTTAATTTTTCTTCTATCCTTATCTCTGCTTTGGATAAGGGATTGTTCAAGTCTTTAATTACATTCATGTTCCCACTGAATATTGAACATGAGAAATGTTTCCCTCTTCTTTCCAAGTTACAACAAAACTTCAGAACAACATCACTGGAAGTAGCCTAAGTTCCAGCAGAACAGAAAGTCCAACAACTGGAGATATACATAAGGTCACCTCCAGACTGGTAGGAGGGATGAAACATGAAATAGGCCAGTCTCACACTGCATGTGGCAGTTGAAAAATGGAAAGGTTATTTTGGCTGCAGAGGTCCCACAGGAAGGAACAAAGGGTCCCAGCTCCACACTGGGTTCTCCAGCCCAGGGTTTCAGTGGCAAGAAGAAAATTGTCCACAACCTCTGCCTGTGAAAACTAGGAGAGATTGTGGCTGATTGAGAAAGAAGGCTGCAGGAGTCACAGACGATCCTCTAAAAAGGCCGATGTGCAAACTTACTCACTGACAGACTCACTCTCTCTGAGCTCTAGTGCTGGGGCAGCTGCTTGAGGAGTGCCAGGGACAAATGGGGAAGAACTGAGTTGCCTGGCCTCCAGGAAAAGGCTGGAGGAGTGGCTCTCTCCTGCACAAAAGCGCTGGCAGAATTCATTGTTCTTTTGTTGAGTGTTCCCCCATCCCAGCCATCCCCTTTCAGGTATGGTCACCATATCTGAGTCTCCATCAAACTGGTTAACACAAGTTGCTCCACCCAGATGATTCCCTGAGACCCCCTCTCTCCCAAATCGCATGCCTACTCAAGCTGCCTACAATAGTTTTTTGTTATCCATACAAATGGCCTATCTTGGCTCATGCTGCAAACTTTGCTAAAGTCACTCAAAGGCTCATAAAACCCAAAAGAGCAGCATGTGGCATTGACATTCTCTGTATCTCTTGCTGAGGATCCCCAAACCTGGCACTCATGGCAGGCAGCCTCAATTCCTGGCTTGATCTCTTGAGGCACGTATGAGCTCAGGACAGATGACAGACATCTACAGATTGCTTGGTGATATTTAACAGGTGCCCACGGAATTTTACAGGCAGGGATAGGACTTGTCCTGCAACTGGGCCTCTCCCAGGAGGCCCTTGGGCCATCAAAATTAGTGGCCTGCTTTCACTGGAACTGAAGCACCATCCAGGGCTTCATCTGAGGAGGAAACACCTGAAGGGTAGACAGGACAAGTAGTTGAGACCTGCTAAAGTACATCCTCCTCCATAGGGTCAGTCCCTCAACAGCCAGTCCTGAGAATGAATCAGTCCACAGGTTCGTCCTTCCCATTTATGTGCAAAGAGAAACCAAACCTCAACTATATCTTGAGGACACACACAACCCACACAAGTGAACCACCTTGAGCATCTGGCTACTGGGTCCCAGAGAACACCTACTACATAAAACTACTCAACCAAGAGCAGGAGACTTGGGTACCTTACCTACCTAATACATAGAAACAAACACAGGGAGACAAAAACACATGTCCCATATGAAAGAACAGAACAAAGCTATAGAAAAAGAACTAAACAAAATGGAGACAAGCAATTTACCAGATGCAGAGTTCACAACACTGGTTATCAGGATGCTCAATGAACTTAGAGGAAGAGTAGATGAACTCAGGGAGAACTTTAACATAGAGATAGAAAACATAAAAATGGAGATAGAAAACATAAAACAGAGCCAGTCAGAAATGAAAAATATACTATCTGAAAAAAAATGCATTAGAGAAAATAAACAGACTGGATAAAGTGGAGGATTAAAATCATGATTTAGATGATAGGGTAGAGGAGGACACCCAATAAGAATAGCAACAAGAAAAAAAAATCACAAAAAATGAGGATAGTTTAAGACAGCACTGGGACATCAAGCACACCAACATTGGTATCATAGGGGTACCAGAAGGCAAAGAAAGACAGCAAGGAATTGAAAACCTATTTTAAGAAATAATGATGGAAAACTTTTCTAACTTGGTGAAGGAATTAGACATACAACCCTGAAAGGTCAGAGTCCCAAACAAGATGAACTCAAAGAGGCCTATACCAAGACACATCATAACTCAAATGCCAAAGGTTAAAGACAAATAGAAAATCTTAAAAGCAGCAAGAAAAAAGCAGTTAGTTACCTACAAGGAAGCTCCCATAAGAATGTCAGTAAATTTCTCAGCAGAAACTTTGCAGGCCACATGGCTTGGCACAAAATATTCAAAGTGATGACAAGCAAGGAACTACAACTAAGATTACTCTACCCAGCAATGTTATCATTTAGAATTGAAAAACTAATAAAGACCTGCCCAGACAAGGAAAAGCTAAAGGAGTTCATCCCCACCAAGCCAGTATTACATGCAGTGTTGAAAAGACTTCTTTAAAAAGAAAAAAAAATGTATCATAAATATGATAATAAAATGGCAATAACTGCATATCTACCAACAGTTATTTCAAATGAAAAAGAATTAAATTCTCCAATTAAAAGATCAGGTGGCTGAATGAATAAGAAAAAAAAGATCCTTACATATGTGGCCTACAAGAGATCAAGTTGCACACAGAGACTGAAAGCAAAGGAATAGAAAAAGATATTTCATGAAAATAATTTAAAAAATGAGGTAACAATACAGATGCTAGACAAAATAGACTTTAAAACAAAGGGTGTAACAAGAAATAAAGAAGGACCCAGTAATCCCACTTTCAGATATTTATCCAAAGAAATACAAAATACTATTTTGAAGTGACATGTATATCCATATGTTCATTGCTGCATTATTTACTATTGCTAAGATATGAAGGCAATCTGAATGTCCATCAGTGAATGAATGGATAAAGAAGAGTTGGTACATATATACGATAGAATATTATTCAGCCACATAAATAAATAAACAAACAAATAAATAACATCTTTACACTTGGAACAACATAAATGGATATAGAGGGTATTGTGTTGAGAAAACTAAGTCAGACCGAGAAAGACAAATGCACTATAATTTCATCGACATGTGTACTCTAAAGAACAAAATAAGTACATAAAATAAAAACAAACTCATAGATACAGATAGCATTTTGAGGGTTACCAGATGAAATGGAGGTTAGGGGTTGGTGAAAAATTGGGAATAGATTAAGAAATATGAATTGGTAATTACAAATTAGTCATGGAAATGTAAAGTATAGCATAAGAAATATAGTCAATAATATTGTAATAATTATGTATGGTGTCAGATGGGTACTAAATTTATCAGTGCGATTACTTCATAAGTTATGTAAATATCTAATTACTATGCTGTACACCTGAAACTAATATAATTTTGTATGCCAACTATAATTGAAAGGTAAAAATAGTAATAAAAAACATTTTGAGCAAATGTCTCCCCCCTTCTTAATTTACTGTGGATGAAATGCAACTTTCTCTATCCTTAACATGAATAAATATATTTTATTCATAATTTTAATGAATATAAAGGGAAAAAAGATGGATGCAAAAGGGGCTATCACTTTATAAATAAGTGTATTTTGCTGTTCTGAAGGTTCATATATACACTGTCCTAATGACTTCAATGTGTCCTTCTCTGGACTTACTCCACTATATAAAATTACTTGATCCTCTGACTAGTCTCAGTTTCTTAGTTGTTAAGGTTATACACAGTATCCAGAAGATTGGATATAACTTTTGATATTGAAAAATGCAGTGTCAGGAATCAGGGAAGAATTTATATCAAAATTCCCTTTTGGAACCAGTGTAATATATAAAGAGCATAGACCTTATGAGTTGGAGAGACTAGAATTTGAGTCTATCACTTAATAGGCAAGCAAGTCACTTAACACTTCTGAGCCTCATTCTGTGAGTAAAATGATGATAGTAATATTTGCTTTGCAGGTGTTGTTGTAATAATAAAATTGAATAATATGTGTATTAGATGTAGAGTATAGTGTCTTGAATATCATAAGCACTTAATAGATCGTTGTTTACACATTGGGTGAGCTAATAGTAATTTTTCATGAAATATGCACTACCATTCATTTCAGCTTAGTTCATTGAACATTAAGTACCTAAATAGTGTCAGACCATGTGCTAAAACAAACAAACAAAAAACCACCAGAAAACAAAAAACAAAGACACAAAAACCCTCTGGTAATACAAAGATAAATAAGACATAATTTCTGACTTTAAAGATCTCACTGTCTATAATACTACAGATACATAATATGGAAGGAGATATGTAATGGCAGAGATACACTTATTTTATAGGAGTAGAGCAAAAGTGTGGTTTGAGGGAAGCAAAAGAAGACTTCTGAGTGTATAGAAAATTCCTGAATTGACTCTTAACTGTCCAAGCTTTGGGATGTGATAAGGCTAACCCAGAACTGTGGAATGCAGCCCAATGGATAAGCAAATTGTCTCTGAAGTCAGATTCTCTGGAATCAGCTCCACCACTTACTAGTTGTATGACTCAAGACAAGTTACTGAACCTTTCTATCCCTCACTTACTCATTAATAAAATGGAGATAACAGTAGTATCAAGCTCATAGGATTGTGAACGTTACAAGTGCTTAGAAAACAGTTTGATAAATAGTAAGCATCATATAAGTGTTATCATAGCTGTTCCTATTAAAATATCCTTAAAGCAGAAATAACAACAAAAATCTGTTCACTCACATTTACATATATCTGGGCTGACAGAAATAAAAGTGGTTTCAAATTGCCTGCTATATTAACATGTAATTGTACCTAATTTACTAGTGATAGGTGATGTCAGCAATCAGGACAGAGTTGCATATGGTTCCTGACTCTGAATAAAAATAATTTTAAGATGAGAAATACCAGTGTTAAAGAAGTGAGCTTATAAAAAATCTGTTATTATATATGTAGCCAGACTACTTATAACTTCATCGCATTATAAAAACTAAACTCCACAATCTAAGCATATAATTCTAGGCAGACATGTACCTTCTTATCCAGTAGCTTTCAAGCTGTCCTCAGTTTCTTTGGCAATGCTTCAGCAGTATTGCAACCAGAAAGTATTTTCTGCCACCTATTGAAGATGTGAATTTCCAATTCATTGCTTTTACCAAAATAATATATAAGGGTTCTATTTTTAAAATCTATTTGGAAATTGATTTATAAATTAAAATATATTTTCATGGTTTAAATCATTTGATAGTCACTTTTTAAACTTTTTAGATATAATTTTTATTTCCCTTAAACCTTATCATTGATTGCATCATAATAATAAACATATAAAGTGACTTATATTGATATAAAAATGTTATTTTTAAGCTGTTCTTTACTGAAGAAAAACTATAAAATGAAGTTTTTATCAAGGCTTATATGAAATTAGATAATTGCTAATTTATCAGAGACAATCTTTTCAAAGGCCACCCAATAAAAAGAAATTGACTTTTATTCTGAACTTTCAGACTCAGAATAGACTTTTTTTTTGATAATGTACAATTTGTCAATTGTCATATATATATCTCCATTCAAATTCTATACATGCTATAATGTATCATGAAATACAGTATATAAAAAGGTGATATGCAAGATGGCGGACTATGTAAAGCAAGGCTCACCTCCTCTCAGGTTTATATTGAAATTACAACCAAATTATAAAATAATCGACATGGAGAATCACCTGAAGTCTAGCTAATTGTAACAGGTACATCTGCTAATATAAAGGAGCTGCATTGAAGCTAGTAGGAGGGGCAAAGTCACGAATCATGCTGGACCCACCCCCGCGGGTGGAGAATCATCAAGAGGAAGAACAAGGCTGCAGAGGCTCCTCTGCATAAGAGAGGGGTCCTAGCCTCATTTGGTGGCTCCCCATCCCAGGGTCTCAGCCCAGGAAAGAAGAGTTCCCCAAAACTCTAACTGTAAATCCAGAGGGGATTCTGACCATCTGGGTGAGATGGAAGGAGACTGAAATCCTAGATGCCTCTTTAAAGGGCCCACATGCAGGCTCTCTGACCTGCAGACACTCACTGGTGGCACTGGTGGTGAGTCAGAAGTTCACACAAGATTCATATGGGGAAAGACTGCATTATCTGGTGCCAGAACGAGGACTGGACAGGCAGATGCCACTGTGTGTTAGTCAGCGGGGAAATCTAAAGACCTCATCAGCCTGACTGTGTAAACCTTCCCACGGAGTCAATTATGAAGCACTGGCCTGAGGAGATCAACCAGCCCCACCTAACATGCAGATTGCTCAGGGCTTTTGCTGCTGGGAGGTTGTCATTCCCTGCACCGTTTCAAAGCCAAACACAAACAGCAGGCAGCAAGCACTGTGAGCATACATTTCAGAGATAGTATCAGGCAGATCACTGCTGCCAACACAAACCTGGGTGGATCTCGAGGATCTGTGAGCCAGGCCCAAACAGCAGCTGGTCTTGCTATGATCTGCGACTTTTGTTGGAACTTGCAAATGGTTACTGAAGTTGCAATAAGACTGAGGCTGTATTGACCTATAGCCATCGTCTCCCTGAGTTCCCACCCCACCCAACCCACAGTTACCCTTGGCGACCCTTTGACTGTCAATCTCAATTGCCCTGTCCCACTCCCAGGTCTCACATTCTACACAGGCTAGCACACTGTGGACATTGCAGGGAAATCAGTTGCAGGCAGACATCTACTACCTGCAAGAGCTGCAAAATCACATGGGGGGATTATAGGGATCTGTGAGACCACCTAAGATGACATCTGGTCTTACTGTGATCTGTGACTATAGCAGAAATGCATGGACACAGGTGTTGTAAAAAAAAAAAAAAAAACTGAGGCTGCATTGGCCTGAAGGCCCTTGTCTCCCTGAGATCTCATTTCACCCAAGCCACAAAGTGCCTGCGGCCCATTGACAGGCTGCCTCCTTCACCCTGCCTTTCTCTGGGGTTGTGTATTCTGTGCAGGAAACACACCTCAGTTAGTGCAGTGTGTGTATTTTGGGGAAGACAATTGTGGTTAGACCACTACTGCCTGTATGAGCTTCAGTATCTCTTGGGGATCACAGGGGTCTGTGGGACCACCCCAGACAGCAGTTTGCCTCCCTGTGATCTGAGACTAGTGCAGAAACGTGCAGACACAGAAGTTGCAGAAAACTGAGGTTCTATTGGCCTGATGGCCGTTAACTGCATGAGATCCTGCTGCATTCAATCCACAAAGTACCGGTGGCACATTGACAGGCACTGCTTCTGCCCTACTCCGAGCCGGGGTAGTGCATTCTGCACAGTCAACAGACCTTGGCCAGCGAAGTGAGCAAAGTTCATGGAATACAGTGATTGGAAGATCACTGTTGCAAGCACAAAATACAATATTGCTTGGGAAGATCTCAGGGGTTTTGTGGACCCATCACAGAGGGCAGTATGCCTTGCAGTGATATGTGACTTTGGTGGGATCCTGCAATCCAAGAGCTGGCAGCAAATCTGGTGCTCTGTATGCCTGATGACTCTTTGCCTCACTGAGATGACACCCCACTTAAACTACAAATTACCTGTGACAAGCGTGTTCCCAGGCAGCCCAGTCCAATACTGTGCTTTCCTTGGGTCACAAATTGAACAGCAAACAGCAGCACTCAGTTTGTGCAGCCCATGCAAAGCCCATTCATCTGGGAGAAACTTTCAGTTGCAAGCCGCACACTCACACCCACAAGCTTCAGTAATTCTTAAACAGAACTCGGTTGTTTTCAGGCCCAAGGTGGGCAGCAGCTGAACTTACTACAATTGGAAATGTGTACAGAGAGCCACAAAGACATTGCTGGCATGTAAACTGACACTGCAGTGGCAGAAGGAAATTTGCTCAATAGATCCTGGTGACTCCCGGGGTCCTTCGCCACCCAATGCACATATCACCCAGAGACTCTTCCACTGCCAGAGACTGACAGAAAACTAACAGGCACTGCCAGGCCTTGAGGAGCCCTGGTCCTTCTCTTAAACTACCCTAAGCCAGGTAATGGAGATGGCTGGACCGCCACCTACAGTGTTGTCTGTTCCACATATCTAAACATCCAGCATAGGCAGCAATCATCTAAATATCTCTTTGTAGCTTCCATCATGTATCCCTGAGCAATCAAAGACAGCAGCTGACCTTGGCCTACTGGGAACACCTTACCAAGGGACCACAAAACCAACGTACCTTGAGGCTGGCACTAGACTACAACAGAGCAACTCCTGACAAGCCCAATAAGTGGTACACACAAAGGATAGTCTCAACAAGTACATAAGCCTGCTAGGGCAAATCCCACTCATTGGGTTCAGCCCCCACATAGCAACTCATATCATGTGGTTGCAGCCAATTCCCAGTTAGTCAGCCCAAATGTTAATCCCATCCACTGATGTACTAACACCAATAAAGCCTTAGCTACAACAGATTACATGCAACCCACACAAAGGTCATTTCCAGAGTCCTGGCACAGGTGATCTGGGAGAGTGCTTCACAGGGCCACACAGGACACCTCCCACATATACCATCTGACCAAGAATAAGAGTTGAAACAAATATTCCTAACATAGAAATGAACACAGGCTAATAAAATTAGAAAACAAAGAAATATGCCATAAATGAAACAACAGGAGAAAACTCCAAAAAAAAAAAAAAAAAAAAAAACTAAATGAAATGGAGGTAAGCAACTACTACAGACAGAGTTCAAAATAATTGTTATAAGGATTCTCAATGAACTTTGGGGAGAATGGATGAGCTCAATTAGAACCTCAACATAGAGATAGAAAGCATAAAAAAAAACAAACATAGAAACCTTAAAAAAAAAAACAGACAGAAATAAAGAATACTATAACTGAAATGAAGGATACCCTAGAAGGATTCAACAGTATATTGGATGAAGCAGAAGATCAAATCAGTGAACTGGAAAACAAGGTAGCAGAAAATACCTAATTGGAATAAGAAAAGAAAGAATTTAAAAAAATTAAGATGGTTTAAGAACTCTTTGGGAAAGCACGAAGTATAATCATATCTGCATCATAGAAGTATCTGAAGGAGAAGAGAGAGCAAGGGATTGAGAATCTATTTGATGAAGTAATGACAGAAAACTTCCATAACCTGGCAAAGGAATTAGTCATATAAGTTCAAGAAGCACAAAGAGTCCCTGGCAAGAGGAATTCAAACAGACCCACACAAAGACACATCATAATTAAAATGCCAAAGTTCAAAGACAAAGAGAGAATCTTTAAAGCAACAACAACAAAAAAGCAGCTGGCTACATAGAAGAGTACCACAATAAGAATGTTTGTTGATTTTTCAATAGAAACCTTTCTGGCCAGAAGGGACTGGTAAGAAATACTGAAAGTTATAAAAAACAAGAAACTATAACATGAGTACCTACCCTGCAAGACTTTTAATTAAAATGAAAGGTGAGAAAAAGAATTTCCCAGACAAGGAAATGCTTAAAAAAATCACCAGCAACAAGCTAGTATTACAAGAAATGTTAAAGGGACTATTGTAAAAGAAAAAGGGGGGGAGGGAGCACAAAACAAATAAATACAAATAATAAAATGGCAGTAACTATGTACCTATCAATAATCACTTTAAATGTAAATGGATTAAATGCTCCATTCAAAAGACATAGAGTAGCCGAATGGATAAAAAAACAAGACCCATGCATATGTTGTCTACAAGAGACCCTCTTCAGATGAAATGACACTCACAGACGGAAAGTAAAGAGATGGAAAAGATATTTTACACAAATGCAAATGAAAAAAAAAACTGGGGTAGTGATACTTATATGAGATACTTAGATGAGATACTTATATTAAACCAAGACTATAATAAGAGACAAAAAGGGCACAATGAAATAGGGGTCAATAAATCAAGAGGACATAACCCTAGTAAACAAATATACACCCAACATAAGAGCACCTACATACATAAAGCAATTTTTGACTGACATAAAAGGAGAGATCAACAATAATACCCTCATAGTAGAAGACTTTTACACTCCATTGACACCAACGGACAGCTCTTCTAGACAAAAAAAAAAATCAACAATGAAACAATGGGCCTAAAAGTCACATTAGAGCAGATGCCTTTAATAGATATTTTCAGAGCATTTTACTCCAAAGCAGCAACATATACATTCTTCATAAGTGCACATGGAACATTTTCCAAGATAGACCACATGTTAGGATACAAAACAAGTCTCAATAAATTAAAAAGATTGAAATCATATCAGCCTTCTTCTCTGATCATCCAACAGACAAATGAAAATGAAAATGCAACAACTCGAAATCTGTGGGACACAGTAAAAGCAGTTCTAAGAGGAAAATTCATAGCAATACAGGCCTACCTCAAGAACCAAGAAAAAACTCACATAAACAATCTAACCTTACACTTAAAAAAAAAAAAACAACTAGAAAAAGAACAGCAGACAGAGTCTAAAGTGAATAGAAGAAAGGAAACAATAAAGATCGGAACGGAAATAGACAAAATAGAATCTAAAAAAATATATAAAAGATTAGTGAAACCAAGAGCAAGTTTTTTGAAAGGGTTAACAAAATTAACAAACCCTTAAACAGACTCATCAAAGAAAAAAGAGAGAATTCAAATAATAAAATCAGAAATGAAAAAGGAGAAACAACTACAGACACCACAGTGATACAAAGGATCATGAGAAAATACTACGAACAATTATACACCAACAAATCAGACAATCTGGAAGAAATGTATACATTAAAAACATACAATCTCCCAAGATTGAATCAAGAAGAAACATAAAATTTGAACTGACTTATTATCATCAATAAAATCAAATCAGTAATCAAAAACCTCCCACAAAACAAAAGTCCTGGACCAGATGGCTTCATAGGCAAATTTTACCAGACATTAAAAAAAAAAAAAAAAAATGAACACCTATTTCTCTCAAACTAGTTCATAAATGTTCAAGAAGAGGGAAGGCTTCCCAACTCCTTTTATGAGGCCACATTACCTTAATTCCGAAACCAGACATTACAAAATAGGAAAACTATAGGCCAATATCTCTTTTGTACATTGATGCAAAAATTTTCAAGAAAATATTAGCAAACTGAATTCAGTGACACATTAAATAAATCATATATCATGCTCACCTTGCATTTATTCATAGGATGCAAATTTGGTACAATATCCACAAATCAATTAATGTTATACACCACATTAACAAATCAAAAGATGAAAACCATAAGATCATATCAGTAGATGCAGAAAAATCATTCAACAAAATCGATCACCATTTATGATAAAAATTCTTAGCAAAGTGGGAATAGATGGAACATACTTCAACATAATAGAGGCCATATATGATAAACCTACAGCTAACATCATACTCAAAGAGGAAAGGCTAAAAGCATTTTTCTTAAGATCACAAGTAAGACAAAGATGACCACTTTCACCACTCTTCTTCAACATTGTATTGGAAGTCTTAGCCATTGCTAAGAGAAATAAGAAAGAGGAATAAGAAATAGAAATAAAAGGTGTCCAAATTGGAAAGGTAAAAGTAAAACTTTATTATTTGCAAATGATATGGTACTAAACATAGAGAATGTTAAAGATTTCACCAACTCCACACTGGGCTCCCAAGGTTCCAATGCCAGGAAGAAAAGTCCCCATAACCTCTGGCTGTGAAAACCAGTAGAGATTATGGGTGAGTGAGATGGAGGGCTACAGGAGTTGCAGACTTTTCTCTTAAAGGGCCTGTGCATGAACTGACTAGCTGACAGATTCACTTACTCTGAGCTCCGGGACGGAGCTTGAGGAGTGCCAGAGATATTTTGGGAGACACTGAGTTGTCTGGCTTCAGGGTGAGGGCTATAGGGGCAGCTTTCTCCCAGACAGAGATATTGGCAGTATCCATTTTTTCTTGGTTGAGCCATCCTCCCCCCTCCCCAGTGTGTAGATGCAGGCAGCCACCATATTTGAGTTTCCATCAAAATGGATAATACAGGTCACTTTTCCCAGGTAACTCCATGAGACTCTGCCTTTTCCAACTTGTGGGCACACCCAAGCTGCCTCCAGTGGTTTATTAAACAAACACAGGAAGGCAGTAAAAATGGGGAGACAAAGAACCATGAAAGAACAGAACAAAGTTGTAGAAAAAGAACTAAACAAATTGAAGATAAGCAATCTACTAGATGCAGAGTTCAAAACACTGGTTATCAAGATACTCAGTGAACTTAGGGGAAGAGTGCCACATCCAGCAAGTGGTAAATCCTGCCAAGTCCAGTGCAGCCCTGGAAAATAAACCTGAGTAGGAATGGTGGGAGATTGAAAAAAGAAAGAAGACAGAAATTTGGGATCAGGAGGTTCACTGTCTGATGGTGAACAATGACCCAGTTTTATTTTTACAAGCTGCTCTTATACAAGAACATACTAGTTGGCATAAGCAGTTTCCCTTAGTCATAACAACACTGTTTCTCCTACTTTCCCCAAGCCATATCTTCTCATGGCCTCCAGCTTGTTTGTCTGCCTGCAGCTATGTGTTTACTTTCTTGTTCTCAAAAGCCGTTTGCTGAGGCAAAATGATCCCTGGTTGCCCTCGCAGATTGCAAAGACCTTGTCAGCTTACAACCAACCCGCTCTCCACATAACCGTAGATGGACTAAGGGAGAACATTAACAAAGAAGTAGAAAACATAATGATGGAGTTAGAAAACATAAAAGGGAATTAGTCAAAATGAATAATACAATATCTGAGGTACAGAGTATATTAGAGGAAATTGACAGATTGGATAAAGTGGAAGATCTAGTTAGTGATTTAGAGGATGGGGTAGTGGAGAACATCCAATCAGAATAGCAGCAAGAAAAAAAGAATCCAAAACAAATGAAGATACTTTAAGGGGCCTCTGGGACAACATCAGGTGCAACAATATTTGCATCATAGGAGTACGAGAAGGAGAAGATAGAGAACAAGGAATTGAAAACCTATTTCAAGAAATAATGACTGAAAATTTCCCTATCCTGGTGAGAGAAATAAATATACAACTCCAGGAAGCTCAAAGCATCCCAAACAAAATGAACTCAAAGAAGCCCACACCAAGACACATCCTAATTCAAACGCTAAAGGTGAAAGACAAAAAGAGAATCCTAGAAGGAGCAAGAAAAAAGCAGTTATCTACAAGAGAGCTCCCATAAGACTGTCAATTTCTCAAAAGAAACTTTGTAGACCAGAAGGGCTTGACACAAAATGTTTAAAGTGATTAAAGCACGGAACTACAACCAAGATTGCTCTACTCAGCAATGCTATCATTTAGAAACAAAGGACAGATAAAGAACTTCCCATACAAGAAAAAGCTAAAGGAGTTCATCACCATCAAGCCAGGATTACAGGAAATATTTGAGGAACTTCTTTAAGGAGAAAAAGAATGTATCAAAAATATGAATACTAAAACAGCAATAACTACTTATCTACCAATAAACACTTCAAATGAAAAAAAATAATGAACCAATTAAAAGATAGGGTGGTTGAATGGATAAGAAAAGAGGAGTTATACTGATGTCTGATCATTATGTTGTACAGCTGAAACTAATAAAATATCATATGCCAATTATAATTTAAAAATTAAAAATATTATTTAAAAAGAGTAGAAAAATTATGAAGATATGATATATGAAGAATTATTCTTTATTGAGATATAGTCAACATGCAATAAAATGTATTGATATAACTGTTTAGTTTGATGTTTTGACAATTGTATATACTAGAGCAAAAACTGCCCCAAATGAAATATAAAACATTTCCATCTCTCTGCTCCCTAAGGTTCTTTGCTCTTCCCCCAGGCAATTCTTCATGCAGTTAATTTCAAATTTTCCCCATCGCTATTCCTATCTCTATGTTCTCCAGAACCACAATGCGATTTTACTAAGCACGAAACTATTTTTAATTTTTCAATATATATATACTTTTATCTGTCTGGCTTCTTTTGCTTAACATAATGTTTTTTTAAAATTATATTCTAATGACCCCAAAATCTATATATTCAGCTCAAATCTGTCCTCAATTGTATACATGCTCATTTACTGCCTACTTGATCTATCCACCTGGATGTCTCACAGGAACATCAAACTCACAGCAAGAACTGAACTTAACTCTGCTTTCAAATCTCTTCTGGTTTTCCTAGTTTCAGTAAACAACAAAACTACCTACTCACTTGAGACAGAAACTGGGGATAATCTTAAATAAAATTTTCTTAACCATCTTATAAGCAAAAACAACATACTATGAGATGGTAATAGTATTTTTCCTACAAAAGAGTTAAATTTAATGATATTTTTCTTCTTAAATTTATATTAAATATATAACAAAGCAATATAATAAGCATTTTAAAACAGAATATTTGTGTTATTTGATAATCTACCTCTCTACCTAAGAAGGAATAGCTGAATGTAATGATAGTCACTCTACACAAGAATGCATAGATAACTTTTATACTAATTTTCATATTAATGACTTATCTCTTTTTTGGAAGTTTATCTATGCTCTGTATTTATATCTAATCATTTCAACATATATTTGTGCTATGGTTCAATATTTATTATATTATAAACTTTTTCATTAAATTGTTTCCATATAGATTAGAAAACTATTTTCATGTAGATTATAGCTGAATCAAACAAGTGAAAAGCTGGAATACTAAAAATTAGACATTTTTATTTTAAAAAGTCAGCAAATAAGTATTCTAAGATACAATAATTTATGATTTTTTAGGTAGATTAATTTAAGAATAATTGGATACTATGGAACATAAATCTTAGGATTTTTCTTTGGTCACAAAGTCGAGTAGTGAATGGAATTTTCATGTGTTCTACAAGGAAAACAAAATATATGAGTATACTTGATGTCATACTCATATAAGAATAGGACTCAAAAACTCAATAATTTATTTCTAATAAAAACAGTTGTGGATAGTAATAAAAATCCTGCTCCCATGCTTCAATTATTACTATTTAATATCATGTTTTATAATAAAATATAGACTATTTTAAATATTATGCCAATATTTTAAGTATAACATAATATCTAACATATTCTGCTTTAAAAGAATTATGAATCATATTTTCATCATTTCATGCAAAAAACTTTTCTGAGATTTCTTGTTATTTGCTTTAAGCTAAGCATGTATTTTTGTTCAGTATCTCTTTGGAATTCTGTTGATGCATTATTATTTAGGAAGTGTTCTGTTTTAAATTAAATTAGGGAAATGATGTTCTAGAATGATTTTTTTTCAAAAATGCAATTACCTTCATACTCTGATAAAAATTCTTCAGTTGTTCCCAATACCCTATGGGTAAATTTCAAATACCTTCTGATTTGACTACATCTCAAGCCTCATTTTCTTCCCTTTTGTTGCCCCCAATAGAGCCATCCAAAAATTAACAGTTTTGTAAAAATATCATGCATTTGATTTTTAAAATTTACAATTCAGCAGTTTCTTTTTTTAATAATGTACAATACACTGATTTTTACAATATTCACAAAGTTGGGCAACTATCACCACTATTTATTTCCAGAATATTTTCATCATGACTGGAAGAAATCCCATACTTTCATTAAACATTCCCTATTCTCTCCTCTCTATAGTCCCTGGGACACACTACCTTGTGACTTGTAAATCAGAAAAAAATAACTTACAAGCAAAAAATACATTTATAATGCACTATTGTTCATTGTTTGTTTTACTTTTTTCGGTTATATATTTTTTTAATTTTTCAATTACAATTGGCATGCAATGTATTAGTCTCATGTGTACAATATGATTAGACATTTATATATCTTACAAAGTGAATACCCTGACAAATTCAGTATGCATCTGACACCATATAGTTATCACAATATTATAGACTATATTTCTTATATTATACTTTATATCCCCGTAACTATTTTCTAACTACCAATGTGGACTTCTTAATCCCTTCCCCTTTTTCACCCACTCCCTTAACCCTCTTCCCATCTGGTAACCACCAAAATGTTTTCTCCATCTATGACTTTGTTTCTGTTCTGTTTGTATATTTTGTTTTTTTAAATTCCACATGTAAGTAGAATCATAGGGCATTTTTTCTTTCTCTATATGATCACTCCACTAAGTATAATACTCTCTAGGTCCATCCATGTGCTGCATATGACAAGATTTCATTAATTTTTATGTCTGAATTATATTCTAATATATATCTTTATCCAATAATCTATTGATGAGCACTGAGCTTGCTTTCATAGCTTGGCTACTGTAAATAGCACTGCCAGGAATATAGAGGTGCATATATCTTTTCAAATTAATATTTTGGTTTCTTTTCATAAACACATGGGAGTGTAATTGTATGGTCATAAGGTAGTTCTATTTTTAATTATTTGAGAAGTATCCATACTGTTTTCCATAGTAGTTGTGCCAATTTGCAATTCCAACCATGCACAAGTGTTCCATTTTCTCCACATCTGCTCCCAAACTTGTTGTTCTGACAGATATAAGACTATATCTTACTATGGTTTTAATCTTCACATCTCTCTTAATTAGTAATATTAGGCATTTTTGTATATTTATTGACCATTTGGGTTTCCTCTTTAGAGAAATATCTATTCATGTCTTTTACCCATTTTGGGGGAGAGTATTGAGTTGTATGAGCTATATATATATATATATATATATATATATATATATATATATATATATATATATATATAATGTTCATATATATATATATATATATATATATATTTGTACATTAACCTCTTATCAGAAGTATCACAGGCAAATATATTCTCCCATTCAGTAGGTTGTCTTTTTGTTTTGTTGATGGTTTCCTTAGCTGTGCAAAAATATTTTAGTTTAATGTAGTCCAGTTTGTTTACATTTTATTTTCTTTCCCTTGACTGAGGAGATATATCAGAAAAAAATTACTAAGAGGAATATCAGAGATTTTACTGCCTACAATTTCTTCTATGATTTTTTTCTAGAAATTTTATGATTTCAGATATAACATTTATGTCTCTAATCCATTGTGAGTTTGTGTTTTAATGGTGCAAGAAGGTGGTCCAATTTCATTTCTTTGCATAGATCTGTCCAGTTTGACCAACCCCATTTATTGAATATACCATATTTACCATATTGTATAACCTTGTCTTTTTTGTCATAGATTAAATGATCATGTAGGCATGGATTTATTTCTGGGCTCTCTATTCTATTCCATTGATTTATGTGTCTGTTTTTATGCCAATATCATATTGTTTTGATCACTATAGCCTTGTAGTATAGTTTGTTATCAGGTAGTGTGATACCTCCAACTTACTTCTTCTTCCTCGAAATTACCATGGCCAATGGGGCCTTTAATAGTTTTATATAAATTTTAAGATTATTTTATTTTTATCTGAAAAATGCCATTGGTATTTTGTTATGTATTGCATTGAATCTATAGATTACTTTGTGTAATATGTACATTTTAATATGCTAATTCTTCCTATCATTGAGCACAATATATGTCTCTATTTATTTGTATCTTCTTCAATTTAAAAACAATGACATAATTTTCTGAGTACAGATCTTTTACCTCCTTGGTTAAACTGATTCCTAAGTATTTTTTTTTTATTTTATTTTTGATGCAATTGTAAACAGGATTTTCTTAATTCCCCTGTCTGATAGTTTCTTATTGGTGTATTGTAAATGTAACTAATTTCTAAATATTAATTTTTCTATCCTGCTTCCTTACTAAATTCAATGATCAGATAACTTTTGGTGAATCTTTACATTTCTCTATGTATAGATAGATACATGTCATCTTCAAATAATGACAATTTTACTTTTTTCTTCCAATCTGGATGCCTTTTATTTCTTTTTCTTGTCTGATGCTGTGGCTAAGACTTCCAATACTATGTTGAATAAAAATGGTGAAAGTGGACATCTTTGTCCTGTTCCTGATTTTAAGGAATATGTTTTCAGCTTTTCACTGTTGAGTATGATGTTAGCTTTGGGTTTGTTATATATGGCTTTTATTATGTTGAGGTATACTCCCCCTATTCCCACTTTTCTGAGAGTTTTTTAACATAAATAGATGTTGGATTTTTTTTCAAATGTTTTTTTTTTTCTGCATCTGTTGATATAATCATATGATTTTTATCTTCCAATTTGTTAATGTGGTATATTAGATTAATTGATTTGCAGATTTTGAACCATCCTTGCCTCCCAGGAATAAATCCAACTTGGCCATAATGTATGATCTTTTTAATGTATTGCTAAATTTGGTTTGCTAACATTTTTGAGGTTTTTTCATCTATGTTCATCAGTGATGTTGGCCTATAATTTTCTTCTTTTGAAATGTCTTTGTCTGGTTTTGAAATCAGGGTAATGGTGGCCTTGTAAAATGAGTTTGATAGCTGTCCATTCTCTTTAACATTTTTTGAAACAGGTTGAGACAAATAGGCATTAATTCTTCTTTGAAGGTTTGGTAAAATTCATTGGCGAACCTCTGCTTTAAGGATTTTATTGGGAATATTTTGATTACTGGAATGATTTCATTGGAAGAAATTGTTCTGTTCAGATTTTCTGTTTCTTCTTGACTCAATCTTGGAAGATTGTATGTTTCTAAGAATGTATCCTTTTTCTTTTTTTTTTTCAGATAATCATATTTGTTGGCATATCATTGCTGGTAGTATTTTATTGTAATTCTTTATATTTCTGTGGAGTCAGTAGTCACTTTTCTTACTTTAGATTTTATTTATTTGGGTCCTCTCTTTTTTTTCTTTTTTCTTTTTTGATGAATCTTGTTAAAGATTTATTGATTGAGTTTTTCTTTTCAAAGAATGAGCTCTTGGTTTGGTTAATGTTTTTATTATGTTTTTTTTTAAACTCTATTTTGTTTATTTTTACTTTTTTTAATTATTATTTAATTCCTTCTACTGATGTTGAGCTATACTGATATTTTCTAATTTCTTTCCGTTTAAAGTTAGATTGCTATAAATTTCCCTCTTACCATTGCTTTCACTGTGTCCCAGAAATTTACAGTCATGGTGTTTTCATTTTCATTTGTCTCAAGATATCTTTTGATGTGTTTCTTGATCTCCTTGTTAACCCATTTATTATCTAGTAGCATGTTATTTTGTTTTTATAATTTACAGTTTCTATCTTGTAATTGACTTCTGGTTTCATACCATTATGGTCAGAGAAGATGCTTGATACGATTTCAACTTTCTTAAATTTGTTGAGGATTGTTCTGTGGCCTAACATGTGATCAATCTTGGAAAATGTTTCATGTGAACTGGAGAAAAATGTATATTTTGCCGCTTTGGGGTAAAGTGCTCTAGAAATATCAACTTACTCCATCTGGTCTAATGTGTAATTTAAGACCACTTTTTCCTTTTTGATTTTGTCTGGAAGATCTGTCTATTGCTATCAGTGGAATGTTAGTTAAAGTCTCCTACTATGAGTGTATTTTTGTCGATTTCTTCATTTATATTGGTCAATATTTGCTTTATATATTTAGGCCCTTCTATTTGGGTGCTAAATGTTTACTGAAGTTACATTCTTTTGTAACTTTAGTTATGTAATGTTCTTCTTTGTTTCTTATAATAGCCTTTGTTTTAAAGTCTATATTGTGTGATATAAGTATTGCTACCCCAGCATTTTTTAAATTTCCATTTTCATGAAATATCTTTTTCCATGGCTTTACTTTCAATTATATGTGTCTTTCAATCTGAAGTGAGTATGTTGTAGACAGCATATATAGGCGTTTTGCTTTCTTATCCATTAGACTACCCTGTGCATTTTCATTGGAACATTTAATCCATTTATATTCGATGTGAATACTGATAGATAGTTTTTTTTTTTTTCATTTTATTATTCACATTTATATATTTTTTCTTCCTCTTCTTCTTAAAGAAGTCATTTCAGCATTTGTTGTAATAATGGCTTGGTGGTGGTGTGTTTCTTTAGCTTTTTCATGTCTGGGAAGGTCTTTATCTCACCATCAAATTTAGTTGATAGCTTTGCTAGGTAGAATAATCTTGGTCGTAGGTCATAGCTTTTCATCACTTTGAATATTTCGTGCCCATCCTTTCTGACCTGCAACATTTCTGTTGAGAAATCATCTGGCACACCTATGGGAGCATCCTTTTAAGTAAGCTGCCTTTGTATTGTTGCTTTTAAGATTTTCTATTTATCGTTAGCCTTTCGTGTTTTAATTATGATGTGTCCTGACATGAATCTCATTGGGTTCACTTTGTTTGGAACTCTCTATCATTTCTTAAATTACATGTCTATTTCTTTCATCAGGTTTTAGAAGATGTTCACCATTATTTCTTTAAATAGGTTCTCAATCTCTTACATTATCTCTTCTCTTTCTGGTACTCTTATGATGCAAATATTGTTTTGCTTTATGTTGTCTCAGAGGATTCTAAACTATCCTCATTTTTAAAAGTTGTATTTATTTATTCGTTTATTTATTTATTTATTTATTATAACTATTTTTTTTTTTTTTTGCTGTTCCAATTGGGTCTTTTCTGCTACCTTGTCTTCCAAATTGCTGATTTGATCCTCTGCTTCATCTAATCTACAATGGAATTCTTCTATTGTAGTCTTTAATTCTGACTGGTTCTTATTTATGGTTTCTATGTCTCATTTTATACTTAATATATACTTTTTAAGTTTTCACTGAGATCATCTATTCTCCCCCTAAGTTCCTTGAGCATCTTTATAACCAGTGTTTCAATCTCTGTATATGCTGGGTTGCTTGCTGGGTTTCTTATTTTTTAATTTATCTAATTCTTTTTTTTTCTGAAGTTTACTCTTGTTCTTTCATTTAAGACATGATTATTTGTGCCCTCATTTTAGCTGCCTCTCTTTGTTTATTATGTATTAGGTAGATCTATGTTTCCCAGTTTTAGTCAGGTGGACTTACGTAACAGGTATCCTGTGTGCCCCGCTGGTACTGTCACTCTGATCACCTGTGACGGTTTCTTTGGGAATGACTCTTATGTGGTTTGTGTGTGCCCTCCTGTTGTAATTGAGCTTTGGTTGCTCTTGACATGTCGTTGGGTAGGATTGATTCACATGGTTGTGTAGATTGGCCACACCTACAGTCTATAAGCTTCAGTTTGGTGGCTATTCCTATGGATTGGGGTTTAGCCCAGAAGGGTCATGTGCCTGCTGTGAATACTCTTTGGGTGTGTTAATGTGAAGCGTATCAACTGGTACTACATTGAAGTCTAATGTCAGCCTCTGTTTTGTTGGTTCTGGAGAACAATGGCAGTGGCTCCCATGAAAGTCAAGGTCAGCTGCTCCCTCTGAGTGGCTTGGGACTATTTGTCAAGAGCTACAAAGCAATCTGTGTTTGGTCTCTGCCTTTGCTTAACCTTGAGGTGTGTGGCAGAGGCCAAGCAGTGAGCTGTGGCTAACTGCCACAAGTGCTGGGCCAGGGGCAACTCAACAAAAGGTCCAGGGCTCCCCCAGGTCTGAGGCTCCCTTCTTACTTCCAGTAAGCTTTAGTAGATGAATAAGTCTTAGGTGGTACCAGAGTTGAATGAGATGGGGTCCCAGGGAGTCACCAGGTTAAGACAAGATGTATTCCCCAGTTTAGTATAGGCTCAGATTTGGTGTCAATCCTGAGCCTGTGGCCATTTACAAAAGTCTCATCTCACAATGAAGCCAGCCACTGTATTCCTCAGGCATTCCTGAGATTTATTTAAAAAATACTGCTGCTATAGCCAGGGCCAGTTTTCTGCCACTGAATGTGTTTCCTGAGGTGAATGAGCAGAGGCATAACGGTTGATGCTGAAGGATTCTCCCACTGAGTGTAATGAGAGCTTGTTGTCCAGTAAAAAAAGTGCCACAGGCAATTTGAGTTGGTGGAGTCAGGTATCAGGGAGACACAGGGTGAAGGAAGTGGATCTCACATGGCTAATGCAGATTCAGTTTTGGCTGTGTGTGGGGAAGGCTCAACACAGGGAAGATGACACTAGACTGCAGACTGCACAGGAAGAGAGCTCAACAAAGGGCAGTGGTGGCTGTTCCTCCAGCCTTCATCCTGAAACCCACACAACTTAGCCTTTCCCTGTATGTCTGTGGCACCTCTCAAGATGTTCTTCCTCCATCAAATCTCAGGGTGAGTGGCTTGAGTAAGTGTGTGTACAGGCTCTTTAAGTGGACATATGCATTTCCAGCTGTCTCCTGTCTTGCCTGAATGGCTGTAATTCTCAATTATTTTCACAGCCAGATGTTATGGGGACTCCTCTTCCTGGCACTGAACCCTGGGCCATGTTTTCCTGGTGTGGTGCTGGGCCTTTTGCTCCTCCGGAAGGACCTCCGCAGCTGAGTTATCCCTCTCAATGCTCATCCATCATATATAAGTGTGGGACTATCACTTTTTGCATTTTTGCTCCTCCTACCAGTCTTGATATGGTCTCTTCTTTATATCCCTAGTTACAGAAGTTCTGTTCAGCTAGTCTTCAGATCATTCTTCAGGTTGACTGTTTCATAATGTAGTTGTACTTTTAAAGTAGACATGGGAGGATGCATCTACAGTATGTATCTACCCTACCGTCTTAACCAGACCTCTTCTTATTGAGAATTTCCTGTGACTGATGAGTTGTTTCTGCACTGTTTTTTCAAGATTCTTTTTTAATCTTTGTTTTATGACAAATGACAGATAAATCTAGTTGTGGATCACTTTGAGTGCTCCTACTTAGAAGGAATTGAGCTTTCTGGATGCAAAAATTAATGATTTTCATGAGGTTTAGTGAATTTTCATCCATTATTTTGTCAAATATTCCTTCTTCCCCTTTCTCTCCTGTACTTCTGTGATTCTCATTATGCTTGTTTTGGTATTCTTGATGATATTTCACAAAGCTCTGAGGCTTTTTTTTTTTTCATTCTTTTTCTTTCTGTTCCTCAAACACGATAATCTCAAGTGATCCATCTTTGGTTCATTTATTTTTCTTCTTCCTGCTCAAATCTCTCTTTAAATGTCCCTACTGAAATTTCCATTTCAGTTAGTATAATTTTCAAATACAGAATTTCTATTTGGTTTTAATTTTTATTGATATTCTTTTTTTGATGACATATCACTCTCTCACTTTCCTTAGGTTCATTAGATGTTACTTTATTTTGCTCTTAAATATAATTGAAATACTTGATGTATGCAACATTTGGGATAATTAAGGAACAGTTTTTATTTTTTTAATTTATTTTTTTTTTATGGTGACATTGGTTAACAAAATCCAGTAAGTTTCAGTGGTACATTTTAAGAGTAAACATAATGTATCTATTTACACTGTGTGTTGACCTTTCATAGTTAGATTTCTTTCTATCACAACATATGGCCCCCTTTACCCAATTCACTTCCCCCTTCCCACCAAACCTTCTGATAACCACTAGTCTATTCTCTATGTCCATGAGTCTCTGTTTGTTTGTCATGTTCATTTGACGCTTTTAGGGTTATATTCCACATGTAAGTGATACCATGTGATTTTCAACTTTTTTCTGTCTGGCTTCTTTCACATAGCATGATTATCTCAAGGTCCATCAACGTTGTCACAAATGGAAGTATTTCAATGTTTCTTATGGCTGAGTATTATACCATTGTATTTTTGTACCATAGCTTCTTTAACCAATCATCTATCATAGGACAGTTTGGTTGCTTCCATGTCTTGGCAACCATGAATTATGGTGCTATGAACATCGGTGTGCAAATTTCTTTTTGGATATGGGTTTTCAAGACTTTAGGGTAAATACCCAGTAGAGGGATTGCTGGATCATATGGTAATGCAATTCTTGCATTTTGAGGAACATAACATAATATTTTCCATAGTGGCTGTACCAATTTGCAGTTCCACAAACAGTGTATAAGGGATCCTTTTTATCCACATCCTCTCCAACACTTGTAATTACTTGTCCTGTTGATAACAGCTATTCTAACAGGTGTGAGATGGTATCCCATTATGGTGTTCATTTTCATTTCCCTAATAGCTAGTGATGTTGAACATCTTTTCATATATTTGTTGGCCATTTGTATTTCTTGGGAGAAGGGTTTGTTCAGGTTCTCTGCCCATTTTTTGATTGGATCGTTTGGTTTTTGTTGTTATCGAGTCCTATGAGTTCTTTGTATATTTAGGATATTAGGTCCTTATCGAAGGTGTTGCTGGCAAATATATTTTCACATTTGGATGGTTATCTCTTTACCTTGTTGGCAATTTCTTTGGCTGAGCGTTTTAGTTTGATGTAGTCCATTCCTTTATTTTTACTTACCTTGCTTTTGAGGTCAAATTCATAAAATCCTCTTTAAGTCCAAGGTCCTTGAGTTTAGTTCTTGTTTTCTTCTATGTATTTTATTGTTTCAGGTTTTATATTCAGTTCCTTAATCCATTTTGAGTTAATTTTGGTGTCTGGTGATAGACAACAGTCCAGTTTCATTCTTTTGCAGGTGGATTTCCAGTTTTCTTAACACCATTTATTGAAAAGGTTTTCCTTTCTCCACTGTATGGTTTTGTTTTTTTTGTTGAAAATAATTTGTCCATATAAATATGGGTTTATTTCTGGACTCTTGATTCTGTTCCACTGGTCCGTGTGTCTGTTTTTCTGCCAATATGCTGTTTTGATTATTGTTGCTTTGTAGTATAATTTGAAGTCAGGCAGAGTGATGCTTCCAGCCTCATTCTTTTTTCGCAGGATGGCTTTGGCAATTTGGGGCCTTTTGTGCATCCATACAAATCTGATGATTTTTTGTTCTTTAAAAAAAAAAAACATGTCTATAGGACTTTGATGGGGATTGCATTAAATCTGTATAATGCTTTAGGTAATAAGATTGATCAAGTTAATTATGTTGATTTTTCCAATCCAAGAACACAGAATATCTTTTCATTTCTTTGTATCTTCTCTGATTTTTTAATAGGGTCTTGTAGTTTTCATTATATAGGTCCTTCACAGGTTTCCTTAGGTATATTCTTGGTTATTTTATTCTTTTTGTTGCAGTTGCAAAAGGTATTGAATTTTCCACTTTTTTCTGACCTCATTATTAGAGTGAGTGTAGGAATGCTGTGGATTTTTGAACATTGATTTTGTATCCAGAAACTTTACTGCATTTACTTATTAATTCTAGAAGTATTTTAGGGGAGAGTTGAGCATTCACAAGAAAATGAAACTATTAAGATTTGGCTGCCAGTAACAGGTCTTTTAGCATGAGTGACTCCATCTTGTGACTAGAATAATTATTTAACACGTGACAGTACAAGTGTAGATTTTACATGGATAATAACCCATGTAGTACATTTCCTAAGAAATGTTTTAGCTCTATTTATGTGGGCAGAATTTCTCACAGACAAGAATTTTCAAAATTTTATTGAATTTCCATTTTCCATATAAATATGGTTTTACTTCTGGATTCTCAATTCTGTTCTACTGGTCTCTGTCTACTGGTCTGTTTTGCTGCCAATACCATGCCGCTTTTATTATTGTAGCTTTATGTTATAATATGAAGTCAGGCAGAGTGATGCCTCCAGCCTCATTCTTTTGTCTTAGGATGGCTTTGGCGATTCAGGGTTTTTTGTGCTTCCATTCAAATCTGATGATTTTTTGTTTTATTTCTTTAAGAAGTGCTGATGGGATTTTGATGGGGATTACATTAAATCTGTATAATACTGTAGGTAATATAGTCATTTTAACTGTGTTGATTCTTCCAATCCAAGAACACGGGATATCTTTCCATTTCTTTGTATCTTCTTCAATTTCTTTTAAGAGGATTTTGTAGTTCTCATTATATAGTTCCTTCACGTTTCATTACATTTATTCCTAAGGATTTTATTCTTTTTGTTGCAATTGCAAAAAGAATTAATTTTTTCACTTCTTTTTCTGATACTTCATTATTAGAGAATAGGAACATTATTGATTTTTGAATGTCGATTTTTTATTCATAAGCTTTACTGTATTTCTTTATTGTTTCTAGTAGTGTTCCTATGGAGTCTTCAGGGTTTTCTATATAGAGAATCATGTTATTAGCAAATAATGACAGTTTGACTTCTTCTTTTCTTATTTGTATGCCTTTTATATCTTTCTCTTTTCTGATTATACTTGCTAGGACCTACAATGTTCTATTGAATAACTGTGGCAATAGTGGACAGCCTTGCCTTGTTCCTGATCTTAAAGGTAAGGTTTTTAGATTTTCACCATTAAGTATAATGTTGGTTGAGAGTTTGTCATATATAGCCTTTATTATGTGAAGGTATTTTCCTTCTATACCATTTTTCTTAAGCGTTTAGATCATAAATGGATGTTGTGTCTTGTCAAAGGCTTTTTCAGCATTTATTGATATGATCATATGATTCTTATTTTTGAATTTCTTTATATGATGTATCACATTAATCAATTTGCATATTTTGAACCATTCCTGTGCCTATGAGATGCAGCCCATTGTTTTTGCTGCATAATCAATTTGATAGATTGCTGTATTTGGTTTTCTAGTGTCTTATTTAGGATTTTTGCATCTGTGTTCATGAAAGATATTGGTCTACAGTTTTCTTTTTTTGTGTTATCTTTACCTGGTTTTGGTATCAGGGTAATATTGGCCTCATAAAATGAGTTGGGAAGTATTGCTTCCACTTTGAATTTTGGAAGAGTTTGAGGAGAATAGGTATGAAATCTTCTTTGAATGTTTGGTAGAATTCACCGGTAAAGCCATCTGGTCCTGGACTTTTACTTTTTCATAGGTTTTTGATGATTGTTTCAATTTCTATACTAATGCTTGTTCTATTTAGATTTTCCAGTTCTTCTTGATTCAGTCTAGAAATGTAATTTTCTAAGTAGTGGTTCATTTCTCCTAGGTTATTAAATTTGGTGTTATATACATTTTCATAGTGTTCTTCTGTAATCCTCTGTATTTCTGCAATATCAGTCACAATTTCCCATCTTTCATCTATAACTTTGTTTATTTGTGTCCTGTCTCTTTTTTGTTTAGTGAGTCTTGCCAGGGGTTTGTCAACATTTTTAACGTTATCAAAGAACCAGCTCTTTCTTGCATTTATTTTTTTCTATTGTTTTATTGTTGTTATTTTTTATTTTATTTATATATAATCTAATTTTGATTATTTCCTTCGGCTGACTAAGCTTCATTTGTTCTTTTTCTAGTTTTTTAAGAGGAAGCATTAGGATGTTTATATGGTCTCGTTCTTGTTTTTGGAGATAAGCCTGTAATTATATGAACTTTCCTCTTATGACTGCTTTTGCCGTGTCCCAAAATTTTGATATGTTTTTCTATCATTATCATTTATTTGTATCTCTTGATCTTTCTTTTTCTTTCTTCTCTGACCCAGTTATTTTTTCACAGCATATTGTTTAATCCTCATGTATTCATGGTTCTTCCTGATTTCTTTTTGCAATTGATCTCTAGTTTCAAGGTATTACGATCAGAGAATATGGTTCGTATGATTCCATCCCTCTTATTATTGATGATGCTATCTCTGTGTCCCAGTATATGGTCAATATTTGAGAATGTTCCATGTGCACTAGAGAAGAATCTATAAGCAGCTGTTTGGGGATGGATGACTCTGTAAATATTAATTATCTCTAGTTGGTCCAATGTGTCATTTAAAGATGCTATTTCCTAATTGATTTTCTGATTGAATGATCTGTCCATATTCAACAGTTGGGTATTTAGGTCCCCTACTACAATAGTGTTTTGATCTGTTTCTCCCTTTAGTTCTGTCTGTAATTGCTTTACATATTTTGGGGTTCCCTGATTGGGAGCATATATATTAATATGTGTTATGACTTCTTAGTGCATGATTCCCTTTATTGTTATGAAGTTTCCTTTAGTATCTTTCTTTACCTTTTTAATTTTGAAGTCTATTTTGTCTGATCCACTACTCCCATTTTCCTCTGAATGCCATTCTCTTGAAATATCATTTTCTACCCTTTCACTTTGAGTCTATGTTTGTCTTTGGAGCTGAGATGTGTCTCCTGGAGGGAGCATATGGTTGGGTTTTATTTTATTTTTTTCTCCATTCTGCAACTCTGTGCCTTTTTATTGGTGAATTCAATCCATTTACCTTAGGGTGATTATTGAAATATGAGGCCTTTTTATAGCCATTTTATCTTTTGCTTTCTAGTAGCTCTGTGTTTCCTTTGCTTCTTTGCCCTTGTGTTTTTGTTTTTTTTATTTTGGTTGGCTTTTGTTGGTTTTCCCTCTGATTCTTCTTGTGTTATGTTATATACTTCAGTTCTGAATCTTCTGTGTGTTGTTACTATTACAAAAATGTAAAGGATAGTTATATACATACAGTCATCTATATTTTGGGTGTGTATGCCTTATTTCCATTCCCCTTTGCAAATTTAGATTTTTGAACCCTCACCTTTTCCATCCTTGTTATCTCAGTTTGTCTTTATGTATGCTGAACATTCATTACTATTTTGCTATAGCAATTCTCTTATTATTATTTAAGCTTATAATGCTTTTTTTCTTAGTAAGAGGTGCACTCCACTGCTTCTATTTGCCTGATAGTCACTTTACTCCTAATTATGTATTTTTTTTAAACATTTTGTTTTGGGTGAGCTGACCTCTTTCAGTATTTTCTGTGGTGCAGGCCTCGTAGTGGAGAATTCTCTCAATTTGTGTATGTCTGGAAAGGTCTTAATTTCTCCTTCATGTATAACAGAGAGCTTAGATGGATACATTATTCTAGGCTGATAATTTCTTTCATTTAATAGTTTGGATATTTGATTCCACTCCTTTCTGGATTTCAAGGTCTGTGCTAAGAATTCCAATGATAATTTAATGGGTTTTCCTTTATAAGTTACCATTTTCTTCTCCCTGGCTGCCCTGAGAATTCTGTCTGTGTCATTGATTTTTGATAGTTTTAATACAATGTGTCTTGGTGAAGGCCTTTTGGGGTTAAAATAATTGAGTGTTCTGTTGACTTCTTGAAATCCAAGGTCCAGCTCATTCCTTAGATTTGGGATCCTTGTCAGCTATTTGTCTGAAAATGTTTTCTACTCCCTCCTCCTTATCCTCATCTTTGATAATGCCCATTATTAAGTTTCCTTTACTGATGGTATCAACTAGTTCTTGAATTTCTCTTTCATTATTTTTCATTCTTTGGTTTCTTTCTTCTTCCTTCTCATTTATTTCTAGTTTCTGTCTTCAATATCACTGATCCTTTCTTCTATTTGGTTAACTCTATTTCCCAAGCTTTTCTTTCATTTTTCAACTCTTTCAGTGTGTGTGTGTGTGTGTATGTGTGTGTATTTCTAGTTCTATTTAGTTCTTTTTTAGAGTTTCAATCTCCTTGCTCTGCTCATCTAGGTATTTATCAATTCCTGAAATTGTTGATATGACTCATTTCAGAATTCACTGATTTTTTTCAGAAGTACCATCCTGGATTCTCTGTCATTTAAATTGCATATTTCTATGTCTGTCAGCTCATTTACTGGAGATTATTTTTTTTTCTTCCTGAGGTGCCTTGTCACCTTGGTTGTTCATGATGTTTAATGGACTATTTCTCCACCTGTGCTTTAATGGAAATGTATTCTGCTTTTTTTTTTTCCCCCAGAAAGGAGATTTTTATAAAGAGGTCTCTGTTTAGCCTACTTCAAAGAGGGCCCTTTTCTTTTGGTTTCCAGTAGGTGGCATCTAAACCTTTCACATGTCTGCTTTATATAAAGCCTTAAAAATGCCTTTTTATTTTCTGATAGATATTTAATCATTCTCACTACCTTCAGTTTCAGTCTCTGTCAGTGTTTGCAACCATTTTGGTAACTTTTGCTCAGATTCTTTTGGAGCTCCACGATGTTTGGTCTTGGAGGGTATGGTGAGAGGTACCGTCTGCGTTGGGGGTTGGGGACTGTGGCTCAGCCTCGGCTTTGCAACCACAGCTGGTAAATATCAACTGTTGTTTTTTTGCTGTCCTGCTTCTCTGCTTTTTGACCTGACAACTGGACTCTGCTGCTAGCTGTGGGGATTTCACAGCTTTCCCAGGCAGGGCTGTTCATGGAAGAAGCTGCTCCTCCGCTTGCCCTCCTCTGACAGGTAGCTCTGGCAGCTGTGAGAGGCAGCTTCTTTATGTCTTCCAGTCCACCATCAGACACTGGGGGGCTGACCTGTTGTAGCTCTAGGATTCCACACTCAGATGTGCTGGTTTACAGTTTGGTATTTCTTGTTCAGCTTATTGTTGTTTCAAGGGGAGAAATCTGGGGATGTCTCTCACTCTGCCATGTTTCCAAAGATCTAGCCTAGTTTTTCTAATTTTAATATATCTCTAAGTCTCTACTGGTTTCTAACATTTTCATTTCTTTACAATTTTTCATTAAAAATTTCAGGGCGTTAGATCTGTGGGAGTTAGTCTAGAGTTTAATGTTGCTTACTCATGGTGAAATTCATCATGTTTCTCTGTCTGTTCAGTTTCTTGGATATTGACAGCTAAATCAAAGACTAGATTAGCCAAATGAATAGGTAGTATATGGCAAAAGGATAGGAGGCACAAAATGACTGTGTCTCTTTTGGTAATGATAGCAGTCATTGATACTTAATGCCTATATCTATTTATCCACAGGGGCTTGAAAATATGAAATATTGTAAATATATAATTTCTTACTCAATTATTCACTCCTCTAAGAGTGAATAATTCTTTTTTTTGTATATTATGAGTTATTTTATTGTTAGAAAATACAGTATAGAAGACAGAGTTGGCAGAATGTGACTAATTATTTTTTTAAAAAATGGTATGACTCATGTATTTAAACATATTTCATGGGGTTCAATCTGTTGTTGTTGTTGTTGTTACTACCAAAGCTTTTATTATCCCCTTTTTGGCCAGTGGAAGTCTTTTCAAGTTGCCTCCTAAGTCCATTGAACCCACTAGTCTTTGGGAGATTCTTTACTATCTGTCAGTACAAGAATTTCCAGGCTTGCCTTGTATATTTACTTACTTTAAACCTGGAATCAATCATTTCTCCAAGAATTCCTGGTTTCTTCATTTTTTTTCACCCTATCTACTTCCCCACTTTCCTCTTTCCCTCTGGTAATAACTAATCTACTGTTTAAGTCCATGAGTCTTTGTTTAATTGTCATACTTCCTTGTTGTTTTCAGTTTTATATTCCACATATCAGTGACATCATGTGGTTTTCAACTTATTCTATCTGACTAATTTCGCTTAGCATGATCATCTCAAGAGTTATCCATGTGTCATAAATGTCAGTATTTCATCTCTTCTTATGGCTGAATAATATTTCATGGTATATATGTACCACAGCTTCTTTATCCAATCATCTATCGGAGGACACTTTGGTTGTTTCCATTTCCTGGCCACCATAAATAATGCTGTTATGAATATCAGGGCACATATATCTTTGTTGATAAATATTTTCAAGTGTTTTGGGTAAATATCAGAAGAGGGATTGCTAGTTCATATGGTAATTCTATTCTTAGTTTTCTGAGGAATCTCCATACTGTTTTCTATAGTGGTTGTACCAATACACATTCTCATAGTGTATAAGGGTTCCTTTTACCCCACAACTTCTTTAGCAGTTGTTATTACTTGTTTTGTTTAGGATAGCCATTCTAACAGGTGTGAGATGGTATTTCATTGTTGTTTTTATTTGCATTTCCTAATAGTAGTTAACTTGAGCATCTTTTCATATGTCTATTGGCCATTTGTATCTTGTGAGAAGTGTCTGTTAAGGTCCTCTGCCCATTTTTAATTAGATTGTTTGTTTTACTATTGATTTGTATCCATTGTTCTTTGTATATGTTGGATATTAGCTCTTTATATGAGGTATTGTTTGCAAATATCTTCTCCCATTCTGATGGTCACCTGTTTGCCTTGTTGATGGTTACTTTTGCTATGCAGAAGCTCTTCAGTTTGATGTAGTCCCATTTATTCATTTTTACTTTTACATCCCTTGCCTTTGAGGTCAAATTCATAAAATTCCCTAAATCCTAGGTCCATGAGTGTAGTACCTAAGTTTTCTTCTATGCGATTTATTAGTTCGAGCCTTATATTCAGGTCTTTGATTCTTTTTGAGTTAATTTTGGTTAATGGTAACAAATAACAATTCAATTTCATTCTTTCGCAGGTGGCTTTCCAACTTTCCCAGCATCATTTTTTAAAGAGGCTTTCCTTTATCCATTGTATGTTTTTTGGCTCCTTTTTTGAAAATTATTTGCTCATATATACGGAAATTTATTTCTGGACTCTCAATTCTGTTCCACAGTTCTGTGTGTCCGTTTTCTGCCAATATCCTGATGCTTTGATTATTGTTGCTTTATAGTATAATTTGAAGTCAGGCAGAGTGATACTTCTAGCCTTTTTTTCCCACTCAGGATTGCTTTGGCTATTCAAGGATTTTTGTGTTTCCATACAAATCTGATAATTTTTAACTTATTTCTTAGAAGAAAAATGCCATTTGGATTTTGGTGCATATTGCATAAAATCTGTATAATGCTTTGAGCAATAAGGCCATTTTAACTATGTTGATTCTTCCAATCCAAGAACACAGAATATCTTTCCATTTCTTTGTGTCTCCTTCAGTTCTTTTTTTAATGTCTTATAGTTTTCAGTGTATGAGTTTTTCACATGCCTCTTTAGGTTTATTCTTAGTATTTTGTTGTTGTTGTTGTTGCAATTGAAAAAGCATTTTTTTTCCATTTCATTGTTTCTAATAGTTTTTTAGAGAAGTATTTAGGGTTTTCTACATAATCATATAGTCTTGAAAAAGTAACAATTTGACTTTCATTCCTTGTTTGGATAGCTTTTATTTCTTTCTCTTGCCTGTTTGGTTTAGCTAGGAATTCCAATAGTATGTTGAATAATAGTGGTGATAGAGGACAGCCTTGTCTTGTTCCTGATTACAGAGGGAAGGTTTTTAGTTTTTTTCCATTATGATGTTAGCTGACAGTTTGTCATATATGGCCTGTATTATGTGGAAGTACTTTTCTTCTATACTCATTTTATTGTTTTAATCATAAATGGATGTTGTATCTTGTCAAATGCTTTTCTTGCATCTATCAATATGATCATATGATTTTTATCCTTTATTTTGTTTATGTGGTGTATCACATTAATCTGTTTGCATATGTTTGTCCATCCCTGTGCCCCTGGAATAAAGCTTGCTTGACCATGGTGTATAATCTTTTTAATGCACTGTTATATTCAATTTGCTAGTATTTTGTTTAGAATTTTTGCATTTGTATTGATCAGAGATATTGGTCTATAGTTTGTGTGTGTGTGTGTGTGTGTGTGTGTGTGTGTGTGTGTGTGTGTTATCTTTATCAGGTGTTGGCATCAGGGTAATACTGGCTTCATAAAGTAAGTTAGGAAGTATCAACTCTTCTTCAATTTTTTGGAAAAGTTTGAGAACAGGTATTAAATCTTTTAATATTTGGCAGAATTCACTAGTGAAGACATCTCGTTCTGGACTTTTACTTATTGGGATGTTTTTGATGATTGTTTCAATTTATGTACTGTTTATTGGTCTATTTAGATTTTCCAGTTCTTCATGATTCAGTCTAGGAAGGTTGTGTGTTTCAAAGAACTTATTTATTTCTCTTAGGTTATTAAGTTTTGTGGCATGTAATCTTTCATAGTATTCTTATATGATACTCTCTATTTCTATTGTATCATCCATACTCTCTTTCATCACTGTATTTGTTTATTTGTGTCTTTTCTCTTTTCTCCTTAGTGAGTCTAGCCAGGGAGTTGACAGTTTTATTAATCATCTCAAAGAACCAACTCTTTGCTGCATGAATTATTTCTATTGTCTTTTGTTCTCAATTTTATTTAATTGTGTTCTAATTTTTATTATTTCCTACCTTTCGCTTACTTTGAGTTTGTTCTTCTTTTTCTAGTTTTCAAGATATTTTTTTAGTTTGTTTCTTTGGGATTTTTCTTGTTTCTTGAGATAGACCTATAATGATATGAACTTTCTTTTTATTACTGTTTGTACTGTGCTCCAAACATTTTGATATGTTATACTGTCATTTTTATATTTTACTATGTATCTCTTCATCTCCTCATTTATTTTTTCTATTACCCAGTCATTCTTTATTAACATATTGTTTAATCTTTAGTAGCATGCTGTTTATTCTCCACATACTTGTGGTTCTTTCCGCTTTCTTTCTACAGTTGCACTCCAGTTTCAAAGCAGTATGGTCAGAGAATATGCTTGGTATGATTTCAATATTTTTTAAATCAGAAACTCTGGTTTCTCATAGTGGGGAATGATATTTCAAGACTACAAACTGGGCACTAGGCTTGCTTACTGCTACTCAGTTGAGATGGAACATAGATCTTTTATCCATCCAAATTCTAAAGCATATGTATTCTTGAATGTGATAGCAGTATCAATATGAATTCATAAGTAGATATCATATATATATATGTATGTGTATATATGTGTATATATATGTATGTATGTATATACATATATATACACATATACATATATATACACATATACATGTATATATATATACATACATATATATATATATATATATATATATAATCTATTTATATTCAATTTTATAGAATTTAATTCCTGGCTGCAAAATGTATCTCTCTTTTCTTCTACACTGAAAATCCTGTTCCTTAGGGACATGATATAAGGATGATAAAATTAGAATATGCTGTAATTACTCACTTTTTAAATCTCTAATTTCATATACACTAGTCTCAACATAACAGTACTATTACTATCTCCAAAATGGATTCTGAAAACATTAAAATATTTTATATGTACTCGATTTTCCACCTATTTTAAAAATACTTATATTTTATCTATATTGTCAAAATGTATAGCCATAATAAAATATACTCTCTCTCTCTCTCTCTCTCTCTCTCTCTCTCTCTCTCTCTCTCTCTCTCTCTTAGTACTCATGTAGTCTTAAATCTACAGGTAACTAAATATTTAATGTTTTTACAACCTATCTTTATGTTAAGGTCTCTCTAGTCATTTTGGTTGCGGAAGCTTGTTCCTTGTTAGCGTCCTCAGGAAGGATTCATGGGCACAATATTACCTGAGTTCTTGGAGTTTTGTAAAAGTTTATGTCCGTTTAGCTGAAACTTAGTTTCACTGAACATAAAATCCTTGGTATACATTTTTTTCCTTTAATATTTAAAAATGTTACTATAGCTTCCTCTGGCTTAAAGCATTGCTGTCAAAATTATCATGATGACTTAATTTTCTTTCCTTAGAGAGTGCTTTTTTTCACATCCCCCAAAACCACCGCCTGCACCAGCAACCATCAAAATGCTCTTTGTATCTATGAGCTTCTTTCTGTTTTGTTTGTTTTCATAGTGTTTGTAGTTACATACAATATTTTTATGTACACAGTATGCTGTTACAATATGTAGTTTCCAATTTTTTTTGAGGAACATTTTCTTGATTTAGGGTTTTTAGTTTTTGTTCTGTTTTTTTTTTTTTTTACATTGCTTTTCTTCATCAAGGATATCTAATATCTAATAACTGTATGTCCATTCTCCCTTGTCTATTTTTAATATTTTCGCTTTCACATCTTTATTTTATTGTTTTCATTTTTGTCTTCTATTTTTCTTTATAAATTAACTTTTGTTTATTCACTCCTGTCCTCCTTCTGAACAGTTTCATTTCAAAACCAATTTTATTATTTACTTTTAATCTTTCTCAGTCTTTTCATCTTCTTTCTGATTTTTTTTAATAATTATTTTTAATGTATTGTATTATTTTCTTAAATCTTTTTTATTTTGAAAATGTAGGTTACAGTTTTGATCTGCTTTTTGGGCACATGTTTCTGAAGTGCTATTGCTTGTGGAAAAGTTATTCTTACCATTTATTATTATTTTATAATAAATATGAATTGCATTTAATCTTGATAATTTTTTGCTCACTTTTATTTGAAATCTATTTTCTTGAATTTTAAAAAATGAGGTTGAATTAAGGCAAATTCTTGTAAATTTAATACATTTTAACTCTCCTGTTGTTTTCTTACAGTGCTCAAAAATATTACTGCTTGCTGTCTAAGATTTTCCAACTCTGTTCTCATTCCCCACCTTTATATAGCTTCTCTTTCTCAATTATCCCTATGTTGCACATGTTCCTCAATTTTGATTCTGTTCCTAGAAATATCTCCCAAGTATGCATCCTGTTCTAGAAGTTAGCTCTCATTGGACATTTGTGGATGTTCATAGGAGTTAGACTAATCTAGCTTCTTCAATTTTTCATGCCATGGGCTGATTATATTTATCTGCTATTGAAGAGGGAAAAATCCCTTCCATTTTCAATTGCTGTTATCAAATTGGCCCATTGTATTTTCTAGTGAATTCCTGTTAGCTAGTTCAGCGTTCTCCATTCCAGGTTCATTGGAAATCATTGTTATTACTTTCTTCTACATACAGCATAGACATGAATACCATAAAGTTCTGGTATCAGCTAAGTTATATCAATTGCTTATATTCCGTTGTAAATGTTTTCAATAGTATTTAGTTCTGTTATCTAGTTCTCTCTCTTTTTATATGATGATATGTAGAGATTGAAATATATTGTTGCTATTACCCTTTCTCATAGAATCAGATAAATATATTTTAATTTTGTTTTACTTTTTGTTTGAGCAAGAGTTTAACAAATTCTTGGCATTAGATAATTTTTTCAAATTAAATGTAACAGTGATTCTCAGGCATACCATATAAATATAAATGTAAATATAAATATAAATAATATAAATACAAATGAAAATGTAAATGTACTTGGAAATATAAATATAAATATATATTTAGTTAAAACATAAATATAAATAAAATATAAAAACATATAAATCTATTAGTATATAGTTATTATGATAATAAATTTGAATTCATTTGGTTGGAATAATTAGGTTGTTTCCATGTATTAGAATCCAATTTATTTATTTATTATTTATTTAATTTTTTTAAATTAATTAATTTATTTTTAATAATGACATATCCTAACAAAATCTGATGTTTCTTCTGTACATTTTAACATTACGGCATATATATTGTGTGTTCACCTCTCATAGTTAGATTTCGTTCTGTTACCACATATTTGACCCCTTTTACCCCATGTACTTCCCCCCTCCCCCTCCCCCTCCCCCTCCCCTCTACCCTCTTGTAACCACTAGTCCATTGTCCATGTCCATGAGTCTCTGTTTGTCATGTTCGTTTAATGCTTTTAGGCTAATATCCCACATGTAAGTGATGTCATGTGATTTTTAACTTTTTATCTCTGACTTATTTTGCTAACCATGATTATCTCGAGGTCCATCAGTGTTGTCACAAACAGAAATATTTCATCTCTTCTTATGGCTGAGTAATATTCTATTGTATATATGTATCACAGCTCCTTTATTCAATCATCCATTGTAGGACACTTCAGTTGCTTCCATATTCTGACCACTGTAAATAATGCTGCCATGAACATTAGTGTGCAAATACTTTTTTGGATATGTATTTTCAAGTCTTTAGTGTAAATACCCAGTGGAAGAATTGCTAAGTCATACGATAGATCAATTCTTAGTTTTCTAAGGAAGGTCCGTATTGTTTTCCATGGTGGCTGTACAAATTTGAAGTCCCACCACCAGTTCAGCACCCAATTTACCTCTGTATTTGTTTTGTTTAAAAACAGAAAATCTTGATTCACTCATCTAAGTAGATAAAATGATAACATTTTTTTAAAAGCAGTTTCAACTGATTTGCTTTTTTTGTTGTAAGTATTTAAATTGAATGAGAAAGAAATAACATTTTTAATAAGTACTGAAACAAATACAATGTTATATTTTTTTTCTTGTTTGACTACATAAATTACTGTTGAATATAACATGTGCTGAACAGATGTTTCTTTGTATTCCTGTGCATTTAATTGAATGTGGCTTGGATACACTGTACTCACAGACTGGCTTATGAAATTTATGTTTATAATCATCAATCAGGCATTTTCTTTTTAAAGACCCATTCAACACTCTAAACTTCTTAATCAATGGCACGTTTACATTTTTTTATTTTTAAAACTTTTATTTTTTTCAAGAGCTTTGGAGAAAAATGGCAGAGTGAGAGGTGTCCCCAGTTTTCTCCCATTGAAACAACAATAAGCTGAACATCTAAAACTCAACAACAACAACAAAACACCCAAACTGCACACCAGCTTGTCTGAGCACAGAATCTGTGCATTAGAGCTACCAAAGGTGAGAAACTCAGGTACTAGATGGAGAATAGGGATAAATAAAGAATCTGCCTCTCATAGCCACCATAGCTATGTGTAGGAGGAGAGGGAGGGGAGCAAATGTTGCAAGTTCACTGAGGAGCCCTGTATGGGAGTGCTGTGATCTCCACGTGACTGGCAGCAGAGTCCAGTCATCATAGCAGAAAGCAGAGAAGCAGGAGGACAGAAAAACAACAGCTGATCAGCTGATTTTCACTGGTCACAGTTGCAAAACTGAGGCTGAGCCAAAGTCCCAAACTACCAACCCAGAGGGCCCCATCCCCATATCCTCTAAGATGAAACTGTGGAGCCCAGGGGAACTTGGTATATTCAATTGAAACTGTTGCAAACACTGACAGGGACTGAAACTGAGGGTAGCAATCATAATTAAATATCTAGAAGAAAATAAAAAGGCATTATTAAGGCTTTATATAAAGCAGGGATCCCAGAGGCTTAGACAGGAAACCAAACCAAAAGCTCCTTCTGTGCAACAAGCTCATGAGAGAATTGTATATAATAAATCTTTCTGGAAAAAAAAAAGCAGATTACATTTCCATTAACACTCAGTCGGAGAAATAGTCCATTAAACACCATGAACAACAAAGGTAACAAGGTATATCAGAAAGAAAGAGAAAAATCTCCAGAAAAAAAGCTTGCAGACATAGAAATATGCTACTTAAATGACAGAGAATTCAGGATGGTACTTCTGAAAAATACTAAGTGAGTTCCGAAACAAGTCATGTCAAAAATTTCAGGAAATGAAAAAAAAAAAACAAAAAAACTAGATGAGCATAATGAATTTTGAGTAAGAAGATTGAACCCTTCAAAAAAAAGTGAATAGAATTTCTGGAGATGAAGAACACACTGCAAGAGTTGAAAAGGGAAATAGAAATCTTGGGGAAAAGAGTCAACCAAATGGGGGAAAAGATTAGTGATATTGAAGAAAGAAATCTAGACATAAATCAGATGGTAGAAGAGAGAAACTGAAGAATGAAAAGTAATGAAAGAGAAATTCAAGAAATAGCTGATACCATCAGGAGGGAAAACATAAGAATAATGGACATTATCGAAGGTGAGAAAAAGGAGCAGGGACTAGAAAGCATTTTCAGATAAATAGTTGATGAGAATTTCCCAAATCTTAGGAATCAGTTGGACCTTGGTATTTAAGAAGTCAACAGAACACCCAATTATCTCAAACCAAAAAGCCTTCACCAAGACACATTGTATTAAAATTATCAAAAATGA
Source organism: Eidolon dupreanum (assembly GCA_028627145.1). Taxonomy (NCBI): domain Eukaryota; kingdom Metazoa; phylum Chordata; class Mammalia; order Chiroptera; family Pteropodidae; genus Eidolon; species Eidolon dupreanum. The sequence goes on from CM053505.1 coordinate 76,813,019, forward strand.
ATGACAAAGAATTGTCAGGGCAGCCAGGGAAAAGAAAATGGTAACTTATAAAGGAAAACCCATTAGATTACCATCGGACTTCTCAGCACAGTCCTTGAAAGCTAGAAAGGAGTGGAATCAAATATTCAAACTATTAAGTGAAAGGAACTACCAGCCTAGAATAATGTCTCCAGCTAACCTTTCTGTTATACATGAAGGAGAAATTAAGACCTTTCCAGACATACATAACTTGAGGGAATTCTCCACTACAAGGCCTGCACCACAGGAAATACTGAAAATGGTCAGTAGCTCACCTGAAACAAATATTTAAAAAATACATAATTAGGAGTAAAGTGACTATCAGACAAATAGAAGCAGAGGAGTGCACCTATTACTAAGAAAAAAGCATTATAAGCTTAAATTAGCAGAAGAGAGTTGATATGACAAGATAGTAATGAACATTGAGCATATCTAGGGACAAATTGAGATAACAATGAATGAAAAGGGGAGGATACAAAGATCCAAATTCGCAAAGGGGAATGGAGATGAAGTACACACCCAAATTAATAAATGACTGTATATACATATAACTACCCCTTATATATTCACAATGGTAGCCATACGCAGAAGATTCAGACTTGAAGTATATAACATAAAACAAGAAGAACCAGAGAGAAAATCCACAAAAGCCAACAATAATGAGGAAAACAGAAACACAAGGACAAGGAAGCAATGGAAACACAGAACTACTAGAAAGCAAAAGATAAAATGGCTATAAAAAGACCTGATATTTCGATAATCACCCTAAAGGTTAATGAATTGAACTCACCAGTAAAAAGGCACAGAGCTGCAGAATTGATAAAAAAAAAAACAAAAGAACCATATGCTCCCTCGAGGAGGTACATCTGAGCTCCAAAGGCAAATACAGACTCACAGTGAAAAGGTGGAAAATAATATTTCAAGCAAATGGCACTCAGAGAAAAGTGAGAGTAGCGGCACTAATATCAGATGAAATAGACTTCAAATTAAAAAAAGTAAAGAAAAATACTGAAGGATACTTCTAAATAATAAAGGTAATCATGCACTAAGAAGACATAACAATTATTAATATCTATGCTCCCAGTCAGGGAGCCCTGAAATATGTAAAGCAATTACTAACAGAACTAAAGGGAGAAACAGACCAAAACACTATTGTAATAGGGGAGGTAAATGTCCCACTGTTGAATATGGACAGATCATCTAATCAGAAAATCTATAAAGAAATATCGTCCTTAAATAATACATTAGACCCACTGGACATAATTGACATTTACCGAGCCTTTCATCCCCAAACAGCTGTGTATACTGTCTTCTCTAGTGCACTTTGAGCATTCTTAAGGATTGACCATACTGGGACACAAAGATAGCCTTAAAAAATATGAGTGCTAAAATCATACCAACCATATTCTCTGAACATAATGCTTTGAAACTAGAGATCAAATACAAAAAGAAAGCAGGAAAAATCACAAATACATAGATATTAAACAACATGCTACTGATTAATGAGGCAGAGGAGAAATAAAAAGGGAGACATAGGGATACATAGAAACAAATGATAATGATAGTACAACATATCAAAACTTTGGGGACACAGCATAAGCAATCATAAGAGGAAAGTTCATATCATTACAAGACTATCTCCAAAGACAAGAATGAGGCAAATAAGCAACCTAATGCTTCATCATAAGAAACTAGAAAAGAAAGAACAAATGAAGCCTAAATACAGCAGAAAGAAAGAAAGAAACAAAATTAGAGCATAAATAAATAAAATTGAAAACAAAAAAAAGAAGAAAAAATAAATGCAACAAAGAGCTGGTTCTTTGAAAAGGTTAATAAAATTGGCAAACCCATGGCTAGACTCACTAAAAAGAAAAAAGAGAAAGGACACAAATAAATAAAATCAGGGATGAAAGAGAATTTATGACAGACACTGCATAAATACAAAGGATCATACAAGAATACTATAAAAAAGTATATAACACCAAATTTAATAACCTAGAAGAAATGGACCAGTACTTAGAAAAATACAACCTTCCTAGATTAAATCAAGAAGAACTGGAAAATCTAAATATCTTGATCAGCAGTATAGAAATTGAAACAATCATGAAAATCTGCAAACAAGAAAAAGTCCAATACCAGATGACTTCACCAGTGGATTCTACCAAACATTAAAAAAAAAGATTTAATACCTATTCTCCTCATTTTATCAGGACAATATTATCCTGATACCAAAACCTGATAAAAATATCACACACAAAAAAAATACTATATGATATTAGTGAACCAAATATATCAACACATTAAAAAGATTATATGACATGATCAAGTGAGCTTCATCCCAGAGGCACACAGATGGTACAACATATGCAGGTCAATTAACGTGATGCACCATATAAACAAATTAAAAAATAAGAATCACCTGATATTATCAATAGATGAAGAAAAAGCCTTTGACAAGGTACGGCATCCTTTTATGATCAAAACACTTAACAAAATTGGTATAGAAGGAAAGTACCTTAACATAATAAAGGCCATCTAAGGCAAAAACCTCAGCCAACATTATACTTGGTGGTAAAAAAATAAAAACCTTCCCTCTAAGATCAGAGTCCAGGCAAGGCTATCCACTATTGCCACTGTTATTCAATATTACATTGGAAGTACTAGCGAGGGCAATCAGGCAAGAGAAAGATATAAGAAGCATTCCAATAGGAAATGAAAAAGGCAACTGTCACTATTTGTAGATGACATAATTCTCAACATCAAAAATCTAAAAGACTCAACAAGAATACTACTAGAAAAAATAAGTAAATTCAGTTTAGTGTCTGGATACAAAATCAACATTCAAAAATCCTTAACAGTCCTATACTCTAATAATGAAGTGTCAGAGAAAGAAGTGGAAAACAAATTCCTTTTGCAATTGCAACAAAAAGAATAAAATAACTAGCAATAAATCTAATGAAGCATGTGAAAGTACTATATGATGAAATCTGGAAGACTCTATTAAAAGAAATAGAAGTTACAAAGAAATGGAAAGATATTCTGTGTTCTTAGACTGGAAGAATCAACATAGTTCAAATGACCATGTTACCTAGAGCATTATACAGATTTAATGCAAACCCACCAAAATCCCATCGTCATTTTTTTAAAGAAGTAGAGCAAAAAATCACCAGCTTTATATGGAAGCAAAAAGAACCCAAATCACCAAAGCCATTCCTGAGAAAAAAAAGAACGAGGCTGGAGGCATCACTCTGCCTAACTTCAAATTATACTACAACGTGACAGTAATCAAAATAGCATGATATTGGCAGAAAAACAGACACACAAACCAGTGGAACAGAATCGAGAGTACAGAAGGAAACCGATATTTATATGGGCAGATAATTTTTGACAGAAAACCCAAAACCATACAGTGGAGTAAAGAAAGCTTCTTCAATAAATGATGCTGGGAAAACTGGAAAACCACCTGCAAAAGAGTGAAAGTAGACTGTTGTCTATCACCACACACCAAAATTAACTCAAATTGAATTAAGGAACTGAATGTGAGACCAGAAACAATGAATTGCATAGGAGAAAACATAGGAACTAAATCCAAGGACCTTAGACTTAAAGAGGATTTTATAAATTTGACCTCAAAGGCAAGGAAAGTAAAAATAAAGTAAATGAATGGGACTACATCAAACTAAAATGTTTCTGCTCAGGAAAAGAAACTGTCAACAAGGTAAAGAGTCAACCAGCCGAATGGGAAAATATACTTGCAAACAACATCTCTGATAAGGGCCTAATATCTAAAAATATACAAAGAACTCATACAACTCAATAACAACAACAATGACAACAACAACAACAACAACAACAAATAATTCAATCAAAAAATGGACAGAGGACCTGAACAGATACTTCTCCCTAGAGGACATACGAATGGCCAACAAATATATGAAAAGATGTTCAACATCACTAGCTATTAGGGAAATGCCAATCAAAAACCCAATGATATATCATCTCACACCTGTTAGAATAGCTATAATCAACAGAACAATTAATAACAAATACTGGAGAAGATGCAGAGAAATAGGAATCCTCATACAGTGCTGGTGGGACTGCAAATTGGTACAGCCACTATAAAAAACAGTATGGAAATTCCTCAAAAAATCCCCTAAGAATTGATCTACCATATGATCCAGCAATCCTCCTAGTGGGTATTTACCCCAAAGACTTGAAAACCCATATCCGAAAATATATTTGCACATCAATGTTCATAGCAGCATTATTCATGGTTGCCAGGAAATGGAAGCAACCAAAGTGTCCTAGGACAGATGATTGGCTAACGAAGTGGTGGTACATATATACAATAGAATATTACTCAACCATAAGAGGAGATGAAATACTGTCATTTGCGACAACATGGATGGACCTCGAGATAATCATGCTCAGTGAAATAAACCAGACAGAAAAATGTGAAAATCACATGATATCATGTATATATGATATATAAACCTAAAAGCAACAAATGAACAGGACAAACAAACAGAAACTCATGGACATGAACTATAGACTAGTGGTAACCAGGGAGTAGGGGATAGGGGAAGTTGGGAAGTAGATGGTGTAAAGGGATTCAAATACGCTGTGACAGAATGAAATCTAACAATGGTAGGTGATCATACAGTGGAAAAAATATATATATATATATATATTTTAAAGGCATATAACAATATGCCTTATTGTTAAAGTATACAGCTGAAATTATTGGATTTCATTAACCAATGCCACCATTAAAACTAACTAAGTAATTAACTAACTAACTAACTAACTAACTAACTAAATAAATAAATAAATAAATAAATAAATAAATAAAATAGCAATATGTAACTAAGTCCATGACATAAAGGCTTTCTAAAAAATAAAGGTTCAACATTTCAAAGAATAACCTTTACTCTTCTGGAAATCGGTACCTTGTGGAGGCTTTCTGAAATATCCATCCTTTGAGATAAATCTTACCAGATACTCTAATGGACTCTAATGGACTATGACTATTGGAACTACTGAGAAGTCTGTTTCCAAGCAAAGGATCTATCCTTGATAGACATCTATTATTCACATTCTTCCTTTTGGTTTGACTCTATGTGCTACTCAGGGAAGATCCTAGACAACACAACATAGTAGGTGATTTTTCATCTTCATCATTTCAGTCTTCTTTCTGAAGCCTAATGACCTTTTTGACTCCTTCACTAGAGTGTCATAATCTTAACATGGAAAAAAAATAATCAAAGATACTTAAATCAATTAAGCTTTGTTATATTATGTATCATCTCTCCTCAAAACATGTGCTATATGTATATGTGGCATATGTTGATGGCAATAATGAACTGAAGAGCCAAGATTTTTAAGTTATAGAGTATAATGTCTTATGTTATCAATGCAATTAAATATGCTATTATTGGTAGATAAGTAGATTAAGTGGATGCCATAGACATAATGAATCAGAATTTCAGCTACACCTTTAAGAAAACCTCACAAAATATCCAGGCTATCATATTGTTTCATAAATAATAGTTGTTCAATAATGGTTTATTATACACAAATGTGGAGTTAGAGAGGTGTGGATTAAGAGACTTCATAATATGCATGAATGGTATTGGTTAATAGGTGAGATTTGTATCTGGAGGGTTGTCTCTAGTAGAGAACTATGTGGCTCAGATATTGGACTTAATCTTTTCCATTTCATCAAAAACTTCAGACGAAGAACATAGATAAGCTAATCAAGTTTGTGGATGGCATAGCTTAACAGAGTAATAATATAGAACCAAAATTTAATATCAAAAATTTGACAGACTAAAATGATTGCCCTTACTATGTCATAAAAATTAACTGCAAAAGTAAAGGGGAAGGGTAAAACTCTGTAAGAGCTGCTTTTGTAAAACAGAATATTCTGTTGACTCAGTTAATGTGAGAAACATGTATTGTTGCTATGAAAATAGTGAAATAGCCTGCATTTACATATGTGGAAGATCCACCAAAAAAGGAGTCCATCCTCTTCCACTGGTCAGACTACACTGTGATTGTTAAGTTGTGGTATATAGGTGTTTTATAAAGTACATGGTCTTTTGAGAGGACAGGAGACTAAGATGTAAAGGATCAGGAAAGTATATAGCAGGAATAGTAGAGGGGCTCAGGGAATTTTTGCATAGAGAAAAATGTAAGAGAAGCATGATAATAATTTCCACAAATGTAAAGAGTTCTCAGGCCCTTAAATATCTATTTACTTCATTCATCCATTATACAAGAATGTGATGGCTTTCCATATTCCAGATCCTGTTCTAACATCTGTAGATACATATATGGGCAAGTCAATGTTCCTACATGATGGGTTTGCTTTTAAACTTCTTTTATCTTTTGTGCTTATCCTATTCCATATAATGCACTTACACAATTCCATCTACGCTCGTGGCTTTGTTTTATCAATCACCTATCAGCAATTATGTTGATACCCTATGCAAATCCATCTTTAGGCAGAGCTCTCCCTTCACCTTAACTCAGACTTATTTATTCAAGAATTATTATTCTATAACAAGTACTGTTCTATGTATTGTAGATACAGCAGAAAGAATACAGATGCATTACCCTTGTTATCATGTATTCTATTGTGGGTGAAGTGAATGTTAAATATTGGAACAAATAAATATAAATGAAAACTAAAGAGTTGTAAGATTAAAAGATACAAAATGCTATGAGAGTTACAAAAACAGAGAAGGGACTCAACCTCTCTGAGCAATAATATGAATGAGACCTAAATAATAACTAAGATTTAATCAGACCAAGAGATTAACTGTTCATGGTGAGGAAACAGCTTACATGAAAACACTGAGATATTATCTTCCTACAGGTTTTCTTCTTAGAAATGGTTGATAGATAGGTCAGATTTAACATGTGTAAAACTGACCTCACTTTTGTCTCCCCAAACTTCACTATCTCACATTCTACATACAGTCTGTCAGTTTCTTTTGTTCTTCCTTCTACATGTCTCAATTCTGTTCCCTCTTCACTATCTCCTTTGCAGCAATCTCAGCTCAAATTCTTATCATATGTCAATTTCAATTTCTTGAAATACTCCATAACTGAATTTCCTACCAAACATTTTACTTACCTTATTTTTCTTCTCACAGTTAACAGAGTTAAGGTGTTCAAAAATAGAGTACCTTGCCTACTTCTCTAGCTTCATCTCATCACTTCTCCCTTAACCATCCTCCAGATAATGTCGAGAGAAAATATTTATAGCTTCCTATTACAACACATTTTATTTTCTTTAAGCCTTCCAGAATTTCATTTTTTTCTCCTCTATTTTTCTATTGTTTAGAATGGTGGGTTCTTAATAAATGTTGGAAGGAAGAAATATAGAAATAGAAAAAATAATTATAAGGACGGAGGAAAAAAAAGGAAGAAGAAAAAGAAAGAAAATAAGTCTAAGGTGATTTAAAAATAATATTGAACGATAGATTCACAGTGTGCTATTAGAAAAAATAATAATATTTAGGATATAAAGTTTTGAAATTCTTCTTAGTTTGTATAGGAAAAGAATGTCTTTTTTTGGCGTTGTAGAGATTGTTGGTTTGATTCAGTGTATCATTCTTTCTATTCTGCTGATTCTTTGGATTTGCATAGTGTGCTCCTGTGAGGAAAGCAAACAACAATAATAATTTTACTTCATGTCTCCTTATAAATCACTGTAAATTAGGAAAGCCAATTTTACATCATCAAGGTTTCAAAGATAGAGATACTGAGAATAGAGAAAAAATGATTTTTCCCAAGGTCACAATTTTTCCAACACGGTTCTGTTCTCTTAAAGATCATTTGCAATTGATTTTTTTTAATGTTGAGGAAGTTTTTCTATTACAATGACCATTTCAACCTAATTTCAAGAAGAATCTAGCAATCACATGGAGGACCAACATCTGGAAATTCTATGCTAAGGAAATTACATATTTTCTTAGTGACTGTTGTTTCAGCTATAGAAATGGTGAGATACTGGGGAAAAGAAAGGTAAAAAAAATATTCCCTTTTAATAAGCATTTCTATAATCACTTAGTGTACAATTTAATAAATAACTATTTCTATGAAGTTATAATTATCCCTTACATTTAATGACCAGTTGATTAGAGTTGTAGATGGTCAAGTTTACTTTCAAGGAGGAATTCACACTGCATTTTCTTTACCAATTGAAGAGAGAATTTATTTTTCAAAATAATTAGAGTCTTAGAATATATACATAGTTTATAGAGCACAAAAGAGATGTTGCTTTTAATCTGTGGAGGTTCTTTTCTAATCATCAAAGGCCACGTATATTTTAGACACCTTTTGAAAAACAAAATAACCCACAATAACATTACTTTTATAACAAGATTTCAATTCATTCAATTGGAATATTCTGTACTTTCTGCTGATAATGATTCTAGAACAATAGAAAGTTGCTTATCAGGCATTCCTTTGTCCTTCATGCTGTGTCTTTGATTCTAAACACTAATGTCCTAGCTCAGCCAGAATCAAAATTGGCAAAGTTGTTTTCATCATTTTTCTCTTCACATGGGAGTATCATTGCCAGGATTCTTTCAATTCTTCATAAAATTCCAAATGTAGCTATGGGAAGTACTCACCTGTGATTAAAGCGAAAGCTTTCTGCTATCATTTAGGAAGTACCTGCCCTAATTTGAAGAAAATGTAAAATTAATTTTAATCCATAGGTCTTCAGAAGAGCTTTTGATGGATTTAGTGCCCCAAGAAAAATTAAATTTAAATTGTCCTCAAGATCATCTTTACTGAAAACAATGAGAACAACAAAATAATACAAAATAAAACAACAAAATAGTAGAAATCCTGTTATCATCTCCAGAACTATATTTTTAAAATATTTCTCATTTATATTGCACCTATCACACCAATTCTCCCTAAGTGCCTTTCATATAAAAACACAATTCAAAACCAGTAGCTAAAGTAAGAAGTCCTTAGAACTGATTATATTATCCCTTTCAAAATTCTCAGATTACTAATTCCCCAACCAGAGGGGGAAAAAAAGGAAAACATTTTCTTCCTCAAACCACAGACATATTTTACAAGAAGCTTTGAATACTAGAATTGATGGCAGTAAATAGTTCATTTAAAATTGCTAGCTGATCAAGTGGAAAGAACACTGGGCTTGCCTCTTCCCATGACCACATTAAAATTACAAATAAACTATAGAGTAATCAACCTGGAGAATCATTTGAAGACTAGCTGAACATAACTCCAATAACTAAGGATATAAATAAGAGGCCAATTGAAACATGTAAGAGAGGTGGAGATGCAAAACACGCAGACTCCATACCCACTTGTGGCGGTTGAGCATTGCATGGGATATCTTGGCTGTGAAGGGCCCACTGAGGAGTGAGGGGCCCCAGCCCCACACCAGGACTCCTTAGCCCAGGGTTCCAGTGCAGGAAGAAGGAGTCCACACAACGTCTGACTGTAAAAATCAGTGGGGACTCCATCTGTCTGTGTGAGTTAGAAGGCTGGTAGAAAGCCAGATGTCCTGTTAAAGGACCAGTGCACAGACTAACTCATTTTCAGGCATTCACTCTGGGCTCTGGCAGAGAGACAGTGACCCTGGAGGCACCAGAGACATATATGAAAAGACTGAGTTGTTTGGCTTCAAGGTGAGGGCTGGATGGACTTGGCATTATCCCCATGTTAAGCCTTCCTCCAGTGTAGCCTACATGTGGGTGCCATCTTTTCTATGTTGAGTGCACCCAAAACATAGTCAAAACTGAATCTGCATTGACTTGGTGAGATCTACTTGCTCTGCCCTGGTGATACTCTAGGACTCAGCTCCACCCAACTTGCACACCACTGGAGGCACTTTGGGAAGCCCAGCAACCACACACTGCAGCAGATTCTTTCAGGAGCAAATAGCTAGACTTGGATTGTGCACTATCAGAAGCAGTTTCAGTGGTGGAAAACCAGCTCTGACCCATGCTGCAGTCTTTCTTGGACAACTCTCGTGGATCTATGGATCTGATGTGGGTGAAGCCTGGACTCTGTGGGCTCTGAGACTTCTGTGAGTAGCCTGAAGCTTGAAACTTGTGACAAATCTGAATCTACGTTAACCTAGTGAACACCATTCCCCCCACTCTGGTGACTCCCTGGGATCCAACCTCACCCAATTTGCATAGACTCGAGGTTCATTCAGCAGTTGAGCATTACGAACAGCTAGCAAGCAGCATCAGGCCTTGGAAATGCTCAGGACTTTTTTGAGCTTCTCCAGGCTGGATACTAGTTTCAGCCAGCCTTGGTTCACAGCATGACTTCTCTCATGTACCCACAGGTCCAGCATAGGCAGTAACCAACCATGCATGGCTTTGTAGACCCTATCAGGTAGTGGTAGCTCCAGGATTGTCACAGGCGATGGTTGACCTAGGCCAGTATGAGAGACCCTCTCAAGAAACCCCAGGACCAACACATCTTGAGGCCAGCTTCAGAGAAACAACAGAACACTATCTCATTACCCCAAAAGTGACACTCCCAAAGTATGGTCTCAAAAAGCACACTAGCCCACGGGGGTGAATCCCACACTGTAAGGTCAGCCTTCATATAGCAGCTCATGTTGTTGGTGTGAGCAATCATCACAGCTAGTCAGCCTGAAAGTCAATCCCACCCACTGACTTGCTAACAGCAATCAAGACTCAACTGCAACAGGAGTGTACACACAACACACACAACAGACAATCCTGGAGCACCCACCTTAGGTGATCAGGGAGACTACCACTGGGCCACAAAAGACACCTACTATATAAGGCCACTCAGCCAAGACTGGGAGATGTAGAAGATGTACATAATACATAAAACAAACCTAGAGAGGCAGCCAAAATGAGGAAATAAAGAAATGTGTCCCAAATGAGAAAAATATGAGAAAACTCCAGAAAAAGAACTAAATAAAATGACGGCAAGTAACGTACCAGATAAAAAGGAAAAACAACACAAAACAAAACAAACAAACAAACAAACAAACAAAACAAGATTAGTTACTTGGATGCTTAAGGAATTTAGTGAGAGCTTCAATAAAGGGATAGGAAGCATAAAAAAAGATATAAAAAACATAAAGAACCAGTCAGAAATAAAGAGTACAATAACTGATATGAAGAATACAATTCAAAGAATCAACCTCAGATTACATGACAGAGGACTGAATCAGCAATTTGGAAGACAAGGTAGCGAAAACATCCAATAGAAACAGCAAAATTAATAATAATAATGATAATAATAATAATAATGATAATAATAACAATAATTATGATAATAATAATAATAATAATAATAATAGTTTAAAGACTCTCTGGGATAACATCAAGCATAACAGTTGTATAATGAGAGTACCAAAGGACAAGAGAAAGAGTAAGGGATTGAAAAACTATTTGAAGAAATAATGACTGAAAACTCCCTTAAACTTGTGAAGAAAATAGACATAAAAGCCCAAAACGTACAGAAATCCCAAACAAGATGAACCCAAAGAAGACCATCCAAAACACATCAGTATTAAAATGCCAAAGGTTAAAGACAAATAGAGAAACCTAAAGCAGCAAGAGGAATATAGTTACTTACAAGGGAGTGCCTATAAGACTGTCAGCTGATTTTTCGACAAAAAATTTGCAGGTCAGAGAAGATTGGGACAAAATATTCAAAGTAATGAAAAGCTAGTACCTATAACAAAGACTATTTTACCAGAAAGCTACCATTTAAAATTGAAGATGGGTTACATAGTTTCTCAGACAATAAAAAGCTAAAGAAATTCATTATCACCAAATCATTGTTACAAGAAATATTCAAGGGACTTCTTTAAGAAAGGAAAAAAAATAAGAACATAATTATGAATAATAAAATGGCAATGACTATGTACCTAACAATAATCACTTTAAATGTAAATTCCCTAAATACTCCAATTAAAAGACATACGGTAGCTGAATGGATAAGAAAACAAGACCCATACTTTTGCTTTGTGTTATAGACTCATTTCAATGAAAAGAAAAAAAAAGTCTAAAAGTAAAGGAATGAAAAAAGAGATTTCACGCAAATGGAAATGAAAATAATGCTGGGATAGTGATAATTATATTGGACAAAATAGATTTTTAAAAAAGGCTATAATAAGAGACAAAGAAGGACATTGCATGATAATAAAGGGATCAACAAAAAGATATAACCCTTATAAACATTTATGCATCCAATGGAGGAGTGCCTAAATACATAAAATTAATATTGATCAACATAAAGGGAAAGAGTAACAGGAATACAATCATAGTAAAAGACTTTGACACCCCATTGACACCAATGGACAGATCTCCCAGAGAGAAAATCAACAAAACAGCAGCCTTAAATGACACATTAGACCAGATGAATTTAATTTATATTTTTAGAGCATTTCACCTGAAAACAGCTGAATATACATTCTCCTCAAGTGCACATGGACCATTTTCCAAGATAAACCGCATGTTGGCCACAAAAGAAATATTAATAAATTTAAAAACACTGAAATTATATCAAGCCTCTTCTTCGATCACAATGGTAAGAAATGAGAATACAATAAAAGGAAGAAAACAGAAAAGCACACAAACACATGGAGGATAAACATGCTTCTAAACAATCAGTGGGTTAACAATGAGATCAAGGAAGAAATCAAAAGATACCTTGAGATGAATGAAAATGCAACACAACATACAAAATCTATGGGACACAGCAAAAGCAGTCTTAAGAGGGAAATTCAAAGCAATAAAGGCCTACTTCAAGAATCAACAAAAATCTCAAAGAAGTGATCTAACCTTATACTTAAAGGCGTTAGAAAAAGAACAAGGCCAAAAGTGAGTAGAAGTAAAAAAATAATAAAATTCAGAGTGGAAATAAATCAAATATATTTTAAAAGATAATACAACATGGATGGATCTTAAAATTATCATCCTAAGTGAAATGAATCATACAGAAAGGTTGAGAACCTGCAATTTCACTCATATGTGGGATATAAAACTAAAAGCAAAAAATGAATAAGACAAACAATAGAGAATCATGGACACAAAGAACAGTTCAGTGGTTACCAGAGAGAAGAAGAAGAGGGGAGAGATACATAAGGATAAATGAGGTCAAATATATGATAATGGAAGGAAATTTAAATTTGGGGGTGAACACACAATGCAATATACATGTGATATACTATTAAATTGTACACTTGAAATCTATGTAGTTTTATTATATAATGCCACCAAAATTAATTTAATTAAAAAAATTCAAAATAAATTAAAAATACAACATAAAATGTTCATTTATATGATGGAAAAAATAAGTAAATAAATAACAAAAAATAATACAAAAGATCAATATAACCAAAACCTGGTTCTTCGAATAAACAAAATTAATAAATCTTTAACCAGACTATTGAAGAAAAAAAGAGAGAGGACCCAAACAAATGAAAATCATAAATGAAAGAGGAGAAGTGACATCTGATTCCACAGAAATATGAAAAATTATAAGAAAATATTACAAGCAATTGTATGCCAACAAATTCAACAACCTGAAAGTAATGGACACATTCCTAGAAACATAATATTTCCCAAGACTGAGTCAAAAAGAAACAAAATCTGAAGCAACTGAATAAAAGTCTGGACTTTACAGGTAAATTTTACCAAACGCTCAAAGTAGAAGTAACACTTATTCTTTGTAAACTATTTCAAAAAATTCAAGAGGAGGGAAAGCTCCCAGGCTCTTTTACAAGGCCACCATTACTTTAATTCCAAAGGCAGACAAAGACATTGCAAAAAATAAAAATTATAGGTCAATATCACTAATGAAAATATATGCAAAAATCCTCAACAAAATATTAGTAAACCAAATTGAGAAATACATTAAAAAGATCATACACCATGATCAACTGAGATTTAATCCTGGGATGAAAAGTTGGTTCGATATCTGCAAATCAATTAATGTGATATACCACATAAATAAAATGAAGGATAAAAATTTATGATCATATAAATAGATGAAGAATAAGCACCCAATGAAATCCAGAATCTATTTATGATAAAAACTCTCAGCAAAGTGGTAATAGAGGGAACGTAACTCAACATAATAAAGACCTTGTATGACAACCCCAAAGCTAACATCATCTTAATGGGTAAAAGCAAAAAGTATTTTCCTTAAGATCAGGAACAAGACAAGGATATCCACTTCACACTGATATTCAACATAGTATTGGAATTCTGATACACAGCAATCACACAAGAAAAAAATAAAAGCCATCTAAATTGGAAAGAAAGAAGTACAACTGTCATTATTTGCAGATGACAAAATATGATAAATTAATTCAATAATGTAGCATAATACAAAATTAATATTCAACAATTGATTGCATTTTTCTACACCAGTAATAAACTATCAGACAGAAAATTTAAGAAATCAATTCCATTTACAACTGCATCAAAAAGAATAAAATACTTAGAAATAAATTTAACCAAAGAGATAAAAGACCTGAATTCAGAAATTTATAAGATACTCAAGAAAGAAATTGAAGAAGATATAAATAAATAGAAGCATTTACCATGTTCATGGAGAGATAAAAAATAACATAATTAAAATACCCATGCAACCCAAAACAATCTATAGATTAAATGAAATACTTATCAAAATATCAATGGCATTTATCAAAAAAACTAGAACAAATAATCCTAAAATCTATAAGGAACCATAAAAGACCTTGAACAGCCATGATAATCTTGAGAGAAAAAGAACAATGTTGGAGATATCATGGTATCTGATATCAGACTATACTACAAGGTTAAAGTAATCAAAACAGTATGGTACTGGCATAAAAAATAGACACATAGCTCAATGGATAGAGAGCCTAGCAATAAACCCATGGCTATATGATCATTCAATCTATAACAAAGAAGGCAAGAGTATACAATGGGGTAAAGAGAGTCAATAGTTCTTGTATAAACTGGATTGACAGAAGCTAAATTAAAAACGGAATGCCTTCTTACACCATGTACAAAAATAAACACGAAATGGATTGAATAGTTAAATGTAAGACCTAAAAGCATCAAACTCCCAGAGGAATACATATGTGATAAACTCTCTAACATTTATTAATATTTTTTGATATACTCAGTAAAGGACAACAAAAGAAAACATAAACAAATGAGACTAAATCAAACCAAAAAGTTTTGCACAGCAAAGGAACCATCAAAATACAAAACAAAACAAAACAAAACAAAACAAAACAAAAAACTACTGAATGGGAGAAGATATTCACCAATGATAAATATGATAAGTGGTCAACATTAAAAATTGATATAGAACTCATACAACTCAACAACAAAGAAATAAACAATCCAATTAAAAAATGGATGACTGGCAATAGTCATGTTCTGGTCAAGATGGTGAACTAGGTAAAAACAGGATTTGCCTTCTCTCAGGACTGCATTAAAATTAAACCAAATTATAAAATAATCAATGTGGTGAATCACCTGAAATCCAGCTGATCATAACACATATCTCTGATGATATAAAGAAGGAGCCACACTGAAGAGGATCCATCATAGGCAGCAACCATTGATGTATAGCTTTGTAGTTCAAATCAGGGAGCCCTGAGCAATCAAAGGCAGTGGCTGACGTAGGCCTACAGGTGGCTCCTCCCAAGGGCTACAAAATCAACACACCTGGTGGCAGGTCCTAGAACACAACAGAACAACACCTGAATAGCCCCATAAGCAGTATATACCAAGGGTGGTCTCAACAAGTACACAAGCCTGTTAGGGCAAATCTCACTCAGTGGGATCAGCCCCCACATAACAACTCACACCCTGTGGTTACAACCAATTCCCAGTTAGTCAGCTCAAGTGTTAATCTCATCCACTGATGTACTAACACCAATCTTAGCTACAACAGAAGATTACACACAACTCACACAAAGATCATGTCCAGAGCCCTGGCACAGGTAATCAGGGAGAGTGCACCATTGGGCCACACAGGACACCTTCCACATAAAGGCCATGAGTTGATACAAATATTTCTAATACATAGAAATGAACACGGAGAGGCTAACAAAATGAGAAAACAAAGAAATGTGCCATAAATAAAATAACAGGAGAAAACTCCAAAAATAAACTAAATGAAATGGAGGAAAACAAACTACCAGAGACAGTTAAAAATAATGGTTATAAGGATGCTCAGTGAACTAAGGAGTAGAATAGATAAGCTCAATGAGCACTTCAACAGAGAGATAGTGAGCATAAAAAAAAACATGAAAATCATAAAAAAAACAGTCAGAAATGAAGAATACAATAACTAAAATCAAGACTACCCAAGAAGGGTTCAACAGTAGACTGGATGAAGAAAAAGATTGAACCAGTGAGCTGGAAGACAAGGTAGCATAAAACACCCAATCAGGACACAAAACAGAAAAAAAAAATAAAATGAAGGTAGTTTAAGAGATTTCTGGGACAACATGAAATGTGACAAAATCTGCATCATAGAAGTACCAGAAAGAGAAGAGAGAGAGCAAGGGATTGAGAATCTATTTTAAGACATAATGACAGAAAACCCCTAACCTGACAAAAGAATACACAGAAAAGTTCAGGAAGCACAAAGAGTCCCAAACAAGAGGAATTCAAACAGATCCACACCAAGACACATCATCACTAAAATGCCAAAGAATCAAAGACAAAGAGAGAAGCTTAAATGCAGCAAGAAAAAGGAAGTTATTTACTTACATGAGTACCCCCATAAGAATATCGGCTGACTTTTCAACAGAAACTTTCAGGCCAGAAGGGACTGGCAAGAAATTTCAAAGTTATGAAAAACAAATAACTACAACCACAGATACTTTACCCAGCAGGGCTATCAATTAAAATGGAAAGTGAGATAAAGAGCTTCCCAGACAGAAAAAAAGCTTAAGAAATTCATCACCAAGAACCCAGTATTATAAGAAATGTTAAAGGGACTATTAAAAAAAAAGGATAAAGAAACTCATAGAAATGAATAATAAAATGGCAATAACTATGTACCTATCATAAACACTTTGATGAAATGCTTTAATCAAAAGGCATAGGATACTAAATGCATAAGAAAATGAGACCCTTACACATGCTGCCTACAAAAGACCCACTTTAGGTCAAATGACACAAATGGACTGAAAGTAGAGGTATTGAAAAGTTATTTCACACAAATGAAAATGAAAAAAAAATCCAGGGTATCAATACTTATATCAGACAAAATACACTTTAAAACAAAGGCTATAATAAGAGACAAAAAGACTATTACATAATGATAAAGGAATCAATACATCAAGAAGACATAACACGAGCAATAATATACGCACCCAATATAAGAGCACCTACATATACAAAGCAATTATTGACCTATATAAAAGGAGAAATCAATAGTAATATACTCATAGCAGGAGAATTTACACCCTATTGACACCAATGGACAGATCTTCCAAAAAGAAAATCAACAAGAAAACAGTGGGCTTAAAAGACACACTAGACGAGTTGGATTTAAAAGATATTCTTAGAGCATTTCCTCCCGAAGCAGCAAAATATGCATTCTTCTCAAGTGTATATGGAACATTTTCCAGGATAGACCACATGTTAGGCCATAAAACAAGTATCAGTAAATTTAAGAAGACCGAAATAATATAAAGTATCTTCTCCAATCACAGTGGTATAAAACCAGAAATCAACTACAAGAATAAACCTATAAAACACATAAACACATGGAGTCTAAATGGTATACCACTAAACAATGAATTGGTTACTAATGAGATTAAGGAAGAAATCAAAAGATACCTAGAGACAAATGAAAATGAAATCACAATGACTAAAAATCTATGGGACACAGCAAAAGCAGTCCTAAGAGGTAAATTCATTATAATTCAGGCTTACCTCAAGAAACAAGTAAAAGCTCAAATAAACAATCTAAACTTACACTTAAAAGAACTAAAAAAAAAAGAACAGCAAACAAAGTGCAAAGTGAGTAGAAGGAAGGAAATAATAAAGGTCATTGCAGAAGTAAATAATATAGAGTCTAGAAAAACAATATGAAAGATTAATGAAATGTAGAGCTGGTTCATTAAAAAGATAAACAAATTTGATAAATCTTTAACCAAACTCATGAAGAAAAAAAGAGAGAGTCCCCAAATAAATAAAATCATAAACAAAAGAGAAGTAACTATAGACTCCAAAGAAATACAAAGAATTATCAAAAAATACTACAAGCAATTATATGCCAACAAATTGGACAATCTGGAAGAAATGGACACGTTCCTAGAAACATACAATCTTTGAAAACTGAATCAAGAGGAAACAGAAAATATGAACTGACCAATTACCAACAGTAAAATCGAATCAGTAATCAAAAAACTTCCTAAAAATAAAAGTCCTGGACCAGATGGCTTCATAGATGAATTTTACCATTCAATGAAGAATTAACACCTATTCTTCTCAAAATATTTGAAAAAAATTCTAGAAGAGGGAAATCTCCCTAATTCTTTTTATAAGACAACCTTTACTATATTCCAAAACCAGAAAAGTATGTTACAATAACAGAAAACTATAGGCCAATATCTCTTATGAACATCGATGCAAAAATTCTCAACACAATATTAACAAACCAAATTTGTAATACATCGAAAACATCATACATCATGAGTAAGTGGGATTGGTTTTGGAAATGCAAGTTTGTTGCAATATGCACAAATCAATTAATGTGATATACCACATTAGCAAATTGAAAGATAAAAATCATATTATCATGTCAATAGATGCAGAAAAAGCTTTTGACAAAATCCAGCATCCATTTATAATAAAAACTCTCAACAAAGTGTGAATAGAGAAAACATACCTCAACATAAAAAAGGCCAGATATATCAAACCTACAGTTAACATCACACTCAATGGAAAAATGCTAAAAGCATTTTCCTTAAGATCAGGAAAAAGACAAGTATGCCCACTTTCACCACTTCTGTTCAACAATATATTGGAAGTCCTAGCTATGGCAATCAGACAAGAAAGAGAAATAAGAGGTCTCTGAATGGGAAAGGAAGAAGGAAAACTGTCATCATTTTCAGATGTCATGATACTAAACATAGAAACTCTAAAGACACCACCAAAAAGTTTTTAGAACTGATCAATGGATTCAGTAATGAAGCAGGACAGAAAATTAATATTCAGAAGTAAGTTGCAATTTATACCATTGATGAACTTTCAGAAAGAGAAATTAAGAAAACTATCCCATTTACAATTGTATCACAAACAATAAAATACTTAGAAATCAATTTAACCAAGGAGGTAAAAGATCTGTTCTCAAAAATCGATGTCATTGGAAAAAAATGAAGAAGATACAAATAAATGGAAGCACATACTGTGCTCATGGGTAGGATGAATCAAAATCATTAAAATGGTCATACTACTCAAAGCAATCTATAGACCCAGTGAAATCTCTATCAAAATACCAATGGCAATTTTCAGAGAACTAGAACAAATAATCCTAAAATTTATATGGAACCGTAAAAACCCCTGAATAGCTATGGCAATCTTGAGGAAGAAGAACAAAGTTTGAAGTAACATACTACCTGATTCAACTATACTACAAGGCTACAGTAATCAAAATAGCATGGTTTGGCATAAAAATGGATACACTGATCAATGGAACAGAATAGAGAGCCCAGAAATAAATCCATGCCTATACACTCATTTACCGTATGACAAATAAGACAAGAACATATGATGGGGTAAAGACAGTCTCTTCAATAAATGTTGCTGAGACAGTTGGACAAATACATGCAAAAAAAAAGAAAAAGAAAAAGAAAAAAATACCGTACCACCTTCTTATACCATGTTCAAGAATAAACCCAGTATGGATTAAAGACTTAAATATAAGACCCGAAACCATAAAATTTCTAGAAGAAAACATAGGCAGTAAACTCTCTGATATTGCTAACAGTAATTTCTTTTCAGATATTTCTCATTAGGCAAAGGAAACAAAAGAAAAAATAAACAAATGGGACTACATCAAACTAAAAAGCTTTTGCACAGCAAAGGAAACCATCAACAAATTGAAAAGACCACTGACTGAATGAGAGAAGGTATTCACATATGATATATCTGATAAGGAGTTAATTTCCAAAATATATAAAGAACTCATACAACTCTACAACAAAAAAAATAAACAATCCAATTAAAAAGGGGGCAGAAGATCTGAATAGATATTTGTCCAAAGAGGAAATACAGATGGTCGATAGATATATGAAAAGATGCTCAAGGTCATTAATCATAGGAGAAATGCAAATTAAAACCAAAATGAGATATCACCCCACATCTGTCAGAATGTCTATCAACAATAAATCAAAGACCAACAAGTGTTGGCAAGGATGTGGAAAAAAGGGAACCCTCATATGCTGTTGGTGGGATTAAAAATTCATACAGCCTCAATGGAAAACAGTCTGGAGGTTCCTCAAAAATTTTTAAATGAATCTACTTTTGATCCAGTAATTGGACTTCTAGATATTTCAAAGAAATCTGAAACAATAATTAGTAAAGATCTATGCATCTTTATATTCATGGCAGGGGCAGGGCTATTTACAATAGCCAAGATATGGAAGCAACCTATATGTCCATCAATAGATGATTGGATAAAGAAATTATGGTGTTTATATATACACATTCAGCTGTTAAAAATGAAATCCTACCATTTTCAACAACATGGATGGTTCTGGAGATTCTTATGCTGAGTGAAATAAGCCAGATAGAGAAAGATAAATACCATATGATTTCACTCATATGTGGAATCTAAGAAACGAAAAGAACAAACTAATGAAAAAAAGACTCACAAATATAGTGGACAATTTGATGACAGACAGAGGGGAGGTGGGTTAGGGGACTGGGAGAATGGGATGAAGAGTTAAAGAAGTACAAATTAGTAGTTAATATTTGGTCATGGGGATAGGGAGGAGCAACTGGGGGAATTGTTTTATGAACTATATAGATGTCCAAGCAATGTACTGTGTACTTGAAACTAATTTAAATAAATATAAAAAATAAGTATAAAAAAGTTATGGTTCATGTATACAATTGAATATTACTCAGCTATACAAAAAATGAAATCCTACCATTTGCAATGACATGATTAGACCTAGAGTTTATTATGCTCAGTGAAATGTCAGATAAAGAAAATTTCATTTGATTTTGCTTATATGCAGAGTCTAAGGAACAAAAAGAACAAATTAAAAAGTGACTCATAAATATAGAGAACAATCTAGTGACAGCCAGAGGGAAGGGTTTTAGGGAGCTGGGAGAAAGGGTTGAAGGGTTAAAGCAGTACAAGTTAATAGTTCATAGGTGGAAACAGGGATGGGGAGCACAGCATAGGAAATGTAGTCAGCAGTAATATAATGGCCATGTGTAGAGTCAGAAGGGTGATAATCGAGGATATCATTTCATAAACTATGTAAATGTCTAACCAATGTACTATTTACTTGAAACTAATAATTAAATAAAATGCTAATATATACACATATATGTATGTGTGTATGTATATATATACATATATACATATATAATCAGTAATATAATTATATATATATATATATATATATATATATATATATATATAAATGCCCTGAATAGACATTTCTCTATAGAGAAAATACAGATAGACATATCAAAAGATGCTCAATATCACTAATCATCAGAGAAATGCAAATTAAAATCACAGTGAGATATCACTTCATGCCTATCAGAATGGCTATCATTAACAAATCAACAAATAATATGTACTGGAGAAGATGTGGAAAAAAGAGAACCCTGTGCTTTGCTGGAGGAATTTCAAATTGATACAGCTACTAAGAAGAACAGTTTGGAGGTGCCTTAAAAGTTAAAATGAGAACTTCTTTATGACCCCACAATTCCACTTCTGGGTATTTATTTGAAGTAATCTAAAACACTAATTTGAAAAGATATATGGACCTTTATGTTCACTACAGCCTTGTTTACAGTAGCCAACAAACTCAGTGTCTCTGTATAAATGATTAAATAAAGAAGTTATGCTACAAATATACAGTGAAATACTACTTGGCCATAAAATAATGAAATCTTACCATTTGTGACAACATGGATGGACCTAGAGGGTATTATGCTAAGTGAAATAAGTCAGACATGAAAAGACAAATATATGATTTCACTTACATGTATAATTTAAAGAACAAATTAAATGAACCACAAAGAAGAAACAGACCCGTATATACGAAGAACAAACTGATGGTTTCCAGATGGGAGGAAAGTTTAGGACTTGGGCGAAAAAGGAGAAGGGATTAAGAAGTACAAATTGGTAGTTACAAATAGTCATTGTGATGTGAAGTATACCATAGGGAATATAGTCAATAATATTGTAATAATTATGTATAGTGCCAGGTGGATAGTAGACTAATCAGGAGGATCAGTTTGTAAATTATATAAATGTCTAACCACTATGCTGTACAGCTGAAAGTAATATAAAGTAATGTTGATTGTCAATTTTCATTGAAAAAAAGTCATCAATATATAAATAAAGCATAAGGAATATAATCAGTAATAATTATGTATGGTGTCAGAGATGTACTGATTTATTGGGGTGATATTAAATGTGTAATAACTATGTTGTACATCCAAAACTAATATAATGTTGTACATCAACTATAATTGAAAAAAATTAATAAAGAGAAAAGAGAAAAAAATAAATAACTAAAATTGCCAATTTTTCTCCAAGATGACTTTGAACCTAGTAAAGCTATGTCAGTACTTAGCCATCTTGTTTTTTGAATTACATGAGAAAAAATGTTATGCTTTTACATATAGTTGATAATTTTTCATGAACATCGTTGTGCCCTGAAGGCTAAAATAGAGTCAGAATTCACATATGTAAAATAAACAAAGATAACTCAAGTGAGAACAAAAAGAAGTTATTTATTCAGAACTTACTATAGCAAGTCAGTCGCCTTTACTTGTGCTTTACTTTACTTGCAGTGACCCAAAGGCAGGCAGAGTAGGAAAGCTTTATCGTGAAAAACGAAAAGATTTCAGGTGTGTTCTAATGAAAGGTTATTTGTATGAGGAAGTTTCAGATGTGTTAATTAGAAACAGGGCATCTTAATATTGTTTGGTTTGGGAAGCATATTTGGTTTTATCTAATCAGTCCTGAATAGGAAGTGGAGGAAGCTGGCAGTTACTAATTAAGTACTGGCCATTCTGGGCTGATTGCTGCAGTGATTAAGTCTTCACTTCTGTGGGGATATAAAAGATAATTTTCCTCCCACCTTCTAAATTCTTCTAGCTGGTCTAATAATCAAAATAACAGAGACAGATTAACAGAAGAAAGTCTACAAAGTTTATTATGGATGCACACGCTGGAAGTGTCATAAATATGAGACCTAAAACACATTGGGCAGTTGAGGCTTATTATGCCATGCTGGACAAAGAAGGGTAGCAGAGTTCTAGGATTTTAACTAGGAAATCATCTGGCTGAGAAAGAGCAGAACAGGTTGCAAAATAAATTCTTGCTAGACAACCCAGAAACAGTGAGACAGAGGGCAAAAAATAGGCTTTGCCAGGTTTCTTACTGTCTACTATACTTAATTCAAATTAGGCTAAGGTGATTATGCAAAGGTTCCCTTCCTGAAGCAGGTTTTTCTATTTGAATTCCTTTAGGGAGGAAGTTGAGGGGAAAGGTTCTTTCTGAGACTTTTGTTTCTTAACAACCAGCTTAAGATCAATATCCCAAAAGAGACATTTTTGGTTAGCAAAACTTTGGTCCCCCTCACTTCCCAGGCTACTTTCTGCAGTTTGTGGATCAGTGTTCTATTATCGTGTTATGGTCTGGCCATTGTTTGCATATTTAATCTTTCACGCATGAGGACCTTTAATGCTAAATGTAGCTGTTGGTGAAAAGATGAAATTGAAAACTCACCCACATTCTTATATGGAATTGTAAGGAGTCCAAGAAGTCTCAGTTTGATCCTGTCTTTCCAGATCTTTGTGCAGTAATATTTGTCAACATAGGAGAGTAGAGCATATTTTATTTAATATTTTATAATTTAGAATCTTTATTTAAACATTTTAGATATCTATGTATATATGAGATTCCACTTCTACTTTTGCTCTGGATCTCACAAACATTGGGGACAGGTCTGGCAAAAGCACTAGATGACTATTGTATTGGCTCCTTCCATAAATTTCTGACTTATGTGAGTTCTGACACTTAATGCAATCTACAGAAGGTAATGCTTAAGATAGGACCAAGATACTGGTTAAAGATTTTCTTGAAGTATAGCTTTCCAGCAACCGAAGGTATAATACAGCGTAGGTGTAGATGGCTGGGAAACCACAGCTATAAACTACCCATGTAGTTAAGAATAAGCTTGACACCATTATTATTCAATCCATTGTTCCAGCAGCATGGATACATTTATTTTATTAATTTATATTTTTCAGAAGTGTAAGATCAATCATATTTCTCCTTTCTGAAAAATATCTGCTTATTTCCCTATGTTTGCAAGAAAGTCTAACTCCTGGGCATTCAAGGACTGTCATTATTTGACCCCAATTGACCTTGTACAATTTATTTTAGGCCATTTCTTCATTACATGCAACAGGTAAGGCATATTGAATG
Source organism: Eidolon dupreanum (assembly GCA_028627145.1). Lineage (NCBI taxonomy): Eukaryota > Metazoa > Chordata > Mammalia > Chiroptera > Pteropodidae > Eidolon > Eidolon dupreanum. The sequence goes on from CM053505.1 coordinate 76,837,739, forward strand.
TCTTGCTATTTTTTCTAATACTCTAGGATCTTCACAAGTCTTTGTTTGTGTACATGGTGCCCCCTCTACTTCAAAGGCCTGGTTTCTACTCTATATGTCAAACTAGAAGTCTTTGATCATTGGTGTCTTGCTATCCACTTGTTTCTTACTCTCTGCCTTTAAGCAAACATATATTTCATCAATTAGATAAAAAGATGCACAAGCCCCTAAATTTAAATAAAACGTTACCTGATTTGTGAAGCTTGCTTGTTTCTCAAAGGCAGCATTAGCCAGTTCTTTCTAAGTACTTCCATAACTATCTGTTCTATTAAATACCTCTTTTGTACTCACCTACTGATATGTCAGTGTTCTGACTTTATTTCAACCCTGAAAATGTCAGGAATCTGCTTTACTTATCTCTCCTGGAACATAATAGGCATTGAATAAATGTTTGATGAATTGAATAAAAATAAAAGGTCAGGCAAAGTTCATTTATTCTTGTGACATGACATCAAAGAAAGTTTTGTAGAAAAAAAGATTATACTTAATTTCTATTACTCTTAATAGACTAATCTCAAGATTATAAAAATGCCCAAATCTCCCCTTCTTGACATAATCTGAATCTATCATCTGTAGATATAATAAAAACTCAAGGAAAATGTTAAAGACTGTTTAAAATGTTTAATACTTAAAAAATTAGTTTGCTTTTCTGTAACTGCTTCCTCCGTCCTTCATTTCCTTTGGAGTAAAGCCTTGAAAACACAGTTCTGGTCACACCCCAGTCCTGAATGTGTTTATTGTTTCCCAGCTCTGTGTATCTTCCAAAAATGTACCATTTTCCTAGGACACCAGTCTCTGAAATATCTACCTGTATTTCAAAGTTCAATACAAATGTCAATTCTTTTCTAAAGCTCACACAGATTTGCCAAATCAGAATTAATCAAATCTACTTCCCTGGAATCTCTGTGCCAACAAATTCAGTGCTTAAAATATAATTAGGTACTCAATAAAAAATTGCTATAATGAATGTTCTGACAACATAAACCATTTGATCTGTAGTTGTAAACTTTTGTGGTCAGTCCAGGGACAAAGAAAAATTTGAAGAGAGAGGTTTTGACATCTCTAAAAAGTTTTGTTCACTTTTATGAAAGTTTTGAACCATAATCAACCTAACCTATGATTTGTGGGATATGCAGGCTTCTTATCTATTTGCATGTTATTGTCTCCCTTGGAAGATAAAGCCCCCTACTTAGAAATTACTACCTTGACCCTCACTATGCATGTGCTGCTGTTCATTTGTGTGGCTATCTTGTCATATTATGTCAATTCTCTTTTCTGACCTTGATGGTCATTCATTGCCCCCAAACACAGTTAGATAATTTGTGGTTGATATTCACTGCTTTAAACAAATTGGGAGTCTGGAATTGATTGTTTTGTTATTAATTTATCTATTTTGCAGCATAAAGGTATAAAAATTTGGAATTAAAACCTTAGGAGAAAACAAACCCTGTAAATATAACCTAACCCTATGTCATCTAAAACACAATTTTGTTACCTGACTCTCCATAGCTTATTCCATGTCTTATGAGAATTGTTTTATGGAAAATATACAAATCAATGTATTTTTAGATTATTGCTCAGAGGTGTTTACACTCAAAATCAGATTATCTATGTTAATGCCCTGTTAGTGATGTAGAAACACCTAGATATAGGCAGAAAAATTGGGAGACTAAACATACAACTCTAGAGAAACCTCAGCTTACTCTGGATTCACAAAAAAGGGTTCCACCTCTAAGATCTTTTTTCCCAAAGCTCCAAATTTGTCCTTACTGGAATAGAAAGCAAAGTGAAATTCTATTTAGATTTGCTTTTTATAAATAATCATAAAAATAGAGTTAGTCTATAAAATAAGTAGAAAGTTGTCTATTGGGCAGAATAGAAGTGAATTTTCCTGCTAGGAAAATCCAAAAATATTCCTGAAGGAAAGTAGAATGCAGACAAGAAAATCTCAGATTTGGGAAATTGTCGAACATTATTTTTTCAAATATTTTTTTCTGAATTAACCTCTTTCTTCATATTAGAGATTATATATTTTAAACTTTCACTTTCTGATTGTTGCTAATGTATAGAAATACAATTAAGTTTTATATGCTTTTTATCCTGTGACTATACTAAATTCATTAATTTTTTCCAATAGTATTGTTGGAGATTACTTAATATTTTTATGTGGGTAAATCTGTCTATTGAAAACAAAGAGAGCTTGACACCTTTTATAATTTAAGTGTCTTTTTTTGTCTATTCAGCTGGATAGAACTGTCAATATAATGTTGTATAGAGGCAATAAGTTCAGATATCTTAGTCCTGTTCTCTAACAGGGTAAAAGCATCAATTCTTTCAGCAATATGTATGATGTAGGCTGTAAAGTTTCCAGAGTTGCCTTTTTATGAGGTTTAGAAAAATCTCTTGTATTCCCAATCTCCTGGGACTTTTAAAATCATATATTTGTATTAAAATTTTCAAATAGCTTTCTCCATATACTTTGATAATCATATGATTTTCCTAATTATGATTTGCAAAATTAAAGATTAATTTTTGAAAGTTAACCTTGAATTTGTGGTATGAATTCCAATGACTCATGCTATTATTAACCTCTTTATATAAAAATGAATTCAATCTGCTAAAGTTTTACTAAGTAATTTTGAGGAATATTGTCTGTAGCTTATTTTCTTGTAATGTATTGCCCAGTTTTGGTATTTGGTTATTGCTGGCTTCATAAAATAAGTTGGGATGTTTACCCTTCCTTGTATTTTCTGGAAGGCTTTACGTAGAATAGGTATTACTTCCTTAAATGTTTGATAGATTACGAGTGTAGCTTAATGGACTTGGAGTATAATTTGTGGAAAGTTATTTGCTATAAATTATTCAGTTCATTTTATACATATAAATCTATTCAGGTTTGCTGTTTAATCTGAGTGAACTTTAATGTGTATATTTCAAGGAATTTTTCTATTTCACTTAAGTTGTTAAATATACTATCTTAAATTTTTTGTAATATTTCCTTAATATTCCTTTTGATTTATGTAGTTCCTGTGTTGCTATCCCCTCTTTCACCAGACATTGGCAATTTGTGTCTTTATTCTTCTTTTCTTCATTATTCTGGCTAGAGGTTTATTATATCTGTTGATCTTTTCAAAGAATAAGCTTTTTGAGCCATTGATTTTCTGTATTGTATGTTTATTTACTATTTCATTTATTTCTGCCTTTATTATATTTTTTCTTCACACCTGCTTTATTGGGCTTAATTTGCTTTTATTTTTCTAGTTCCTTTAGGTGAACGCTTTGGTAATTGCTTTATCCCTTTATTCTTGTCTAATGTAAGCTGTTGATGGTACGAATTTCCTTCTGAGTACTGTATCTTAATTTTGTTTAAAATTTATTTTTAATTAAATTTATTGAGGTGATATTGATTAATAAAATTATATTAATTATATATACACACACAAACATATATATATATTGAATTGTGTATTCATCGACCGAAGTTAAATTTCCTTCTGTCATCACATGTTTGGTCCTCTGTACCCTTATCTGCCTCCAACTTTCCCCCCTTTCCTCTGGTAACCGTCTCAAAAACTTGATAAGCTATGTTTTTATTTTAACTTGGTTCAAAATATTTTCTAATTTCCATGGACTTCTTTGATTCAAAGGAATGCAGTAGTGCATTGTTTGTATTTTAAATATTTAAGGACTTTAATTCTGTTCTTATTTTCTTATTTGGTTCAGTTGTGGTCAGAGAACATTATTTATATTATTTTAATTCTTTATAATTTATTAAACTTGACATGAGGAAAAATGGCATAGATGATAGAGGCTCTGTTCATTCCTCTGGTGACCAAATCAAAGTTGTGACAGAAACAAGGAGAAAGCAGAAAGGAAAAATCACCTGGAATCTAGATGAAAAAGCCATACAACTATGGAGAAATCCAAGCAATCACCCTGCAATGGGCAGAAGGTAGGACAGGGTGAGGACACAGGGCTGCCCGGTCTCCAGTAGCTGAGTGAGACAGAGGCTGAGGAAGCGGCAGTAGCAGATGCCACTTAAAGAGGTTGCATCTCTGAGCGGATTTTTGTTGTGACAGACCTGCTTACTCTGAGCACCATTGTCCATTCAACTGCACGCAGTGGGCACCAGGGACTTACAGGGAAACATTGTCAGAGTGAAGGGTGAAGCAAGACTCATTTATATGGAAGTGCCGACAGTATCCGTTGTTTTCTTTTGAGCCCTCCACTCCTCCCAGTGCATGGACACAGCACTGCCATAGCCAAAAAGTCATCAAACTGATAACAGAGGTTGCTCTGCCCAGAGGATTCCCTGAAACTCCACCTTCCTCAACTTGTGGCCCCACCTAAGCCACTTCCAGATGTATCCTCAGTGAGTCAGGTGCTCCTTGCTGAACAATGCATAGACTCACACTGGAGGCAACTGGCCTTGGTTTCTGGTGAGGACTTTTGAGGCAATTATAAGCATAGCACCTGTGAATTGCTTGCTAAATCTTAGCATGTGGCCCTGGAGGGGCAGAGGCTTGGGCCAAATTTGGTCTGCAGCTGAATTCCTCTCAAGACTGTGCCACTGGATACCTACTTCACAAATCCACACTAATAAGACCAGGAGACTTAGGAGCTTTGCTTAATACATGGAAACAGACATGGAAAGGCAGCCCAAATTGGAAGACGAAGAAGCAGAAATCATATGAGAGAATAGAACAGAGATCCCAATATAATGGAGTCAAGTTATCTAACAAATGCAGAGTTCAAAACACTTGTTATAAAAATGCTCAATGAACTTTTTGGAACTGTAGATAAATTCAGTGAGAACTTCAACAAAGAAATAAAAAAAAAACATAAAAATGAAAATGGAAATTATAAAAGGGAATCAGTCTGAAATGAAGAACACTATTTGAGATGAGAAGTATATTAAATGGAATAAACAAAGGAATAAACAAAGTGAATAAAGAAAAGAATCAAATGCCCTATCTAGAGGATGGCAAAGCCAAGGACATTCAATCAGAATGGCAAGGAAAAAGATGCTAAGACTATAAAAATAATTTAAGAAACATATGGGACACTATTAAAGGTCAAAACATCTGTTTAATCGGCGTACCTGAAGGAAAACAAGATGTTGAACAGCTGTTTGAAGAAGTAATGATGGAAAACTTCCCTAACCTGTTGAAGGAAATAGACATAAAACCCCAGGAAGCTCAGATATCCCAAAAAACAGGGATTCAAAGAGGCCCACACCAACACACATCATAATTAAAATGCCAAAGGTTAAATATAAAGAAGGAGTATTAAAAGCAGCAAGAGAAAAGCAGATAGTTACCTGCAAGAGAACAATCATAAGACTGGCAGCTGATTTCTCAAAAAAAAACTGTGCAGGACAGAGGGCTCGGCACAAAATATTCAATGTGATGAAGGCCCAGGATCTACAGCCAAGAATACTTTATCCAGAAAAGCAATCATTTAGAGTTGATGGACAGATAAAGAACTCCCCAGACAAAAATAAGCTAAAGGAATTTATCACCCCCACAGCAGTATTACAGGAAATATTGGAGGGACTTCTTTAAAAAAGAAAAAAAGTATTTATCAAAGACAGGAATAAAGAATGGTAACAACTATATTCCTATCAATAAGTACCTCAAATGGAAAAGAATTAAGTACTCCATCTAAAAGATAGAGTGAATAAATGGATAGGAAAACAAAACACCTATATGTTGCCTGTAAGAGACTCGCTTCAAATTAAAAGACATAAACAGACTAAAAGGAAGGGGATGGAAAAAGATATTGATTTGATGGACCTAGAATGTATTTAAGTCAGACAGAGAAAGATAAAAATATTATTTCACTTATATGCAGAATCTAAGGAACAAAAAGAACAAACTAATCAAAAACAGACTCACAATTATAGTGGGCAATATGGTGACAGAGGAGAGGGGGTCTGGGAGGCTGGGAGAATGGGATGAAGGGTTAAAGAAGTGCAAATTAGTAGCTGATAGATGGTCATAAGGATGGGGAGCATGGCATAGGGAATGCAATTAGCATTAATACGTTGGCTAGGTGAAGAGTCGGAGGAGGGAGGGAACAATTGGGGGGATTGTTTTATGAACTATCTGTATACTTGAAACTAATTAAAATAAATTAATTAATTAAAAATAAAATAAATTTATTAAACTAATTTAATGTTCCATAATATGACCTGTCTTGCACAATATTCTATTTGTACTTGAAAATAATCTTCATTCTGTTGTTGTTCAATATTCTATGCATACCAATTAGATAAATTTTTGTGTTAAGTCTTCTATTTCCTTACTATCTAGTTTTTCTATCAGATATTAAGATTGATGTGATAAAATATCTAAATATAGTGAGGTTACTTCTATTTAATGTTTCAGTTATGTTTTCTTCACGTATTTTTAGGCATAGTTATTATATGCATACTCTACTAGTATTGATAGGTTCTTAAAATTTTTTTTGACCAAAGTTCCATTTACTACTACTTTTCTTCTGCTTGAAGAATTTTCTTTAATAATTCTTCTAGTGGTGATCTATTGACAATTCTGTCAGTTTTTGCTTGTCTGAAAAAGTCTACATTTCACCTTCATATTTTGAAGATATATTTTTGATAACTATATACATTTTAGTTGATTTTTCTTTCATCATTTTGATGATGTGGTCCCATTGTCTGCTGGCTTGCAAAAGTTTTCATAAGAAGTTTGCTATTGTTCTTATTATTGTTACTTTCCTTGTAATGTTTATTTCTTTAATTAGCTGCCTTTAAAATTTTATCTTTGTCATTGTTTTTAGCAATTTAATTATCATGTATATTGGTATGATTTTCTTTATATTCAGTCTACATGGAGTTCTTTAAGAAAATTGGATTTTGGAACTTATTATTTTTATCAAATTTGGAAAAAAACCTCTCAAATATTTTATCAAATTTTTGTTCCTATAATCCTCTTATCTGTACACTTCTCTTCTTGAGACTAAAATTACATATATGTTAAATCATTTGATATAATCCCACAAATCATTGATGCTCTGTTTACTTATTTTGCATTTTTTGTGTCTCTGTGCTTCTTTATGAATAGCTTATATCATTATATTTGAGTTCATTTATCTTTTCTTCAACTTTATCTAATCTCCTGTTAATTTCATCTAGTATATTTTATACTTCAGATACTATATTTCAGTTTCATTTTGGTATTTTTTTCATTTTTTAAAAATTTTCAGCTTTTTTTATTGCCAAGTTACCAACACTCTATCTCTGACCACAGCCCATTTTCAACTCCTAACTCTGAGACAGGACTTAGGCATGGGTTACAGATAGATATCTTCTCATTTAAAAGCACACCGAGGAGTTCATACAATTACCACACTTGCTAAACACAAAAATCCTTCTCATGCCATGAATCATCCACAAAAGGCATCTATTAGTTCTCTGAAAGTTTGCTTGTTTATATATTATAGTCTCAGATTTCTTCTTGAACATTCAATGATCATACCTAATGATTTTGAATGAGTAAATAGATGTGCCTACTTAATATTAAAATATTTTGATTTCTAGTTGAAAAATTAGAGTAATGAATTTCAGTGCTCCTAGAGGGGTACATTAGAACACACTTTTTTTTTTTTTTTATGGTGACATCAGTAAAGGAAATCTAATAAATTTCAGGTGTACAATTCAACAGTAAGGCATATATATATATATATATATATATATATATATATATATATATATATTCACTGCCCATAGTTAGATTTTTTACTGTCACCACATATTTGACCCCTTGATGTACCTCTCCCCTACCTCCTACCCTCTGATAACCACTATTCTATTGTACATGTCCATGAGTCTCTGTTTGTTTGTCTTGTTGATTTGTTGCTTTTAGGTTTATATCCCACATATACGTGATATCAAGTGGTTTTCAACTTCTTCTGTTTGGCTTATTTTTCTTAGCATGATTATCTCGAGGTCCATCCATGTTGTCACAAATGGCAGTATTTCATCTCTTCTTATGGCTGAATAATATTCCATTGTATATATGTACCATAGCCGCTTTATTCAATCATCTATTGTAAAACACTTCAGTGCTTCCATGTCTTGGCCACTGTGAATAATGCTGCTATGAATGTTGGTGTGCAAATTTCTTTTCAGATATCTGTTTTTCAAGGCGTTAGCATGAATAAGCAGGAGAGAGATTGCTAGATCATATGGTAGATCAATTCTTAGGTGTTTTTTTTTTTTTTTTCAGGCGAGGCAACCCTTGGTTGACCTCATGATTGCAAGGGCCTTGTCATTTTACAATCCTTTATTTTTTATTTTTTTTTTACACCAACAGCACCTTGTCTTCCTAGGTGGTCTCCCATCCAAGTACTAATCAGGCCCTTCCCTGCTTAGCTTCTGAGAAAATTCTTAGTTTTTTGAGGAACCTCCATACTGTTTTCCATAGTGGCTGTACCAATTTGTAGTCCCACCAGCAGTGTATAAGGGTTCCTTTTACTCCACATCCTCTCCAGCACACGTTATTACTTGTCCTATTCATAACAGCTATTTTAACTGCTGTGAGATGGTATCTCATTGTGGTTTGATTTTCATTTGCCTAATAGCCAGCGATGTTGAGCATCCTTCATATGTTTATTGGCCATTTCTATGTCTTCTTGGGGGTAATGTCTGTTCAGGTCCTCTGTCAATTTTTTTATTGGATTGTTTGTTTCTTTTTGTTGTTGTTGTTATTGAGTCAATTCAGTTTAGGAAGGATGTATCTTCCAAAGTACATGTCCATTTCTTCTAGGTTATGAAATTTGGTGTTATATACATTTTCGTAGTATTCTTGTATGATCTTTTGTATTTCTGTGGTGTCTATCCTCATTTATCCTCTTTCATCACTGATTTTATTTATTTATGTCATTTTTCTTTTTACTATAGTGAGTCTAGCATGGGGTTTATCAATTTTATTAAACCTCAAAAAAACACCTCTTTCTTGCATTTATTTTTTCTATTGTTTTTTGTTTGTTTGTTTTGTCTTTGTTTTCAATTTCATTTAATTCTGCTCTAATTTTTATATTTCTTTTCTTCTGCTGATTTTAGGCTTAATTTGTGCTTTCTCTCCTAGTTTTTATTTTATTTTATTTTTTAATTAATAAATTATTTTTTTTATGATGACAATGGTTAATGGAATCCAATAAGGATCAGCTATATACTTTAACAGTAAGACAAATATATGTTTACATTGTGTGTTTACCTTTCATAGTTAGATGACTTTCTGTCACCAAATTTTGCCACCTTTGCCCCATCTCACTTCACACTGCCCCTTCCTCCAACACTTTGGTAACCACGAGTCTATTGTCCATGTCCATGATTCTCTGTTTGTTTGTCCTGTTGATTTGTTGCTTTTAGTTTTATATCCCACATATAAGTGATATCATTCAATTTTCAAATTTTTCTATCTGGCTTACTTTGCTTAGCCTGATTACCTCAAAGTCCATCCACGTTGTCGCAGATGGCAATATTTCATCTCTTCCTATGGCTGAGTAATACTCTATTGTACATATGTACTACCGCTTCTTTATCCAATCTTCTATCATAAGACACATGTCCTGGCCACTGTGAATAATGGTGCTATTAACATCAGTGTTCAGATATCTTTTCGAATATGGGTTTTGAAGTCTTTGGGGTAAATACTCAGTAGAGGGATTGCTGGATCATATGGTGGATAAATTCTTAGTTTTTTCAGGAAACTCTACACTGTTTTTCATGGTAGGTGTACCAACTTACAGTCTCACCAGCAGTGTATGAGGGTTTCTTGTTCTACGCATCCTCTCCAACATTTGTTATTACTTGTCTTGTTGATTATAGTTATTCTAACAGGTGTGAGATGATGTCATTGTGGTTTTGATTTGTGTTTCCCTAATAGCTAACCATGTTGAACATCTTTTCAAATATTTGTTGTCCATTGTATATTCTCTAGGGAGAAGTGTCTGTTCAGGTCCTCTGCCCATTTTTTCATTGAATCATTTGTTTTTGTTTGTTTGTTTGTTTGTTTTTTGTTATTGAGTCATATGAGTTCTTTGTACATTTTGTATATTAGGCCCTTATCAAAGGTATTGCTTGCAAATATATTTTCCCATTTGGGTGGTTGACTCTTTAACTTGTTAACAATTTCTTTTGCTGAGCAGTAGCTTTTTAGTTTGATGCAGTCCCATTTATTTATCTTAGCTTTTACATTTCTTGCTTTTGAGGTCAAATTCATAAAATCTTCTTTAAGTCCAAGGTCCTCGAGTATAGTTCCTATGTTTTGTTCTATGCATTTTGTTGTTTCGGGTCTTATATTCAGGTCTTTAATCCATTTTGAGTGCATGTGGTGATAGAAAATAGTCTAGATTCATTCCTTTGCAGGTGAATTTTCAGTTTTTCTAGCACCATTTATTGAAGAGGCTTTCCTTTTTCCACTGTGTTTTCGGCTTTTTTGCTGAAAATTATTTTCCCATATAAATATGGTTTTACTTCTGGACTCTCGACTCTGTTCCACTGGTCCTTGTGTCTGTTTTGCTGCCAAAACCATGCCATTTTTATTACTGTAGCTTTGTAATGTAATATGAAGTTGGGCAAGTGATGCCTCCAGCCTCATTCTTTTTTCTCAGGATGGCTTTGGCAATTTTGGATCTTTTGTGCTTCCATACAAATCTGATTTTTTAAAATACTATTTCTTTAAAAAAATGCTGATGGGATTTTGATGGGTTTGCATTAAATCAATATAATGCTCTAGGTAATATGATCATTTGAACTCTATAGATTCTTCCATCCAAGAACACAGAATATCTTCTCACTTCTTTGTATCTTCTTCGATTTATTTAATAGTATCTTATAGTTTTCATTACATAGGTCCTTCACTTGTTTTATTAAATTTATTCCTAGGTATATTATTCTTTTTGTTACGATTGCAAAAGAAATTATTTTTTCACTTCTTTTTCTGACGTTTCATTATTAGCGTATAGAAAACCTATGGAATTTTGAACGTTGATTTTGCATCCCGAAAATTTACTGTATTTGCTTATTGTTTCTAGTAGTGTCCTTGTGGAGTCTTTAGGATTTTCTATATAGAGAAATATGTTATCTGCAAATAGTGACAGTTTAACTTCTTTGTTTCCTATTTGGATAAATTTTATATCTTTCTCTTGCCTGATTGCACTCGCTAGGACCTCCAATGTTATGTTGAATAACAGTGGCGATAGTGGACAGGCTTGCCTTGTCCCTGATCTTAGAGAGAAGCTTTTTTATTTTTTCACCATTAAGGATAGTGTTGTCTTGGGGTTTGTCATATATGGCCTTTATTGTGTAAAGGTACTTTTCTTCTATACTGATTTTATTAACTGTATAGATCATAAATGAATACTGTATCATGTCGAAGATATTTTCTAATTCTATTGATATGATCATATGATTCTTATTTTCTAATTTGTTTATTTGGTGAATCACATTAATCAATTTGCATATGTTGAAACATCCCTGTGCCTTTGGGATGAAGCTCTTTTGATTGTGGTGTATAATCTTTTTATTATGTTGCTGCATTCGGTTCGCTAATACTTATTTAGGATTTTTGCATCTGTGTTCATGAGAGATATTGTCCTGTAGTTTTCCTTGTTTGTATTATATTTTCCAAGTTTTGGTATCTGGGTAGTATTGGAATCATAAAAAGAATTGGAAAATATAGCCTCTTCATCATTATTTTGGAAGAGTTTGAGGAGAATAACTATTAAATCTTCTTTGAATGTTTGGTAGAATTAACTGTTGAAGACATCTGGTCCTGGATTTTAATTTTTGGCAGGTTTTTGATGATTGTTTCAATTTCCATACTGTTGATCACTCTATTTAGATTTTCCAGATCTTCTTTATTCAGTCTTGGAAGGTCGTATTTTCTAAGTACTGGTCCATTTCTTCTAGGTTATTAAATTTGATGTTTTTTACTTTTTCATGGTATTCTTGTATAATCCTCAGTATTTCTGAGGTGTCTGTCATAATTTTCTCTCTTTCATTCCTGATTTTGTTTATTTGTGCCTTTTCCCTTTTTCTTTAGTGAGTCTAGCCAGGGATTTGTCAATTTTATTAACATTTTCAAAGAACCATCTCTTTGTGGCATTTATTTTTTCTTTCTTATTTTTTTTTTGTTTTCAACCTCAGTTATTTCTGCTCTAATTTTGATTATTGCTTTCCTTCTACTGACTTTAGGGCTCATTTGTTCTTCCTTTTCTAGTTTTTTAAGATCAAGTGTTAGGCTATTTTTTAGGTTCTTTCTAGTTTTTGGAGATAGGCTTGTAATGATATGAACTTCCCTCTTATGACCACTTTTGTCATGTCCCAAATATTTTGATATATTGTACTATCATTGTAATTTGTTTCTATGTATCTCTTGATCTCTCTTTTTCTTTATTCTCTGACCCAGTTATTCTTCAGTAGCATGTTGTTTAATCTCTATGTATTTGTGGCTCTTCCTGCTTGCTTTTTTTTTTTTTTTTTTTTTTTTTTTTTTTTTTTTTTTTTTTTGCAGTTGGTCTCTAGTTTCAAAGCATTATGATCAGAGAATATGGTTGGTATGACTTCAACCCTCTTATATTTGTTGCAACTATCCCTGTGACCCAGTATGTGGTCACTCCTTGAGAATATTTCATGTGCACTAGGGAAGAATGTATAAGCAGCTGTTCTGGCATGGAAAGCTCTGTAAATGTCAATTATGTGCAATTGTTCTAATGTGTCATTTAAGAATGCCATTTCCTTATTGAATTTCTGTTTGGATAATCTGTCCATTTCCTACAGTGGGGTATTTAGGTCCTCTACTATGGTAGTGTTTTGGTCCATTTCTCCTTTTAGTTCTGTTAGTACTTCCTTACATATTTTGGGGATTCCTAATTAGGAGCATAGATAGTAATAAGTGTTATGTCTTCTTGGTGTATGATTCCCTTTATCATTATGAAGTGTCCCTCAGTATTATTCTTTACCTTTTTTATTTTAAAATCTATTTCACGTGATATTAGTAACACTACTCCTGCTTTTCTCTGAATTCCATTTGCTTGAAATATCATTTTTCACCCTTTCACTCTGAGTCTATATTTGTTTTTGGAGCTGAGATATGTCTCCTGGAGGCAGCATATGGTTGTTTTTTTTTTTGTTTTTCAGCCCATTCTGCAACTTCGTACATTTTCATTGGTGAGTTCAGTTCCTTTATATGTAGGGTGATTATTGAAATATAAGGTCTTCTTATAGCCATTTTATCTTCTGCTTTCTGGTGGCTTGGTGTTTCCATTGCTTTCTCGTCCTTGTGTTTCTGTTTTCTTTATTTTGGTTGGCTTTTGTGGGTTTGTCCTCTGATTCTTCTTGTTTTAAATTATATACTTTAGTTATGAATCTTTGGTGTGTGGTTTCCATTATGAATATGTAAGGAATATAATATAATATAATGTAATACAATGTAATGTAATATAATATAATATAATATAATATAATATAATATAATATAATATATATAATATAATAAATATAATATAATATAACACAATATATTCCATTTTCTTCTGTGTGCATCTTATCTCCATTCCCCTTTGTAAATTTGGATCTTTGAATCCTTCACTTTTCCTTCATTGTTGTCTCCCTTTTTCCCTATGTATACTGAATATTCACTACTATCTTGTTATAGCAATTCCCTTCTTATTGTTTAAATGTATAATGCCCTGTTCTTAGTATGGGATGCACTCTTCTGCTTCTATTTGCCTAATAGTCATCTTACTCTTAATTATGTATTTTTTTTATCATTTTGCTTTAGGTGAACTGACATCTTTCAGTAATTCCTGTAATACAAGCTTCATAGTGGAGAATTCACTCAATTGTTGTATGCCTGGAAAGTTCTTTATCTCTCCTTCATATCCAAAGGAAAGCTTTGCTGAATACATTATTTTTGTCTGGTAGTTACTTTCATTTAATAGTTTGAATATATGATTCCACTCGTTTCTGGCTTGTAAGGTTTGTGCTGAAAGTCTGACAATAATCTAATGGGTTTTCCTTTATAGGTAACTAACTTCTCCCTGGCTGCCCTGAAAATTCTGACTTTGTCTTTGATTTTGGTAATTTTAATACACTGTGTCTTGGTGAAGGCCTACTGGGTTGGGATAATTGTGTTCTGATGACATCTTGAATCCAAGCTCCAGCTCATTCCTTAGATTTGGGAAAATAGCATCAATTCTTTGTCTGAAAATGCTTTCTTATCCCTGCCCCTTTTTCTCCCCTTCGAGAATGCCCGTTATTCCTGTTTTCTCTCCTGATGGTATCAGGTAGTTCTTGTATTTCTCTTTCATTATTTATTATTCTTTGTTCTCTCTCTTCTTTCTGATTTATTTCTAGCTTTCTGTCTTCGATATCACTAATCTATTTTGTCGACTCCATTTCCCAAGGTTGCTGTTTCAGTTTTCATCTCTTGCAGTGTTTTCTTTATCTCCTGAAGTTCTTTTCAGTTGTTTTTGAGAGTTTCAATCTTCTTGCTGAAGAATTCATTTTGCTCAGCTATTTGTTTTTAAATTCTTGAAATTGTTGGTATGAATCTTTTTGGATCTCATTGAGTTTTTTCAGAAGTACTCTCCTGAATACTCTCTCATTTAAGTCGTATATTTCTATGTCTGTAAGCTTATTTTCTGGAGATATTTCTCTTTTGTTCAAAGATGCCATGCCACCTTGATTGTTCATGGTGTTTAATAAACTATTTCTCCACCTGGGCATTAATTGAAGCATATTCTGTTTTGTTGTGTTTTATTTTCCAGAAAGGAAATTTTCTTATATAAAGGTGTCTCTAACCTGTTGCAGCAAAAGCATTTTTCTTTTGATTTACAGTGTGTGGTGTATAAGCCCCTTGGATACCTGCTCTATATAAAGCCTTAATAATTCTTTTTTTTCTTATAGATATTTAATCACACTCTATACCCTCAGTCTCGGTCCTTGTCAGTGTTAACAACAGTTTTCATAGCATTTGCTCAGATTCCCCTGGGGTTTTTGTTCTCGGAGTATGTGGGGGATGGGGCATTTTGTGTTGGGGGATGGGGACTGCGATACAGCCTCATTCAGCTGGTAAAAATCAACTGTTTGTTTCTCTGCCATCCCTGCTTTTCTGCCATGATGCCTGAGCACTTCCAATGGCCGCTTGGAGCTCACAGCTCTCCCCAGGTAGGGCTATTCGGGGAACTCACTGCCACCTTCTTCCCTCCTCCCTTCTCCTACAGTGAGCTCCAGTTGCAAGAATTAGCTTCTTTATTTCTCTCAGTCTACCACTTGACACTTGGGGCTCTCACCTGTGGTAGCTCTTATGCACAGATCCCTCTCTCAGATGTGATATGCTGTTGTGCAGTTTGAGTGGTGTTTTTTTTAAATTTTAGATATTCAGCTTATTGTTGTTTCAGGAGGAGAGATCTGGAGACGTCTCTCACTCTGCCAAGTTTTTCAACATGAGGAAATTTTAATTGATCTCTGGTACATCAAACATGACAGCATTTGCATCATAGGGGTACCAGAGAAAGAAGGTAGAAAGGAAGATATTGAGAACCTCTTTGAAGAAATAATAGTGGAGAAATTCCCTAACCACACAACAAAAGTATTCATACAAGCCCAGAAACTCAGAGTCTCCAACAAGATGAACCCAAAGAGGCCCACACCAAGACACATAATCATTAAAATGCCAAAGCTTAAAGACACCACGAGTGCTAAAAGCTGTAAGAAAAAATCAGCTAGTTCCTTAAAAGGGAGCTCCCATAAGATTGTCAAATGATTTCTTAAGAGGAACTTTGTAGTCCAGAACAGATAGGCATGAAGTATTCAATGTGATGAAAAACTAGTACCTACAACCAAGACTGCACTACCCAGCAAAGCTATCAATTATAAGTTTTTAAATCTTTTTTTTTTTTAATTAAGTTTATCAGGGTAACATTGGTTAATACAATCACATAATTTTCAGGTGTACATTATCATTTGACAACTGTATATTCTATTGTGTGTTTATCACCCAAAGTCAAGTTTCCTTCAGCTACCAAATATTTGATACTTTTGACTCACTTCACCCTCTCCCTACCCACTATATTTGACCCTCTATACCCCATCTACCTCTTGCCTCTTCCTCCATCCCCTACCCTCTGGTAACCACTAGTCTATAGGCCATGTCTATGAGTCTCTGTTTGTCTTGTTCATCCATTATAATTAAATATGAGATTAAGAGCTTCTGACACAAGAAAAAGCTAAAGAATTTCATCACCACAAAGCTGGTATTACAAGAATTGTTCAAGGAAGTTCTGTAAATAGAAGAAGAAAGTTAAAAAATATGAAGAATAAAATGGGGAAAATGTACATTTCGATAGTTACATTAAATGTAAATCAATGAATAGTTCCAATGAATGACATGGGTAGCTGAGTGGATTTAAGAAAACAAAGACCATATATATCTTGACTACCAGAGACCCACTTCAGATTGAAAACACACAGACTGAAAATTAAAAGATGGAAAAGCTATTTAATACAAGTGAAAATAAAAATAAAAGCTGAGATAGCAATACTTATATAAGACAGAACATACTTTAAAACAAAGGTTATAATAGGGAACAAAAATATATATACATAACGATAAAGGGATTAATCTAACAGGAAAAATTGACCCTAGTCAACATTTTTGCACACAACATAGGAGCATCTAAATATATATGTCAAATATTGATTGATATAAAGGGAGATATCAATAAAAATACAGTCATAGTAGGAAACTTTAACATCCCATTGACAGCAATGGACAGATCTTCCAGACAGAAAATCAACATGGACAGCAGCTTTAATGACACACTAGATCCAAAATATTTTTTCCAATTATTGAAATATAATAGACAATTAGTTGCTTATATTTACATTGTACAATTCAATAAGTATTTTTTTCAATTATAGTTAGCATACAATAATATACCAGTTTTAGCTGTATAGCATAGTGATCAGAGATCCATATAACTCATAAAGTGATCACCTCACTAAATCTAGTACCTTTCTTCCCCCTTACATATTTAATACAACATTATTAACCATCTTCCCCATGCTACACTCTACATCTTCATGTCTATACTGCAACTATCCATTTGTACTTAATCCCTCTGCTTTTTTTTTTATGGTCTCCCCAAACTCCTCCCATCTAGCAACCCTCAAAATATTCTCTGTATCTGAGTTTATTTCCACTTTTGTTGTTGTTATTTTGTTCTTTGGAATCCACATGTATGTGAAATCGTGCAATATTTGTCTTTTTCTCTCCAACCCATTTTATTCAGAACAATGCCCTCCGGGTTCATCAAGGCAATGTCTTTCTCCATCCCCTTCTTTTAGTCTGTGCTTGTCTTTTAATCTGAAGTGAGTCTCTTGTAGGCAGCGTATGTAGGGGTCTTGTTTTTCTTTTTCTTTTTTTCTTTTCTTTTTTTTTTTTATCCATTCAGCCACTCTGTCTTTTGGTTGGAACATTTAATTCTTTTCCATTTGAGGCACTTGTTGATAGGAATGCAGTTATTCCCATTCTTTATTCCTGTTTTTGATACATGTATTTTTTCTTCTTAAAGAAGTCCCTCCTGTAATACTGGCTTGGTGATGATATATTCCTTTAGCTTATTATTATTATTTTTTTGGTCTGGGAAGCTCTTCACCTGTCCTTCAACTCTAAATGATAGCTTTTCTGGATAAAGTATTCTTGTTTGTAAATCCTGGGGTTTAATCATATTGAATATTTTGTAGTAAACCCTTCTGTCCTGTATAGTTTCTTCTGAGAAATTAGCTTCCAGTCTTATGGGTGTTCCCTTGTAGGTAATTAACTGCTTTTCTCTTGCTGCTTTTAAGATTCTCTCTTTGTAGTTAAACTTTGACATTTTAATTATGATGTGTCTTGGTGTGGGCCTCTTTGGGTTCATCTTTTTTGGGACTCTCTGAGATTCCTGAGGTTCTACTTCTATTTCCTTCACCAGGTTAAGAAAATTTTCCATCATTATTTCTTCAAATAGACCTTCAACATCTTGTTTTCCTTCAGATACCTCTATGACACAAATATTTTTACATTTAATTGTGTTTCATAGGCTTCTTAAATTATTATTGTAGTCTTGTCTTCTTTTTTTCTTGCCATTCTGATTGAGTATTCTTGGCTTCCCCATTCTCTATATTGGTGGTTTGATCCTCTTCTTTATCCACTCTGTTTATTCCATTATATATATATATATATATATATATATATATATATATATATTTATCCCTGATAATGTATTCTTCATTACTGGCTGGTTCCCTTTTGTGATTTCCATTTCCATTTTTATGTTTTTTTTATCTCTTTGTTAGTGTTCTCACTGAATTCATCTACACTTCTCATAAGTTTATTGAGCATCTTTATAATGTTTTGAACTCTGCATCTGTTAGATTACTTGATTGTATTATATTTGGATCTTTGTTCTGTTCTCTCATATGGTTTCTGCTTCTTTGTCTTCCCATTTTGGCTGCCTTTCTGTGTCTGTTTCTATGTACTAAGCTCTTAAGTCTCCCAGTCATATTAGTGCTTCTTTGTGTACAGTGGTGTCCAGTGGCACAGTCTTGAGAGGAATTCAGCTGCAGGCCAAGTTTTTTCCCCAGCCCGTGCCTCTCTGGGGCCACCTGTTAAGATTCACCAAGCAATCCACAGATACTGTGTTTAGAGTTGCCTCAAGAAACCACACCAGAAACCTAGGCCAGCTACCAGCAGTGTGAGTTTAGGCGCTGCTCACCAAGGGGTACCTGACTAAGTGAGAACACACCTGGATGAGGCTTGGGTAGGGCCATGAGTAGGGGGAGGTGGAGTTTCAGAAAATCCTCTGGGCAGAACATCATCTGTTATCCAGTTTGATAACATCTCTGCTTTGGTGGTGCTGCATCTGCACACTAGGAGTGGAGAGGACTCAACAGGGAACCATGGATATTATCGGCACTTCTGTACAGAGTGAGTCTTGTCTACAGCCCTCACTCCAAAAATTCACTATGCCCCTGTAAGTCCCTTGTTCCTCCTGATCAGCCAAACCAGCATTGGTGCTCAGAGCAAGCGGGTCCTTTACTGTGAAACTCCACTTGCAAACCTGGACCCTTTAAAAGGTGTCTGCAGCTGCTGGCTGCTGCTTTTATGGCCTCTATCCCACTAGCCCCACATCCTTGCCTTGTCCTACCTTCTTCCATTACAGGGTGATTTCTTAGTTCTCTCCTTAATTGTATGGCTTGTTCATCTAGACCCCAGGTGATTTTTCTTGCTGTTTGCTCTTCGTTTCTGTCACAACTTTGATTTGATTACCAGAGGGATGAACAGAGACTCTATCATCTACGCCATTTTTTTCTCCCTCTGGATTGCAGCTTTAATTAGATTCAATCCATTTAAAGTTTCCGTTATCTCAATAATGATAGCTGACATGTATCTTTACAAAACTCTATTTCCAACAGGACCCTTATCTTCCAAGCACTTCAAGACTGTAAGTGATCTCTGCATTTTAAATGACACTTCTCACCCAGACTCATGTGCTATTGTAACACTTGAAAATATCCCAGGGAGAAGAATGAATATTTTCAGATTTTGCCCTTTTCTTGATTTTACTTTGTCATGCTAGCACATAAAACCACCCAAAGGTCTTCTAGATTTTCTCCCTCTCAAAAGGATAATTATTCCTAGGACAGGTCAGATCATAAGCCCCCAGACTGAGCTCACCTAGGAAGCATGCTATGGTATCAGAACTAAGACCTGTTCTTTCCCTCCCCACTCAAAATGTTGTAAGATAAAAACTTTACTCCAGATTGGTGCAGACAAGAACACAGGGCTACTTTTACATTTTATTTCCAGCCAGAGAGCTATCTTCCCAGGAAGGGTAGTAAATCAGTATTTCTCATCCTGCCCCCAGACCTATTGCTGAGGCTAAGTATTAAGTCAGTGTGGCTAAGAGATGGGAGCACCTTTATTTTACTCATACTCTATTTATGCATTGAAAGATCTTCAACAATATCCCAGGAATACTGGGGCCCAGATCTTCCTTGATTCAACTCCTGCTACTGCCACTCTCAAGCTAGTGCTCCTAATTTGGGGGAATCACTCAGATAGATCACCATTTGTCCCAAAACTCATCTCCACAGCCAGCTAAGAGATTTGGCTAAGAAAACAGAAGGCCACAAAACAGAGAGCTTCAGTCATCCCCAAAAGTATATGTCTACATATGCAATAAAGGGTGGAGAAGCCTTAGGAGCACTGTCAAAAACAGTGGAGGTTGTAGTAAAAGGTAATTGAGAGGATATCAGCAGATGCATTAAATATATGGGCTAAACTATAGGCCAACTAAATTGTAGGAGGAAACCTGAGAGACAGCTGGCAAGAACCCTCTTAGGGTCAGAACATATCTCAAACAGGACCTTAGGAATTATCACTTCAAAAGAGATTGAATTTGAATATATGAGTCTGTTCAGCAATTTATATCTCATGGTATTGTTGAAAACAGTGAAATCAACTAGCCTGAATAGCTAGGTATGGTCATGGAAAAAGACAATCAAAGAGAGCCCTAGGAAAACCATTGGTATTCAACATGACTGCACACCCTCAAAGACTGAGGACCAACATCAAAAACGTCACATTAAGGGAAAACTGACTTCACAAAAATAGTCTATCCAGGTCAAAAAAAACAATCAAGTGAACAATCATTTTAATAAAAGGCCCCTAGTTAGGGGAACAGTAGACAGAATTATCATAACATGTTACATTAATTGTCCAGTTTTAAACAAAAAAATTATGAGACAAGAAAGGAAACAGATCCATATATGGGGGAAAGAGAGCAAACAAAAGAAACTACCCATGAGAGAAATAAAGTTCTTAACCATGGCTAACTTTTTCTTCATAGTGGAAAGCAAAGAATAATTAAGCACCTTGATAATGTAACTACATATTTAAGACTTGTTAACATTTAAAATTGTAGGTAGATCTCTTGAATAAATCACGCAACATTATATTTGTCCAATGGAAGATATAATTGGAACTCATGTAGAACCCTGAGCCTGAAAGGAATTAAACTGTGGTAGTATAGGTTATTTATTGTAAACCAACTGTTTAATTCCTAGCTTTTCAAATTAGTACACTAAGTTTTTTGCATATGAAGAGGCAAAAATCTCATAAATTTTTAGCAGTGCATCAATGTTTCTCCCACTCTTTCTTGTTGTCAATATTTAACTTGGGAACCACCCAAACATCAGTTCTCTAATGTACTTCCATGTGTAATATGTACTGAGCATCACTGCCCAAGATCTTCACTCTTCTACTTTCAATAATCTTTCACTGCACTCCCTGGAAATGGCAACCCATAATCATCAAATTCCTCTGTATTCTTAAAATAATTTGAATTTTTTTCAACTATTTTCTACATCACGACATATTTCTTTCTCTTTCTCAAAATCATACCACCTATTCATTTTTACTTAATTTTCTTTTTCTTATATAGACTTCACCTTCTCTATTTCATTTATAGGATTTATAATCTTTTTTATGATTATTTGATATCAGATAATTCTAAACATCTTGGTGCAAGACAAGATGAATTTCTTTGACTGGGATGGAGGGGTCAGGAACCAAGCCCTGCACCGAGAGAAGAAGAAGGTCCTTTGGTGGAGAGTGTAGAAAGAATTCAATACACACACCAAAGTTAGAGTCAAAAGGAAAGTTTATTAGAAAAGGAGTAACACTCCACAGACAGAGTGTGGTCGTCTCTCAGAGGCAGAGTGAGAGGGACCAAGAGAGATGAGGAAAGTGAGTAGGGGGCTGAGTGTTTAAGGAATTCAGTTTATATCATACTTTAGTTCCTGTGAGTTATAGTTTAAAAGACTTTATTAACCCATTTCCTTTGATGTGGACATACCGTAAGGAAGGGGAAGAGTATGTAGTGTGAAAAGGTAAGAATATGTACAATAAAAGGCCTGATGGCAGTTTACAGCTTTTAATCCATAGGTTCCCCATTGTTTTAGCCACAGGGAATGACTCTTGGTTCTTGTTTCCCATTCACAGGTGTGGAGAAAGGGGTGATAGCAATCCCAGTAGAAATCTTCCTTTGTTCTGAAGGTGTCCTCCCGGCCTGGTTGCAGGGCTGATCAGCACATCACAGTCTCTAAGTGTAGCATGATTAACATTTTTAATTCTCCTGTTTCCTCCTTACATTAATATTATCTAAATTCAAGAGCTATCTATCTATCATCTATCATAATCATTTATCTATCATCTATCTATCTAATCTATCATCTATCCAAATAATTTAATATATTTTTTTCCAGATTCAGATCCCCTATATGAACCTGAGACTCATATATCCAATTATCTACCTGGTATAGCCAATTGGATAGCTTGCTAGAAGTTCAAACTAAACACTCCCAAGATAAAATTCATTATGTCTCTAACCAAATCTGTTCTTTCAGTGTTTCCTCCATCCACTTGCGCAGACAAGAAAAACAGAAATTATCCTTGATACCGCACATTCTGTCATATCCCACACTTATTACATCATCAAATTCAACTTATTTTACCAAGTTTTTCTTGATACTGAGCCTGATCATTTCCTGCTCAAATGAGTTAGTTCCTGATTGCACCCTCCACATTCTAGGATTCTCCGACTGATGCAGCAGTCCAAAAACTGCTTAAATGATTAAGCTGGTGTCCTCATAGATTGGCAATCAATCAATGTTCTCCTTCCTTATATGGAATACCTATAGCTTTGTAGGAATGTAGAAATACAAGATTGTATAAAACCACCTGCCATGTTACAATCAAGGCTCAGCCTTCAGATAAGAATCTGCTGAGCTGGTGTCAGCATCAATAAATGCTGCTTTCTGCTTATAGCTTCAGTGTCCCATCTCTGTGTTCAAGAACCCCCCAACATTTCTAGGGGCTTGTCTGGGATGCAGAGACAACTGTTTTTTGCTTCCCTTGTCTTCAGGGTCTGGGCCCTGGGATGCTGGGAGAAGCAGACTTCACTTGGCATGCCAGCGTACCTATTGTCTGTAGGGAAAGATGACTCTTCCCGCCAACCAGTACTGTGGCTCCAAGAGCACAACAGAACCCAGAGAAGAGCAGAAACCTGCCCAGGAGCACCGTCTGACTGAGTAGTAAAGACCCAGGTCCCAGGAACAGCCTGTCTGCTAGAGGACAGAAAGGAGTCTGATCAACTCCTGAGGTCACCCAATTACTCTACATTTGTTAGAGGAAACAGTGACCTCTCAGGTACATAGGGTGGAGGGTGGAGGGTGGAGGGTGTGTTTTTGTGTGTGATTGAGACATGACATGACTACAAAATGAGAGTTGAGTCCCTATTTCGGTGTTCATTGTGAACCTCATACAGCTTAGGGTGGTGTCACTGGATCTCTATGAGGAGTCTACTCCAGTGATTCGAGTGATAAGAAGCGCCTGATAGATCCCTGTGAGGGTAGCAGCGGGAGATAGGAGAAGTATATCTCTGACTGTATGTGTGACACTGACCACAGGTGGCAGGATGGGTCGACAACAGAGTAAACAGACTCCTTTACATTGTATGTTTAAGAATTTCAAAAAGGGTTGTTCAGGAGAATATGGAGTTAAACTCACCCGACAGAAATTCTACACCATTTGCAAGATTGACTGGCCTTCTTTTGGCATTGGGTGGCCAGCAGAGGTGTCTCTTGATAGAGAAGTCATTGCAAATGTCTCTCAAGTCATTATCGGTCAACCTGGCCACCCAGACCAATTCTCTTATATCAATTCTTGGGAAGCAATAGTTCACACATGATCCCCTTGATTGAGAGTCTGCCTAAAGGAGAATTGTAGAGTCCTAGCCTGAGCCTTGGCACCCTCTCAAGGTCAGTTGAAAGAAAAGAAGCCTGTGTTGTCAGCACTAGGCCATACCAGACTCCATTCTGCTAGGCCCCCAAGAGCCTATGGTTCAAATGATAGTCGGGGCCGACCTATTGTCTTTATGGTTGACACCAGGGATGAACACTCAGTTGTAATTTGGCCTGTAGGTCCGCTTCCTCAAAGACAAGCTACCATTATGAGAGCAACAGGGGGATGAGTCCATTGTCCCTTCCTACAGCCTTGCTGGTGCAACCTAGGAGGACGAGAAGTCATCCATGAATTCCTATATCTGTCCAATTGCCCCGTGGCACTGATGGGATGAGATCTTTTAGGAAAACTACAAGCTTAGATTACCTTTGACACATATGGCCAAACATCCATAACCTTGGGGAGGCCAGAAGAACGGATTATGTCACTCATGATTCCCCAAGGAGAAGAATGGCATCTATATAGTCTTATAGGTGAGTCCCAACAGAAACTTGAGCTCCCCTTCAAAAGTTTCTGGAGCATGGGCTGAAGACAACCCTCCAGGACTGGCCCAACATATTCCTCCAGTGGTGGTAGAGTTAAAACCAGGAGCTGAGTCAGCCCACCAGAAACAGTATTTCATCCCCCATAAGGCACAAGTGGAGATCCAAAATCATTTAGAGAAACTTCTGAAGTATGGAATCCTCTGTTTCTGCCAATCATCCTGGAATACACCACTCCTGCTGGTTCAGAAGCCAGGGACATATGAATACCGGCCAGTCCAAGATTTACAAGCAGTTAACCTGGTGATTGTCACCCTGCACCCTGTTGTCTCCAACTCATATACCTTCCTAGGATTCATCCCCACTGAGGCAAACTATTTCACCTGTCCGGACCTCAAGGATGCCTTCTTCTGCATTTCCCTGACTTCCCAGAGTCAGCTAATCTTTGCTTTCCAATGGGAAAACCCTGAAAGTGGAGACAAGGGCCAGTTGACATGGACATGACTGCCTCAGGGGTTCAAAAACTCCCTGGCCATCTTTGGAACAGCTCTAACCTCAGATTTAAAGGCCTTCCTGGCAGACCAACACAGCTGTGTGTTACTCCAGTATGTAGATGACCTGCTCTTGGCAGGAAAGACTTATGAGGAATGCATGGAAAGAAAATATCTACTCGATCTCCTCTGGGAAGCGTGTTACAAAATTTCTAAAAGGAAGGCTTAAATCTGCCAAGAAAGAGTTAAATACCTTGGCTTCCACCTGTTGCAGGGACAACACCAACTCAGCTTAGAAAGGAAACAAATGGTCTATTCCATTCCCATCTCTACCACCCAGTGACAAGTCCACATGTTCCTCAGAACAGCTGGCTTCTGCAGAATCTGGATACCTGATTTCTCCATCCTGGCCAAACCTCTCTATGAAACCACAAAGAGGGGAGAATGGGAGCCCCTGTTCTGGGAACCTATACAACAGAAGGCCTTTGAAGAAATCAAATGGGTGCTCACTAATGACCCCAGATTAGAACTCCCAGACTTAACCAAATCTTTCTTTCTGTACGTACATGTGCACACAGGTGTCACAGTAGTGCTGTTAACCCAACTGCTAGGATCTTGGCACCATCCCATGGCTTATCTCTCCAAACAACTTGGGTCTGTCACCCAGGGCTGGCCACCCTGCTTGCAAACACTCACAGCCACGGTCCTGCCCTCCTTGTGTCAGAGGCTGACAAACTGACTATGGGGCAAGAACTGACAGTTCAGGTACCATATTCAGTAATAACACTACTGGAGTACAAGAGACAATATTGACTCACCAATGCCCAGATGCTCAGTTACCAAGGAATGCTGTGTGAGAATCTACACATCCACCTAAAAGTAGTATGAACCTTGAACTCAGCCACTTTCCTACCCATTGGGCCTCACCAGCCAGCCTACGATTACATTGAAGTCATAGATGAAGTGTTTTCCAGCTGACCCAACTTGACAGACCAGTCCCTCAAGCACCCTGATGTCCAATATTACACTGATGGTAGCAGCTTTGTGAGGGGAGGAGAATGCCTTGCAAGATATGCTGTGGCAACTTACATTCCATCACAGAGGCAAATCTCTGCCTAAGGGAACTTCAGCACAGAAGGTAGAGCTCATCGCCCTGATCCGTGCCCTTTAGTTGGTAGCAGGAGTGTGTGCTAACATATACACTGACTCTAAGTATGCCTTCACTGCCCTCCACATACATGGAGCCCTGTGCAAAGAGAAGGGTTTAATCAATTCTGGGGGAAAAGACATAAAATATAGAAAGGAAATTCTGGATCTCTTAGATGCTCTGTGGACCCCTAAGAAAGTAACAGTCATTCACTTCAGAGGATATCAAAGAGGAGACAACATAATGGCTTGGGGCAACCACAAGGCACACTATGTTGCCAAACTAGCAGGGACTGAGGAGATGGCCAACCCTATAGCTTTAACTGCTTCCCTATTTCCCAGTCCCTCAGATGAATGGGACTCGAAGTACTTGCCTCAAGAAGAAGCCTGGTTTAAGACTAGAGGAGAGCCTTCTCCTCAGTGGATAGTGGAAATTCAAGGATGGGTGAATTGAAGTCCCTGGAATGCTAGCCCCAGCTTTTTCAAGCAGTTTCATCAAAGGACTCACTTTGGTTGCACTGCTCTAAAAACCACTCTGGGCCAGTACTTCTACATCCCCCAGCTCTTTAGCATCTCCCAAGTGGCGTGTGAATGGTGCAAAGTCTGTGCCCACAACAACCACAGACAAGGACCATGTGCCCCACCAGCAGCCCAAAGTGTCAGTGGCACCCCCTTTGAGGAACTTGAAGCAGATGTCACTGAAATGCCTTGATCACAGGGCCTCAAGTATCTCTTATTTTTTTATACACCTATTCTTGTTGGGTAGAGGCTTACCCCACCTGGACTGAGAAAGCCTGAGAAGTAGCCAGACTGCTCCTCTGAGAAATTGTTCCATGATTTGGTTTACCAATTACCATTGTCTCAGCCTTTGTAGCAGAAATAGTTCAGCTACTAGCCAAGAATTTAAATATTAAATGGAAATTACATACTACCTATTGATCACAGAGTTCAGGACAGGTGGAATGCATGAACAGGACTCTTAAAACTCAGTAGGGAAGACTATGAGGAGACATATTTACATTGAGACAAAGTCCTCCCCATGGCACTATTAATAATCAGGTTGACAGCAACCAAAAATACTGGGTTCTCACCCTACGAGAATCCTGTATGGGTAGCCATCACCACTCATCAAAGGACTTTGAGGAGACCTCAAGGAAATAGATGAATTGATTTTGAAATGACAGATTCAGGCTCCAGGGACCACCTTTCAGACTTTCAGCCAATGGGTTAGGGAAAGGCTCCTTGTCAGTTTAACCACTGAAGTTCATTTCTTTAAGCCAAGAGACTCTGTCTGGGTAAAAGAGTGGAACATTCAGCCTTTAAAAACCCTGCAGAGAGGCCCCTTTATTGTCATTTTGTCTACCCCCACTTCAGTTAAGGTTGCTGAAATAATGCCCAGGATACATCACCGCAGACTTAAACCCTCAGCTACAGAGTGGAAATGTATTCCAGATTCTTTTGAGCCCCTCAAGGTAGCCCTCTGGCAAAAAAACACTGACTGTGCTGGCAGACCAAGGGTAAGACATCGGCCCCACTTTGGTCACATCAGAAGCTGACTGATTTATGCTCAGCAGAAGCCTGAGGATAGTGTCTCATCAGAATGGGATGCTAGTAACCTCTTTGGAGTCTGGTTCGCCACTTCTGGTGGCTCTAAGACCTTAATTGCGATAGTGCTCCTCTTCCTCAGGACCTGCCTCCTCCTCCCGTGCGTATTGCTTCTTGTTATCAACCATCTCCCTCACAGAGGCTATAGTAGAAAAAAAAAAACTGCAACAAAAGTCCTCATGTTATGAAAGTACCAACCTCTAAACCAAAAATTAGAAGAAAAAGATGATGCTCTCTTACTCAGTCCTAGGTCAAAGCATTAAAGGGAAGAATATGGCAGCGTGACCTTCCCTGACCATTTCCTGCTTAAACGAGTTAGTTCCTGATTGCACCCGCCACATCCCAGCACTCTCCGACTGACTCAGCAGTCCAAAATCTGCTTAAATGATTAAGCCGGTTTCCTTATAGTATGGCAATCAATCAATGTTCTCCTTATGTTCTCCTTCCTTATATGGAATATCTATAGCTATGTAGGAATGCAGAAATACAAGATTGGATAAAACTGCACACCATGTTACAATCAGGGCACAGTCTTTGCATAAGAATCCGCTGAGA
Organism: Eidolon dupreanum; assembly: GCA_028627145.1. Lineage (NCBI taxonomy): Eukaryota > Metazoa > Chordata > Mammalia > Chiroptera > Pteropodidae > Eidolon > Eidolon dupreanum. Next base: position 76,865,936 of record CM053505.1, read on the forward strand.
TGGTGTCGGCATCAATAAATGCTGCTTCCTGCTTATAGCCTCTGTGTCCCATTTCTGTGTCCAAGAATCATGCAACAATATCATCTATACTTCTCTGTTCCCTCCATTCTGGTCTAATATACAATCTTCTCTAGGATAGAATATTGTAATAGTCTAATAAATGGTCTCCTTACTTTCCATTATGCCCTATTCCCTTGTAATGCAGGAGCCTTAGGCCTGGAACTTGCACTTAGGTTTGAGGAAAAGAGGACCAGAGGGGTGAAAAATGCTATTTATTACTCATGAGGCAGGGAAGCTTCAGCAGCAGCCGGTTGGAACCGAAGGAAGAAAAACTACTGCTGATCAAGTGCAAGCGGTTTTTTTATGCCCATAAGCAGAGGGAGTGGTTATCTCATTGTGGGAGCAGCCTCCTTCTCAGATGGATAAAAGCAAGATGTGCTGCTTGGTTACAGGAGCAGATAACGTTCATGGAAGCAGCAGAAAACATCCGTGGGAGTAAGTGCTGCTAAAAGTTCTTTGTATACCTCCTTCCTTGGCTGCTGACCTGGCAGCTATCAGTCTTCTGAGTATGTGGAGGGGCTATGTTCTGCATTAACTCTAGATCTCTTCAAGCAGTTCTCTGCACTGCAACCAGAGGGCTATTTCAAAACACAAATATAATCGTGAAATCCTTGGACAGACACTACATAGAAAGCCTTGGACAGGGTTCTAATCAAAAGCCATTTGTTCTTCCTTTCTGGATGAAACCAAAGATTGTCCATACTTTTTAAAGAAATTATGTTCTTTGGGAAGGGGATTGGCCCCTTTCCAGATAGAGTGGCTGAATCTTGATTGCTTTAACCCAATAATAATGATTTTATTTACCTTTCGAAATAACTTTTAATAATGGAAATGTGATGCAATTCTCTGCAATGAGATATGAGGAAAAGCATGCTGAGAATCTTTTGGGAATGTTTTACTCACTCTTATAAAGGATTCTGAGAGAGAAATGTTCATTATTTTTCCTTTGAATATTGATAACAAATAATGCCCAGAGCTATATCAGTAATTTAGGACCACAAGAGAATTCAGTCTAGGAGGACATGCCAACAAACAGAGGACGGGTGAACTAAAACACAGAAGGGATCTCTGTTCTTAGTGACTTTGTTTAGTCAGTGAATTAACTAACTCTGGAATTCCTGTATCTATGGACTTATTATAATTAAACATTTTTTTATAGTTTAGTATATGCCTGGTTGTATTTCTGCTAGTTTTAGCTAAAAGCATCCTAACTGGTATACATAAATTTGCTTAACAAATAACAGTGGCTTCTAAATTCCTCTAAGGACAAAATCAAGATCCTTAATATACCTTTTAAAGCCTTGTACAGTCTGGCCACTACCTTATTCCACAGATTCATCTATGACAAGTCTTTGTTTCACTATTTTCTTGCCTTCTTCCAATTGTTCACATTTCCTGTGTTCTCTTGCCATAGGGCCTATATTTGTTTGCTAGTGCTGCCATAAAAAAATACCACTGACTGGGTGGCTTAAACAACTGAAATTTATTTCTCACAGATTTGAGGTTGACGATCCAAAATCAAGTTGTCATCAGGTTTGGTTTCTCTTCATACCTTTCTTCTTGCCTTGCAGATAGCTGTCTTTTTGCTGTGTCTTCTCATGATCTTTCCTCTGTGCCCTTCCTTGGGGTCTCTCATGTTCCCTAATCTCCCCTTCTTATAAAGATACCAGTTGGATTGGATTAGAGCATGCTGGGGAGTGTGTGTGTGTGTGTGTGTGTGTGTGTGTGTGTGTGTGTGTGTGAATATAATCACCTCTTTGGAGGCTCTATCTCCAAATACATTCAAATTCTGTGGTACTAAGAGTAAAAGCTTCTATATGTGATTTTTTAGAAATATTTCAGTTCATAACGGTGCTGTTGTGATTGTTAATTTCTGTCTGGAACACTTTTTCTGCTTCCACATTCTCAAACTCTTCCTGTCTCTACACACTCAATATTTTTGGTTTTCTAGTTGAGTCCCACTCATACTTTATATGCTAGGTTAAATATATTTCTATGAGAATCTTTTCCTAATATTCATTTTCTATTCCAGTTTGTATTTATACATTTATTAGTGTAATGATTTATTAATGTTTATGTTAATTAATAATCAGTAATATAAAAGCAAGAGCCATGTTCATTTGGCTCATCAAAGTGTTTGTGGTTATAGAACATAATAGGAGCTGAATTCATATTTTCTTGGAATGAATAAATGAATGAATAAGTAAATGAATGTCTCTCTTATACTTTAGGCAGATATAATTCGACCTGATAAATTGACTGAAATCAATGTTTGATTTACTGAATTAAGTGTTCCCATCCTTCACTTTTATCTTTTTGAGATAAAAAGTGTAAAAAAGTATAAAAAAACATTAAAACTCAAATTTAGTTTCCAGATTTATTTAAGACTTCTCATTTATTTGTATAGAACTTAATGCTTTTGAAACAGCACTGGATTAAACTTTTCTATTTCTATACCATTTCAACTTTATATCATGACCCTTATTTCCTACCTAGATTCTGAATTTAATACCTCTATTTGATACTGACAACACATTGATATTCAGTAGTCCTCAAACACTTATTTTTCTATCTTTGATTTTATATATAGAGCTAAGAATGAGAGAGGGCTTCGAAATCATCATATATAACCTATAGCTTCAGAGGCTCATAAAGGCATATTCTTCCTCAATGTCGATCATTTCTCACATAGAGGATTGAACAAAATGAAAATCTTCATTACCCAAAACATACAAAAGGTAAGCATAATGTTTATTTAGGTGGATAATGTGTTATTTATTGGGGTAAATAATAGAGCTGTTTTACCATTTCAGAAAAAAAATAATTTTGCATATGTATGTTTGTAGAGAGAATCCTCATAAATATATTTAATAATGAAAGTATGATGTGTTTGAAACATAAAAAAGACTATAATTATATATGCTTCCAAAAGTTTTAATGTCTTCTCTTATGAATAATTATATAGATAAATAGGAGGAAATAATTTTAAAAAGCTCTGCAAATGAATAATATATAACTGACAAAAATTACAATCAACATATTTTAAGAGTTTAGCTATACAAATATAAAAAAGATAAAGATGAATAATGGGCATATTTAATTCAGCAAATGTCAGTCTGAAATTATATTTATGTTATTCAAAGAAAAGTTTAAATTATATAAGTAAATAGTTCAAAGTGAATCATTGAAAAATAGATACAATAGAAGAGAAGATAATCTAATCTAAAAGTCTAAAAGGGTGATTAACACAGATTTCTGCATTTTTTCCTAGTATAAGGTCACAGCTTTCAATCATGGTCTCTTTCTGATTTGTTATACAATAAAAATATCCTTCAAATGAAGGGAAACATAAATTTTTAGACCAGAGGCTCACTAGTTGTCAATCCTATGTTAAGTTCCCAATGATGTTCGTACAATCTAGCTTAAAGATTTTTGACATAAGAATTTTCAAATTTAGGTCATGGTTTAAGATGTTTTCTTTTTCACGTACATACTCTGTCTAATCTATGCAATTACATTTGCATTTGTTGTCTAGTATTTCCCCAGTTCATTTGGCTCCTTCTCATAAAAATAGAATAGTAAAGCTCACGCACATCTTCACATTTAGGGAAGATTCTACATAAGAAGAAGAGAGTAAATAAATAACACTGTATTCATTACCTATTGCTGCATAACAAATACCTCCCAAGCTTAGTGACTTCGAACAACATTTTATTGCCACAGTTTTTGTGGTTCAGACATAGCTTAGCTGGAAACTATAGCTCAGAGTCCCTCACAAATCTTTGTCAGTCTCTATATGTCTATACACAACATGACATCAGAGAGAGAGAGAGAGAGAGAGAGAGAGAGAGAGAGAGAGAGAGAGAGAGAGAGATCAAGTGTGAAACTACAGACCTCTTGGAATTCTATCTCAAGTGACATGTCATTTCTTCTGCCATATTTTATTTGTTATAAGCTATTCAATAAGTCCAGTCAACAGTGAAAGTAAGGATATTGCACAACTGTGTGAACTCCAGCATGTGGGAACATTGGGGCCCATCTTATAGATCATCTGTCACAAATACCATGGAAAAGCAGAATAGGATAAGACTGGAGGTAAAAAGTGAATTATACAACTTGATATATCACTTTAGATCAAGCATTTTTTTGGTCTCAAAATAATATGGTCATAAAAAACCTCTGCATATTTATTTGACTTCTGACATTCAGAAATTATTTTGAGTTATGCGACAGCTATTTTTCTATGTTAAGGATCAGAAAATTATGGTCTATAGCTCTGTTTTTATAAGTTAAATTTTATTAAAACAACATCATTCTCATTTATATATTGTCTATGACTGCTTTTGTATTGCAACAATAGAGATGGGTAGTTGCTACTATGACCTATAACCTAAAAGAAATGAAACATTTACTCTGTGGTCCTTTAAGAGATTGTTGCAGAGCTATGTCAAAGATTATGGTTATGCAAAAAGCCAAGATTTTTGGAGGAATTTTTCCTTACACTACAGGTCCAATTCTCACCATTTCACATCTAGTAAGCAACTGTCTAGCTAAGTAAAACTCAATTAGATATTACTCCATCCAGGAAGTTTTCCTAACTGCTAAAGATGAGTTAGATGGCCTTCCTCTGTGCTACTGTGGTACTATGTGCATATATATGAATAGCACTCACTATATTATATATTTAATTGAGGTAAAATTCACAAAACATAACATTCACCATTTTAATCATTTGAAAATACATGCACGGTGTTGTGCAGCCATCATGAATACTGAATTCCAGAACATTTCATAACCACAAAAAAGAGGCTCTACCCATTAAGCAGTCATTCCCCATTCTCATCTTCCTGCACCTCTAGCAATCTCCTTTTTATCTTTATGGGTTTACTTATTCTGGACATGTCCTATAAATGTAATCAGACAGTATGTGCCCTTTTATGTCTGGCTTCTTTCACTTAGCATAATGTTCTCAAGATTCATCCATATTGTAATTTGCAATATTTCATTATTTTCTATGGCTGAATAATATTTCATTATATGCATATACCACATTCTGTTTCTATATTCATTAGTTGGTAGACATTTGAGTTGTTTTCACTTTATGGCTAATATTCATAGAACTTCTATGAACATTTATGTGGAAATTTTGGTATGAACATCTGTTTTCACTTCTCTTTGTTGTTTACTTAGTAGCATGATTACTGGATCATATGGTAATTGCTGTTTAATCATTTGAGGAACAGCCAAACTGTTTTTAATAGTGGTTGCAACATTTTATATTCCTACCAGCAATGAATAAGTATTCTAATTTCCACACATCTTTGCCAACCCATGTTATTTTTTTTTAAATATATACCCTAGTAGTTGTAAAGTGTTATCACATTGTGCTTTTAATTTGCATTTCTCTAATGACTAATGATGTTAAACATCTTTTCTTGTGCTTAATGGCTATTTGTTGGGCCCATAGAATGAGGTGGTTATTGTTTTTTCTGTCATATATTTAGGAAGAGGTTGAGAAGAATTATGTTAATTCTTCTTTAAATATTTGGTAGAGATGACTAGTGAAGAGTTTTTCTTTTGGGAATTTTTTTTATGACTGATTTCATCTCTTTACTTTTTATAGATCCATTCAAATTTTCCTTTTTTTTTTTCCCTTTAGTCAGTTTTAGTAGTACATATGTTTCTAGAAACTTGTCCATTTAATCTAGGTTATCTAATTTTTTATTATACAATTGTTCACATAATTCTCTTATAATAATATTTATTTCATTAATGTCAGTACTAGTGTCTCCACTTTAATTTCTGATTTTAGTTATTTGTATCCTCTCTTTTTTCTCTTAGTGTGAGTTAAAGGTTTGTCATATTGTTTTACTTATCAAACAACCAACTTTTGGTTGTATTGATTCTCTTTATTATTTTTCTATTATCTGTTTTATCTCCCCTGGAATTATCATTATCTCGTTCCTTCTGTTATCTTTGGGTTAGTTTGATCTTACCTTTCTAGTTTCTTAAGGTACAAAATTAGGTTACTGATGTTAGATCTTTTTCCTTTTTTATTATAAACACCTACAACTATAAATTTCCCTCTGGGTACTGCTGATACTGAATCTCCTAAGTTTTGGTATGTTGTGCTTTTATTTTCATATGTCTCAAAGTATTTTTTAATTTCCCTTGTGTTTTCTTCTTTAACCTATTGTTTATTTGGAAATATGTTGTTTAACTTCCATATGTTTATGGATTTTCCTGTTTTACTTCTGTTACTGGTTTCTAGTTTCATTCTATTGTGGTCAGAGAAAATAATTTATATAATTTCAACTTTCTTAAATTTATTGAGACTTGTATTGTGGCTTACTATGTGATCTATCCCCTTTTGCATGTATCATGGGAGCCACATTGTGAAGGTAGTAACACAAAATGAGAGGAACTGGGATTCCTGGGTCACTTCTTACAGGGAATCTACCCCAGAGAATGATTTGATCCATTTTTCCCAGCAGCATGATCCAGAGATAAGTTTTTTTTTTATGCTAAGCCACGGAGAACTAAAGATTGTTTTAATAGCAGCAGCTATTACTTATCCTGACTAATACAGATAACTAATATAGTATTTTGGATAATAGACCCTGTGTCTCAAAGATTTCAACAGACTAAAACTATAGATCAAATCAAACAAAAATACTGTGATTGGCACAAATGTATGCCTTCCATGTGCGTCTGCATTAAATAGCAATCTACACAATTCTAGATTGAGGTTCAATTCAAATTAGATTCAATATAGAATAATGTTGGTAAAGAATCAGAGCTGTACAACAGTGATATTAATGGCTCTAAGAGTTGGGGAGATCACTGTCACCAGACGCATCCAAATAAAGGTTACATGCACCATCACTTTTTAAGGAGGAAGTAAATGAGATTCATGCCTCAGACTAGAGTTATGCTGAATTATCTGTGATGGACTTTCTTATATTTGACATTCTGTGTATCTAGGAAATGAAACTGGTAGTATGGAAGAGCTGAGGGATTGAGTAAGGGAGATGATTATTTTAGTCAGGTTAAGCTATAAGAAACACCCTCAGAATTTCAGTGCCTTAGAAAAACAAAGGTTAATTTTTCACTCACCTTACATATACTTTGTAGGTAAGTTTTGGCTGCATTCTATGGTTTTGTCATTCTAAGTCTCAGGCCAAAGAAACAGCCTTTATCTGAGTCTTTCACAGCTTGCTGCAGAGCAAAAAGAGCAGTGGTAGAACCGCACAATGTCTTATCGCTTCTGCTTGGATGAGGTATATGTCCTTTCTTCTCATGTTCTATTAGCCTAAAAAGTCACATGGATAACCCCAATAGCAATATAGTAGAAAATTATAATCTTCCTACCACCAAGACAGGTCCCAGGGAGATAGTAATGGACCTTGTAGGATGGGGCAGAGAATATTTTGAACAAATAATACAATTTACTGCAGTGACACATATTAATTCCACCCAGGACTGATGTTTTCCTATATGGAGTAGGCCCCTGAGGTATGATTTTGTAGAGTAAGCCCTATTTCTAAATATATCCTTAATGTGTCACTGATTCTAACCTTGAGAGAATTAATTTGAATTCCTCTGCAACATTAATGGCAAAGAAGAAATGGCAACTTTGATTTTAAAAAGAAGGTAAGAAAAAGCTCTCAGCTTTCATTTTCAATCTCAGATTTATAGAGAAAGAGCATTTTAGAGTACTTTAAAGGCAAATTTCTAGCTTTCAACTGTCACAAAGAAGAACTCCATCTCAAATAATTAGTTTTTTGATTTACTAAACAGCTTTGTTACTGCTTAGCAACCTCAAGTGCCCCTTTTTCTTTGGTTTAAACTCGGTTTCACACTATACCCTTTGTTCTAGTCAATCTTGGTCTACGTTTTATGGCTGTCTGGCTCTTTATCTAATTCTAGCTCCTTTAACATTTGATTTTCTTTCTTTTATGCCATTAATACTCTTTATTCAAACATATTCCCAGTATAGCTTTATTGCTTTCACAGCCTGGTATCACCTCTTGCTTTTCTCTTCAGTTCCCTGGCCCATGTTTCATTTTTTTTTATTACACTTATTGGGGTGACATTGTAAATAAAACTACAGAGGTTTCAAGTGTAAAATTCAATAATGTCATCTGTAATTGCTTTGGATGTTCACCATCCAAAGTCAAATCTTCTGTTACCATATATTTGACCTCTTTACCTTTATTTACCTGTCCCCCCTTCCTCCCTTTCCTCTGCTAACCACTAAACTGTTATTTGTGTCCATGAGTCTCTGTTTGTTAGTCTTTTTTGTTTGTTGCTTTCAGTTTTATGCCCCACATATGAGTGAAATCATATGGTTTTTAACTTTTTCTGACTTATTTCACTTAGCATGATGATCTCATGCTCCATCCATGTTGTTGCAAATGGCAATACTTCATATTTTCTAATGGCTGAATAATATTTCATTGTATATATGTACCACCTCTTAATTATCTGACCATCTGTTAAAGGACACTTCAGTTATGTCCATGACTTGGCCAATGTGAATACTGATGTTATGAACATTGGAGTGCATATATATTTATGGATAAATATTTTTAAAATTTGGGGGTAGATATCCAGAAGAAAGATTGCTGGGTCATATAGTAATATATCTATTCTTAATTTTCTGAGGAACCTCCATAGTGTTTTCCATAGTGGCTGTACCAATTTACATTTCCGGCAGCAGTGTTTGAGGGTTCCTTTTCCCCCTACAACTTCTCTAACACTTATTATTACTTGTTCTGCTCATGATAGCTATTCTAACAACTGTGAGATATTATCTCACTGTGGTTTTGATTTGCATTTCTCTAATATTTAGTGAAGTTGAGCACTCTTCCATATGTCTATTGGTCATTTGTATGTCTTGGGAAAACTCTATGTTTAGGTCCTTTTCCATTTTTTAACTGGATTGTTTGTTTTTTTTTTTTGTTGTAAAGATGTATGAGTTCTTTGTGTATTTTGGATAGTAGCCTCTTATCAAAACCGTTGTTTACAAATATCTGCTTCTATTCAGATGGTTGCCTATTTTCCTCATCGACAATTTCTTTTGTTATACAAAAGCTTTTTATTTTGATATTGTCCCATTCATTTATTTTTTGCTTTTACTTCCCTTGCCTTTGAGGTCAAATTCATAAAATCCTCTCTAAATCAAAGATTCGTGAGTTTAGTACCTATGTTGTCTTCTATGCAATTTGTTGTTTCACGTCTTATATTTAGATCCTTGACCCTTTTTGAGTTAATTTTGGTATATGGCGATAGACAGCAGTCTTGTTTCATTCTTTTGCATGTGGCTTTCCAATTTTTCCAGCACCATTTATTGGAATGGTTTTTCTTTCTCTATTTTATGTTTTTTTTGGCTCCTTTGTTGAAAATTATTTGCACATATATATGGTGCTTTATTTCTGAACTCTCAATTCTGTTCCATTGGTCTCTGCTTTTCTACCAATACCACACTGTTTTGATTATTGTTGCTTTGTAGTATAATTTGAAGTCAGGAAGAGTGACACTTCTGGCCTTGTTCTTTTTGTCAAGATTGCTTTGTCTTTTCAAGGTCTTTTGTGCTTCCCTACAAATCTAATGTTTTTTTTCTTTTATTTCTTTAAAAAAAAGTTTTGGGATTTTTATGGGGATTGCATTAAATTATACTGTTTTGGGTAATAAGGTCATTTTAACTATGCTGATTCTTCTAACTATGAATATGGAATATCTTTTCATTTCTTTGTGCCTTCTTCAATTTCTTTTAATAATGTCTTATAGTTCAGTTTATAGATTCTTCAAATGCTTCATTAGGTTTATTCCTAGGTATTTTGTTATTTTTGTTGCAATTGGAAAAGGATTTTTTAAATTTATTTTTCTGAAAAATTCATTGTTAACGTATAGGAATGCTATGGATTTTTATAGATTGATTTTATATCCTGAAACTTTATTTTTTATTGTTTCTAACAGTTTTTTAAGGGGTGTTATTGGTTCTCTGTATAGAGAATCATGTCTTCTGCAAAAAGTGACAGTTTGACTTCTTCATTCCATATTTGGATGCTTTTTATTTCTTTCTCTTGCCTGATTGCTCTAGCTAAGAAATCCAACACTATATTGAACAAGAGAGGTGAGAGAGATAACTTTTTCTTGTTCCTTATCTTAAAGAAAAATATTTTTAGTTTTTCACTATTATCTATGATACTGGCTGAGAGTTTGTCATACTTGACCTTTATTGATGTAATTCCCTTCTATATTTATTTTATTAAGTGTTTTAATCATAAATGGATGCTGTGCCTTGTCAAATGCTTTTTCTGCATCTATTGATATAATAAAATGATTTTATCCTTTATTTTGTTTTTGTTGTGTATCACATTAATCGATTTGCATTTGTTGAACCATACATGTGCCTGTGGAATGAACTACACTTGATTGTAGCATATAATTGTTTTAATGTATTGTTATATTGAATGTACTAGTATTTCATTTAGGAATTTTTGCATGTGTATTCATCAGAGATATTGGTCTATAGTTTGTGTGTGTGTGTGTGTGTGTGTGTGTGTGTGTGTGTGTGTGTGTGTTGTCGGTACCAGGTTTAGGTATCAGGGTAATGTTGGCCTCATAAAATGAGTTAGGAAGAATTGCCTCTTCTTCAATTTTTTTGGAAAAGTTTGAGAAGTACGGATATTAAGTATTTGAATGTTTGGTAGAATTGACTAGTGAAGCCATTTGGTCCTGGAATTTTACTTTTTGGGTTTTTTGATGATTGTTTCAATTTCTTTATTGTTGATCAGTCTATTTAGATTTTCCAGTTCTTCTGGTTGAGTAATTCCCTCACCTGGTTACTCAACAGAATCCCTTAATTTCTCATCTACTAGTTTAGACACTAGGTGGTGCTATGATTTTATTGCTGGTCTAGGTTTAATTCCTCGGATAATATCACTGATTCTGGCAAATAGGATGATTTTGGATAATATAGACTGTCATGAGAAAAGGAAAGGCTTGAGAACTAGAATGCAGCTGAAAATAATTTGAATAAACAGAAAAAGTGAGCATTACTAATATAACAAGTCCCTGGAAGAAAATAAAGGTGAGGGAATCCACTGTAAATTTTGAAGTGTCGCCTGAAAAGAATAAATGAAAACTCACAAGGAGAAAATGAGAGAATAGGTGCACTTATAAATAAGTATAAGATATATGGCCTGATGATTAAGAAATCTATTCATGATGGCCTCAGTGAGTGAGAGATAGATGGAGGATAAAGGATTTAGCTAAATGAAAATTATTTGGAATAGCCACTTCTGATATTGCCTAAGGAGCTATATAGAAACAGACATATATTAGAATATAGAGTATTAACCAGCAGTTGTGATATTTTAGAAAAAAAAATCACAGAAAACAGAAAGGATACATCATCATTACGTACATTATTTTTACACAATGAAACCTAAGTTGGAGCTATATTTATTTTGTGTATTTTAGTTTACCCATATTAATACTATAATATTTTCTGGTTTATTGATTTATTTTTAAACACTGGCTGTACACACACAAAAATGGAAATCTGATGACTATTTCCATGAAATTTTTAATATCCTAAAGCAAAAAATAATGAAAATCATCCACATTTAAATGAATAAAGGGTTATAGCTTCATAGCTGAAAACAGGATTTGACAGTGATTACCAGTGATAGACTATTTACTATGGAGGATAATGCAAAATAATACAGAAGATGTCGAAATAACACTTTACAACATATTGCATGACTTAATTTATCTGTTCAATGAATAAAAATATACATATGCCATGGTGCCACGATATGTTATTTCTTTTATTCAAATGCATTTTTCACATTACTTCATGATAATGAGGAAAATGTGTTATAAACAAAAAGAATGTTTTTTTTTCCCCCCATAGAATACTTAATTCATGCAGTGGAAATACTAGCTGAGATTTCTGTTTGAGTTTTAAAAAATTGAATAATTTAAAGTTCAGTTCAACAATGAGGCATTTAGAAAATGGATTTATAATCTCAATAATTGAATCTATACACTAAATGTTTTTCTAATTTTTATATTTTTATTTTTTCAATTATAGTTTACATACAGCATTATATTAGTTTCAAGTGTACAACACAATGATTAGACATTTATATAACTTATAAAGGGATACCCTTTATAAATCCAATACCTATCTGACACCATACATTGTTATTACAATACTACTGACTATATTCCCCATGCTATATTCTATATCCTCATGATTATTTTGTAACTAACAATTTATACCTCTTAATCCCTTAATTCTGCCTTCACCTATCACTCCACTCCACAATCTGACAACTATCTAAATGCTCTATATCTCTATGAGCTTGCTTCTGTTATTTGTTTGTTTATCCAGTTCTATAGATTCCACATATTACATTTGTCTTTCTCTGTTTGACTTATTCCACTCAAGACAATACCCTCTAGGTCAATCCATGTTGTTGCAAATGACAAGATTTCATCTTATTTTATGGCTGAGTAATATTCCATTGAATATACATACTACCTCTTCATTATCCATTTATCTATTGATGGACACCCATGATGCCACCATATCTTAGCTACTAAAAATGATGCTGCAATGAACATATGGATGTACATGTCCCTTCAGAGAAGTGTTTTGGGTTTATTCAGATAAATACTCAGAAGTGGGATAACTGGATCTTTCTTTGTCTCTTGTTATAGTCTTTGATTTAAAGTCTAATTTGTATGGCATAAGTATTGCTAACCCAGCTTTTTTTGTTTTTCTATTTATTTGTTTCTGTTTTCATGAAACATTTTTTTTTATTCCTTTACTTTCAGTCTGTGTGTGTCTTTCAATGTGAAGTAAGTCTCTTGATGGTAGCATATGTAAGGGTCTTGTTTTCTTATCCATTCGGCCATCCTATCCTTTGACTGGAACATTTAATCAATTTACATTTAAAGTGATTGTTACTAGATATGTAGTTCTTCCTATTTTATTATTCATATATTTTTTTTATTTTAAAATTTTGTTGTTTTTACTTCTTCTTCTTAAAGATGTCCCTCTAACATTTCCTGTAATGCTGGCTTGGTGGTGATGAAAGCTTTTAGGATTTCTTGTCTGGGAAGCTCTTTATCTGTCCTTCAGTTCTCAATGATAGCTTTGTTGAGTAGTGTAATCTTGGTTGCAGGTCCTTGCTTTCCATCACTTTGAATATTTTGTGCCAATCCTTCTGGCCTGCAAAGTTTCTGCAAAGAAACTTTCTTATGGGAGCTTCCTTGTAGGTAACTAACTCCTTTTCTCTTGCTGCTTTTAAGATTCTCTCATTGTCTTTAACCTTTAGCATTTTAATTATGATGTGTCTTGGTGAAGACATGTTTGGGTTCATTTTGTTCAAAAATCTCTGTGCTTACTGAGGTTGTGTTTCTATTTCTTTCACCAGGTTAAGGAATTTTTCAGTCATTATTTCTTGAAATCAGTTTTCAATTTTTTGCTCTCTCTCTTCTTCTGGTACCACTATAATGTGAATGTTGATACATTTGATGTTGTCCTAAAGATCCCTTAAACTATCCTAATTTTTTAAAACTCTTTTTTCTTGTTCCTGTTCTGATTGGGGGTTTCCTGCTACCTATCCTCTAAATCACTAATTCGATCCTCCACTTCATCTAATCTGCTGTTAAGTCCTCCTAAGGTATTCATCATTTCAGTTATTATAGTCTTCATTTCTGAATGGTTCTTTTTTTTATATTTTCTGTCGCCTTGTTAAAGTTCTCATTGAGTTCATCTACTTTTCACCTAAGTTCATTGGGTATCCTTATAAGCAGTAGAAAAAGTAATAAAGTAGAATGGATCTAAAGCCCGGAAATACAAAAAAAAATAAAGATGTACTAATCAAGATCCTTGGTTGGGAGAGAGCGATGTGGGGATAAACATTCTTACAGTTTTGATGTCACCATAATTTCTCATTAGTATGTCATGTAGCCACCATTATCCATGTTTTGTCAGATACATTATACGATTCAACTGTTTGTGCTCATTAAGATTTTTTAAGACATTAAGCAAAAGAGCAGAAGCAGATGACCACAATTTCACATTGAATTCAGCATTATATATATACTCTCTTTTCAAAGTCAAATGCAACTCATAATTCAAGAGATGAAATAGCAAACAAAGGCCCTGGATGCTACTGGAAGCCATCGATTTTCACTGGAATTGATAAAATTTTCATTTAATTGAAGTTTTTTCAAATTTCTTTGGCATAGGCATATAGTATCAAAACCTGCTACATCTATAAAACAAAAAAAAAGTCCTTTATTTCCAGAGAAATAAATAATTTATTTTTAGAAAGTATGATCATGGATCCAGGTCTACAATGGAAACTTCTCCATGACATGTATGACTTTGATAGTCATGGAATGCCACTGTAATTGAAGATGTTACACTGACACACCCAATTAAAATTTTGGTTGTAAATTAATTTTTCTTTAACTTTGATACTCTGTTCAAAAGATAACGTAGTTATCGGAACACTTGATCACAACTCCTAGATTACTGATATTAGCATTTTTTAAGTCTAGGCAAAAATATGTTGTCCAGTTTAGATATTTACAAAATAGAAAAAAAATTATCTATAGCCTATAAAACATACAATATAAGAAAAGACAGGTGATAAACATGTATAAAAGGTATTAAGTAGGAAAACCTTTAGTAGATTATCAAAACAATAATGATTTTATAGGTGGACTCCTTTAAAATACAGATGTGCTCTGGAAAAGTCTTAAAACATATTTTTAGAGTTTCTGTCCAGATGACAGAGCAGGTAAATACTGCTTTCCTCCTTTTACAATCACATCCAACTTGCAACTGACCTACAGAACAACCATCAATGAGGGGTACCTAAGGTCTAGCTGAACAGAAATTTTATAGTTAGGGATGTACAGAAGGGGCTACTTAAAGATTGTGGTGGTTGGGAATGTGAAGAGATATCTCACCTGTGGAGGTCCCCTTGGAGGAGCAATGGTTTCCAGACTTACACAAGGTTGCCCAGACCAGAGCAGCAGTGTAAGGAAGAGAAGGACCCATAATGTCTATATGTGAAAACTAGCAGAGATTGTGGGTGAGTGATACAGAAGGCTGCTGGAGTCCTGGGCACTCCAATTGGGGGTTTGTATGTGAATGTACTCACAGAAGGACTCACAATCTCTAAGCTCCAGCTCTGAGGCAGCTGCGCGAAACGTGTCAGAAACATGCGGAGAAGAACTGAGTTGTCTGGCTTCAGGGTAAATGCTAGAGGAAAGCTTTCTCCCATACGGAGTGTTGGCAGAGGGTATTGTTCCTTTGTTGAACTCTGCCCCTCCCCAGTGTACAGAACACAGGCAAGGACCATATCTGAGTCTACATCGACCTATCGAATGTTTGTCCTGCCCTGGTGATCCTCTGCGACATCACCATCCAAATTGGTGGCCCACCCAAGCCTCTTTCAGTGGCTTTTCTATAAAAAGCCTGTCATAGCTCATGCTGCAGACTTTCCTAAAATATCCCAGTGGTCCACCAACAATAGACAAGTAGAATCTGATCTCAGTGGACCGAGAACCTCAATCTAAGCAGCCCCAAGCCCAGCACTAGCAGTAACCAGCCTCTGTTCACAGCTTAAGCCTCTGTCAAGAACCTTTAAGTCCAGTGCAGGTGGCAACCATCTGCGGATCACTTTGTAGCTCATACCATGTGGACCTGGGAAGGATACAGGCAGAAGCATAACTTGGCCTACAACAGAGCCCTTCCAAAGAAACCCCAGATCCAACATACCCAATGACAAGCTTTAGATGACACCCAGTAACTTCAACAAAAGACACACCCAAAGGGAAGACTGGGCAAGCACCAGAGCCCTACTAAAGAAAATCCTGGTCCACAGAGTAAACACCTACCCAAAAGCTCCTCCACTGTAGTCACAATCAGTGCTCACAACTAATCAGCCAGAGAGTCAATTCATTTCATTGACATGCAAACAATCAAAGCTCAACTGCAACAGGAAGGCACACACAGCCCACACAAAAGAAACACTTGGAGCACATGACTCAGCTGGCCAGGGAAGTCTGTGCCACTGGGTCCCTTAAGACACCTACTACATTCTACCAGGATCAGGAGACATAAGAATTCTACCTAATACATGGAAACAAATACAAGAAGGCAGCTGAAATAAGGAGAAAAAGAAACATTTCCCAAATGATAGAACAAAGTTCCAGAAAAAATAAATAAACAAAATGGAGATGAGCAAACTACCAGATGTGGTGTTCAAAATACTGGATACATGGATACTCGATGATCTCAGTGAGAATATCAACAAACAGACAAGAAACATGAAATTGGGAAAGAAGACCAAAAAAGTCAGAAATTAAAAATATAATAACTAAAATGAAGAATACCTTAGGAAAATTAACAGTAGATTAGATGAAGCAGAGGATCAAATCAGAGATTTTAAAGATAAGGTGGCATAAAACACTCTATCAGAACAGCAACAAGAAAAAAAAATAAAAATTAAAAGAATAATTTAAGGGATGTCTCAGACAACATCAAGTGCAACAAAATTCACATCATAGAGGTACAAAAAGAACAAGAGAGAACATAGACTTGTAAGCCCTTTTGAAGAAACAAGGACGGAAAACATCCCTAACCTGCTGAAGAAAATAGACTGAGAAGACCAGGAAGCACAGAGAGTCCCAAAAAAGATGAATTCAAAAAGGCCTACACCATGACACATCATAATTAAAATGGCAAAGGTTAAAGACACAAAGAGAATCTTAAAAGCAAGAGAAAAACTGTTAGTTACCTACAAGGAAGTTCCCATAAAATTCTCAGCTGACTTCTCCACAGAAACTTTGCAAGCCAGAACAGATAGGCATAAATATTGAAAGTAATAAAAAGCGAGACCTACAATCAAGATTTTTCTATGTAGCAATGCTATCATTTAGAATTGAAGGACAAATAAAGGACTTCTCATATAAGAAAAAGCTAAAGAAGTTCATCATCACCAAGACAGTATTACAGGAAATGTTAGCAGGGCTTCTTTAAGAAAAAAAGCAAAAGAATTAAAAATATGAAAAATAAAGTGGCAATAACTACATATCTATCAAGAATTACATTGAATGTAAATGGATAAGTGCTTCATTCAAGAGATAGGGTCACTGAATCAACAAGAAAACAAAACCCATATATATGCTACCTACAAGAGATTCACTTCAGATTGAAACACACAGACTGAAAGTAAAGGGATAAAAAATGTTTCATGAAAATGGAAACAAATAAAGAAGCTGTGGTAACAATACTTATATCACACAAAATAGACTTTAAACAAAAGCAATAACAAGAGATAAAGACCCAGTTATCCCTCCTCTGGGTATTTATCTGAAGAAACCCAAAACACTACTTTGAAGGGACATGAGAATTCATGTTTGTTGCAACATTATTTATAATAATGGAGGCAACCTGGTTTCCCATTAACAGATGAATGGATAAAGAAGAGGTGGTACATATATACAATGGAATATTTCAGAGCCTTTAAGAAGAAGACCTATTATCTCAACCTAAAAAGGCCTTTTCCAAGACACATTATATTAAACTTTCAAAAGGCAATGACAAAGAAAGCATTCTTAAAGCAGCCAGGGAAAAGAAGGTGGTAACTTATAAAGGAAAACACATTAGATTATAATGAGATTTTTTAGCACAAACCTTAAAAAGATAGCAGAGAATGCAACCAAATATTCAAACTATTAAAAGATAAACATTACCAGCCAATTATAATATACCCAGGAAATTTATCATTTAGATATGAAGGAAAAATAAAGATTTTTCCAGATATATAAAAGCTGAAGGAATTTTCTACCACAGGGCTGCATTACAGGACATACAGAAGAAGGCCATACTATGTGAAAAAAAAAGACAAAAAAATGCATAGCTATGAGTAGGATAACTAACAGACAGACAAACAGGAGAGTGAAAACCTCATTAAGAACAGGATATTATACACTTAAATATTATATAATGGATAAAAATTAACAAAAATGCTTTAAAAAGAGAAGACAACAGCTACTGCAACTTAGAAGTGAACATACAGCATAAATAGGAATGATTTGAGATAATGAAAATAGAAAAGGAGAGGGAGTAAAGATCTGAATCTGCAAAGCAAAATGGAGATAAGGTTCATGCAGGATTACTGTGTATATGAAGATTTCTTTTACATAAACTTAATGGTAAACACACCAAAAATATTCCAAAACTGAGACATGTAACAAAACAAGACAGACCAGAAGGAAAAATCATAAAACACCATGAAATTAAAATAACAGACAGAAACACAAGAACAAAAAATAATGGAGACACAGAGCTAACAGAAAATAAAAAGATAATACAGCTATAGAAAAACCTCATATTTCAATAATCACCCTAAATGTAAATGGACTGAACTCACCAATAAAATGGCACAGATTAGAAGATTAGGTAAAACAAACAAACAAACAAAAAAACAAGACCCAACCATATGACTTCAAGAGACACAACCCAGCTGCAACATAAATATAGACTCAAAGTGAAAGGGTGGAATACGATACTCAAAGAAAATGGCATCCAAAGAAAAATGGGTATAGCTGTACATATATCTGACTAAAGAGACGTCAAAATGTAAAAGGTAATGAGATATAAAGATGGACATTTCATGATAAATAGGGCAATACATCGAGAAGTAATAATACTTCCCAATATACATGCTCCCAATCAGGGAGCACCAAAATATATAAAACAACTACTAACATGACTAACAGAGAAATTGACAAAAGCACAGTTAAAGTGAGAGAACTAATTACCTCACTATCAGCTATAGATAGATCATCCAAATAGAAAATCAATAAAGAAATATCAACCTTAATTGAACTTAATATCAACTAATTGAACATAAGCAACATTTACAAAGCCTTTCATCACAAAACACCAGATTATATATTTTTTTCTTTAGTGGACATAGAAGACTCTCAAAGATGAACATATGTTAAGACACAAAACTAGCCTCAACAATTTAAGAAGACTAAAATCATACAAAGCATATTCTCTGACCCTAATTCTTTGAAACTGGAGATCAACTACAAAACAAAGTGTGTGAGTGTGTGTGTAATATGTGTAAAACTGTCTTTTACATAATCTTAATGGTAATCACTCACCAAAAATGAAAAAAAAGACAAAATATAAAACAAAAAGGACCAGAGGAAAAATCCACAAGCACTACCAAATTAAAAAAGAAAAAAAAGACAAAAGTCAAAAATGCAAGGAGAAGAAAACAGGGAAATATTGAGCGGCCAAAAAAACAAAAGAGAAAATGGCTATAGGGAAACCTCATATTTCAATAACACTCTAAATTAAATAGACTGAACTCATCAATAAAAAGACACAGACATACAGATTGGATCGAAAAACAAAACCCAACCACATGCTCCCTTCAAGAGACACATTTCAGTTCCAAAGACAAATATAGACTCAAAGTGAAAGAGTGGAAAAGGATATTTCAAGCAAATGGCATTCAGAGAAAAGCAGGTATAATGGAACTTATAGCAAATGACATAGACTTCAAGATAAAAAAAGTAAAGTGAAATATTGAGGGACACTTTATAATGATAAAGGGAATCATACACCGAAAGACATAACACTTATTAATATTTATGCTCCCAATCAAGGAGTCCTGAAATACAGAAAATGATTGTTTATAAAACTAAAAGTAGAAAATGATCAAAACACTATCATAGTGAGAGAACTAAATACCCCACTATTGAATATAGACAGATCATCTAAAAAGAAATTAATAAGAAAATAACGTCTATAAATGGCACATTAAACCAACTGGGCATAATTAAAATTTACAGAGAATTTCATCCCAAAACAGGTGCTTATACATTCCTTTTTGAGTGTACATGGACGATTCTTAAGGACTGACCACATACTGGGACAACAAACAAGCCTCAACAAATATAAGAGAAATTAAATCATGCCAATTATATTCTCTGAACATAATGCTCTGAAACTTGAGATCAACTGTAAAACAAAAAGGGAAGAACCACGAATAGTTGGAGATTAAACAACATGCTGCTGAAGAATGGTTATGTCGTAGAAGAAATTTTACAAAAAGAGAGATCAAGAGTTACATAGAAACGAATGACAATGATAGTATAACATATCAAACTTTTGGGACACGGCAAAGGCAGTAATAAGAGGACAGTTCTCATCATTAGAGATCTATCTCAAAATATAAGAATGAGCCCAAATAAACAACCTAAGCCTTCATCTAAAAAAAAAAAAAAACTAGATAAAGAAGAATAAATCAAGCCTCAAATCAGCAGAAGAAATGAAATAATCAAAATTAGAGCAGAAATAAATGAAATTGAGAACAACAAAAAAAGAACAGTAGAAAAAAAATAAATGCAACAAAGAGCCAAAGAGCTGGTTCTTTGAGAACATTAAAAGAAAAATTGAAAATCCAAGGCTAGACTCACTAAAGAAAATGGAGAAAGGGCACAGACAAACAAAATTAAGGATGAAAAACAAAAAATTCCAAAAGATATCGCAGAAATACAAAGGTTCATACAAGAATACTATGAAAAAGTCTATAACACAAAATTAAATAACCTAGAAGAAATGGACCAGTACTTAGAAAAATACAATCTTCATAGACTGAATCAAGAAGAACTAGAAAATCTAAATAGACAGATCAGCAGTGTGGAAATTAAAACAATCATCAAAAACCTACCAAAAAGTAAAAGTCCAGAACCAGATGGCTTTACCAGTGAATTCTATCAAACATTTAAAGAAGATTTCATACCTATTCTCCTCAAGCTCTTCCAAAAAATTGAAGAGGAGACAATACTTCCTAACTCATTTTATGAGGCAAATATTACCCTGATATCTAAACCTGGTAAAGATAACACACACAAAAAGAAAACTACAGATCAATATTTCTCATGAACACAGATGCAAAAATCCTAAATAAGATACTAGCGAACATAATACAGCAAGTTATTAAAAGGATTACACACCACGATCAAGGGTGTTTCATCCTAGAGGAATAGGAATGGTTCAACATATACAAATCAATAAACAAATTGAAAAATAAGAATCACATGATCATATCAATAGATGCGGAAAAAGCCTTTAACAAGATACAGCATCCATTTATGATCAAAATAATTACAAAATAGGTATAGAAGGAAAGTACTTTAACATAATAAAGACCATATATGACAAACTCTCAGCCAACATTATAGTTAATGGTGAAAAACTAAAGACCTTCACTCTAAAATCAGGAACGAGGCAAGACTGTCCACTATCACCACTGTTATTCAATATAACTTTGGAGGTCTTAGCAAGTGCAATTAGGCAAGAGAAAGATATAAAAGGCATCCACATAGGAAACAAAGAAGTCAAACTGTCACTATTTGTGGATGACATGATTTTCTACAAAGAAAACACTAAAGACTCCACAAGAACTCTATTACAAAAAATAAGCAAATACAGTAAAGTTTCTGGATACAAAAATCAATGTTCAAAAATCCTTAGCATTTCTACACTCTAATGATGAAGTGTCAGAAACATCAATGAAAAGAACAATTCCTTTTGCAATTGCAACAAAAATAAACAAACAAAAAATTCCTAAGCATAAACCTAATGAAATGTGAAAAAACCTATAGAATGAAAACTATAAGATTCTATTAAAGAAAATTGAAAAAAAGACTCAAAAAAATTGAAAGATATTTCTTGTTATTGTACTGGAAGGATCAACATATTTAAAATGATCTTCCTACCTAAATCATTATACAAATTTAATACAATCTCCATCAAAATCCCAACGATATTTTTTAATGAAATAGAACAAAAAAAATCAGATTTGTATGGGAGCACAAAAGATCCCAAATTGCCAAAGCCACCCTGAGAAAAAAGAATGAGGCTGGAGGCATCACTCCTCCCAACTTTAAATTATACTGTGCAGTGACAATAATCAAAACAACATGGTTTTGGCAGAAAACAAAAGCACAAACGAGTGGAACAGAATCTAGAGTCCAGAAGTAAACCCATATTTATATGAGCAAATAATTTTTGATAAAAAAGCCAAAAACATACAGTGGAGAAAGGAAAGCCTCTTCAATAAATGGTACTGGGAAAACTGGAAAGCCACCTGCAAAAGAATAAAACTAGACTGTTGTCTATCACCACACACCAAAATTAACTCAAAATGGATTAAGGACCTAAATATAAGACCTGAAAAAATAAAATGGATAGACGAAAACATAGTACTTAAACTCATGGACCTTGGGATTTAAGAGGAATTTATTAATTTGACCTCAAAGCCAAGAGAAGTAAAATCAAAAACAAATGAATGGAACTATATCAAAATTAAAATCTTCTGCAAGTAAAAGAAACCATCAACAATGCAAACAGGCAACCATCTGAATGGGAAAATATATTTACAAGCAACACATTTGATAAGCAGCTACTATCCTAAATGTACAAAGGACTCATATAACTCAAGAAGAAAGTAATAAGCAATACAATTAAAAAAAAACAGGAAGAGGACCGAAATAGATACTTCTCACAAAAAGAAATACAAATGACCAACAGACATATGAAAGGATGCTCAACTTTACTCGCTAGTTGGAAAAAGCAGTTCAAAACCACAATGAGATACCATCTCACACCTGGTAGAATGGCTATCATCAACAGCACATGTAATAACAAGTGTCGGAGAGGATGTGTTGGAGAGGAAGAAAGGAACTTTCATACACAGCTGGTGGGTCTAAAAATTGGTATAGCCACTATGGAAAACAGTATGGAGGTTCATAAAAATTAAATACTGTACTACTATATGGTATAGCAATATGTCTACTGGGTAATTACCAAAAAAAAAAAAATGAAAACATTTATCCACAAAGAGATATGCACCCCAATGTCTATAGCAACATTATTCGAGGTGGCCAGGAAGTGGAAGCAACCAAAATATCCTATGATAGGTGACTGAATAAAGAAGAGGCAGTACACACACACACACACACACACACACACACACACACACACACAATGGAATACCATTCAGATATAAAAAGTGATGAAATACTGCCATCTGTGACAATGGATCTTGAGATAATCATTCTAAGTGAAATAAGTCAGTCCAAAAAGGTTGAAAACCACAGATGTCACTCATATGTGGTATATAAACCTAAAAGCAACAAACAAACATGACAAACAAACAGAGGCTCATGGACTTGGATAGTGGACTAGTGGTTACCTAAGGGAAGGTGGGAGAGTGGAGCTATATAGGCGTATGAGGAGTCAAATATGTCACAATGAAAAGTAACACAATGAATTATATACATGACATACTCTTGAATTGTACACTTGAAACTTATTGGATTTTGTTGATCAATGTTACCCCATTAATTTTTAACAAAAAAAAAAACAGTTATGTTAATATTCCATTTTTTGTTAGGTAAAATAAAGTATGCTTGGAAACTATAAAAAAAAGTGGCAAAAGTCCTGAACATGTATTTATCCAAAGAGGATATAGAAATGGCCAATAGACATATTAAAAGATGCTCTACATCACTAATCATCAGAGAAATGTAAATTAAAACCACAATAAGATAGCACCTCACACCTGTCAGTTTCCATATCATCAATAAATCAAGAAACAAGTATTGTTGACAAGGATGTGGAAAAAAGAGAATCCTTGTCCACTGTTACTGGGATTGCAAGTAGGCACATCAACTATGTAAACAATTTGGAGATTCCTTAAAAAATAAAAATAAAACTATATTTTGACCCAGCAACTGCACTTCTGGGTATTTGGCCACAGAAAACTAAAATACAAGTCCATAAAGCTCTATGCACCCCATGTTCACAGCATTCCTATTCACAACAGCCAAGATATGGAAGTAACCTAAATGTCCATCAATAGATAATTAGTTAAAGAAGTTATAGTTACATATATACAATGGAAAATTACTCAGCTACTAAAAAAATGAAATGTCATCATTTTCAACTACATGGATGGACACAGAGAGTATTATGCTGAGTTAAATAAGTCTGGTAGAGAAAGATAAATACTATATGATATCACATATGCAGAATCTACGGAACAAAAGAATGAACAAATGAAACAAAAACAGACTCACAGATAAAGAGAATAAATTGGTTATTGCCAGCTGGGCAGGGGATTGGCAGGATGGGTGAAAAAGGTGAAGGGATGAAGTACAAATTAGTAGTTACAAAACAGTGATGGGGATTGAGAGTATACCATAAGGTATATAGCAAATAAAATACAAACATATATACATACATACATACATACATACACACACATACATACATGCATGCATACAAGCATACTTTGGAAGAGAAAAAAAAGAAACAAAAAAATCACAAATAAATAACCTAACATTACAACTTAAAAATTTAGAAAAAGAAGAAAAAATGATGCACAGAGTCAAGTGAAGGAAAGAAATAAAAATTATAGATGAAGTAAATAAAATTAAGAACAAAAAGATAATAGAAAAAAATAATGCAACAAAGAGATTGTTCTTTGAGAAGATTAATAAAATTGACAAGCCCCTGGCTAAACTCACTAAGGAAAAAAGAGAAAGAACACAAATAAACAAGATCAGAAATGAAGGAGGAGAAGTTATCACAGTTAACACAGAAATACAAAGGATCATACAAGACTACTATGAAAAATTGTATAACACCAAATTTAATAACCTAGAGGAAATGGACAGGTCCTTAGAAATATACAACTTTCCTAGACTTAGTCATGAGGAACTGGAAAATCTAAATCAACTGATCAACAATATGGAAATATGGAAATTGACACAATAATCAAAAACCTCCCAAAATGTAAAATTCCCAGACCAGATGAATTCCACAAAACATTCAAGATAATTTAATACCGGTTCATAAATTTTTTTCAAAAAATTGAAGAATAGGTAACACTTACTATCCTATTTAATGAGGCCAACATTACCCTGATACCAAAACCTGGTAAAGAAAACATACACAGAAAAAATATAAATGAGTATCTCTAATGAATATAGATGCAAAAATCCTAAACAAAATAGTAGCAAATCTAATACAACAATACCTTAAAAAGATTATATGTCAGGTTCATATAGGCTTCATCCTAGGGGCACAAGGAAGTTTTAACATAAGTAAATTGACCAATGTGATATACTGCATAAACAAAATAAAGGAAAAAGAAACATGATCATATCAATAGTTGCAGGACAAGCATCTGACAAGATACAGCACCACTCATGATTAAAACATTTAAATAAAATGAGTATAAAAGGAATGTATCTCGACATTTAAAGACTATATACAACAAATGCTCAGCTAACATCATACTTTATGGTTAAAAACTGAAAGCCTTCCCTCTAAGATCAGGAAAAAGACAAGGCTGTCCGCTACCACCACTGCTATTCAGTACAGTGTTGAAAGTCCTAGCTAGAGCAACTGAGCAAGAGAAAGAAATAAAAGGCATGCAAATAAGAAATGAAGGAGTCAAATTATCACTTTTTTTCAGATGACAGGATACTTTATATAAAAAAAAGCAAAAAGACCTTTCCAACAAATTATTAGAAATGATAAACAAATACAGTAAAGTTTCTGGATACAAGTCAACATACAAAAATGCTTAATGTTCTTATACACTAAAATGTACTTTCAGAAAAAGAAATAAAAGAAAAAAAAGCAATTCCTTTTCCAATTGCAACAAAAACAATAAAATATCTAGGAATAAACCTAATGAAGCATGTGAAGAGCATATACACTAAAAACTATTATTAATAGAAATTAAAGACAACAAAAAGAAATGGAAAGATATTCCACGTTCTTAGATTGGAAAAATCAACATAGTTAAAATGCCCATATTACCCAAAGCTATATAAAAATGTAAGGCAATCCCCATCAAAAGTCCAGAGGCATTTTTAAAAGAAATAGAATTAAAACAATAGAATTCATACAGAAGCACAAAAGACCCTGAATCGCCAAAGCCATCCTGAGGAAAAAACCACAACAACAACAACAAAAGACTGGTTGTATCACTCTGCCTGACTTCTTCAAATTATACTATAAAGTGACAACAATCAAAACAGCATGGTATTGGCAGAAAGATAGACATACAGACCAGTGGGACAGAATTGAGAGTCCAGAAATAAAGCCCCCTGTATATGGACAAATAATTTTTTACAGAGGTGCTGAAAACATACAATGGAAAAAGGATAGCCTCTTCAATAAATGGTGCTTGAAAAATTGGAAACACTTGCAAAAGAGTTTTGTCTGTTGTCTAGACTGTTGTCTCTCACAACACACCAAAATTAATTGAAAATGGATCAAAGGCTTTAATATAAGGCCTGAAACAATAAATTGCATAAAAGAAAACATAGGTACTAAACTCATGGAGGCTACAACTCTGATAAGGTGCTACTATCCAAAATATACAAAGAACTCATACAATTCAACAACAACAACAAAACAATCCAATTAAAACATTGGTAGAAGACTGTTACTTCTCCCAAAAAGACATAAAAATGGCTAACAGACATGAAAAAATGCCTAAATTCACTGGCTATTAGGGAAATATAAATCAAAACCACAATGAGAGACCATCTAACACCTGTTAGAATACGAAATGTTGAAGGGGTTGTAGGGGAAAAGGAAACCTCATACACTTATGGTGGGAATGTAAACTGGTACAGCCACTTTGGAAAACAGTATGGAGGTTCCTTGAAAAATTAATAGAATTACCATATAACTCAGCAATTCCTCTTCTGGGTATTAACATAAAGTTTGAAAATATTTCTCTATAAAGATATATGCGCCCTGATGTTCATAGTAGCATCCTTCATGGTGGCCAAGTCATGGAAGCAACTGAAGTATCACTCAAAAATAATTGGATAAAGAAGAAGTGGTATATATAATTAATGGATTATTACTCAGCCATAAGAAAAAATAAAATACTGCCATTTGTGACAATATGATGTATCTTGAGATTATTATGCTAAGTGAAATAAGTCAGACAGAAATAATTGGGAACTATATGATTTCACTCAAATGTGGGATATAAAACTGAAAGCAACAAACAAACATGAGAAATGAACACAGACTCTTGGACATGAATAACAGTTTAGTTATTATCAGGAGGAAGGGAGGAAGGGGAAGATACTTAAGGGTAAACTGGGTTAACTATATGGTGAGAAAAGGAAATTTAACTTTGGGTGGTGAACACACAATGAAATATACATATGATGCATTATTAAATTGTACACTTGAAACCAATATGATTTTATTAAAGAATGTCACCTCAATAAATTTAATTTTAAAAAGTTAATATATAAGTAAATAAATAATAAGTAGAAGAAAGAAAACTTCTCTCTGAAACAGGTGTACAAGCTCAGGTAACCCAAAGAGTCCCAAACAAAATGAACCCTAACCTGTCCACATCAAGACATTTCATAATTAAAATGCCAAATGTTAAAGACAAAAAATAATTCTAAAATCAGCAAGAGAAAAGCAGTTAGTTACATACAATACGAGAGTGATCACATAAGATTGTCAGCTGATTTCTCAACAAAAACTTTAGCAGCCAGAAGGGATTGGCATGAAATATGCAAAGTGATGAAAAGCAAGGACCTACAACCAGGATCACTCTACCCAGCAAAGCTATCATTTAGAATTGAAGGACAGATAAAGAGCTTCCCAGACAACATAAAGCTAAAGGATTTCATCATCACCAAGTCAATATTACAGAAAATGTTGGAGTGAATTTTTTAAGAAGACAAAAGAAATATTACAATGTGAATATAAAATGGAAATAACTACATATCTTTCAACAATTACTTTAAATGTAAATGGATTAAATGTTTCAATCAAAAGCTACATTGGCTGCACGGATAAGAAAACAAGACCCTTATATGTACTGCTTATAAGAGACTCACTTCTGATTGAAAGGCAAACAGACTGAAAGCAAAGGAATGGAAAAAGATATCTCTTGAAAATGGAAACAATCAAACAAAAAGATCTGGTGTAGCAATACTTATATCAGACAAATAGACAATCAACCAAAAACTATAATAAGAGACAAAAAAAATAAAACAGTAATCCACTTCTGGGTAATCATATGAAGAAACCCAAAACACTACTTTAAAGGAACATGTGAATATCTTTTTTTTGGCAGCATTTAAAAAAAATACTTAAGATATGAAAGCATCCTGAGTGTTCAACAATGGATGAATAAATAAAATATGTACATATTTGCAATGGAACATTACTCAGCCATAAAAATTGAATGAAATCTTGCAATCTGCAGCAATGTAGATAGACCTAGAGGGTATTTTGCTGAGTGAAGTAAGTTAGACAGAGAAAGACAAATGTCACATGACTTTACTTACATATAGAATCTACAGAACAAAATATTATTATTATTATTTTACTTTTTGAATTAGTTTATTGTGGTTAAAAGGGTTAATAGAATTATATAATTTTCAGGTGTACATTATACTTTAACATCTGTATATTCTATTGTGTGTTTGCCACCCAAAGTCTAGTTTCCTAAGCTACCATATATTTGACCCCTTTACCCACTTCATCCTCCCCTTACCCCCTATATTTGAACCCCTTTTCCCCATGTACCTCACCCCTTCCACACCAACCCCTGCTCTCTGGTAACCATTAGTCTATAGTCCATGTCCATGAGTCTGTTTGTTTGTACTGTTCCTTTGTTGATTTTAGATTTATATCTCACATATAAGTGATATCATGTGATTTTCAACTTTTTCTGTCTGGCTTATTTCGCTTAGCATGATTATCTCAAGAGCCATCCATGATGTCACAAATGGCAGTATTTCATCTCTTCTTATGGCTGAGTAATATTCCATTGTGTATGTGTATGTATGTGTATATATATATCATGGCCACTGTGAAAAATGCTGCTATGAACATTACTGTGCAAATATCTTTATGGATATGATTTTTGAAATCTTTAGGGTAAATATCTAGTAAAGAGATTGCTGGATCATATGGTAGATCAATTCTTAGTTTTTTGAGGAACCTCCATACTGTTTTCCATAGTGGCTGTACCAATTTGCAGTACCACCAGCAGTGTATGAGGGTTATTTTTTCTCTGCATCCTCTCCAGCATTTGTTATTACTTGTCCTGTAGATTATAATTATTCTAGCAGGTGTGAGATGGTATATCATTGTGGTTTTTATTTGCATTTCTCTAATAGCTAGTGATGCTGGGCATCTTTTCATATATTTTTTGGCCATTTGTACATCCTCTGGGGAGAAGTGTCTGTTCAGTTACCTTGTTTATTTTTTAATTGGATCATTTGTTTTTGTTGTTATTGAGTCGTATGAGTTCTTTGTATATTTAGGATATTAGGTCCTTATCAAAGGCATTTCTTGCAGATATATTTTCCCATTAGGATGGCTATCTCTTTATCTTCTTAATGATTTCTTTTGTTGAGCATAAGCTTTTTAGTTTGATGTAGCCTCATTCATTTATTTTGGCTTTTCCCTTGCTTTTGAGGTCACATCCATAAAATCCGATTAAATCCAAGGTTCTTGAGTTTAGTTCCCATGATTTCTTCTATGCATTTCATTGTTTCAGGTCTTATATTCAGGTCCTTAATCCATTTTGAAATAATTTTGGTGTGTGGTGATAGACAACAGTCCAGTTTCATTCTTTTGCAGGTGGCTTTCCAGTTTTCCCAGCACCATTTAGTAAAGAGGCTTTCCATTCACCACTGTATGTTTTTGGCATTTTTGTCAAAAATTATTTGCCCATATAAATATGGGTTTACTTCTGTAATGTCAATTCTATTCCACTGGTCTGTGTGTCTGTTTTGCTGCCACTACCATGCTGTTTTGATTACTGTTGTTTTGTAATATAATTTGAAGTCAAGCAGAGTGATACCTACAGCCTTGTTCTTTTTTCTCAGGATAGCTTTGGCAATTTGGGGTCTTTTATGCTTCCATACAAATCTGAAGATTTTTTTTTTCTATTTCTTTAAAAAATGCTGATGGGATTTTGATAGGGATTGCATTAAATCTTTATAATGCTTTAGGTAATAAGGTCATTTTAACTAAGTTGTTTCTTCTAATCCAAGAACATGAAATATCTTTTCATCTCTTTGTATCTTCTTTGGTTTCTTTTTATAGGGTCTTATAGTTTTCATTATAAAGTTCCTTCACTTGCTTCATTAAATTTATTCCTAGATATTTTATTATTTTTGTTGCAATTTCCAAAGGAATTATTTTTCCCACTTCTTTTTCTGACACTTCATTATTAGAGTATAGAAGTGCTATGGATTTTTGAACATTGATTTTGTATCCAGAAACTTTACTGTATTTGCTTATTGTTTCTAGTAGTGTTCCTATGGAGTCTTTAAGGTTTTCTCTATAGAGAATCATGTCATCCACAAACAGTGGCACTTTGAATTCTTTGTTTCCTATTTGGATTCCTTTTATATCTTTCTCTTCTCTGACTGCACTTTCTAGGACCGCCAATGTTATATGGAATAACAGTGGTGATAGTGGACAGACTTGCCTTGTTCCTGATCTTAGAGGGAAGGTTTTTAGATTCTCACCATTAAGTATGATGTTGGCTGAGGGCTCGTCATATATGGTCTTTATTACGTTAAGATAATTTCCTTCCCTACAGATTTTGTGTAGTGTTTTGATCATACATGAATGCTGTATTTGTCAAAGGCTTTTTCTGCATCTATTGATATGATCATATGATTCTTATTTTTTAATTTGTTTATGTGATGTATCACATTAATCAATTTTCATATGCTGAACCATCCCTGTGCCTCTGGGATGAAGCCCACTTGATTGTGGTGTATAATCTTTTTTAATATGTTGCTGTATTCAGTTCACTAGTATCTTATTTAGGATTTTTGCATCTGTGTTCATGAGAGATATTGGTCTGTAGTTTTGTGTGTGTGTGTGTGTGTGTGTGTGTGTGTGTGTGTGTGTGTGTGATCGTTACCATGTTTTGGTATCAGTGTAATATTGGCTTCACAAAATAAGTTAGGAAGTATTGCCACCTCTGTGAATTTTTGGAAGGGTTTGAGGGAATAGGTATTAAATCTTTTTTGAATGTTTGGTAGAATTCACTGTTGAAGCCATCTGGTCCTAGACTTTTACTTTTTGGTAGGTTTTTGATGATTGTTTCAATTTCCATATTGCTTATTGGTTTATTAAAATTTTCCAGTTCTTCTTGATTCAGTCTATGAAGATTGTATTTTTCTAAGTACTGGTCCATTTCTTCTAGGTTATTAAATTTTGTGTTATATATTTATTCATAGTATTCTTGTGTGATCCTTTATATTTCTGTGGTGTCTTTCATAATTTCCCTTCTTTCATCTCTGGTTCATTGTTTTGTGTCCTTTCTCTTTTTTCCTTAGTGAGTGTAACCAGGGGTTTGTCAATTTTATTAACCTTCGCAAGGAAGCAGCTATTTGTTACATTTATTTTTTATGTTTTTTTTGTTTGTTTTCAATTTAATATCTTTCATTTCTAATTTTAATTAGATCTTTCCTTCTGCTGACTTTAGGCTTTATTTTTTCTTCCCTTTCTAGTTTTTTTTTTCTGTTTTAAAGATGAAGCATTGGGTTGTTTATTTACAATCATTCTTGTTTTTTTGCAATAGGCTTGTAATTATATGAACTTTCCTCTTATGACCACTTTTGCCGTATCCCAAAAGTTTTGATATCTTGTACTATCATTTTCATTCATTTCTATGTATCTCTTGTTCTCTCTTATTATTTATTCTCAGACTCAGTTATTCTTCAGTAGCATGTTGTTTTGCCATCCTTTCTGAATTCTTTCTGCAATTGATCTCTAGTTTCAAAGCATTATGATTAGAGAATATGGTTTGTATTTTTTCAATCCTCTTATATTTGTTGAGGCTTTCTCTCATTATCTTTTTAGACTGATAGAACATTAAAACACAAAAAGATTCCATGATCAATTACTGAAAAAAGTGCCTCCTTTCATGTAGTCTCAGAGTAAAATCTAGTTTAGAAAATCCACTTACTACAATTCACTAGGTAGTATGAATATCTGAGTTTTCTAACATAAAATATATAATTAGAGTTAATTTGCTTAACTCATGAAGACTGTAGTAAGGTTTAATGTTAACTTTATTGTATTAATAAGCAATTTATAGAGTCATACTTTACCTTGACAACATAAGTGTATTACTGGGTGCATTAAAAATATGCCTCCCTCCCCCTACACACACAAAAGGGTTTAATTAACCAAAAACTTCGCACACTCTCTGCTTACATTAGCTGTCTTTTCCATACTATACCTAGAAGAGAATATCACTTACCTATCTTCCATATGCCTCATACTTGCCATATCACATGCTAAATCTAAGTTGGCATCATCATCAGAAGGGAATATACTCCTTCAGTGTCTTCCTTATGTTTTGTGTTGGTTGCCAAAAGCTCTTTTGCTTTACACAAATTGTCAAGTCCATCTGCCAGTAGTCTCTCTAGCTCATTATGCCATCTGTCAGGCACTGACCTATCACTTCCCTTGGTCTGGATGCCACATTATATGTGTCTGGCATCTCCAAATATTCCCTACTGTCTCACAATCTTTCAGAATACAGATAAATGACTCAAGCTGACATTTCAAATTTAGCTAGAGCTGGAGGAAAAAGTACTGGTATATTACCCTATGATGCACTCAAACTATTTAATACAATAAGTATATTCTCAAAATAGCAGTGGAGTTTTTCACTGTAGAATAAAATGGTTGGGATTTTTTTCTTTCCCTTTGGGGATAAAAGACTGAATGGAAGGTAATTGTTCATTTATTTCAATGATTTTTCTGAGTAAATATGAGAGCAATTTTGAAAGGGATATACATTTAGAGGCTTAAAGTTAAAATTTAGCCTTCTAAATACCGTGTTAATATTACTGGAAGGCATCACAGAGTAGAAGAGGAAACACAGTCTTTACAGTAAAAAGGTAATGATGGAATCTCAGCTCTTTCTTAGTAGTTCTAGAACCTTGGGAAATTTTTAGCCTTTCTGAGTTATAGTTCATTCATCAGCAAAATAGTGATAAATCCCTACCTCACAGGATTGTCGCAGGAACTAACTAAACTATGTACCATGATACATTATGTTACTTTTAATGCACTTAAAATCTCTCAGTTACTACTTAGTTGGTTTTTAGGGAAACTCAATGCTAAAAAAATTACTGTCCTTACCTAAGTGACTAACTTGTATAGAGTTACTAGAACGCTGAAGAAAGAGTCCCCTACAGTAAAAAATAAGCTTCCCTTCATTTCTCATATTGAGTCTTGGTGTTTCAATGGAGGTTGGGCAATATAATACAATGATACCCAAATAACACCATAAAACCCACTATATATTGACAGAAGTCTGTTTTGTAGACATTTGCATCTATAGCTTAGTTTAATATTTACATTTCTTCATTTCTGATGGCTTGGGGATAAAAAAACACTTCATTGAATGAGAAATCATTGATAGCTGTATCAAAGGCAGCAGCAGAAAATCTTCACAAAACACACAAAACACACACACTTCACAAACTTCACAAAACATACAAAACACACACACATTTCTAATGAGAAAATATATCAAAACATTATTTTTAAATACCCATTTCTTTAAAAATGGTATTCATTATTTAAATGCCGTGAAATGAAATTTAATCAAGTTGTGATGAACAAACTGCCATCCTGTTACATTTACTAAAAAAAAAATGACAATCACTTATTACTGCAAAACTCATTAGGATAAAAATAAGTACAAAATTTACTTTTAGATTGCAGCAGAAAACTATTTTCCTGATGTGTAGAAAGCAATTATGGTGTTCTTATAAAATAATTAGACAAATGATGACATGTTTTAATGTATTGCATACAAATCACTCTAGAGTACTAGTAAAATGAGTATTTATATAGCTAAGACTTACACAAAAACATATGCATGTACATATAGATATACATGGACAAATACTGCACTATTTTGTTTAAGAATTTTTTCTAATTTTTTAATTTTTCAGTTAAAGTTGACATTCAATATTATATTAGTTTCTGGTGTACAACATAGTGGTCAGAAATTTATATAATTTATGAAGTGATCATCTGATTAGACAAGTACCCACATGGCACTATACATAATTATTATAATATTATCAACTATATTCCCTATGCTGTATTTTGCATCCTTGTGATTATTTTGTAACTACCAATTTGTACTTATTAATCCCTTAACCTTTTTCACCGAGTCACCCAAATCCCCCTTTCATCTGGCAATCACTAGTTTGTTCTCTATACCTATGAGTTTGTTTCTGTTATTTGTTCATTTATTTTGTTCCTTGGATTCCACATATAAACAAAATAAGTGGTATTTGTCTTTCTCTGTCTCATTTATTCCACTTAGAATGATGTTGTTGCAAATGGTAAAATTTCATTTTTCATAACTGAGTAATATTCCATTGTATATATGTGCCACAACTTCTTTATCCAATTATCTACTGATGAATACTAAGGTTGCTTCCAAATCTTGGCTATTATAAATAGCACTGTATTGAACATAGTGAACATAGGCTGCATATATCTTTTTGAATTAGTGTTCTGCTTTTCTTTGGATAAATACCCAGAAGTGGAATTGCTGGGCCATAAGTTGTTCTATTTTTAAGTTATTGAGAAACTTCCAAACTGTTTTCCATAGTGGTTCCAACAACAGTGCACAAAAATTTTCCTTGTCTCCATATCTTTGCCAAAACTTGCTTTTTTTTTTTATTTATTAATGATAGCCATTATGTTAGGTGTAAGTGATATTTCATTATAGTTTAATTTGTATTTCTCTAATGATTAGTGACATTCAGCTCCTTTCCATATATCTATTGGTGATATGAAAGTCCTCTTCATAGAATTGTCTATTCAGGTCTTTTGCCCATTATTTAATTAGATTTGTTTTTTTGGGAGTGAAGGTGGGGAGAGAACTTCATAAGATTTTTAAATTCTTTTCTTTATTTGAGCAAAGTTTTCAATGTAATATGTGCAAATCACATAAGTAGTATTCAGTTTAAAATGACCAATGCCAAAAAAAAAAAATCTCTCATTGCCTTGGTTCCCATCTACCACAGCCATAATTCTTAAAGTCATTACATTGAAGATGATTCCTAGAAAAATAGGCATTAGCTTATGAATATCAGAAATAGAACAAGCAAAATTAGTAAAATTCTAAGCATAGTATTTTGGAAAAGTCTAGCCTACCTGAGATAATATCTACATGTAGTTAATCCCTGTCCTATACCTCCTTATGTAATACCTGAAAGTTTTGTTATACCTTTTGTAAATATTAAACATTATTAACTAGTTAAATCATATTGCTTTCTTAAAATGTCTTAGTTCATATCTATCGTGCTAAATGGATGAACATATTTTTTAAAGTGAGACTTTTTTCAGGGGAGCTAGAGTATTGATTAAGACTTTATTTAATAAGGCTTTAGGACAATTCCAGTAAAAATGGTGTAGTTGGTAGATGCTATGTTCACCTCCTCTCAAGATCATATCAAAATTACAACTAGACTACAGAACAGCTATCACTGAGAATGGCCTGAAGTCTTGCTGAATAAGAGTCCTACAACTGGGGATGTAAAGAAGGGGCCAATTTGAAACTGGTAGGAAATACAGAGTCACAAAAAAGGCCAATCCCATAACCACTTGTGGCAGTTGAGAATCAAGAGAAATATTGGCTCTAGAGCTTTCCCTGGAAGAGCAAGGTGTTCCAGCCCCACATTGGGCTTCCAAGCCTGGGGTTTCAGTGATAGTAAGAGAAGTTTCCACAATGTCTGACTGTGGAAGTTAGTGGAGATTGTGGCTGAGTGAAACGGAGGGCTGTGAGAAGAGAGCAGCGGAAGTTGCAAAAGTTCCTCTTAAAGGGCCTGCAGGCAGACTTACTCACTGAAGAACTTTCTTGCTCTGAGCTGAGCTCCAGCTCTGGAGCAGCTGCTTGGCAAGCATCGGGGACATACGGGGACATAGATTGTTTGGTTTCAGTGCAAGTGCTGGAGGGGTGGTTTTCTTCTGGATAGAAATGCTGGCAGAGTCCATTCTTCCTTTGTTGAGCTCTCTCCACTCCTAGCATAAGGACCAGACAGCTGCCTTATCTGAGCTCCATCAACCTGACTAACACAGGTCACTCTGTCCAGGTTATTCCCTGAGACCCCATCCTCCCAACTTTCAGGCTCACCCAAGCTGCTTCCAGTTTTTTTTCTGTACAAATGCCCCTTCTTGGCCCATGCTGCAGACTTTCCTGAAATCTCTCAAAGGTTTACAAAACCCAAACAAGCAGAGTCTGGTTTGGCATTTCCTGTACTTCTTGCTGAGCAGGCTCAAAATCAGCACTAGTGGCAGCCAGCCTTTTTTCCTGGCTTGGCCTATTGAGGTTCCTCTAAGTCCAGCACAGGTGGGGGCCATCTGGAGATTTTCTGGTGACTCTTACCAGTTGGTCAGAGACTGCAACTGAACTTAGCCTGTGGCTAGGCCCCTTCTAAGAGGCTCTTAGGCTGGTATGCCCTGTGGCCTGTTCAGCCAGAACTGGAGCCCAACCAAGGGCTGCATCTGAGGAGGACAGACCAAAAGGGAACCAGAGTACTGCTAAAGTGAATCCTGGTTTGTAAGGTCAGCCCTTCACTGACTAATCCTCATGATCAATCAACCTTAAGGTCAATCCATCCCACTGATGTGCAAACATCAATCAAGGCTCAACTGCAACAAGAGTACACACACAAATTATACAAGGGACACACCTTGGCATCTCAGTTTAGGTGACTGGGAAGAACTGTGCCTCTGAGTCAATCTAGACACCTAGTAAATAAACTACTCTACTAAGACAGGAGACTTAGGAGCCCTCTGTAATACACAGAAACAAAGACATGAAGACAATCAAAATGGAGACACAAATAAACATATTTCAAATGAATGAACATAAATAAGCTCCAGAAAAATAACTAAGCAAAATGGAGGCAACCAATCTACCAGAGACAGAGTTCAAAACATTGGTTATATGCATGCATAGTGAACTTAGGTGGAGAGTAGATGAATTCAGTAAAAACTTTAACAAAGAGATAGAAAATATATAAATGGAAATGGAAAAAATAAAAGGGAACTACTCAGAAATGAAGAATACAATAACTGAAATGAGGAATACATTAAAGTGAATCAACAGATTAGATGAAGCAGAGGATCAAACTAGTAACTTAGAAGATAAGGTAGCAGAAAATACCCAATCAGAACTGTAACAAGAAAAAGAACTTTAAAAAATGAGGCCAGTTTGAGGAGCCTCTGAGACAACATCAAACATAACAATATTCCCAATATAGGGGCACCAGAAGGAGAAGAGAGGAAAGAATGGAAAACTTATTTGAAGAAATAATGATGGAAAACTTCCCTAACCTGGTGAAGGAAAAAGACATACAACCATAGGAAGTGTGGATAATCCCAAAAAAGGTGAATCCAAAGAGGCCCACACCAAGGCATATCATAATTAAAATGCAAAAAGTTAAAGATAAAGAGAGACTGTTAAAAGCATCAAGAAAAAAGCAGTTAGTTATCTACAAGGGAGCTCCTATAAGATTGTCAGCTGATTTCTCAACAGAAAATTCGCAGGCCAGAAGGGATTGGC
This sequence comes from Eidolon dupreanum, assembly GCA_028627145.1. Classification (NCBI taxonomy): domain Eukaryota; kingdom Metazoa; phylum Chordata; class Mammalia; order Chiroptera; family Pteropodidae; genus Eidolon; species Eidolon dupreanum. The sequence continues at coordinate 76,903,771 of CM053505.1, forward strand.
ATGAAATATTAAAAGTGATGGAAAGAAAGGACCTACAAGCAAGATTACTCTGCCCAGCAAAGCTATCATTTAGAATAGAAGTACAGATAAAGAGCTTCCCAGAAAAGAAAAAAGTAAGTTCATCAACACCTAGCCAGTATTATAGAAAATATTGGAGGGAACTCCTTTAAGAAAATATATATATAATGAATATATATAATGAATATATATGAATATTAATATGGCAATAACTACATATCAACAATTACTTCAAATGAAAAAAAGGATTAAATACTCCAATTAAAAGATAGAGTGGCTGAATGGATAAGAAAACAAGACTCTACATATGCTGCCTAGAAGAGACTCACTTCAGATTGAAACACACAGACTAAAAGTAAAGGGCTGGAAAAGATGTTTCATGAATACGGAAAGAAACAAGCAGTCAAAAAATCTGGGTTAGTGATACTTATATCAGGCAGAATAGACTTTAAAACAAAGGCTATAGCAAGAGACAAAGAAGAACCCAGTAATCTCATTTATAGGTATTTATCCAAAGGTCCAAAGGTCCCCAAATCACTACTTCAAAGGGACATGTGCATCCATATGTTCATTGCAGCTTTATTTATAGTAGCCAAGATATGGAGGCAAAACATATATAATAATTCAATATATATAATAAACTATTATTCAGCCATAAAAATGAGTGAAATCTGGCCATCTGCAACAACATGGAAAGACCTAGAGGGTAATTCGCTGAGTGGAGTAAATCATAGAGAATGACAAATGTCATATTATTTTATTTACATGTAGAATTTAAGGGTCGAAATAAATAACACAGAGATAAACTCATGACACAGAGAACACATTAGGGTTGCCAGATGGGAGAGTGTTTAAAGGGGTGGGTACAAGAGGGGAAGGGATTAAGAAGTACAAATTGGTAGTTACAAAAAAGTCAGGGACATATAATGAATATAGTTAGTAATATTGTAAAAACTATGTATAGTGTCAGATAGGTACTAGATTTTTTGGAGTGATTACTTTGTAAGTTATATAAAAAAACTAATCACTGTTGTATACTTGAAACTAAGATAATATTGTATACCAAATATAATTGAGAAAATTTTAACAATGTATTTTTTTAAAAAGACAGTGTGGATGAAACAAAACAAGACTCATACAGATGCTGACTGCAAAAGATCCACTTCAGATCAAAAGACACACATAGTCTGAAAATAAAAGGATGAAAAAATTCATTTCATGAAAATGGAAATGAAAAAAAGCTAGGTTAGTAATAATACTTATGTCAGGCAAAAGAGGCTCTAAAACAAATGCTCTATAAGGAGACAAAGAAGAACATTTCATATATAATTGTCAAGACATGGAAGCAACCTAACTGTCCACGGTTATAGACAACTAGTTAAAGAAGATGTGATATATAAATGCAATTGAATATTACTAAGCCATAATAAAGAATGAAATCTTACCATCTGCAACAACAGGAGTGGACCTAAAAAGTATCATGCTAAATGAAGCAAGATAAAGACAAATACCACATGATTTCACTTACATGTGGAATCTAAAAATAAATAAATAAATAAACAATCAAAAAGGAAACAAACTCATAGATACAGAAAACAAATTTATGGTTGCCAGATGGGAGGGGGATTGGGGTACTGGGTGAAAAGGAAAAGGAATTAAGAAGTAAAAATTGGCTTTTAAAAAATAGACATGAGGATATAAAGTACAAACTAGGAAATATAGGCAATAATATTGAAATAACTATGTATGGTTTCAGGGGTATCATAGACTTATTGCGGAGATAACTTTGTAAGTTATATAAACATCTAACCACTATACTGTACAAGCTAAACTAATATAATATTAAACGTCAAATGTAATTAGAATTTAAAAAAACTTTTTACTTTTTATTTTTTATACTTTTATTTATTTTCATCCATTTTTTATGGTGATATTGGTTAATGTTATCCAGTAAACTTCAGGTGTACAGTTAAACAGTAAGGCATATATGTATTGCATGTGTGTTCACCTCCCATAGTTGGATTTCTTTCTGTCACCACATATTTGACACCTTTTACAATATCTGCCTCTCCAGTCCTTTCCCCCGTCTCTGGTAACCACTAGTCTATTGTCCATGTCCATGAGTCCATGTTTGTCTGTCTTGTTAATTTATTGCTTTTAAGTTTATATCTCACAAATAAATGTATCTTGTGATTGACAATAATTTCTTCCCAGCTTATTTTGGTTAGAATGATTATCTCTAGATCTATCCATATTGTCACAAAAGGCAGTTTTCATTTTTCCAGTATATATATACTGGAGATATATATATATATATATATATATATATATATATATATATATATATATATATATCACAGATTTTTTAGCCAATCATCTATCGCATGACACTTCAGTTGCTTCCATGTCCTGGTCACTGTGAATAATGCTGTTATGAACATCAATGTGCAAATATCTTCTTGGATATGAGTTTTCAAGGTTTTGGGGTAAATATCCAGGAGAGGGTTTGCTGGATCATATGGTAGATAAGTTCTTAATTTTTGAGGAATCTCCATACTTTTTTTCTTAGTGGCTGCACAAATTTGCAGTCCCACTAGCAGTGTGCAAGAGTTCCTTTTTCTCTGCATCCTCTCCAACACTTGTTATTACTTGTCCTGTTGATAACAGCTATTCTAACAGGTGTGAGAATGTATCTCATTGTGGCTTTGATTTGCATTTCCCTAATAGCTAGAGATGGTGAGCATCTTTTCATATGTTTGTTGGCCATTTGTATGTCTTCTTGGGAGAAGTGTCTGTTCAGATTGTCTGTCCATTTTTTTATTGTTTTGTTGTTGTTGTTGTTGTTGTTGTTGTTGTTGTTGTTACTGAGTTGTATGAGTTCTTTGTATATTTTGAATATTAGGCCCTTATTGGAGGCGTTGCTTGCAAATATATTTTCCCATTCGAATGGTTGTCTCTATACCTTGTTGATGGGTTCTTTTGCTGTATAGAAACTTTTTATTTTGATGTAGTCCTATTAATTTGCTTTTTCTTTTACTTCCTTTGCCTTTGAGATTAAATTCATGAAATATTTAAGTCCAAGGTTGCTGAATTTAGATCCTAAATTTTCCTCTATGCATTTTATTGTTTCGAGTCTTATATTTAGGTCCTTAATCCATGTTGAGTAAATTTTGGTGTGCGGTGATACACAACATCTAGTTTCATTCTTTTGCAGGTGCCTTTCCAGTTATACAAGCACCATTTATTGAAGAGGCTTTCTTCACTTTATTGTGTGTTTTTGGCTCCTTTGTCAAAAATTATTTGCTCATATAAATAGTGGTTTACTTCTGGATTCTCAATTGTATTCCACTGGTCTGTGTGTCTGTTTTTCTGCCAATACCATGCTGTTTTGATTATTGTCACTTTGTAGTATAATTTGAAGTTGGGCAGAGTAATTCCTTCAGTCATTTTTTTGTTGTTCCCTTCAAGATGGTATGGCGATTCGGGTTTTTTGTGCTTCCATACAAATATTATGATTTTTTGCTCTATTTCATTATAAAGTGTGGTTGGGATTTTGATGAGGATTGACTTAAATCTGTATAATGCTTAATGTAATGAGGTCATTTTAACTATGTTGATTCTTCCAATCAAAGAATATGGAATATCTTTCCATTTCTTTGTGTTTTTTTCAATTTATTTTAATAGGATCTTATAGTTTTCATTATATAAGTACTTCACATGTTTTGTTAGGTTTATTCCTAGGTATTTTATCTTTTGTGTTGAAATTGCAAAAAGAATTGTTTTTGTTTTTATTTCTTTTTCTGACAATTCATTATTAGAGTATAGGAACACTATGGATTTCTGAACACTGATTTCATATCCAGAAACTTTACTGTATTTGCTTATTATTCTTGTGGAGTCTTTAGGGTTTTCTATATAGAGAATCATGTCATCTGCAAATAATGACAGTTTGACTTCTTCATTTCCTATGGGAATGCCTTTAATTTCTTTCTCTTGACTGATTTTACTCACTAGTATTTCCAATATTACAACAAATAAGAGTGGAGATAGCGGTCAGCCTTATCTTATTCCTCTTAGAGAAAAGGTTTTTCGTCTTTCACCATTAAGTATAATGTTGGCTGAGGGTTTGTCATATATGACCTTTATTATGTTGAGATTCTTTCATTCCATAACAATTTAATAACTGTTTTAATCATGAATGAATGCTGAATCTTGCAAAGGCTCTTTCTGCATCTATTGTTATGATCACATGATTCCTATTCTTTATTTTGTTCTTCTCATCTATCACATTCATCTATTTGTGGATGTTAAACCATCCCTGTGCCACTGAGTGAAGCACACTTGATCACGATGTATAACCTTTTTAATATGTGTTGTTTTTGTTTTACTAGTATCTTATTAAAATTTTGGCATGTGGGTTCATGAGAGATTTTGGCCTGTAGTTTTCTTCTTTTGTATTATCTTTACAAGGTTTTGGTATCAGGTAAATATTGGCCTCAAAAAATGAGATAAGAAGTATCGCCTCTTCAATTTATGAAAAGTTTGAAGAGAATAGGTGTCAAATCTTCTTTGAATGTTTGGTAGAATTCACTGGTGAAGTCATCTGGTCCTAGACTTGTACTTTTTGGTAGTTTTTTGATGATTGTTTCAATTTTCATACTGCTGAATCTAAATCTTTTAGATTTTCCAGTTTTTCTTGATTCAGTCTAGGAAGATTGTACCGTTCTAAGTACTTGTGATTTATTCTAGATTATTACATTTGATATTACATACTTTTTCATAGTATTCCTTTGTGATCTTTTGTATTTCTGCAATGTGTGTTGTAACTTCTCCTCTTTCATCATGGATTTTGTTAGTGTCCTTTCTTGTTTTTCTTTAGGGAGTCTAGTCAGGGGTTTGTCAATTTTATTAACCTTCTCAAAGAACCAGCTCTTTGTTGAATTTATTTTTTTCTATTTTTTTTTGTTCTCAATTTCATTTATATCTCCTCTAATTTTGATTATTTCCTTTTTCCTACTGATTTCACTCTTCATTTATTCATCTTTTTTCTAGTTTTTAAGAAGAAGCATTAGTTTGTTTACTTGGGCTTATTCTTGTATTCTGAGATAGGCCTCTAATGATGAGAACTTTCCTATTATTACCGCTTTTGTCATGTCTCAAAAGTTTTGATATATTGTAATATCATTATCATTCATATGTACCTCTTGATCTCTCTTTTTATGTCTTCTTTAACTCATTCATCAGAACCATGTTAATCTCCATGTATTTGTGGTACTTTCTGCTTTCTTTTTTTTTTTTCAGTTGATCTCCAGCTTCAAAGCAGTATAATCAGAGTATATGGGTGGTATGATTTCAATCCTTTTATACTTGTTGAAGTTATTTTCATGACTCAGTATGTAGTTAATCCTTGAGAATGTTCCATGTGCAGTAGAGAAGAATGTATAAAAAGCAGCTTGGGGATGAAAGGTTCTGTAAGTGTCGATTATGTCCAGTTGATCTAATGTGTCATTTAAGGATGTTATTTCCTTATTGATTCTCTGTTTGAATGATCTGTCCATCTCCAACAGTGGGGTAATTAGATGCCCTACTACAATAGTGTTTTTGTCTGTTTCTCCCTTTAGTTCTGTTAGTAATAACTTTACATATTTTGGGGCTCCTTAATTGAGAGCATAGATATTAATAAGTTTATGTCTTCTTGGTTCATGATTCCATTTATTATTATGAAATGTCCCTCAGTATCTTTCTTTACCTTTTTTTAAGTCTATTTCGTCCCATATCTGTACTGCTACTCCCACTTTTCTCTAAATGACATTTGTCTGAAATATCATTTTCTACCCTTTCACTTTGATTTTATATTCATCTTTGGAACTCAGCTGTGTCTCCTGGAAGCAGCTTATGGTTGAGTTTTGGTTTTTGATCCAATCTGGAACAATGTGCCTTTTTATTGTTGAGTTCATTCCATTTACATTTAGGGTGATTATTGAAATATGAGGTTGTCCTAAAGTTTTTATATCTTGCATTCTGGTAACTTGGTGTTTCCATTGCTCCCTTATCCTTGTGTGTCTGTTTTTCTTTTTTCTTTTTATTTTTCATCAGTTTTGTGGATATCCCCTCTGGTCTTTATTGTTATATGTTATATACTTCAGTTCTGAATCTTTGGTATGTGGTTACCATTATGAAAATGTTGAGGATAGTTATATGTAGATTAGATAGATATAGATATAAAATATAGATATAGATGATATAGATATAGATACAGATATAGATATAAATATATAGACATAGATATAAATATAGATGTATAGATATAAATATAGATGTTTAGATATACACATATCTTCAGTGTGTACCTTATCTCCATTTCCCTTTGTAAAATAAGATCTTTGAATCCTCCCCTTTTCAGTTATTTTTGGCTCAATGTGTCCCTATGTATATGGAACGTTCATTACTATCTTGCTATAGCCAATCTCTTCTTGTTTAAGCTTATAAGGCCCTGTTTTTAGTAAGGATTGCACTCCTCTGCTTCTATTTGCCCGATAGTCACTTTACTACTAATTTTTTTTTTTCATTTTGTTTTAGCTGAACTGACCACTTTCAGTATTTTCTGAAATACTGTGCAGGTCTCAAAGGGGAGAATTTCCTCATTGTTTCCATGTCTGGAAAAGTCTTAATTTCTCCTTCATATATAAGGGGAGCTTAGCTGAATACATTATTCTAGGGTGGTAGTTCCCTTCACTTAATAGTTTAAATATTTGATTCCATTCCTTTCTGGCTTGTAAGGTTTGTGCTGAGATGTCCAAGGATAATCTAATGGGATTTCCTTTAAAAGTTACTGTTTTTTTCTCTCTGGCTGCCCTGAGAATTCTGTCTCTATCATTGATTTTTGATAATTTTAATATAATGTGTCTTTGTGAAGACTTTTATGGGTTGAGATAATTGGGTGTTCTGTTGACTTCTTGAATTCCATGCTCTAGCTCTTTCCTTAAATTTGGGAAGTTCTCATCAACTATTTGTCTGAAAATGTTTTCTAATTAATTCCTGCTCCTTTTCCAACCCTTCTAGAATGCCAGTTATTCTTATGTTTCCTTTACTTATAGTATCAGGTAATTCTTGTATTTATCTTTCATTATTTTTCATTCTTCGGGTTCTCTCTTTTTCCTTTTGATTTATTTCTAGATTTCTGTCTTCGATATCACTATCCTTTCCTCTATTTGTTCAACTTTATTTCCCAGGTTTGCTATTTAATTTTTCATCTCTTTCAGTGTGTTTTTCAACTCCAGATATTCTATTTTTTTTCTTTTTGTGGGTTTCATTCTCTTTGCTAAAAATCTCATTCTACTGATCTAGTTTTTTTTTTTTTTTTTAATAATTCCTGAACTTGTTTATAGGAATTATTTTGGATATCATTGAGTTTTTTTCAGAAGTACCATCCTGAATTCTCTGTCATTTAAGTTGTATCTTTCTATGTCTGTAAGTTTATTTTCTGGAGACTTTTCTCTTTCTTTTTGAGGTGCCTTGTCACCTTGCTGTTCGTGGTGTTTAATGGACTATTTCTCCACCTGGTCATTAATGTAAGTATATTCTGATTTTTTTCCAGAAAGAAGTTTTATTATATAAAGGTCTCTCTTTAGCCTGTTGTCAAGTAGGCATTTTGCTTTTTTCTTTTTCTTTTCCAGTAGTTGGCATTTAAGCCTCTTGGATCCCTGCTTTATATAAACTCTTAATCATGCCTTTTTTTTCTTATAGATGTTTAATCATACTCGCTACCCTCAGTCTCAGTCCCTGTGAGTGGTAGCTACTGTTTTAGGAGCATTTGTTCAGATTTCCCTGGGCTCCGCAGTGTTTCTTCTTTGAGGATATGGTGAGAGTGGCCCTCTGGATTGGGGGATGGTGGCTGCATGTCAGAGTTTTGTTTTGGAACCACAGTTGGTAACAATCAACTGTAGCTTCTCTGCTGTCTCCACTTTTCTGCCACTCCTACTTCTCTGCTTTCTGCCCTGATGATGGGGCCCTACTGCCGACCACATGGAGCTCACAGCTCTCACAGGCAAGGCTGCTCAGGGAACTCTCCACACCTTCTCTCTTCCCCCTCCTTCTACAAGAAGCTTCAACGATGAGAGGAAGCTTATTTGTTTCTCCAAGCCCACCACTCGACACCGGAGATTCTGCCCTGGGGTAGCTTTTATGCACAGATCTCATGCTTAGATGTGCTAGTGTGCACGTTGGGTGATTTTTGCTGAGTTTTATATGTTCATTTTATTGTTGTTTCAAGGGGAAGTATCTGGGGACATCCCTCACTCTGCCATGTTTCTGACGTCCCACCTGCAATTGCTCTCAAGACCTTAGCTTGAAAGGAGAGTAAATTTCAAGGATTTATGAGGAAAGAAATTGGAGCCCCCAAAATTCTTTTTTAAATAATCAAATTTTAAGCTGTAATAAAATTAGATAATTTGAAATTCAAAAAAGATGTTTCATGTTTTAATTACTTTATAATATAAACATAAAAACGTATCTGAATATTATCATATATATAACTACAACACTGAACCTCCTCTAATGCCCTAGTTCTACTTTCTAGATACTTTATAACAAATCTATACTTTTCATTCAATAAAAGTATCTATTGAGCACAGTCTAAATGTTGGGCACTATTGCTTGGTGCTAGGAAAACAAGAGAGAACAAAATGCCCATGGTTCTTGTACTCGTGGACATTGTATTTAATGTCCACATTAAAATTTAAAAAAGAAAATTTTGGTTTAGTGAAATATTAGAGAAAATTACATTAGAATTTTTGGAATAATTGGCACTAGAATACAAGGCCAAGTGATTTATGGTTGACTACATGTACAACATTATCTAAGCACTTCAATGGGTTAGCATACTTGACTATTTTTATCCAGTCTGTCTCTTTTTGTAAACAGCACCAATGTGGATATAGAGATGTGACTTTATATATAAAGCTTTAAGGGTTGATATTTGTTATCTGTCATTCTCAATGTTGAGAAGGAACCATATAAAATATATTTGAGTGGGTAGCTATCTTTGTATCTATCATTCAGTACAAATGCAGATGTCATCTCCGTTTTAATAGTGTATTTCCCAAGATACTAAGTACAGAAGACACCTTGAAGTGTTCTGATTTCATAATACAGAGATGTGTTCATTTTCCATAAAATTTCAAAGGCCTTTTCATTCTACTTTTGCTACTTAATATCTAATATTCTAAAGTTTCAGGTTAATTATTGCTTCACTAAAATTGTGTTTATTGTATTTCAATATGAGGAAATGTACTAAGAAATACAGAGAATGCTAAGATACATTAAGAATCTTCTAGACAGTGTCTATTTTTAACATTTCACAGATATTCAAATTTGAGATAATGTTTTAGATAAGTATAAATAATCACAGAATAACTATATACAAAATTATCTCTAGTAGCATACATTCTTTATTCACTTAAGTGGTTGTTCAAATTTCTCTTATAAATTATGTAATATGATATATAGATTTATGAGAATAGATTGAAATATGTTATTTATAATTTAATCATCCTTAATATTTAATATAAATATAATTGCAAAATTGATCAAACATTTATTTAATTAAATTATAATATAATTCCTTAGCAATTACCTTAAAGGTAGATAAAATGGGTATAAAAATTACAATTAGCAAAAATGAGCAGAGGATCTGAACAGACACTTCTCCCTAGAGGACATGCAAATGGTCAACAAATATTTGAAAAGATGCTCAACATAGCTAGCTATTAGGGAAATGCAAATCAAAACCACAATGAGATACCATCTCACATCTGTTAGAATAGCTATAATCAACAGGACAAGTAATAACAAATGTTGGAGAGGATGCAGAGAAAAAGGAACCCTCATACGCTGCTGGTGGGACTGCAAATTGGTACAGTCACTATGGAAAACAGTATGGAGGTTCCTCAAAAAACTAAGAATTGATCTACCATGTGATCCAGCAATCTGTTTACTGGGTATTTACCCCAAAGACTTGAAAACTCATATTCAAAAAGTTATTTGCAAATCAATGTTCATTGCAGCATTATTCACAGTGGCCAAGATAAGGAAGCAACCAAAGTATCCTATTATAGATGATTGGCTAAGGAAGCAGTGGTACATATATACAATGGAATATTACTCAGACATAAGAAGAGATGAAATACTGCCATTTGTGACAACATGGATGGATCTTGAGATAATCATTCTAAGCAAAATAAGCTAGACAGAAAAAGTTGAAAATCACATGATATCACTTATATGTGGGATATAAACCTAAAAGCCACAAATGAGCAGGACAAACAAACCAAGACTCATGGACATGGACTATAGTCCAGTGGTTACAAGATGACTATAGACTAGTGGTTGCTAGTGGGGTCAGGGAAGAGGGGGGAGGAGACGAGATAAAGGGTGTCAAATATATGGTAGCTGAAGGAAACTGGACTTTGGGTGGTAAACACACAATAGAATATACAGATATCAAATTATAATGTACATCTGAAAATTATATAATTGTATTAACCAATGTTACCCCAATAAACTTAAGTTAAAAAGCTAAAAAATAAATTCCCCCCAAAATTATGATTAGTAATTTTATATGTCTAGACATGAATAATATAAAAATATAGATATAATATTAAATTAAAAGGCAAGATCAAACTGTATATAAAATTTAAGATTACCATGTAATATATTTATACAGATAGAAATATATTTCACTATAAATAGGCTAAAATCATGCTGAAATATTAACAACACTTATCTTTGAACTGTGGAGATACAGATTCTTTTTGTTCTATTCTTTACACATTTTTGTATTTTATAAATATTATAATGTGGTCATGCATTGCTTTATAACTCTAAAACATGTCAAATGTGACTTATAAAAATGTTATAAATTTTATGTAGATTTTATGATTTCTCTTAAAAGTGATTATAATTAATTATCTAAGTGCTTTAAATGATAAGCTGTAATTATCTAGAAAATTAATTTATGTTGAACTACTCAATTTTCCTCAAAGCCAAAATGAAAGAGATATTACTATAGTCAGAATTAAAGTCCAGATTGCCATATCCATTAATGGTTCTAGTCAAGTTACAAGACTGTGGTGTATGGGAACTCTCTATAAGCAAATATTCCATTAGATGTTCCTGTCCAAATAAAATAGGCTACCAAATGAGACAAAACTTGCAAAAGCACCATGTAAATTAGAGAGTGCTACACAATTGTTAGTTGTTATTAATTATTTTGACATGTCAGTGTTCATTTAAATAAGTCAGCTAAAATTTATTTGAACAAAGACACACTTGTAGAAGAGCATTTTGTTACAGCTTATTTTATGTTTTACTTCCCTCTACACTCACTTGGTTGGTTACTTTTCATCTCAATTTTAAGAAATCCATAAAGCTTAGAAATTGATTGGAGGGTGGAGGGAACAGATAGTGAGATCTCATTTCAAATAAGTCAGGACTAGTTACTTTGTCAGTGCTATGACATTTGTTACTTTGTTTTAAAATACTAAAATATGTTAACCTTAGAATATGAATACTTACAAAACAGTCCTTAAAAATATATAATATGGTCATGTATGCATCCACAAAAATAGTTCTTCATGATGCTACAGGCTTCAAAATTAAAAAGATGTCAAGTTTTTAAACTAGACTAACAATCAACTATCTCCTACTTAGTAATCCTTAGATAAATAATTTGCCATCTGCCAAGCTATAAATAACTTTTTGAAAAAAAGAGTTGTAAACATTTGTCTCTTGAGGTATCAGGAGCTCTATTCCAACAGTGATAATGCAGCATAACTGATATATTTTAAAAATGAAAAATAATTAAAAAAGGAAAACCCTTACTAGTCTATGTTGGAAGAAAAGAAAAAATGAAAAACAAATACATATATATACTATATATTTATGATATTTATAATAATTTATACATTGTAGAAGTCACATTTAACTAGACATCTGCCTTTTTGTTGCTTGTATCTTTGCATTGTCTATTAAAGTATAATTTATATATAGTTAATGCATACTTCATGAAGAAATTTTACCTATGTGTATTTATTTTTGTAACTATTATCTAGAGCAATATTACATTTTTATAATACCCACAGAAGCTGCTTTCCAGATAACACCTTTGCCAGTCAATACTTCTCCAATGTTAATCACTCTTCTGATTTCTAGTACCACAATTAGCCTCATTTGTTCCAGAACCTCATATAATTTGTATCATACAACATACACTCTTTTGTGCCTGACTTGTTTTCGTTTGTTTGTTTGTTTGACATACTGTTTTTTGGATTCATCCATGATGTTCTATATGTCAGTAGTTTGTACTTTTATTGATGGACAGTATTTCATTTTGTGACTATACTACAAATTGTTTATCTTTTCCCGCTTGATAGATATTTAGATTTAGTGTTTTTCTCTTGTTTCGGCTATTCTCAATAAGGTTGCTAAGAGTATGCCTGTACAAATCTTTCCTTGGAATCATGCACTCATTTTCATTTTTTTCAGTATATACCTAGTAGTAAATTGCTGAGTCATGAAGTAAACAGATTTTTAATTTATGATATTGTCAAATAACTTTCTAAAGTGAGTGTATAACCATTTGCATTCTGATCGACAGCATCTTTATAGTTGACAGTTTATTAAAAGTGTCCACCTTCTGAACTCCTATATAATTTTCTCTGTACCTCCCTGAAGGTACTTATCACTTTTTAACTTTGTGTAGAGTTTAGACTAATTTTCTGAATATGTCTGTCTACTTCCATCAAAGTGGATGGGGCCACATGGGAAAAATCATCTCTCACCAAATCCCTAGAAATATAAAACTGATTTCATAAGGATAGAAGAAACAGAAAAATCTAAACAATTTTAAGAGTGGCCTGCTAAAAGAATAAGGTCAAAAGAATACACTTGCAAATCTGCAAAGGGCAATACACTTATGGCCTCTGTGGATTGGAAACAAGAGATCTTTTGTAAGTAATAATATTAATATCAGGACTGGAACACAGGCTATGACACCAGAGCCAGTGCTCTCTCCCTGATATAATATTGTCTATGGAGAAGGATCTGCTGGACTAATGTGCCTTAGAATTCCAATATAGAGAGACAAACGAACCAGAGTGAAATCAGGTCATAATTAATGAGTTACCAAGAGAGACAATTGTGAAAATGACAATAATAAATGTAAAATAAATGTATAAATAAGTGTTATGTAGAGCAAGCTGCATAAAACAATGGTAGAAGAATACAGTATATATATACATACATACACACACTCACACACATATACACTGATATAGATATAGATAGTGATAGGGATAGAGATAAAGATAAAGATAGAAATAGAGATAGAGATGATTTGTGCTACTTAAGGAAGAATTCCTGCAATATAACATTTTTTTAAAAATCAAGATTGTAAAAGAAACCAAGTATAAATATGACCAGGGTGAATGATCACTGAACAATTAAGTGTTAACTTGTGGAGGCAGATATAAAATAGTAAGAAAGTTTTATTAGGGATGAGGAGTTAGTTTTATTGGCTAGAGAACAAATCACAGTAGAGAGTATCTAAAAATAAATTTGGTGAATTGTAGTACAATGAGGTGGGAAAGTGAGAGCTGATGGAAACCAGAGATATTTGATAAGAGAAATTTTACAAAGTAATGGTAAGAAAGTGCAGGCATTTGAAAAGAAGAATTACATGCCAAATGGTTTTAAACTAAGATAATTATTGTTTCACCGAGTAGCTGAGTTATAGAAAAGGCAGAGGAAAAGTAAATCAGCTACTTTTAATTTTTATAAAATTAAGTCTGTGTTTTTAATATGCTTTGACATCATTTATCAATATATTCCCTATTGCAAAACATATCTTGATTACAAAATGACTTCATGAAACCCAAAGTTTGAATGGCTAATTTTATCACGAATAGATAAAAGTCTAAGCATGTAAAAAGACAATATTCTTCTTATTATCTTTCTATATTTGATAATTTTGCCCGACCCATACTCAGAAAGTTAAACTTAAGTATCATTTAAAATTTTCAATTCAAGAGAGTTTAAATATTTTTTAGATATTTTTCTTTGGGAATTAATTTATGTTATGGAAATCTATTTACCTTTTATAAAACATGAAAGTGGCTTCTAGAGAGGATACTATTTAAATGATCAGATGAATGATGCCATGGTAAATAAAATATGATAAAAATAAGTTATATTTGAATTTGGAGTGAGAGACATTTCCATACCTCTCCCCTTGAAACAACAATAAGCTGAGTTTCTAAAACTCATCAAAAACACACAAATTGCAAACCAACATGTCTGAGCAAGAGATCAGTACATAAGAGCTACCACAGGTCAAAACCCTGGGTGTCAGGCGGTGGACTGGGAGAAAAAAAGAAGCTGCCTCACAGCCAAAGTTCCCTGTAGGAGAAGGAGAGGTGAGAAGGTGTGGAGTATTCTCTGAATAACCCTACCTGGGAGAGCTGATAGCTCCACAGGGCCGGCAGCAGGGTCCAGTCATCAGAGCAGAAAGCAGAAAAACGGGTCAGCAGAGAAACAACAGTTGATTTTTACCAGTCACAATTGCAAAACCAAGGCTGAGCTGTAACCCCCATCCCCCAACTCAGAGGGCTCCTCCCCCATATCCTCCAAGACTGAGCACTATGGAGGCACTATGTCAGAATCAGCAAAGCTCTTCCACTGTATCATACCAGGTAAAAGGGGTCAAATACGTGGTGACAGGAAGAAATCTAACTATGAGCAGTAAATACATAATGCTATATATATATATATATATATATATATATATATATGTATATAAATATATATACCTATATACATATATATGTATGTGTGTATATATATACATATACATATATGTGTGTGTATGTATATGTGTGTGTGTATATATATATATATATATATATATATATATATATATATGCGCCTTACTGTTGAATTGTATATCTGAAACTTACTGGATTTCATTAACCAAAGTTGACATAATAAAAAAAAGAGAAATAACACCCGCCCTCCTCCCAAAAAAGAAGAAAATCTAAGATAAGTAATTTAAAATGCCTCCTTATGAATGCATAAAATAAAAAAGAAAAATAAACCTAAAATAGAAGGAAATAATCAAGATAAGAGAAGCACGACAGAGAAAACAAATAAATAGGGGAAACCAGAAGCTAATTCTGTCCCCAAAAAATCAAAGGTCAATAAAATTGAGAAGCCTATAGTTTAATGGATTTACAAGTAAAGAGAGGAAACATAAATTACCAGTATCAGAAATGAAAAGGAGACTATCTCTAGAGATTGAATAAATTTTAAAAGAATAAAGGGATAGTTTGAATAAATATAATATTTATACCAATAAATTTGATAATTTCAATGAAATGGAAAAATTCCTTGAAAGATGCAAACTACTAAAAAAGCACACAGGAAAACATAGAAAATACAAGTATATCCATTAAAGAAATGGAATTTATAATGAAATACCTTCTTGCAAAAATGCAAAACAAAACAAAACAAAAAATTCTAGGCCAAGATAGTAGTTTTAATCATGAATTCCATCAAATATCAAGAAAGAAATAAAATCAAACCTTTACAAACTCTTTTGGAAATGTGAGGAGGAAATGCATTCCAGCTATTTTAATGAGACATGAATTAACCTTACCAAAAGTTTAAAAAAATGTAAGCACATTTAAAAGTGGAAAAGTATAGACAAATATTACTCATGAATATAAACACAGAAATCCTTAACAGCATATTATTAGCAATCAAATATAGCAATGAATAAAAAGTATAATACCTTGTGACCAAGTGGAGTACATCCGAAGAATGCATGCCTGGTTTGACATTTGAAAATCAATGTATTTTATCATATTAACAGAATGAAAATTAAAAAAAAAACATGACCATTTCAATAAATGCAAAAAGAACATTTGACAAAATTCAACACCTATTCAAAATAGAAGCTCTAATACAATTAGAATAATAGGAAAATTCCTGAGCTTAAGAAATGACATCCACAAGAATCTTACAGTTAACACTGTACTTAATAGAGAAGGACTGAATGATTTTTCTTAATTACTGGAAACCAGCAATAGTGTCAGCTCCCACCATGTCTATTCATCCTAATACTGGAAGTTCTACACAGTGCATTATGGCAAGAAAAAAAATTTTAAAAAGAAATTATAATGAATTATTTTAAACTGTATTTGGTTTTCCATACAAGTGCCAAAGTAATTTGAAAAGGAAATGTTGTAGGCAGGATCATAGCCCTTGTAATCTTTTCCTCTTCATATTATGCCTGTGTATGTTATGTTTCATGGCAAAAGGACCTTGCAGATGGAATTAAAGTTACGAACATCTAGATCACCCTGGATAATCCACATGAACCCATTGTAAAAATGGGGGTTCTTTAAAGCAGAATAAGGCAGAAATGTCAGATGTGCCAGAAGAGGAGGCAGGAGACATTTGAAGCGTGAGTACTACTTGACTAACCATTTCTGGCATTGACTGTGGAAGAAGGGAGACACAGTAATGAGGATGGCTTCTAGAAGGTGGTGACAACCTTCAGCTAATAACCAACAAGAAAATGGGGATCTCATTCTTAAAACCATAAATAACCTGAAGCAAGCAAATGGATTCTCCCTTAGAGCCTCTAGAAAGAAATACGGCCCTACTCCTTGATTTTACCCCAGTGAAACTCATGACATACTTCTAAACTACAGACAGTAAGATAATAAATTTGTCTTGTTTTAAGTTCCTAAAGTATGTGAGAACTTGTTGCAGCAGCAGTAGAAAACTAATACAGGAAACAATAGTATTTTCAATAAATGGTTCTATAACAACTAGATATACTTATGTAAAAACATAAACCTCAACTTTTACAAAATGCCATAAATAAAAATTAGCACAAAATTAATAAAAACTAAAGATTAAACCAATAATTATTGAAAAACACAACTTCCAATCCTAAAATGTTATATTTCCATAAACTAGAAGTGGCCAAAGATTTCTTATATAAGATATGAAGGCAGGAATTATAAAATAAAAAAAAAATAACTTCATTAAAATAAAAATTCTGCTCTTTAAAAGACACTATTAGTAAAATGAAAAAGCAAAATACATACTGAGAGAAAATATTTGTAGAACATGTATCTAACCAAAAACTCATATCTAGAACATATAAAGATATCTTACAATCCAATAATGAAAAGATAAATAGCCTAATAAAAATGGCAAAAAATTAAATATCACCTCACAAATGAAGATGTAAAAATGATTAATAAGAACACAAATAGATGCTCAATATTATTAGTCACAAGAGAAATAAAAATTAAAATCCTAATGAGATACCACTATACACCCATTAGAACACCTAAAATAAGCAAGACTGACAACACCAAGAGTTTGCAAGGATGTGGAGCAACTGTAACTCTCACGTACTGCTTGTCAGACTCTAACACAGTACACACACTCTGAAAACCATCCTGGAAGTTTTCTACGAATTTAACATATATTTGCCATATAGCTTAGTTTCCACACCTAGGTATTTACCCAAGAAAAATAAAAATACATGTCCATACAAAGATTTGTACACAAATATCTATAGAAACTTTATAGACAGTAGGCAAAATCTGGAAACTATCCAAATGTGCCTCAATAGGTATGAATTCTCAAATTGTGACATATTTATATAATGAAATTCTATATAAGAATAAAAAGGATTATCTATTTATTTGCATGAAAACTTGGAGTAATCCCAAAAAATATTAAGCTGAGCTAATGAGGCCAGTTAGAAAAGTGTATGTATGGTATTATTCAGTTAATATTCATTTTAAAAATAGTCAAAATAATTTATAGTGATAGAAAGAAAATTAGAGGTTCCCACCATTTGGTAGATGGAGTTGGAATTTAAGTGCAGAGAGGCATGAGGAGACTTTTAGGGCATTGAGAATGTTTCTTGCCTTGATTGCAGTGGTGGTTACATGGTTTTATACATTTTCAAAACTCTTCAGATTGTAAAGTGGGTTCATTTTATGCATAAATTGACTCCATAAACTTGATTTAAATATGATTTGCGTGGGAAAACGAACAACAATAACAATAATAGACCCTTATGATATTCTAAAACTTAGCAAATTCTAAATATCTCATTTTGACTTTCAAGTCACTGCCAAATTTGGCCCAAACTCACATTTCCACACTTCTCTCCAGCCACTGACTTGAAGACACCAAAAGTAACTCCAAAGTTTCTAGGAAAACATTATTTGTTATTTTGACTTTTTCTATTGTCTTTCCTTTTTTTAGATTCTTTTTTTCTGTACCTGATACCCTTTCTTTTAACCCCATTTGTTCAAATCTTATTTCCACAAGCTTCATGGTCCATGTAAATGCCAACTTCTCTATACCTTTCCTGAATCCTCCCCTTTTATATGTACTTCGCTTGATCTGCCCCAAACTTCCCATTTTGTGTTAAATTTGTTTATGCAAATCTTATTAGAAATAAGACACATATTTTGCTATTCATTACAGCACCTTGTCCATTTTATTGCATATAATAGTCTCTATATGAATAATGAATGTATAAACAAATGAATGAATGAAAGTCTATATGCATATGAAAAGGTGTAAGAGGAAAAATAAGGACAAACTGTTCATTGGGTCAACATAAATTTGTAGTTAAATAGATTTTTCTTCAATTGTTACATTTTGCAAAAAGGTAACAAAAAAAAATCAGTCAAGCATCCATGAACATATCGAGTATAAACTGATGACTGTCACAACACAAAAGGACAACTTCCAAATATTGAGTAAATCCCCTGGAAACTATGGTGGCACATTGACAGTTATCAACCTCGGAAAATTGCTTGGTCTTTTAAATATTCAAAATTCTTTATCTATTTCATACTGAAGTAGGGACCATTGCATGGTGCTATCATGTATTGTTACATTTTGGTCATTCTTTACTTTTCAGAATTAAATACTATTACTATACCTTCCCTTTTCTTTCTCATCAATACCTCCTTTACAAATCTATTATCTTTGGAAGATCTTTGACATTCTCAATAAATCTTTCTGCAAAGCTGAGTTTTGAATCTATTTTATTGTTGCCATTGATAAAGTATCTTCCCTATTTCATTAAAAATTAAAAGAATACCCATGGGGTCTAAAGAAAATGGATTTCCATTTTCTCTCCTTGCTCATAGGAATGATTTATCAAGTACAAATACATTCATAAACCAAAATACCATACCCTGTGGAAAATAAACTGGGATTTATTCCATTGTTAGTGGTTTGTATTATAAAATGGCCTCTATCAAATTTATATGGTGAATTTAAGTTATATTTAACCATATAATGTCATCCTAGATGATGAGAAATGGGAAAAGCAAACTTCTATTTGTCATCCAGAGTAAAAACCTTAGAGTAGTTTGAAAACATATGTCTATTTTACATGGTTAAATTTAAAATTATATCACAACTGGGTTCAGTTTATTAAAGGGTATTTATTCAGAGAAACAACATTCTTCCTGTTTATTTTCATATGACTTCAGCTATTTATTCAATTTATGTTTCACAAAATTACACAGAAAAGAATAGCATCACAGAATTGAAGTTGGTTTTTAGTCTATATTTATTGTACCAATCGGAAAAGCACAACCTGGACTCTTTATGTGTGTTAAGTTTATGGTCATCCTGCCCTTGAATTTCCTGCTTAATAGAACTTCATGATGCACTAACTATTGTAAGAGTAAGCATACCTTTTCACTTCATCCAGAAGTAATTCAGCAATAATCTAAAATAGCTAGTACAACTATCACTCTGATTACCAAAAATTTAGAGAAAAACTTCAGCAAAAGCAGGGACCATCTAAAAAATTGGTACAATATCAACAATGGAAAAACTACATTTGAATAAAATAGGCCTTTGATTTTTTTGTTTTGTTTTGTTTTGTTCTTTTGTTTGTTTTTATTATAATTAATGGAGTGACAATGGTTAATAAAATCAAATAAATTCTAAGCACACAGTTCAATAATACTATACACACACACACACACACACACACACACACACACACACATATTGCATTGTGTGTTTACCACCCAAAGTTAAATTTCTTTCTATCACCAGACATTTGACCCCTTTACCCCTATCTACCTTCCTCTCTCCTTTTCCCTCTGGTAAGCGAAATAAGTCAGACAGAACAAAATGAGAACCATATGATTTTATTCATATGTGAAATATAAAACTGGAAGCAACAAACAAATATGACACACAGAGACTCATAGACACAGATAGTGGATTAGTGGCCTTTGATTTTCTACCCACCTTCTATCCAATGCCCTTGTGCAAGGTCACTTTTCAGATTACAATCCTTCTTTGGTCTGTCGTTACCTAAGATAAGGTTTGTTCGTGCAATTCCAGTTTATGCCTATAGTCATTAGTAGTTCCACCTTTCACTCTCAAAGTGCTCTAGTTCAGATGATATATTACATGATGATATATTCCTATCCATAGGATAGAATCACTAAAATAATTTATGAATTTCTTTATAGTGTGGTCCCAGGCAGTACTTCTTCCTCTAACTCTTCTACTTATACCTTACCCTCCATACATATGAAACTATTTACTCTACCCTGAAAACCCCATGCATTGGAATACCGTTATGTTCTTGTCCAAATAGTTCTTCTGACTGAAATGTACTTCTCATTTTTTTTCAAGTAAGGATTTCTTATTCATTCTTTCTTAGTGGTAGAAATATCAAATCCTCTTGGATGACTTACCTAATTACTCTGGGCTAAGAATTAGATAGCAGTTTCAACTTTTCTTACAAATAGATTGCTAAACCATATTTCAGTTCCATGTGAAAGTGCCAGGAGTCATTAGCAAAAGAGTTCTGCCACAGGCAAGGGAGTAAAATGTGGCAAGTGAGCCTGCTATTTTACTATTCCTGCCCTAAGCAGTGTTTGATACCCCCTGATCTGTGGTTTGGGGAATTTAATTTATTTATATATTTTATATCACTGCGCTAGGAAGAATTTTGTGGTTAGCTTATTTCACTTAGCATAATCTTTCCAAAGTTCATTCATTTGTACCATGCATTATACTTTATTCTTATTTATTGTTGGATAAAATACTACTGTGTCGATATAACATAATTAGTTTATCTATTTTTCAGTTGATGGAAATTTGGGTTGTTTTTATCTAATGACTTTTTAAAATATTGTTGCTATAAACAATCTTGTACAAATATTGTGTGGATCCAAAGTTTGATTCTAATATCCTACTAAAACTGTGGACCTATAAAGGAGAGTAATACTGTCTAATACAATTTTCTGTAATGATGAAAATTATGTGTATCAGAAATGTCCTAAGTGGTAGCTGCTGGCCAGATGTGACTACTAAGCACTGAAATATAGGTAGTGTGAGAAACTGTGATTATGTTTTAATTTTATTTCATTTAAATTAATTTTTATTTTGTTAGCCACATGTCACTAATGACTACCATATTGGACAGCATAGAAGAGGACCTGGGTTTAGGAAGCTAAATATTGACAGTAAAATATGGATTGGTAAAAAATGATGCTATAGGCAAGGAAACAAGATAGGAAATTATTTAAAAATCCACTTTGAGAAGTTGAGGGTCAGAACTAGATCAATAGTAGTGGTGATGACCTGAGGAGAAAGATCCAAGAGACATCTTGGACTACACATGAGTAGGTTGGTATTTTGCGGATAATAAAGATGAAGGAGGACTTAAGCCTTGCTATATGTCTAGACTTCACCTTGACTTGTGTAACATACACTTAAGATTGTTCCTTAATGGATAGCAACATAGAGGAGTTCCTTCTAAATTCTGCCAATATTCAATTAATTAAAATCTGGAACTCATTGACAGAAAAAGTGTACTTACTACATATTTGAACAAGTTAACAGTTACCATTACACTTTTAATAATTGAATTGCTTTCTTTCTTTTTTTCTAAATAATTTTTTAGATCACTTTTAGGCTCCTAGCAAAATTGAGAAGAAGATACAGAGATTTCTGATATACCCCCTGTTCTATACATGCACAGCCTCTCCCACCAGAGTGGTACATTTGTTGCAATTGATATATCTAGATAGACACAACATAATATTTCCACTTCTTTTTTTATTAAATTTATTGAAGTGATATTGGTTAATAAAATTATATAGATCTCAGCTGTACAATTTAATATACACATCTGTATATTGCACTGTGTTTACCACCTAATTTTTAATTCAATTAGAGGTTTCAATATTTACTTTTACATAAAAAATACACAACATACAATGTTTGTGCTATTATTTTATTGAAGAAATAATCAAGGAAAAACCTGTGACATTAACTTTGGCAGATGAATTAGTAATCTACAAAGGTCTTCCTACCACTAATGTCCAAAGATGGACATTTTTCTATTATATATTTGAAAAATATAGCAGGAACTTGGGTAGCAGTTACACAGTAGCTACTGTATATAGTATTGAATTCACAGAACATACTTCTTTCAAGGTATAGCATTCTGTTATTTAATTGTTAATGAAAAGAAAATTAGGAAACAATCCATGTTTGTTTTGACAGTGGCAGCTCTGATGATTAGTAAAAGTGTAGTCAACAAGACACCTTTTATGGAAAAGCAATGAAATGCACAATTATCCTTTTCTTCATCTCAACCATGTTTTTTTTAGATTGTCCTTCAGCTATAGAATGTATTTATAGTAAATGATAAGATCTGATGTAGATGTGAGACATGTGTTCCCTTTACAATTATTGAATGACTAAGAGATAAAAGTTCTTTTAGTGGGTTTTCAGAAGAGTGACATATATTATTTAATTAACTCAAATTTTTTATTCTTTTTCTGTTTCTTAATTAGCTCTATACATAAACATATTCACTCTGGCTTAACTTTCATTTATAAAATCATCCGGTTGCTAGTAAATAAGGATATTCAAATTTAAAAAAAAATATATTATATTTTATCAGATAGGCAAAAATTAAAATATGAAAAGACATCAAGTGTTGGTGAAGATATAAGGTAAAAGAGAATTTTATATGCTTCCTATGAGAGTAAAAATTAACATAACCAATGTTAGTTTTCTATTGCTGACTAACAAATAACCAAAAACTGAGCAGCTTAAAAAAATAGCAATTTATTACCTCACAAAGAGGTAGATTAGCAGCCTAGGAACATCATAACTAGGTCATCTGCTTAGAGTCATACAAGGATGACTGGAAATTGTCTGGAAATTCTGGGGAAGAATCTGCTTCCAGGCTTTTTCATGCTGTTGGCTGAATTCAGGTTCTTGCAGATGTAAGATTGAGGTTCCCACTTTCTTGCTGGCTGTTGGTTGGGGGTCACTATCAGCAACCAAAGGCCACTCCCAAATCCTATTCATATCACTTCACCATCTTTGAAGCCAGAACAAAGAATCTTTTTTATGTCAAACACCTGTCATGCTTCAATTTTTTTCTCTTCGAGAAGAGCCCAGTCCCTTTTAGGAGTTTCTTGTACTAAGTCAGGTCCACCTAGATAATCTCCCTATTTAAAAATCAAATATGGAATCATCATGTTGTATACATGAAACAAATATAATGCTGTGTGTCAGTTATGCCTCAAAGGAAAAAAAAAAAAAAAAGAATTTCCTGCCTCTAACACTAAGCATGATATGACCAAGAAAAAAATTAAAATCAACTGATTTGGTATTTTAATTATATCTGCAAAACCCCTTAACAGCATCATCTAGATTATTGCTTGCATTGCTGGCAGAAAGTGAATGTATATCTTGGGACCAGGATCTTCTAGGTCATCAGAATTCCTGTTATAACAACAAGTTTAGAGTTCTGTTTTGGCAGCTTAAAGCAAATTGAAAATGCATACATTTTATGATATGGCAAATACACATCTACATTTTTAAAAATCTAGAGCAGTTATCACATGCATGCATCACAAAATATTTTTAAATGTGTGTATTGCAACATAGTTTGAAATGCAAAATATTTGGTAAAAACCCAATTGGCCATTGATATAATACATATATTGTGGCATATTTATATAATAGATGGTACATGGTGGTTAAAATAAACTAAATAATACATACACACATATAAGTGGATCTCAAACACATAATGTTCAATGAATGAAGAGCAAACTACTGAATAAGTTCAATGTATAAGTTATGTAAATTTTGTAAGGAACACAAAATTAATGTCATTCTATACATTATAGATGGAAACATGCATCTGTATGGACTGACTCTAGATATAGTTTTGCATCTTATCACTTCTTATGACCTTGGGCAAGATACTTAATTATTCTTTTGTAAAACAGTCATCTGTAAAATGTGGATTACTCTGAGGATTATATGAGCAAATCTTTGGAACATGTTAATAACTGTCTGGCACATACTAAGTACTTTAGTATTTGTTAAATAAATATAAAAAATAACAATATAAATCTTGAACTGTACAGACATTTGCTGAATTGTTATAGTGAGTGTTTACCTCTGGGGAGGCAAGAAGGGAATTTATAGTGTTTAATGTAGGCTTCCACTTCATCCATTAATTTATTTTAGTTCATTCTAGATGGTAAAAACATAAGTTTTTTTCCTTAAATCTACATTTTGTTATTTTAAAAATTAAAAGTCAGGAACCACATTTAAAATTACCACTATTGAAAATATCTTGATTCTTAAAAATTAAAGTTATATTAGATGATCTTTAATAGTTCTTACAGACCCATACAATTTTAACATTTATTAATCCTGCTCCAGGCCATATATTCTGTAGACATGTTGATAATAAGAGATGAGTCAATGGCCATGCTACCTTGAACAAGCCGGATTCCATCTGATCTCGGAAGCTAAGTAGGGTCAGGCCTGGTTGGTACTTAGATGGGAGATTGCCTAGGAAGAGCAGGTGTTGTAGGCATAAAAAAATTAAAAAAAATAAGGGATTGTAAGCTGACAAAGTTCTTGTAATCTGTGAGGTCAACCAAGGGTTGCCTCGCCAATAAAATAAAATTTAAAAAAAAAAATAAGAAATGAGCAAATTGTCTTATGTATTTACCATTTTTTTTAGATATACAAAGTGACATTAAGAAAAGTTTAGTGGTTCATATAGATTCCAAAAGGTAATCACTTCCCCCATCTGGTTTCTCATAAGTACAGCTTAATGCGCAGTATACACTTTGTAACTTGTTGTTTGACACTGACAATGTCAAAGCTAATTGCTATTATCTGAGAAACATTCAAAATACTGAGGTAAATCAAAGACTTGGTTATTACATAGCTTTGAGTTTAAATATCTTTAAATGTTTACTCTCAAAGAATGGTAGCGCCATTAATCAATACTCAGCCTAGCAAATTGGAAAAAAATGTAACAACAATAACAGATGCTGTGGGTGACTGCAGTGCTCTGCCATTAGTTTGACTTGTGTTTTTCATTTTGAGACTGAGCGAGTCACCCATAAAGAGTTGTAAAGGGAAACAAAGAAGATTCAAGATTTTAATAAGACATTATCTTGAGCTCTTCACATTAAAATAGTTTATCTCTGTGTGGATGCAAGTGTTTATATATGTGAACACACAAACATAGAGGCTCCAAAAAGCAGGCATAGTAATAAAATACCTTTGCAGGTGAAGATGAAATACTGGCTACTACTTATATAGATGTAATACAAGGATCATTATTCTGTTGAGATCTTGAAGGTCAAATATATGCCTCTATCTAATGTGCCTTCTCAGAAGAAAGTTCTGATCCTGTAAGGATGTCTCTGCTCCCTTACTTATGGAAGTTGCTTTTCACAGAAAGAATAATTTAATCTATGTTCTCAGTCTTTCATCTCATTCTATAAAGAATATTATTTGATTTTCCAGAGCAACATTATATCCTCAGTTTGCCAAATTCAAAATAGCTAGGTGGGTTAGGTGAGGGGGATTATTACTGTTTTTCACTTGGTGGTTTTGTCCACATTAATCTAAATCACTCATTTGAATGATTCTTTTTCAATGAATTGACTCATTTGTTTATAGCCTACATCAACCAGCTATTATGGTGTGTGTCAATATTATGACCAATTACTGGATAAAACCTGGTGAAAAGCAAGATAAATGAGCAACTTTAGGTATTACATCTGTTTCACTTTGTATTCCCAATGCTAAGTATTTATGATATTTAACTGAAAACTCATGCATTGACTATAACCCTTTGTTAGTGAAAGTGTCTAGATTCAGAAGTCCTCTTTATAACAAGAGAAAGGTAGGTGCTAAAAATATTCTCCCATGTATTAATAGTGCTCAAGTCATAATATTGAAAATAAAAGACTTCATGAATATTTATTCTGCTCTAGCTAGACTCAATATACTTTTATAAAGTTCTGACTGATTATTTTTCTCCTTACCTCCTATAAATAATAAAACTGAATCCCATTCTTGTCAGAGGTTAGATTAATAATAATGCAAGATTGATCTTATTATTGGAGATGGGAATGGATTTGTGTTATAGCAATGACTGAGAATATAAAGTTAAAATTCACCCTCCCCATAACCATAGTGGGGAAAGCAGGACTGGGGAAGATTAATGAACATTTAGGTGCCAAAATAAACTAAAACTATGGTCATAGAATAATCAGAGATGTTTTGAAAAAAATGAATATGCAAAAAAAGTCAAAGTGTCTAGTGTTACAGGTTCTTCATACTAGATTTTGACTATGAATTATATATAATTATAATTATATATCATAATTATTAGTATGTATTATAACATATATAAAAACACAAATCTATTCTCATCTCTGATAATATGATATATATACATATATAATATGATATATATACATATATGTATGTATATAAAGAAAGATTAAAGAACAACATGAATTTTTCTTAAAATTCATAGGTGTTTAGTCATGTTTTCTCTTTGTTCTGCATGTGAGCCAGGATCATTGAGGTCATTATTCTACAGACACCGTGAGGTAGTGCCTATGTAAATTTCACCCTAATCCATAATTGAGTGGTTTGAGGAGATGAGAAAACAGAAATAGAAAACTGCAATCCTGTCAGGTGTTAATGGGACAAGCGGTGCCATTCCTAATTTTGAGACACACTGAATTCTTTATTCCTTCTTGGAGAATATGCCATTGGTCACTACTGCAATTGTTCTGGCAAAAGACCTCCTTGAACTTGCATATTACATAAAAACAAATTTCTCTCATATTTAGCTTATTTTAGTGTTTTGCTGCATTGCACACCATCAATTATTGCTTTCTTTTTCTTCTCACCACCCCAACCAGGCCTTTTAAAATATATCTTCATTGTTTTTCCCCTTTTGTTTACTAAAGGAGGGCTTGTTAACATAGATTGTCCAAACATTGAATAAATATGTAAAATATAAAGAAAGTTCCCTATTACACTACCTCAGACACACAGCTAACCTTTTTGTATATGTTCTTATATATACTGTATGCTTCTTCCTCTCACCTTCTTCCTCCTATTTTTAAACAAAAATGAGATTACAATATGCCTCTGGTTTGAAATTTGCTTATTTCACCTAACATGATCAAGGCTACTTCTCCATGTCAGTACAAAAAGAACCAACTCCAGAATTTTAACAACTGAATAGTATTTTATTATTTGGAGAAGGGCCAAATTAGCCAAGCCCTTCCTCCATGAACATTTCCCTGACTGTGCTTGCTACCTGAAAAATCACTCCAGCTACTGATGTATGTCGAAGTATAGCTTGGACCTTTGGAGGAGACTCTCTATGATGACTGGCTCCCATAAAAATGACAGTATTCTCATAGTTGTATTTTAGACTTATGGTAATTCTGCTCAGCTTTATTTGTCAAAGTTACTCTATTTCTTTTCTGTTTTCCAGAATATCGTCAAAATAGTCAATCTGTTAATGGCAACTCTTTCTTATTTATAACACTAACAATGAAGTTAGCGTTATAAATAAGATCCTTAGAAGGAGGTATCTGCCATTTTGAACTAGAAGTTCTACTGAATTTTAAAATGATTAGTTTTGTATATGTTATTTATAGTTATATAGCATATAACCATAAAAAGGTGATTTTGCAGATCACCTTAATCTGGATTATTGCAGTAACCTACTAAATGACTCCTGTCCTTCTTTCTTTTCCCCACTAAAAACTACTTAATATTTTTCTACACAGCATCCAGGTTTCTTTCTAATATATACCCTGTTCAAAACCTTCCCTGATTTTTCAACTCATTTAGAGTGATCCCACTCTTTCCTTCACTCACTCTGCTACAACCACACTGGTCTTCTTTCTGTTCCTTTAACACACCAGACATGATCCCACTTCAGATCACTGTATTTGCTATATCCTCCACCTGGAAACCCTCTTCTCTAATATAGCTGCATGGCTCTCTTTGTCACTTTCTTCAAATCTCAGCTCAAATGTCACTTTATTGACCAGGTTTTCACTAATAACTTTATTTAAAATTGAATATCCCTAAGCACAGCATAGGTTATACAGTTAGCATTAATATATTGGCTAGGTGGAAAATCAGAGGAGAGGAAGAGTAATTAAGGGGATCATTTTATAAACTATATAAATGTCTAACCAATGTACTGTATACTTGAAACCAATAAATAAAAAAGAAAAAATAAATAAATAAAATAAGATTGCATCTCCCTAAAATTTCCATCCACTATTCTCTTTTATACAATAGAGAGGCCAGAAATAAACCCACATATACATGGTCAATTAATGTATGACAAAGAAGTCAAGAATATAGAATGGGGAAAAGACATTCTCTTCAATAAATGGTGTTGGTAAAACTGAACATTCACGTTCAAAAGAATGAAACTGGACCATTATCTTACACCTTACACAAAAATCAACTCCAAATGAATTTAAGAGACTACATCAAACTAAAAAGCTTTTGCACAGCAAATGAAACCATCAAAAAAATAAAGAGCCAACTTATGAAATAGGAGAAACTACTTGCAAATCATATAGCTGATAAGGGGTTAATATCCAAAATATATAAAGAACTCATATAACTGAAAAGCAAAAAAAAAATCCAAATAAAAACTGACAGAAGAACTGAACATTTTTCCAAAGACATACAGATAGCTAACCGGTACATGAAATGGTGCTCAACATCACTAATCATCAGATAAATTCAAATCAAAAACACAATGAGCCATCTAGTCACTCTTGTGAGAATAGCTATTATTAAAAAGACAAGAAATAACAAGTGTTGACAAAGATATGGAGAAAAGGGAACTCTCACACACTGATGATGGGATTGTAAATTGGTGCAGTATAGAGGTTCCTCAAAAAAAATAAAAATTGAACTACCATATAATCCAGAAATTCCACTTCTAGATATTTACCCAAAGAAATGAAAGTACTGACTTAAAAAGATATCTGCAGCCACATGTTCATTACAACATTATTTAAAATAGCCATGGCATTGAAACAACTTATGTCTTTGCTGATAGATGGATGGATAATGAAAATGTGGTGTGTGTGTGCATGTGTGTATTCAGTCATTAAAAAAGAAGGAAATGATGCCATTTGCAACAACATGGATGGACCTTGAGGGCATTATGCTAAGTGAAATATGTCAGAGAAAGAAAGACAAATACCATATGATCTCACTTATATGTGGAATCTAAAAAAAACAAAAAAAAACTTCATCGATATAGAGAAGATTGGTGGTTGCCAAATGTCGGGGATGGGGGGGGTATGAAAAATGGGTGAAGTGAGTCAAAAAGTACAAACTTCCAGTTATAAAATAAGTAAGTCCTTGGGATGTAATGTACAGCATGGTGACTACAGTTGATAATACTGTACTGCATATTTGAAAGTTGCTAAGAGAGTAAATCTTAAAAGTTCACATCACAAGAAAAAAATGTGTAACTATGTGGTAACAGGTGTTAACTAGACATGTAGTGATTATTTCACAATACATACATATACCAAATCATTATGTTGTACATCTGAAACTAATGTTGTATGTCAATTGTATCTCTATAAAAATAATAAAATACATTTTATCTCCTCTGGAATTTTAATCTCCTATTCTTTTTACCCTGATTTATTTTATTACCATTGATAACCCTCTGACATACTATACATTTATTACTTTATTATATCTACTATCTCTTTCTTTCTCAAGGGACCACAAATGTTATTAGGGCATGGCTTCCTTGTCTTGTTCACCATAGTATCTCTAGTTCCTCTATAGGCATATAACAGTGCCTGGTATATGGTAAGCATTCAAGAATTATTTACTGAATGAGTAAACAAGTGAAAATAGAAAAGTATTGATTTATTACATATTAATTTCAAAACTAAACATCGTACTAAATTATTTCATTTTTTCTAACATTTCTCAGTTGGCTCTTTGGATTTTTTTTACAGTCACATCATCGCTAATAATTATAACTTTCTTATTCTAATATTTAAACCTTTATTTTGCTATTGTTTCTACTTGCTGTATCTAGAATTTTCATGATACTACTACTTGTGGTGATTTTTAGTATCCTTGTTTTTTCCTTACTTTTATAGGAATTCCTCTAATGTTGTACTATTAAAGAAGATTCTGGTTCAGGTATGAAACACAACAACACAACACATACACACAAACACACATCATATGAAGAATATATTTCCTCATATGTACTATGGATTTTTTCATAATTGTAGTAGGATTTTCTTAAATTATTTATTGAAATTTATTGACATGAGCACGTGTCTTCTCATTTGACCTGTGAACATGACACATTGCAATAATAGATTTCTCAATGCTGAGCACTTTGCATTCAAGGAACTAGCTTTACTTCGCCATGATATAGTTTCCTTTTAATACACTGAAGGATTATATTCAGCATTGTTAAAATGAGCTGTATTTACTTATCTATAAATGTAAAATTAATCAGTTTTCATTTTGTGTAATTTTAGTCAGGTTTATCATTAAATATTATGCTGCCCTCATGTAGGAAAGCATAAAATTTTATGCTTTGAAGCTGTTCAAAATTAAATATTCCTTAACAATGTGAGATCATTTGTGAGACCATCAGTTCTAATATGCCTATTATGTTTATGATCACATGTTTATGTGTGACTTTCTTGGAGGAAAGGGTGAATTTTTAAAAAAATCAGAAAAATAAGTTGAAAACTACATGATATCACTTATATGTGGAATATAAACCTAAAAACAACAAATGAACAAGACAAACAGAGACTCATGGACATAGACAATAGACTAGTGGTTATCAGAGGGTGCAGGGAGGGGGGAGATGAGAGGGGGAAGTAGATGGGGAGAAAAAGTATAGCAACATTCAATTGTGTACAGTATATAATACTTGATAATGATAATAAAGGATTGTTATTAGTTAAAAATATGGAAAATAAAGAATACACAATTTTCTAGGGTTAATGGTTTGCTCTGGTTTATTTCTTCTTAAACCTGTAATTATTTCTATCTTTTGATAATTTTTTCAATCAGATTATATATTTTTCTGCCTAATAAATCTGTGCCTGTGATTATATTTTTTTTCATTTTTAATTATTTGTATGTGCGATTTTGTGATTGTGATGCTGAAGAAAGGAGCATCCTGTACTGGACACCCCTTTTGTCAGCAGCCTGGGAAAGTTAGCAGAGACCAGCATCTATGACATCGAGGTGGGAACTCATACATGGGCCAGTAGCAGCTGACGATGATGTGATACTTCACCTCTGTGAAGCTGCTGGCAATGTTGGCTATTGGGAGTTCT
Source organism: Eidolon dupreanum (assembly GCA_028627145.1). Lineage (NCBI taxonomy): Eukaryota > Metazoa > Chordata > Mammalia > Chiroptera > Pteropodidae > Eidolon > Eidolon dupreanum. The sequence continues at coordinate 76,935,609 of CM053505.1, forward strand.
AGAGATATTTCAGACCATCAGGCTAAGACCAGTGGTCCAGATATCAACAACTGTGGAGTCCTATTTTGTGGCTGAGGTCTGACTTTTCATTCTCCAAGAAGGTTCCAGCATTTGACCAATGAAAAATCTTAAGTAGTGAACTGATATAAGCTCATAGGTAAATACTTAGAGAGCATATTTGGAAGAAAAATTGCCCTTTGTGACTGAGCTGGAGACTCAAAAATTAGTTATATTCTTAGTATTAAAAGAAATAGTTTGTCTTAGGCCAATGAGGTTATGGAATTTGGGTAAAATAAGCCTGTTCTATTTTCTATCTCTCACCCCCATTTTTATTCATTACTTTTTAAGATACTTGATAGGCTTTTCTACCACACTTGCTCTTAAAAGGAGTTTCAAGTCACTCACCTTCCCAACAGTGAGAAATCTCAGTCTGGGATATACAGCCAGTTTTTCACTGGGGATGTTCTCCTGATGTCATATAGGTGCCTCAAATTCAATATGTCCCCAGTTGAGTTGATCATCATCAACATTTATCCCCTATGCCTATCATTGCTATTCATTTACATTCAAGCCAGACTTTAGAGTCCACCTAAATGTACTGTTTGTACATTTTATTTTCCCTCATTTTTCTAACAACTTCCTCATTCTCCATATTCACCTCAAATAACCTAATTCAGGCTCCATTATCTCCTTGAATTTTCTTCATTGAAATCTGATGCATTGGATATAAATGAATCCAGGGTGCAATAAACCAGGAAATTCTACTAGGTCTAGCTAAGTATCTAAGGTACATGGTCCTTTGTAATCCATCTCGATATGTGAGCATAAACTATGGTGTTCTCTGCCTTTGGCTGGACAGTATTTTTATTCCTTGCCTTCATCTTCTCACATTCTTGATCTTTGTTTCATATCCTACTTGGTACTTTGACAACAAATCAAATTAACTCAGCCACAGTGGCTTAGATAGAAAGGATCAAGATCAAGTGGATATCTTATTGGCAAAGAGCACAGAATTTGATGACATATTGCTGGAAAGGGTGTGGTGAAGCATACATACATACATAATTTCTGAGAAGTTGGCAGGACCTCTTTGAAGGGTAATTTGGCAATGACTATTAAATATAAAATTGACCCAGCAATTCCATTTCTAGGAATTTATCCTGCAGATAAACTTGTATATGTGCACAAAGATGCATGCACCTAAGCAATCACTATGGAATAATTTATAGTAATAGAAAAGTCAGTATAAATGCTAATCAAAAGTGCAATGAATAAATAATGCTCCAACCATACAGGGAACTACTATACGATTAAGATGAATTAGGTAGATATGTATAAGAATCAATCTTGAAGATTTTGTGATAAAAAAGGCAGAGATATGTGTAACATGTGATATAATTTTTATAACAATTGTATACACACATATACACTTGTGTTATGTACAGACTATCTTTAAATGGACACACATACTAAAGTACTGCTTGTAATCTATGGGCAAAAGATCAGATATCCTGGGGTTTGAGACTTACTTTTCACTGTACACCTTTTATAAAGTATGATTGTTTTGGTCATGTGCATGTACTAGTTAAGTTAAATTAAAATACAAAAACAAAACAAACATAAAGACCAAGTGGGAAGTCTTGAGAGTTGCAGTCTAAAAAATTAGAAATATCTGCATAAAAATGCTATACATCTATGCCTTTCCTCACACTGGAAGTAACATATACACATACACAAATATACAGTATATGAGAGTAGGAAGTTATAAGCACATATACATTTGCGTAAATGCAAAAATTTGTTAAATCATCTTAAAAACACAAGATGACACCTAATTGTCCTAACCTATAGAAAGTATATATAGATATGGTATCCAAGATGTTATTTAATCTCTTAACCCATGTTAGTAACATAAGTTTTCTTTTCAAAAACAAAGTACAAAGTAATGTATACATACGGATGTTTAAGCTTCAGTTTCTCTACTGGAAGATTTTAACTTTGATAAATATATCCCTAGAAGCACAAATTAGAAAAATAAAATAAAATATATATTCAGGTACTCAAAAACTTTAGTGTTTAATTGCTAAAATGTAGAACATGTTCATTTTTTCGGCAATAGATCACAAACTCAGTCAAGATAAAATTATCCATGTGTACAATAAAAAATTGTCTACTGCACCTACATTGAGTACTGCAGCCAGCCTTTCTCTGTAAATGGTTGCCTGGATAATGTTACCTGAATTTTAAAGGTATATGTTTACCCCAAAAAGAACCTCCCTGATTGCCCTGCCACACATAGGCCAGTTTTGGTTAGCTCAAGAAAGCAGGACATAATATAAAAGCTCTAAACAAGATCTAAACAAGAATGAGGGACTGGAGGTACTGATGTTGAATTTCTAGTGAAGAATCAAAACTGTGATGAATAGAATTAACAACACTAAGATTTCTTAACTAAAAGAATATATGTTTAAGGTATTTTATGCCACCAACAATATACAAACAACAAACATTGAGTTTCCAACATCCAAATGAAATATGCCCTGAAATGATGGCAGTCTTGAACTTGAAATGCATTTTCTAATTGGAGCAAGGCTAAAAATCTGCCATTATGATGATGGGTAGTTCCTCAAACCAGTCCAAAAGACATATTCTACCACATTTCCTGAAATAACACACATCAGAAATGTGTAATAGACCTGAACATACTATTGAAATACTGGTAAAAGTAGTGAATTGTAATGGCAACCACGACTGCACCAGCCCAGAGAAAGAGCATATCTGAATCACTCAAAGAGAGAACATAATTCAAGATCAGTGAAAATTCTTTGTATGAAAAGGCAAAAAGTTGGTTGGTGTTGGGAGAGGTGCAGAAAAATCTTAATGCCAAGCTGACTGCCCAAAAGGCTTTTGCCTTTGCATGCCTGTCTGCTTGCCTTCCTCTCCCTCTCTCCACCCCCCCCC